>OY728142.1:1417320995-1418570995 GCA_963277665.1 Viscum album
GGGTCTCTAACCAAAAAACAGGTCCATCTCACTTAGTCATTCAACAAGATTAGAGTTTGTGAACTAGATAGTAGGGGGCCATAAAATCCTGTGTCATAGTTAGTCTCCCTAGCCTATGTCATGCACCAATGATAATGGAACAATTTCTGTATTAACCGATAAAATACTCACCCTCCCACATGCATGTGTAAAATAGAGCTGGTACAAATAAAAAAGTATCAAAAGAAAAATACCCAAAAGTAAAGTTAAGTAGTGACACAACACATGTCAGGATCTGAGCTAGTAAGGTCCTTCATGGTCCGAAAAATCATTATGGGAACTTAAATAAATTTTATATATGTAGGATGAGCACAAAATAATACTATATAGGAGAAAACAATTTCCCTATTCACATGTTAAGGGTCAAAATAACACACCCATAAGAAAATAGCATAACCAAAAAGCTTCTAAACATCCGTACTAACAAAATCCCATAATCACTATGGAATTCACACTATGTAATGAATGTAATGTAATATAATCTATATAACAGAAATTATAGGGAACCCCACACTACTTTTGACTCTCTCACTCTCTAACAAGAAACGCCATGGTGCTCCCACATATTTATAATCAACCACATCACATCCTTCCCTCACACACCTCAGCCTCACAACACACCCTTCCCACACACACTCAGTCCTCACAACACATCCTTCCCACATATAGATGGGGACTTACAACACATCTCTCCAACACACACCTAGGATTCAAAACACATCCCTCCCACACATAAATGATCCACACAACACATCATGCCTGAACACACCTATTCCTCACAAAACACCTCACATGAAAACACCTCGGCTACCACATGTCACCACATTCTTACACGATGAAACTTGGACCATCATATCTTGGAAGAGGGAGGAGGGAAGATCAGGTATCTAGCCATCCATTCCCCCCCTAGGATGTTGGGAAATGCACACCCAATGATTCTGGGGGTGTTCGTCATATAGTTCTTAACAAGGGTGGGGTGAGTATAGAAATCACAAGGAATAAAATAAATATATATACATTTATGATTCGAAACACCGAAGTAGAACCTACAGGTACTCAAAAGAACAACCAACTCACAATATTACCACCATTGTTTCTACCTCTAAATGAACAACACCACATGTCAATACAGAAAACCCATTTCACCGTCCCCACAAAAATTTACTTAACCCCATCCATTATTTAATAAAATTTATTTATCCATTCCATCACAGCCTCAGAAACTATTAATAACAACCCAAAACATGAAACATTTAAAATTTATTTCATAAGGAAAAGATATGGACAAATATTTTATGCAAATTCACATTTCCTCCCTGTTTAACGCCCTTTAATGATATACCATACATCAATCTCTAGATAATACATCAAGCCTTCTTCTTGTTATAAAATGAAAACCAACCATACCAATATCCACCATCCTTTCTAAAATTAATTCTTATTAATACATCATATAAACAAAAAACTACCCCCAAATCACAACCACATCTAGTTTCTTTTTAAACTACAACCAGATTCATCGCCATACTGCATAAGTAAACTCTAACTAGACTAACATATCCACAAAACCAATCCCATCACCACTACTGGTGCCACAACCACATCACCACACAAAACATGACAAAATATTTTCATATTTAGGAAGGCATCCCTCCTTTAATTTCCATTTTTAATTCAGGGTTTATCAAAAAATAGTATGATCCCAGTGAATCCATTTATTAGACGAATATATGTGGCTATCAATTTTCACATATAATAATTCACCATGAAAACAAACAAAATTTAATAAACTATACTCGGTAAAAATAGGAACCCCCAATGACCATGTTTTTAAACGGGTAGTTATTCTATACAAAATCATAATATCAAGACAAGAACATATTTGACACTTCGTAGAACCTGCATATGGATCTTAAAATAGGTCATTTATCTTTTTCGATTTTAATTAAACTGTCCTTATAAGGGAAACATTATTTTAACCACCCGACATGATAAGAAATTAAGAAAGTCTAAGGAAAACCAACTTGGAATAAAATGTGATTGATACAAACTAGATAAACTGGAACTAGGGTGCACATGTAGCAGAAAAAACACATGGGAAACACCAGCCAAAATTAGCAGCCTAACCACATGAACCCTAATTGAATAAGGGTTCAAGGTGTCTCATAGGAAGTGATAACAAGAAGGAGGGGAAAAGGGAAACATATCTCATCTTTGGGAAGATCAAAATTGAGTAAAGTATTTAGAATCGTTTGTGATTTTCTATTAAGGGTTGATCTATCCAAGTTTAATCATTTTGACCAATTAAAATCCTCCTCGCTATTAGGAAATTTAAGATATGTTTTATGGGGTTTAAATAGGACTCAAAGGCATTAAAATAAGGTATTAAAGTTATTTTACATAAAATGATACATCAAAATAGAAAATATAGATAAAGATGGAATCACTGTAAATAAGAAACCATTAAATGGGGTAATTCTTGATGAGGCACCGCTCATGAGACACAATTGAATGATGAACCACTAAACGAGGCTCTATCAGATGAAACTCATACCACTGTCAGTGAGACACCATTGTGAAAGAAACCACCAGATGAATCACTAGTAGATGAAACAATTTACACCGTCAGAGAGACACCATTAAGAGAGACACCAAAAGACAACTGAATTCCATGCATCATTCATTTATTGTATAGGAACTACTGTGTGAGTGACCAAAAGTGAGCTACCAAAAGATGAACTACCACCATGAATAAGGCACCGTTGTTCGAGACAATTCTATGTAAGTAACCGCCAGTGATTCAATACAAGTGAGTGACTTCCACAGTGAGTCATTTCCAGGGTGATCTACTACCAGGGTGAGAACATTTGCATGAGCCACCGTTGTTGCAATGAACCAATAGAATTAGACAAATGATGGGATGAGATATCATTGGAATATTTGGAAAACAAATAATTTTTGAAAGGGGATGAAATGAATCAACTTGACCTCCGAGAACACCTCAAACAACAAATTACCACAAATTAATGGACTAGAGAGGTCCAGGCCATTTCATGATGTGACTTAATAAATGTACCTTTTCAATATATAAATGATACTAAGATATCATAGTGTACATAAAGTGATCTATAAGTGTACTCATGTTGATTTCATGATGTTTGGAATGTTCTTGATGTTATTATAATTACAACAAATTATTATCCAATAAAAACAAATAAAAACATATCCAGGTACGGGTGGATTATTTGGTTCTTCCAATCCAAAAACACAATATGTGTGTTAATAAGAACAAAATTAATCTTGATAAACTCATATAAAACATTCCTTATTCTGAAAGAAAACCATGGTATATCATAAAGTCTCACCATCAGGTGATGATACCCTAACCTGATATCATTTTTTGGGAATACAAAATCAACCTTAAACTAGTCAAAAATATCATCAATACATGGACGAGGATACTTGTTATTAATATTAATCCGATTCAACTTACAATAATCGATTCATAACCACAATGTTCTGTATTATTTGTTATAAAATAACAATGGTGATCTCCAAGGTGTAGTACTTGAGCAAATATATTCTTTATCCTTTAATCTCTACATTTGAGTTTCAATCTCTTCAATCTCTGATAGTTCCATTCTATATGAAAAAATTTAAATTTGCTTAGAAATAGGAATCAAAATAATAATGAAACCAATCTCACTTTTAGCTAGAAATCATAAAAACTCTTTAGTAAACAAATCCAAAAATTGGCCCACTATTGGGGGAATACAACATTCCCTACTCCCTCATAATCCAGCATAAGAATTTACATCTGGGATATGAGATCACGCAATTTTCGATGAATTTTCCTTTCAAGTAATTGTTAGATATTATATTTCATATGATGGAAATAAGTTTCACCATATAGAGATGAATAAGTCACTCTCCTATAGATACAATCATTGTGGTCTAGGTTGGTTACCAAAACAAACCATTCCCAGTATTAGTACTAAACATATATTGTAAAGAACATTCTAGTCCTAATGGATATGGTTCTCATTATCCCTTATGGCATACTCATTACATTTCTGAATACCTTACGATTGTACCCACAATAATTTATCAATAGACATTATGCCTAATGTATACATCACAAAGGCCCCGAAATAGACACACACCCTGTAGATATAAAATAATGATAGGATCCTATAGAAAATAAATAACTATAAACATGAATGATACAAGAATTGTACCTCAAACAGTTATTGGTTTTACATCCCTATCAAATAGAGTAGTACAAATAGAACGAAAGTCTCCAGTTACCCAATACTAGGCTCTAGTCTGAGTCCCCTATAATGCATAACTATTCTAATATGATGGACATGTCCTGAAGTTCCACATCCCCAATCCCATTCTTTAAAGATGGTGGATCTCCAACTACCCAACTTATACAGTGTAGGAGACCCCCTACTACTACTATTTATCGATCTAGGTCCACCACCATTATTCATCTATCGAGGGTTCTTTTAAAAACCTCAGTATATGTCCTTTCGTACTATATGATTGATAGTTCACTAGTTGTCGATGGAATTGGCCATGAATCTCGCCAACTAATCCACAATAATAACATATGCACTATACAATGTTAATTATTGATGATTTTTTTCCATTAGCTATTTTTAAAAATGTTTTTAATTTATTAACTAATTTTTATAAAAACATCAGTAAACGAGGTTTCACTAATTTTGATAAAATTAAGAATGTCACTATTTAGAAAAAACTCATTTACCAACGTTTGTATGAAACATCGGTAAATAGACATCACTAAAATAAGGACTTTTATAAAAGATTCTATTTAGAAACACCTCGTTTTCATTGATTTTTATAAAAATCAGTAAATAAATGTCAATAAATCATACCTCATTTACCAATGTTTTTTAGAAACATCAGTGATTTTTTTTTCATATTTTCCTATAAAATTTTTAGATATTGTTTATTTTTTTCGATTTTGTAATAACACACAACTAGAACTCTCCCACAACACCCAACCATTCACTACCCCTCCCGAACCATAACCACTACCCCCTACTTCACACATATGGCTTCCCCCACATATATCCCACCACCGCCCCTCCCATTGCCGCTAAGATCCCCTCACGCATCCTGCCACTACAGCACTACGCCTATCACCTTCCTACTAGCCGATCCTACCACTTCCTTGTCATCCCCCATTCCCACATGCCTACACCACTCCCTCTATCCCGTATCCAATATCTTATTCATTTCGAATATGAAGGGATTATAAAAAATCCTTCTCTCTAGAGAATTGAACTGGGAATGAAACACATACTTAGTCGAACAACTAAAAATCTCAACTATTGTTTATTTTGTTTTTTAATTGTATTATGTGATACATATTTGAATAGATATCGCTATTTATAAAATTAATAATACAGATATGTTTTTATTTTATGTATATATATATATATTGGTTATATATATATATATATGACCATGTGTTATTATATTTAATATATATATATATGCTTATATTTATATAAGTGTGTTTATATTTTATTTAGTATATATGTCATATATATATATAATGTTTATATACATATATATAAATATATTTATATTATATATATATGATTATGTTTTATATTATATGTACATATATTTTTATATATTTTATGTTTATTTAAAAGATTATATTAGGTGGGTGTGTGGGCCTGCGTGTGCATGTTTATATTATATATATATTGATGTTTGTTCTTGTGTGTGTGTTTATATATATATGTATATATATATTTATAATTTTAAATTTACACACACATAGATATATATATATATATATAATTATCCTTGTTTTTATACATTGGTAAAATTTCAACCAAAATAGTCACATTTTCTTAAAATTGTGACTAAATTATAAATATTTATTTTTATTATGATAAATATATATATAAATAGAAATGACTATTAAAAAATTAATATTATATAGATATATCAATATATTAATATATATATATATATGTTTAGATTTTAGATGTTATGTTTATATATATATATATGTTTATATTATATATGTATATATATATATTTATGTTTTATGTTTATATATTAGTTTATATAATATATATACATATGTTTTTGCGATATATTATATATAGATGATTATATTTAAGGTTTATATATACTATATATATGTTTATATAGTATTATATATATATATGTTTATATATATGATTGTATTATGTATGTATATATCGCATGGTTATATTAATATATATTTATTTACAAATAAATATATATTTACATATATATGAATGTGTGTGTGTTTTTAAATATATATATGTATGTATACATATACACATATATATAATTTTAATATATATATATATCACTAAATACATTCAAAAACACTAGTAAAAATTTCACTAAAATTGTCACGTTTTTGAAAAAATGTGACTAAATTTAAAATAGATATGTGTTTATATGTATATGTATATACATATTTATATATTTTTGTATGTGTTTAGATATATAAAAATAAATATAATTTTTCATATATATTTCTATGTTTATACACACATATATATATATATGCATTTGTATATAAATATATATTTACATCGATGAGGGGAAATGGGATATAAGAATATATATATTTTTAGTGATGTTTTTGAATAAATTGGATACTTTAGTAACATTTCATAAAAAATTTGGAATAATTAAGGACACTTCCGGGAAAAAAAATCACTATTTTAGTGATGGTTTTTAAACATATCACTAAATTAGAGACAATTTAGAGTAAAAATCACTAATTTTTGATGTTTTTTTGATAAACATCACATAATATCCGATGTTTGTAAGAAAAGTCTCTAACATAGTGACATTTCTGAGAAAAAATATTCTAAAAACGTTTCTAAATTAATTTTTTTTGTAGTGATGACAGAACTTCTTCCTCGAGAGGCATACCGTCTTCTTTTTCCACTATATCCACAACATACATTGTGTATGTTTTAATAATGTCATCTCCTAATATTAGAATATGTAACCCCAAATGTAAAATTCAATCTACCTGGGTACCACTAGATTCCTATTTTAGGTTCCCGTATTAAATATTTTCCTGGCCCACTACATCATGAATCCTTTTCTAGAGAAACATGTTTAACATGGACTTGATATCACATCTAATTCCATATTGAAAATTTCATGATGTAACTGCCTCATCTCCTTTCAACATCGAAGAAAAATGCTGCAAGTATGTGAATTGGACATCATTATCCATCACTAATATAACATCATATCTCAAACACATAAAATATTCATACTTTCTTTAACTCATGGTATCTGGGTAGAAATTCTCTAACAACATATATTTGATGTCTTTCCAAGACTTTCCTTCCAAATACTAATCATAAGACTTAGTATCCCACCATCACATTACTGTTACTCATAACATATAATTCACTAACATGAAGCTTCACTTTGGAATAGTCTTTATGTGATTCAGAATCATCAGGAATGAATCAATCTAGAAATAAAAAAACATCAGTTTCACCATATCTGAAAAATGTTGGAGGGTGAAACATCTAAAAATATATCATCAGATAAAACATACTCAGAATAGAACACCCTCAGTCTCTCTTGATAAAAAACAAAAAAAAAGTAAAGTTATCATAGAACTACTTTTCATTCTATTACGATGAATCAATGATGGTTCTTGTCCCACTATAGGGGGTAATTTTCTGTGATTTCCTCATGTGGACGAATGGGTAGACGTTTTCATGGTGGAATATATCTAAAATCCCAAAGACACATCTAAAAGCATGCAGTAATACACAAACCACATTCTCTACTATGAAATATTAAAAAACCAATGAAAAAGAATTAAATAAAAAAGTGTGTCCCACAATGTGAAATAACATCCAACCATAACAAGGAAACATCAAGATCAAAAATCCCACCCTAGGATCATGGGTTTTCCCAGGTACATGGGTTAGTAACTCTTATGCATGATTTCATTGGAAAGGTTTGATGCCACCATATCTCCCATGTATGATTCCCAAATAATAATGCAACATAAGTGAAAAATGTCTTTGATACCACTTTTTAATGTCCCATCTTGGGTTTTACGTAACCCAGTGCGCCATTCCGGTTCACCACAAGACATCATGTGCCCCACCTCATATGCCCGAGGTAGCTGACTACTAGCGAGGGACTTATATGGTGCATGTGGAGACAGTACACTCTTTATGAGATTATGAAAATAGTTTATGAATATTATAAATAATATCCTTGAAAGAATGATCAATAACCACGATTCGTATAATGAATTCCCTAAAATTGGAAGATTCCCACAACTATACAAATAAAAATGCCATATAATAGTGGTGTCAGGAAAATAATTGTGAAAAATATGACACTAAATAAAATCCTAAAAATGGGTGCTGATGTCAGTGGTAGTTCCCTCATCCAAGATTCATATAATATCCCATATCATTCATCCAACATTGGTCCTTTTAACTTATCATGAACTGCAACCATGATGTCTACTCGTGTACCAAAAAAATCTTATAAGGTTGTGATAAAAAATTATTAGTCCATCACTAATAGAGTATAAAATAATATATAGTGAAAAATTGTATGTAGAAGTATAGTGAAAATAACTAAATGATGATAAAATAGGTTTAATAATATAATATAATTTAAAATAACAAATTTTTTTCTTATATCCATGTGTTTCCCATATCAATCAAACGTAATTTGGAAAATTCCAATCATCTAAACAATATTTCCAAGGGGCATCATGTTGACATACAAGGAGAATCAATCCTTGTATCAATACATTATTTGGATCTCCATTTCTAGTCATCCAAACCATGATATGGAATTCCATTTCCATACCCTTGGAGTTAAGAGCATTACTGGATCCTCCAAAACATATTTTTCATTGGGGTTTTAGATAATATTTATATCCCACCAAAGGTAGAATACCATCAGAACAAAACCCCATTGAACATTAGTCAATTATCCAAAGTTATGCATCTAGGAATTATTATCACCTAATAAAAAAAGTGTATACTGATCACATAGTGATCCACTGTTTCATTTTTAACCTTTTACCACTATTATAAACTGATTTTCAATTATAAATTCAAAACTTCATAAAAATCATCACTCCAAGTTTTATTAAATTACCTTTTTAATAACTATTAATGGGTTTAAATTTACATGATAGTATGGTTTCACGGAAGGCGTAGGTGATTTGGAGGACCAAGGACATAGTTGAAGAAAATGGGCCAAATAGTACAAGAATCTAAGCACTATACTGGACTGAATCACACAATGATACTTCTTTATTCACCCAATTGGGATGATATTTTTTAGGAAAATTAGTTATTTAGTGGGATACAACATTTTTGAAGGGACCCAAGACTATTTCATCCATCTAGTTTCCCATCCGGACTGATATGTCCATGCCACTGAATCTGAAAGAAGTCAAAACTAGTGTGCTGTGTTTCAACCCTATCAGAAATATAGTCTTAAAAATGATTCCCAAATATTATTAGAGATATAAATATGTGGGGTAATTTTTTTAGTTATTTCAATGTTGGGATAATTCCATTTACCAAATTAATAAACTGAGATACAAGAGGTATGTACAAAACAGGGTGCCCAAAAACCACTTCCCAATTTGTCTATAAAATAGCACCCTAGGAACCTAATTTTCCATTTTAATAGAAGAGGTAATTGCTACCAAGTTCAATTTACATAGGATTATTTTCAAAACATTGGAGGTTCTTGAGTGCCCAAACCTTATTGGATGTTCCGAAATGAGAAAGGATTCTCCTCCTCCCTATGCCAAGATAAACAGTGTGCGTTCATTGTGAGGTATCTACACACATGTTATGGGAGTTATGATATTTTTATTAGATACTAATTATGATTAATTTGTTTGTTATATTTTTTCATTCTATGTATCTTATATTATATTATATTTGAATGCCTTTTTTGATGCTTGTGAATGGTTTTATCTAAATTTCAAACCAATTAGAGTAATTTTTGAGTGTGTGAATTTTGTTATTCCAATTAGAAAACACAAGAACCATTTTCTTATCCACCATTAAAATATTTCAATCTAATTTATAAGATCTTATTTCTTTTATAGGTAATGCACATTGGATATATAGTTATTGTTTCATGGTTTGGTTCTTAAAGAATTGAAATAAAATATTTGGAATTAATCAGGATTCCAATTAATTTCATGAAATGAATTACATCAAACATGAATGAATATCTAAGAAAAAAGAACAATAAATGAGTACATTTAATCAAAATGACACATTTAACTCATATTTTTTGAAATCAACCTGGTTAATCAATTTTTAAAATCATTAAATTATGTCATTTAAATTTTAAAACTGTTTCTAAACAACCCCCAATTTTAGTGTTTTTATTAAAAATAATCAATTTAAACTTATGACCAATCCTTTAGAGATATTACATGGTCTTCACTAGACTATAAAATCATCTTAAAATTCTAATCAATTTTACATCTCAATACAAAATAGTTAATTATTTCCATTGTTCCCATAGAGTGCTTTTCATTTTATTATGTGGGATTTTAAAAAAATATTGTTAAATTTTTTTACTTATTTATTTAATTATTTCCATCCTTTATTTTTGTTTTATTTTAAAAATATTTTTCATGTCTAGGTTCATTTCATGGTGAATTCCACTGCAATAAGTTTACATCATTATGAACAGAACCCGGAAAGGATCCAATGTCAGAAACACCATGAAACACATGAAAACCCTTTGAAGGATGACATATGATGTTTTGAAACTCTTATTGTTCCATCTTCTTCTTCTTCTTGAACTAACAAAAATATTGAAATAAACTTTCATAACAGGGATAAAAATAGCATGATGGTAAAATAATTAACCTCACCTGATGTTGATATCTGTCCGGCATATATTCAAATTAAATGAGAAGCATCAAAAATTGAACTAAAATAAATTCTAATTCAATTATTGCAAAGATTTCCTGGAATTAATGAAGAATATTCACATAATAACTTAATTAAATTTCACACTTCATGTTAAAAATTTAAAACCACTAATGTGGATGAAGAAAAAGTAAATCATATGGAATTAATATTTTTATTAGAATAGAAAAAAAAAATATTGGATATATTATGTTAATTATATAATTATAGGTTTTTCAGACATGAAATTAATTTTTACTAAAAAAACATTTCTCTCCTCTCGAAATGAAACAATAAGGAATAAAATTTTTGGGATTAGATAATCTCAAGGTAGAAGAATTCATTAATATTGGTAATGAAATAAAAGGCTTTTCTCACGTTTCTTACACCACCAAATATGTGACTAACTTTTAATATAATACATTTATGATGTTTTAATTCATATTGATCAAAATATGATTGATGCTGCAGAAAGTTGATCAGTTGTTTATAAAACCCCAATCACTACTGGGAAGCTCACTGAGAATATGGAACACAATACACAACAATTCAGTTCATGGTCAAGTGTACCCATTCAAGGTTTCTAGAAGGTGAAAAGTAATGAATTGAAGAAAAATGTGGACATGATGATTGAATAGTAAATTACCCTTATTAAAAATAACTTTTCTTTCCAAGGTATATTTTAATATCCTCCTCCAATCTATTTTTTTATATGTTCTTCTGAAACCCATTACTCATACCAATGTCCTTAATTGGGAGAAACATATGAGATTGATGATTTAATATTTCTAGGCGGACCTTATAACAAACCCTTTAGTTAAGAACCTTAAAATCCATCCATCCCTGGGTGGAAGGACAACAAAGCCTATATGAAAGGTTTATTTAATGAAACATCAACAAAAATGGAACCAACCGGGGTCGGGTAGTCATCCACCAACACGCTGAAATCATGAACCACCCAAATGGTGTTTCCAACCACACCATTCAAAATATATTCCTAGCATAGAATACATAATGAATCCAATGTATGAAAACAAAATCAAATTACAAAAAACAACCCAAGTTGATATAAAAAATATATAAATCCAATTAGGTCAACTCACTAACTCGGTGGGGGAAATTCAAATTCATTGTTTTTGTAAACTACCATCTCAACCATTGGTCAACCCTATGGATATTGGTAATGTATTTTCCCTCACTCTTTAGAGTGAAACATAAATTTAAATCCGAATAAATCATCCATTAGAGTCATCCCCTCCAGATGAAACTACTAATCCCAATAGTAGAAAATGTTCCATAAGTTAAAAAATCATGTTATTAGAGAATCCTTTCCAAATGAATGATTATGTCTGTTGATGATTTACCTAGTCCAACCATTATTCTTCAATTTTTCTTATGGTCCACCCACCCATAGAAAAAATAATGTGATCATGATAATGAATTCTTGTAAACTTTCAAAAAAAAAGTCCATATTAACATACCCATTATTTATCCCATGAAAAAAATTCCACGATATTTTATGTTTTTGAGTGAGATGTGTACACACCAAAAGGGAAAATTAGGAGATGAAAAGGTTATATTAGATGGGAGCATATCAAGAATTGATAGATCCATCACTTCCTATTAAATTCAATGATCCTGGAACATTTTCAACTCGATGAACCATAGGGGAGTATTCATTTTCAAATTCATTTCTTGATTTGGGTGATTCTAAAAATGTGTTTCCTCACACCATTTTCTCTTCATTGTAGGTTAGATAACTAAATACCATATATGTTTTTTTTAAACTCATAAATCGTTGTAGTTCACACTCCACCAATTTGTTAGTGTATGTTATTGTGAGGGTGTAAAATTTAATTTTTCTTACTGATTTTTAGGTGCATGAAATGGAAGAAGAAATGATGAATGGACCAGACCCAGTTATAATGGGGAGACCATTCAAAAAAAAGACTATACCACAATTAATTTAAAAAATGGAACATTATATATAGATATTTGTGGTCCCATTTTTTACTTCAACAACCTTCATTCCATGAGGCACCCATCAGATGAACATTCCTCTATCTATATTAACTCTATAGATGTACTACCTTCCCCTGGGAAAAAAATATTTTCATTTCCCTGATCCCCTTTGTGCGTTTTCATCATTGATATAAATTATAGGAAAATAATCATGCATATAATGTTGCAGTGGTCTATTAAAATGTTATTCTGGTTTGTAATTATAAATTTCTTGAGAGTAGTGGATTTCATGACCATCGATGATATTTCTATTCTTGCAAAATCTCATTCTTCATTTAAAGAGGTTACCATTGGGCAGTTAGATGAGATTTTTGACATATTAGATTCAAAATCACCCCCATAAATCCCAAGTATACTATATTTGGAACTAAAGTAACTACTTTATGATTAAAAATATTTATATCTTGAGAATGGAAACAAGATTTATGTCATCATTTCTAGTTCGATCCCTTAAGAGAATTATTTTTGATTGCTTCAATTTTTAGGGAGTTTAATAAATATTTGGTATGGATATTTGTAGGCATTACTTTTTTTAACCCATCAATTTGTACACATAATATATTGATAAATGATAAAGATGAACTATTGAGGCAGTCACAATGTCAATAGAACCCAAAAATCCAATATGTTTTTAAAAATGAGGAAAAAGAATTACGGGATGATGGAATCATTTACCCCATCTCTTACAGCCAATGGGCTAGTCCAGTGCAAGTAGTTCCTAAAAAACATGTCTAATAGTAATAAAAAATGAAAATAATGAATTTCTTCCAATCCGTGTGAAGTATAGTTTGTGTGTCTATATAGACCATATAAAACTAAAACAACACACTATGAAGGAACATTTCCCATTACCATTCATTGATCAGATGTTAGAGAGGCTAACAGGGATTCCTCGTTACAATTTCTTTGATCGATATTTTTTTGATAATTTCATATCCATATTGCCCCCAAGAATTAGGAAATGGCGATCTTCACTTACCCCTTTAGAATATTTTCCTATAGGAGGATTCCATTTGGTTTGTGGAATGCTCTAGGTACTTTCCAATGATTTATGGTTAGTAATTTTTCTAATATCCTAGATAATTTGATGGATGTTTTTATCATTGATTTCACTATTTATAGATTATATTTTTCTGAATATTTATGTTTTATTGGTTCTATAAAAGATCATTGTATTGAAAATACTTTCATATTAAAATTTTGAAAAATTTTATTTCATGGCGAGACAAGGTATAGTACTTGTGCATGTCATTACTAGGAATGATACCCATGTTGATAAATTAAAAGAAGATGTCATTTCATCCATACCATTCACCAATATTTTTTTAATATGTGTGGTCTTTCCTAGGTAATGCTTGATTTTACCCTCGTTTCATTTGTGGCTTTAGTAAGATTTCACTCCCCTATTCGGATATCTCTAAAAATAAAAAAAATGTTTTTGATAATGAATTCGGGGATGCTTTTAATTAATTGAAATGGAGTCACACATCTCCCTCAGTAATAAAAAAACCTCAGTAGTATTTACCATTTGAGCTCATGTGTGACGCCTCTATCTATGAATTTGGGGAAGTATTATGACAACGAGTTGATCAACCATTACATGTAATTGTCTATTCCCCATGTATAGCGAGCCCTTCCAAATAAAACTACACCACAACTAAAATATAATTCCTTTCCATTAGGGTTCACTTAGATAAATTTATGTCATAACATTAACGGTAAAAAGTAATTGTGTTCTCATATCATGCAGACCTCTGGTATGTCTTCAAGAAACTAGAAACCAAATGACGTCTCATTCATTGGATACTCCAACTTAAAAAATTAAATTTAGATATTATAGATAAAAACGAGCTAAGAATGTGGTGGTTGACCATAGAAGTTGGATCCTCCAATCCGCATACATTGATTAAATCCCCTATATTCACAAAATGGGATGCATCAGGATGATCAATGGTACAGAGTGAAGTTATTATTCCTTAGTATGATGAAATTGTAAATTATTAGGCATGATTTTCCATTGCTACTAATTTCAACAATAATCGGGTTTTCCATCTAATACATGAGTCTCATTGGTACATTTGGGACAACACCTACCGATGGAAAAAGTTAAGTGATAAATTTATCATGAGATGTATTATTTATATGGAGTTTTAGTCCATACTTAGGTTCTCCTACAATTATTTTTATGGGGGCCACTTTGGCCCCCAATGGACTACTCTGAAAGTCCTTGAATCTATTCTATTTTGGCCAAAAAAATTGTAGGATTCCCATGATTTATGTAAATATTTTCCTCACTATAAAATAATGGTGAATATCTCTAAAATAAATGAAATTCTAGAACAACCCTTCCCTTCCATGAATTTATTTATGTTTGTGGAATTGATTATATGGTGCTATTTCCCAATACATTTGGGATATTATAAATTATTATGGTAGTGTATTATGTGTCAAAATGGGTAGAGGAACATGTCATAAGTACTGATTATTCCATTATTATTGTTGAATTTTTGAGAACCCAAATTGATTTTATGTTTGGATTACCTATGCTCATCATCAGTTTCCAATGTTCTCATTTATTTAATTGAAAAATGTAATTTTTTTGATCAGTAAGTGGTTGAAAATCGTGTGTCTAATGCATGTCATCCATAAACCAATGGTCAAGTTGAGGTTTCAAATAGAGAGGTAAAACAGATTCTTGAAAAAATTGTTCAACCCAATAGAAAATTTTTGAGTCTTAGACTTGATGATTCATTATCAGATAATTGTACCATGTTTAAAACCCCCTTTGGAAAGCCACCCTATCATCTTGTGTTTGGAAAGATTTTTCATCTCCCTGATGAGATAGATCATTTGTCCTATTGGGTAATTAAACAATGAAATTATAATCATTCCAATGGTAGTGCTCAAATGATGCTTCAGATGTAGGAGGCAGAGGAAATTCGTAGAGGTTCTTGTGAGAACTTCTGGATCTACAAGGAGTGAACCAAGGATACCCACAATCATTTTATCCATCAACGTCATTTCCCAATTTCAAAGATGGTCATCATCTACAATACTAGGATGAAGTTGAAACCAGTTAATATAACACCCAGATGTTTTTATGAAATATTTTCCTTTAATAATTTTTATCCTTAAACATCTTATTTTACTTGAAATCATTAATTTAAATAAACAATGATATTCCCTTAATATAAAATTACCATTATATACTAGTTTTTAGGGTAACGGGAATAATTGTAACTAATTTATAAAAATACATTATGAATTCATTACCTATTAAATATTTATGAAAAATATAAATCAATTAGATATTTGTATTTCTTTTAAGTTAATTACATTTGGTAATGAAATTAATGAGATATTTGTGATATTTACTTAATAAAATATTTTTGATATTCATCTAAGGGATATTTTATTCAAAGTGTATGAATAAAACCCAATTTATGTATAAGAACCTATTTTTTAATGGTTAATTTGACAGAATTGTATGTAAAACCCATTTTTAAGGCTTTGGCACATCAATAATTTCTATAATACAACATAAACATGTTATTATGGACTAGGATATAAATAATTTCTTTGGAAAATTTTCTTATATTTTTCTGATAACATTCATGTTTTTTTGAATTGTAAAAATTTGTTAATTTTAATTAAAAACAACTATTTACATCAAGGTAATTTATATGGTTAAAAAATAATATTTAATCGTTTGAAAGAATAAATTGAATATATTTTTATCATTTAATATAATTTATTTAATTATCAATAATTTTACAATGAATTCAGAGTTAAAAACATTTCAATCTTTTGCAATGTTTTAACTATTAAAACTCATTTTCTCATTTCTAATACGGGAATAATTATTAATTATTTACTGCAACATCTATGTTTTTAATTTTTTAAAAAGTATTCAATACTTGGAATGAGATGTTACTAATTGTGTGAATATTTAACTTTTATTTTCATTCATTATTAATATTAACATTAGTAATTATATTACTTACCCCGGTTAAAGGGTAAATATGGTAAATAAAGCTAAAAATAATAATTTAACAATATAAAACGACCCTAAAACGTGTCCTTATCCTATTTCATGAGATATTTAAGACCATGGTCACCCTCGAGTCTATTTTTGGACCCCATGAATTCACATGGATGTAAAAAGGAGATTTTATAAGAATTAATTTAATTTAAAGATAATTATAACGTAAACATATATATTTTACTAAATAGATTTTAGTATAGTGTTCTATAACTAATATCTATTCTTATTAAATGTAATTTGAAATATAAAATTATTTCATAAATCATGGTATTTTATTTATAATTTTTAGATACTATATAAATAGTTTTATTTTTGACACAAATATGATGTACCGATTAACTAATTATTGACTGATTCAAATAGAAGAATTTATAAATATTAATACAAATATAATTTGGTTATTTTGATGTTATCCACTAATTTTTAAGATTAAATTGACATATTTTTTTTTATTTAATTCCTAATTTTAGAAATAATAATGTTTTTATGAATTTTTAAAATGTGAATAATGAATAGTTCCCAAAATTGACACAATTCATAACTTAAAACATAAAATATTTTATTAAATGAAATTAAATTAATAAAAATATATGATTCTGAAAAATTGTTAAAATACATCCCAATATTTCATAAAAATTTTTTTTGGGTAGGTTGACATGATATGTTAATTACACTAACCCAGATTGTGTAAATAATATGATATCACGATAGGATTTAAAAGGGTAAAATAAGTTTTAAATAAAAAATATAAGGACAAAAAAATTTTCCAAACATGTCTAAAAATTATTGTATGATTGGTATTAATAACTAAGTAACATTATGTTCTAATTAATAAATTTTTGGTCAATTTTTAGTATAAATTTAATTTATAATAAATTAATATTTTGAATAGGTTCCTAATGTGCCATGTCCTCAATTATAAAAGGGAACCTCCACCCTCTCCACTTTACTCCATTTTAGCCTCAAAATTGCCCAATTTCTTGACCATTTGTCTTCAAAACATCCTTTGTAACATTACATAGGTTATGGTATTCTCAATAAACCATATCTAGTTCCCTAATATTAGATTTAAAATAGGCACGTTGAGGAAGTGAAAATCTCTTCTATCGATTTTACAAATTTATTTCATCTTCATCTTATTATTATATAGTTATTTCATTATAAACTAATAACAAAAGTATCAATAATATACTGATATGTTTTTATATATATGATAAAATTCTATTTCACATTCTATTTATCCTATGAAAAACAAAATCACCACGCATTGTATGTACGACCTTTCGTCTCCATGCTGTAGTGTAATTTGTTTTTCACCATCACCTTACATGAATAGGTATGATGCTGGGAATAATAACTATATATGATTAATATTACATGGTACTAATTATTAGATAATATAAACCATCCAGTTAAATACCATTCAAAAATTATGGGAATGATATCGTCACTTGGGAATATGTATGACTTACCGTCTCCATGGTGCGATGTCATTCGTTCTACATAATCTTCATTAAATTATGATTATATAAATGAATGGAATGAATAAATATGATATATATTATAATAAAAACATTATTAAAATTATATAACTATTATATAAATGAAGGAATAAGAACTTATCTGACAAAACATACATAAGAACATAATGTAGTTAATACCCGAATAACAACTAACAATGAAATGTTACGAAAGAATAGTTGAAAATATAGTCATAAATGTTATCATAAAAATGATTTTGATTCTGGAATAAATCACTAAATTTATTTAAATAATTATATAAGAGGATCACACACATATGAAGCATATCATACATAATGTTAGGGATGACTTTTCCAATCTCATTTTTATCCAAGATTGTTTATTCTTAAGGATTTTAGGGGGTATATTTTTCATCCAAGTCCATTTTTTCTAAGAAAAATAGTAAAATGATTTCTGTTCATCCATGTATGGTTAAAGTAATTTTTACCCTTTTGGACTTTTACTACATTGTATGGAAATAATCTTTTTTTTACCATACGAGATACTAAGTGACTTTTCTGGAAAAAGTACAAGGAGAATGTTTTTTTAACTCAGACGGAATGAACATATTTTTATGCACTAGTAAATAATTATTTCCATGAAGCTACCATTTCATGTTTTCAGGTTTATTCTTATTTTTGTTATTTTCATTTTAATTTTATTGACATATTGTGAAATGAACCTTTTTTAAGAAGAAAGGTTATTTTCCTCAAGAACTATGTTTAATTATTTTTATCAAAATTATTTTCCATCTATGATTATATAGGGTTATTTTTCTATCTCTATTATTACGTTTATTTGTTTATGTTATGAGGTAATTATTTTTATGATGTCCTTTTATCATATATGGATTATGTTATGATAGGATGATGTTTAAGAATCTAATTTAATTACATGGGTTATGATATGATGTTTGATTTATGATTTTGTGGTACACATAAGAATGGTTTCATTATGAGATGGGTGGGGACCTGTATCTCCCTAAAATGTATTGGGTAAATAATTATATCTCATGAGATAGACATGGATGAAATGATAAGTAAATCCGGTTAAGTGACACTAGACTAGAATGAGGAGTGAACTCGGTTCAGTAATGGACTTTGTCCGTAGAGATGGTCTTGGAAATGAGCCTTGAATAATATGAAATGATTTTATATTATTATTATTGTATTCCACAAAGTTTCATGTCTTATTTTATGATTATTAGGATTACATTTCACTTCTATGATTTATACAATGACATGATTTTATGATCTCTTATACAAGATAAGATTTTCAAATGTTATGTTCTTATGAATATGATATGATTGATAATTCATTTTTTTACCCTTACTGAGGATTTGAAGTCACCCTTTTCTATGTTTCTTTTCCCCATGCTAGGAATAAGGGAATTAAAACTGATATGACAAAAAGAAGTCTAGTTGTGATTTAATAAATTGGAGACAATGTAGATGTATTAAGAACTGGTTTTTTATGTTTTTCATTTTCTAAATACACTATACCTATACGGCCTTGCCATGGTTTTGTTATATTTGGTAATAAAAAAGCTTCAATTCTGATGTAATAATAAGGAATGTAAAGTGTAGTTTGTTATAGGTAATATTTACTCTTATTGGTTTGGCCCATTCACTATTACAAATGTTTATCCATTTGGTATCTTTCAGGTAAAAAACAACAAAACAAGGAAAACATTCAATGCCAATGAGTAGTGGATTAATCAATTTAATGAAGTCCTTAAAGAGTCCTTGATAGAGTAACTCCATGTTCAAGAAGAATCATACTAGTAGCACCCACCGGGATTTATCCTTCCTTCCCACATTCTCTATTATTATAGTGAGGACCCTACATACTATAGGTGTGGGGGGAATGCATATATTCTTGGGTTAGTTTTCAATTTTCTTCAATTTTCTTATTTCTTCAATTTTAATCTTGTTGAATAGTATTTTTAATTTCCCCATCTTGTTTAGTTCATTTTTATTGTCATTTTATTTATTCTTTTTTCTATTTTTATCTTTTTGAATCATATTATTTATTTTATCCTAATTTCCTTATCACTTGTGTGCTGAAATATTTCACTTTTATGACCACTAAATCAAAGAAAATGGTTCCCTCTTAATCATCAAAATTATTGACCATGCATGTGGAATTTACCTATTTTAATATTTTTTAACATCAAATAAAAATCACTCGTGAAATATGTATTTCGGTATGAATATAAAATTGGGGTGTAATTTATATTGAAAAATATTTGTTTTTCGATGATATAAATGGTTGTATCACTTTCAATCCTTTGAGAAAAATATATCCCTTTGTGTGAATAGTTTAAGGAAAAATTATGGCACCTAAATTATGTACAAACATTGCACCCAACCATTACGTTTATATTTTTTACTCAATAAAAGGTAAAAATATGTTAGGTTAATATTTATCAGATTTCTTAAATAGGTTTTCCATATGTTTCTTCATTTTCTAATATTTTTCATTACAATACAGGAATTACCTATGTGTTTATACCTATTATCTAATTACTGTATACACTAAAAAAATAAAAAAAACACACAAAAATCAGTGTTCTCTCATCGGTAGGTGAAACCCACCATTTTTAGAGATTTTATGTTTTAATAAATATTACAATTAGGGTCATGAGGAGATCAAAAAATGGTTTACAGAAGAGTGTTTGATTTTTTGAATGTGAAAGATAAAAAAATATTATTATTATTATTAATAAATGAAAGGAGTGGTGAAATGTAAAACATATGGGTATAACTAGGTCAAGAACTTCAGGGATTAATTATGAGAATTTTTAAGTTAGAATTTAATGAAATTTGATTACAAAGGATGTAGGATAATATTTTTTAGAAAATATCATTTAAGAATGATTTTTAAAAAATAGCCTATATTTACTAGAAAAGATGTGGGAAGAATAGTATGGAGTGGTTGTCTCACACAAACATTGAAATTTAATGACATGTTCAAATTCTTTATTACTATCTCATATTATTGTCATTAATATCCTTTAATTTCATTCTGATACAATTTATGTGATGTCATTTTCTATGATCACTGAGGATAACTCTTTGGTGTTATTTTTTCTTTGTTCACATTTCTATCATGGAAAATTTTTTTATTAAATACTAAATCTCCATGAATTTGGGAATATCTCTATGTATAATTTTTCAAAATGTGACATTTCTATGAGTTCAAATATTTAGGTGTGGGGATATGATCGCACCGTGATTCACTATTTAATTTTCACCATTTTACAACTATGTAAAAGAGATTTTTTATAATAAATTCAAATTTTAGTAAAATTTTTAACTCAATCATTTATTAAATTATTATTTTAATCTATTTTAAAGATATTAATTTTACTTGAGTTTAGGGTTTCATGGAATGTGCTGGTGATTTGGGGGACCTGAGACAGAGTTGAAGAAAATAGGCCAAATTACGCAGAAATCCTTGCTCACCCGTCGACTCAGCAACATATTTATACTAATAAATCAATAAACACGGTATGTAATTTTATTTTATTAAAAAAAATCAGTGGGATGAAACTTTTAAGAAGAAGCCCAATCCCAATTTGGTCATCTCGTAGCCCATTCGGAATGATCTATCCAAGCCACTGAATCTACCTGAAGTTAAAAGTGGTGTGTTGTGTTTCATACATATCATGAGATATTGGCCTTTAAATGATTCCAGAAATTCATTAATGATATTAAATAAGTGAGTAATATGTTTTTAGTTTGGTAAAAGTATCGATAATACCATTTACCGACCTTAAACTAAGATACAAGTGGTATGACCAAGATTGGGTTCCTAAAACCACTCCCCATTTTTCATATAAAAAGGCACCATGGCAACCACATTTTTTGGTCAACCAAGAAAGGGATGTTATAAAAATTGAAGTCATAGATGATTCCATTCATCCCCTTGAGGTCTTGAGGCTCCATATCCTTATAGGGAGAGATAAAATGAAGAAGGAGATCCACCTGAGCCTCCTCCTTATATCAAATTAGGGATAAACGACGAGTGTTCATTGTGAGGGAGGTATAATCATGTAAAGGGAGTACCAATTATTTTATTAGATACTATTTTGGATTAATTTGGCTGTTAAAACATTTAATTTCATGTATCTAAAATTATTTTATATTTTAATTTTTTTTGATTCATGTGATTGATTTTCTCATAACTTATAACTGATTCGTGTGAGGTTTTGAGTGTGGGCATGTACAGCTCTGATTGAACAACATAAGAACCATTTTCTTACCCACCTTATTGATTTTTAAATAGTCATTGGAAGATATTATTCCATGAATAAGTAATGATCTTGTAAAAACAATTATTATGTTAAGGGGGTGTTATTTATTCTTTAAAATAAATTCTTAGTAATTAATTAGGATTCCAATTAAATTGAACCAAAAAATTACTCCAAATGAGAAATAATATCAAAGAACAATGAACACTGAAATGTGTTTAGTCAATCAAAATGAAATAGAAATCTAATATTTTTTAAAATCAACCTTTTTACACAACTATTAAAATCTTTTAATAAAGTCATTTTTTTTAAACAATGTTCTCATTGTCACCCCAATTATAGTCTTTTTTATCAAAAATACACACTCTATACATATGAACTCTCCTTGAGAGATGACCTAGGGTCTTCACGATAATATTAAATATTCTTTAAATCATAATAAAATTGATGTCTCATGACAAAAAATTCATGTACATTTTTATTTTATCAAATTTCTATAGATCAATAAATTCAACATTTTCCCATTTCCCATTTGATGGCCCTTGTATAATATAAGTACATTAAAACCATTTATCAACCCAATAAATCCATTACAAAAAAAATTAAAAGCCTTTATAAATTTTTTTGTATTTACCCATTGAAAAAACCAAAATCATTTAACTAATTCAATTTAATCTAAAAACCCCTTTATAATATATGAACATGATAATATTAGTTTCAATTTTTTTAATCTTGTTAAACCATCATTTAATGTTCTATAAAACCATTTTCAATGTTAACGTGAGTGAAACAACACATGGGTGGCCTTAGGGATGATATACTTATCATAAATTAATCAAATGGAGATTATGAGGGATTTGATACATCATTTAAACATTCAATTTATCAATTCTAGTATAAGGATCAAATGAACATAACAGTTTTAATAAAAACACAACCACACACACATGCATAAACATCAATAAAATGAGTTATGTCTTATATAACACCTACCTCAAGTTTAAATATAAGTAATCATCTATGAAAACACCTTGATTTTGGTCTAAAAACCCCTCAACTCCCAATTTAAGAATTTACTATAAAAGAAACCGATTAAGGTTTTAGAATGATAGAAAACATTATACTATGATTTTCCTAAAAATTGATGATTGAGGAGTGGTGGATTCACATGGGTCTTCAATTCAAAACAAAAAAATGATTAAATATAATAATTATGTAGTAAGAATCAAACATTAAAGAGGAGGGGTCTACTAGTTTTTCACTCGGAGTATTTGAGGTGGAATGAGGTATAAATATGGAAATATTTCTTAAATTATAATGGTGAAAATGATAATTTCCTCAATCATTAATAGGTGAATATTTCGGATGCTTGGTTAGACAAATTGTGTTCTAACCATGCATCACCCACTATCCAAGAGGGGTCACAGTCCACAGACTTTGGAAAACCATGTAAAGTCTATACATCTGGCTCCATCCTAGGTTGTACAGTTTCCAACTCAACATTCTTTGTTTTTCAACTTTGCAATATCCCCCCCATAAAAGACTTGGTTAATTTTCACAGTGACTAATAACCATGTACCAACTAGAAAACCTCCATGATATATACATTTACCCCTATTTTGATGTCCTGAACTCGACCAACACCCATGAGTCCCCTCATACTCCCGTAAAGAATTTCATTAACCATTATATATGCAGTAAACAAAAAATTTAAACAATAACATACATACCCTAATGGTCTGGATCATAAAAATTAGTTTTTCAATTATTTAATCACTCTTAGATACACTTATCATACAACTATTAGTTTATACTACTTATGTATGAAATGATTTTTCTAAATACCACCATTCAATTTTTGTTTTAAAATTGGTTTTAATTTATAAATATAATAATATTAATGAAAACAATTTTTGTTTAATACTATATAATAATAAATTCAGCCATCAATTAACAACATTAATGAGAATCAATCAAGGTATTTTTATGTATATAAAGCTATTATACAGATAACTTTTCTATAATTTATTACAATTAATTGAAATATTCAAATCCTTTATTATTTTTAATTAAATGAAGGTTGTAACATGACAGTTATATAGTTTATTGAACCATTTAAGAATTTATTTTATGATTACCATTGTATTAAAATAGTTTTGGAATATTGGATTAAATATCTAAGAATGATTGACATGAAGAACAAGATACTAATAAGAAAATAATAAAAAAAGTAGGAATAATAGTAATTAAGGAAAGATGAATATGTTTGAAAATATTTTAATTAATAAATATGATATGAATATCCAAGAGGTAGAAGATATAAAAACTATCCTTAGACTCGACGCAATCCATTCTCGTCAAAATCATCCTTTATTCAATGCCATTATTTTATGTTTTCTATATTATCTTCTATAAGATAACTAAAATGTATTAAAAGTATAATGTAATTTTATTTATTTATTTTAATGAATTAATTTTATTCTTTCCTTTCTTATATATTCATTATTTAATCCTTATATTGTTTTTAATGGATTCTCATCTTAGTGTACCTTATTTGAGACATGTTTCATATTATCTATATATATTGTTGTATATAAGGTATATACATATCCATTAACATAATTTATTAAAATTTAATTTTTTGTCATGGAATTTTAAATTTCATGTCACTCTATTTTTTTAATATTTTGATACATATGATAGAAATTTCAAAATGGGTTTCATGAACTCAATTTACTTCATTGAGTTGTGTTATTTCTTATTTATTATTTATTCATCTTTATTGGTAAAATCCTTCGATTTTATATTCTTATAATTTATTTCATTATTTTAAATGAAATTTGAATTTAAATATACAAATATTTTTTTTATTAATTAGTACTTGTAATATATTATGTATTAATG
Source organism: Viscum album (assembly GCA_963277665.1). NCBI lineage: Eukaryota > Viridiplantae > Streptophyta > Magnoliopsida > Santalales > Viscaceae > Viscum > Viscum album. The sequence goes on from OY728142.1 coordinate 1,417,346,764, forward strand.
GAGATCATCTACTTTTTATATTTGTAATTTCTCTTCAATAATCATATTACATAATACCAAAAAATATTATTTTTCTTATATTAATGATAAATATGTATTACATTATACATCTCTCATGTTTACTTTTAATCATATCTATAATAAAATTTTACAACCATTTATTAATATGGTTTACATTATATTATTTATATATTCGAGAACATATTTACTTGAACATTATAATTTTCTTTTCATCATATAATTTTTTCCTAATTATTACGTTTTTATTTTCCAATTTCCATTATTGTGATTTTTATAATTAAAATAGATATTTTAAAGTCTCTATATTACCTTTTGAAAATGATATTGAAAGTGAAATCTATATTAGTTTATATAAAAAAAATTACCATATTATTAATAATACCCTTTACATGACTTCTTTTCCATCTTCCTATTTCTAATCAAGGAAACTTTTAATAAATTTTTTTATATGATTCAAAAAAATATTAGTAAAATTATAAATTTAATTAATTTCAGGAAAATTATATCTAACGCACTATTCTCCCTATTTATGATTATATTAATGTTTCATGAAAAACTATAGAATTGTTTTTAAAATATTCTATAATAAAATATCATCCTATTAAGTATATTTCATATTTGAAAATTTCCATTAAAACTCAACCATTTTTTGTATTTTCCTATGTAATATTATATTTGTTTATAAATTTTCATGAATTTTTTATATGGAAAAATATTTCCCCTCATTATTATCCAAATTCTTATGTATTGAAGGTATTATGGAAATGAAATCTATATGAAGGAATTTATCTATCAATTTCTTGGTATTTATTTTTCATTAAATATTAATAATGATAAATTATCTTTCAACAGAATACACTTACATGTACTTTTTATAGGGTATTATCTTTAATATACTCATAATTGATTGAGTGTGGAATACTATTGAATTTATTACACACCCATTTATTCTCTACAATGTTAATAAATTAGAATTTATTTTTACAAAATATGTGTCATTACATAGATACCCAATTTATTTCCTTATGTTATACTAAATCATTATTTTTTATAACACATTCCATTTTTAGGTGCTAATACGTATGGAACCTTTTAGGAGTCTATGATTTATTAATGGCCCAGGTTTCCCACATTTTTATGGATCGGTATATAATAGGTGGGCTTAGAACAATATGTCACTAATATACATAGCGTGTGATTTATATCGCATGAGTTTAATATTTTATGAATGAAATTGATACATTTGATTTTTTTTATATAATTCATTAACATGAAAATATTAGCCTTTTAAATTATGTTATACATAGATATAGTGTATCTATGTTTTCTATTATGTTATGATGGTACTGTAATATATCTTTCATATATGTTAGGATTTTGTTTAATTTTTTGTGTTTAAAATAATTGTTTTATGACATTATTTATAATGGTTATTATTTTATATTTTAAAATCCTTACTCCATAGTATAAATAATGTTTTTAGGATCATCCATTTACATATTTTATTCCATGATATATGATTATATTATCATGACTCAAGACATTTTTTTAATTTCATGATACAATTCGATTAATCAACCCATTTATCACATGTTCATGTCTCTCTCATGTATATGATCTTTTAATAACTTATCTTAGAATCATTGATATTTTTTACGTCATATTGGGTGTTAAATCTCACTCCTTTCATATGACTTCCCATTTCCCAAAAAAATTCACACATTGATACATTTAAGAGCGGTTAATGTGTGTGATTTTTTAGGAAATAAATGAACATTATTTTGTAAATTTAGTGAGATATGTACATATTAATGAAACCACTAAATTGTTTTATTCATGGAAGTGAATTTTAATTTTTTGAGATGAAAAGTATAACAATAAGAAATGGTATATGTGACTCTTAGTCAACTGAATTTTCATACGTGTTGTGGTTTAAGGTATGTATTTGAAGCTCCAAAATAGGGGGTGTAAGATAATGGTTTTTCATATAAAATATATTGAGGTGTCAATACAGGAAAATTGATTGTTCGCGGCAGTTATTTTTTGATATGGCGGCGGTTTTAACCACCACTATATGCTTCTACGGTGGTTTCTGAAAACTCCCACAAATTTTTTTGTTGGAACACTATTGTAGGTGCTTAAAGATTTTTAGTGTCAGTTTATAGGAATTGTCATAGTTTGCATAGTTTGTGGCGATTATGTTGTATTTTAGCGGCTGTTTTTTCAGGGTAGGGAATCACTTTTTTCATGACGGTTAAAACCACCTCCGAAAAAGGTAGTCACTGGCTGGTGAAACCCTCGCTAAAAAATATCAAAACCACTATGAACTGCACACTAAAGATGGGCATTTTTAGCTGCGGTTATAACCGCTGCTAAAGGTAATACCATTGCGGAAGTTATAACCACCGAAAATAGAAAAGTGATGACATTTAGCAACAGTTATAACTGCAGGTATGTATTCCTATTAGATTTAGCGGCTATTAGTACTACCACAAATTATTCAAGTTATGGTTAGCGGTGATTTTAACTGCCGCTAAAAACAAATTTAAAAAAAGGAAACAACAGTTTCTATACCAGTGCCAAAAAACCATTCCAATAATACCAAAAGACCAACAGAATACATACTAAATTCAATATGAAAAGGGATTATTAACTAATAACAACCAAGGGAATTTTGATTCATATTTAATAAAAACATGACATGTGGTGTGATAAATATCTTTTTATAAAATTTAAAACATCTTTTTCTGGCCTATAAATCTCCTCAACATTATGCACAAGATAAAAATTACCCTTATAATGAGTTTGATCATATTTTCTTATATGCATGTGCTTAAGGATTGGAGACAAAATCTGTTAGAGAGATTTTCATGATCGTTTTTTATCATAATAGTATGATAAATATCTTTTCTTAGATGTAAATTAATTTGAGATAGAGGTGGTGGGTAGAGTACCTTCATACATTGTAGAGCATCTTTCTCCCACATGAATTCCCAGAGAATAAAAAATTTATATTGTGAGGAGAATTTTAACATCATGTTTACTATTTTTATATTTTTTTATGTTTGAGTGTTGTTACTTCGATTTCAGGGAAATTTTAAAGAAATTACTATGTTTTTCTAGTGATTGAACTGTAGAGGAGATCATTTTCACCATAAATAGTGCCACTAAGTTGTGGATATGTTGGTTGTGGTGTGTGTGTGTGTGGGGGGGGGTCATAGATAAGATTTTGGTGATACATCCATTTTTTCATGGCTACATTGTGAAGAAGGGTCACATCATGGACCATGGAGTTCTATGGTGTGGATTGGTAGGGTATGAAATTAGGGCTCATGGGAGTGTTTGGGTTATTCATCCATTGTGGTCAGGGATTAGGAATTTTCACCTTGGTTTTGTTACGGTGTCTAAGGGTGATTTTTGTTGGGGGGGGGGGTTGGGGGTTTTATCAAATTTGGTGTAGTGGAATCATGGATTTGGATTGTGTCATAATACCCCCTTCCTAGTTTTGCTCTCCTAAATAGATCTCAAGAATAGTTCAGGACCCTTTCTATTTTTTTATCAGATTTTCATCATAGATATAACTTCAATTATTATAGGATTCCTTGACCATACTCATTATGGAAAGGTCCTTCCCATTATTTCCTAGACCCCTTCCTTTTCAGTAATTCTTTGGAATTTTTTATAGGGCTGCACCAAGGTCTTCTGTTTTCACGACCACCCTTATATTTTAAAATACCCTTAATCTCCCACATTCTTCCATAATTTCTCTCAGTTCTTAGATGACCAAGTATATCCCTAAAATTAATTCTATACCCTTTTCATTGGATTTTAACCTCGATATTGGGAGACCAACCCTTAACAGTTTTATGTGAGTTTCCCAATTCCCTTTTACTAAAAATTTCCCGATTATTCACTATTGTAATGTTATTGGAAATAGAATGGTTGGTTCTGTTAATGCTTTGGTAGGGGACTGATGGAGGCTGTTGTTTCTTAAATATGAAATGGTATTCATGATTCCTTGTACAATCAATTCAACATCAATTTCCTTCATGGAGTATTTAGAGAGTTTTGTATGGATGGTTGGTTACAATTCCTCTCACTATATCTAAAATTTTTACTAATATCTCTATAATCAATGTAATTCCTTTTATATATCCACATTATAGGACTGACATCCCCAAAAGAAGTCTATAATGCTTTAATGTTGGATGTCCACCCTGGGCCAACAAACCTAATAAATTTCCAAAAAACAAATCAGAAAAAATGAATCATCACAGTAAATAATCGACATATATGGTGCATACCACACTCAATAAATCATGATATAAAAGGAAACATCAGAAATAAAAAAAATACATAAAAAACATGAAAAATAAAGAAATTGTTAGGTGATGAAAATGTTTGGAGGAAACTATGTGCCACACATGATACATATACAACCCGATGATGAACACATATCGTCACCCTATCCACCTCCATTATAAAAACAATACAATTAATCACTGCGTGATGATAAACACATATCTTCACCCTCTCCACCTACATCTCCACTTCCTGCTACCACCTGTAAGAACATTATATTGAAAATTAAATAGTGTTTCATATTTATATTTAAACTTAAAACCAATATAACTTTTTATACTAAATGATTTTTGTTTTTTGTGATTTACCTACTCACCAGAAGTTGATACAGTTCCACTGGGCGCATATCTTCTCATCTGTTGATGTATATCTGTGAACACTTTCTATAAAGTGGATATCTAATCCCTCTGCTTGTGAACTATGTTTTTTTGAGAACCAATATCTCTATGAGAATCTCCAGGTATAAAATGACTATAACTAGGAGTATATGCAGCTGCAATCCCTGGTGGCCTGCCAAAAACATTTGATGGTACAAGTCCCAAACCCATCATGCACACTCTACTAGGATGCTCCTTCCTAAGAACTTTAGCAACCAGGTCATCCTGGGAGACTGAGTTGGACTGCCTAGGATTGGCATCCCATAGTTCTTTAATTATTAGCTATAAATCAAATATTAATATATATTAGCATAGAAAAAACTGATAATATGGTATTATAATGAAAAAATGAGTTCATACCACAAATTCATTGGCATGCTCATTAACATAACTTCCATCATATTTTTTGTGAACATCCAACCACAATTTAGTTTGGGATGAATAGTTCCCTAATATCTATGACTATATTAAATAAATATAAATAAAAAATTTAATATATTAAATGGATAATATTTTCTTATAAATATTTTAACTAATGAAAATATTACCAGAGTCGATCAACTTCTAGAAATGATTTTTGTCCTCGCAGTGTGAGGGATGACCTGATTAGCCCGGCTTGATGTATTCTTTGTTGAGAGATACTGAAATAAATAAAATGCAATTTCATAGTAATTTATTCAATTTCATCTCCTCTTCATATACATGTATAAATGTAAAATGTGGTTAATATAATAATATATATCTATATACCATCTGCTTCTCATCACGATGTCTATCAATAATAACTTTACACTGTTCTTTGGGTACCCCATTAAGTAACTTCTCATAAATTTGTTGGACAGTCAAAGAAGTGTCATTAATATCTCCCCACAATCTCTATTTGAAGTATTTCCATTTCTTACTATTATTTTTCGATGTCCACTTTCATTCTATCACATAAATAACTGTAATGTGGGACATAGTTGTATACAGAAATTCATTTTGAGCATATCAATAACATGAAATTCAATTACACCATAATGTATTAAAATTACCTTTTTTTGGAATCCAAAACATCATTTTTCCATCTTGGAGGCATATGTCTCCAATCATCATATGAAATATGAAGGGAAATGGGCTCCGCTTCCAGCTGGCCTAGAATTTGGCCAAGTAATCCTGTGACGTCATCTATAGGGACCCCATATGAATCAAATGGGAAAACTATTTCTCTTGATTCATATTCCACAAATATGAACTTTTTATATTTTTCTCCACAGTTGAATTTTTTTCATCATTAATGAACAAACAGTTAGTATAAAAAATTGCAATAAATTTATTTATATTAAAATTTATACCTATAAGAGTGACCCTCCAGTGTGTCCGTGATGAACTAGAAGTGACACACCACCGCCCGAATGATGAGGCTGCTAATGGGGGAATCGATGAATCAGCTACTAATGGTACACTCACATAGGGTGTGAGAGATGGTGTAGGGGGTAGGAAATTGCTGTCCTAGATGTCGTAGAGAGGGAGACAGATGGATCATCATCTATCACAATAGTGGATGAAACAGTGTATCACTTCGTCATTGGCATTTCTGTCATTTAATCAAATGAAATTAAGTTCAAAACATATATTTCAAAAATAATTTACAATTTTTTTTTAAAATGATAATAGATGCTCAGTACTAACAAACAAAATATACATAAAAATGATAATGAATGCATGCACTAATGAAATAAGTGGTTATTGAATGAATAATTAATTGTACAAATAATCATTTTTCCCTTCAATCAGGTCTGTTTCCTGCTCCATTACTTCATCCACTTCATGCATACTTTCTAGACTAATATTTTCAATATCATGATGGACAAATAATTGTGATTCTTGTAGTTGATGAGATTCAATTCCATAGGTCAAATCTTCCACTTCGTCACCCATATCATAAAAACCACTTTGTATTACGTGAGAAACTACACTCCACCCTTCATCAACAACATCATTCACATAATATGTCATTTTTTCTTGCAATTATAAGATATATGGAACATGCAGTTCATGATCCCCAACATTCATCAAGCGAGAGAAGTTTACAGAAGTAAATTGCAAGGAATCTTTTTTAACACCTTAGATAATATCAACCCAATTCAATTTGAATAAAATATCTAAAAAATGTCTGTGGTAGTTTAATTCAATAATATCAGCTAGTTTTCTCTAATATTCTACTTTAGAAAATGTAAATATACCACTATTTTGTGTTTTCAAACCCTATTCTTGATTGACTGTACGATATCTAAATCCATTCACGTTGTAAGTGTCAAACATTCTAACTTGTTTTAGTGGACCTCGAGCAAGACACTTCAAATCCTCTGACACCTTTGCTCGAGTATCAGTATTCATGATCTAAAAAATGAAATATACTTTATTAGATTTACAAAATATATGTCTCAAACTAATATTCATATTTATTTCAATATTTATGAACATACACGTCGTGAGAACCATTCTACAAGATCATTATTAATTGATTTTGTTATATATTTCTCATTTCATGTTTGGCCTATCATTCGTCTCTTTGTTATCCTCAACTCTTCAATAAATAGATCCATAATTTCACTATTCAGCAGCACATATCTATGTGCATGTAATAATTCCAATTCTTTCAATGTCACATGTGAGGTCCTCCCAACTGATTGGACAATAACATGAATTATTTTTAATTTTTGATGTATTTGAGATTTATTTGATGTGTCATCAACACATCCAACTCAATTAAATCTTGTCTCAATATAATCCAAGTATATAGAACAAAAGGAAAGACACTCCTCACAAAAATAGCCTTCAACAATAGAGACTTCTGGTTGAGGTTTCTTTCTCGCGTGTGATTTCGAATTTCCATGATATCTGTGGAATAAAATAAACATAATTATGCATTTAATTAGGTCCCAAAACATGTTTATTTAACTGAAAAATATAAATAAAGTACCTCTCAATTGGATTCATCCATCTATAATGAACGGGGCCTCCTAATTTAGCTTCTTCAACCAAATTCACAGTTAAAAGCATCATTACAGTAAAAAACTATGGAGGAAACATCATCAACATTGCTCAAAGGGTCAATACAAACCTCTCCTAGAGGTTGTCAAGATGAAATGGATGTTGATATTTCTCACATAGTTTTCTGAAAAATGTGTAGAATTTGAGTACAACAACAGTAATTTTTAGGTAATATTGTACGCAATGCAAATGGTAGTAACTATTGTAACAAAATATGTGAATAGTGACTTTTCAATCCATGTAACTTATGATTCTTCAAGTCAACACACCTCGAGATGTTACTTGAATACCCATCAGATACCTTAACATTTTTTAAAATTTGAAGGAATGTATAATTATCCCTATCTTTTCATTGTATAAATTGTTGAAGGATACTTTTCATTCTGATCTTTCCAGATATCACTTTTTATATTCATTAATTGTATATATTTTCAAGCATTGATATGATCCTTCAACTTTCCATTCTCATTATGCAATGCAAAAGTAAAATTTTCACATACATTCTTCCCAATATGCATCAAATCAAGATTATGCCCCCAACAAATTAAATTTCTAATACGGTAGTTTGAGGAATATATTTTTTTTCTTCCATTTTTGTGTTTCGATTTTACTTGACATTGAACTTCGAAGCCGATTCCTTCTATCATTCAAATGAGGAACCTTTCCAAGATTTCTTCAACATTTCTATTGTGTGTAAATATTTCAGAACCAGTTAACAACTTTGGAGGTGGTATACGATCAATGAAACTATTAAATTTTGATCTGTTCAGCCGAAATTTGTGAGATGTGTCTAGAAATATTCAATGGCACAAGAAGAACCATTTTATACTATGGGGTTTCCATTTGGGATAAAAATAAATATAAAAAACTGGACAATCCAAACTCGTGTAGGAGTTCTCACTAGATAAATTCCCAAGCCACGGGAAGTCACTAATTTTCCACATTAAAGCAGCATGCATTTTGAACATTGTCTTAGAAGAAGCATCAAATGTGTCCCCATAGTTTCTCCACAACTCATATAATTCTTTAATTAAAGCCTGTAAGTATACATAAATATCATTTATATTCATTTTTTTAGGAATAATCATCAAAATGGTAAAAGACATTTGTTTTATATACATCAACTGAGGCAGATTGTGTGGGATCAAAACAACTTGCTAAATGCTATAACTGGTCCTCAAAGTCCCAAATGTGTTGAATCCATCAGTAGCCAATCCCAATTGAACATTACTTTGATTATCTGAGAAATATGTATGTAATGAAACAAATTTCTTCCATTATTGTGAATCTCATGGACGTCTCATTAGCCAATCATTGTTATTATCTACATAATTCCACTTCATGTGTTTGCTAGTTTTCTATTACATGAATAATCTTTGTAATCGAGGCTTTAAAAGAAAGTAATGGAAAACCTTTGTAGGTGTGTTCCTTTTCTTATTATTCATGAAGTTATGTGGGTTCAGATTTCCAACATCACCCATTGACTTCCATATATAAGAAGTACATTTTTTACAATCCTATCAACTTGAATCCTCTCGCCAATAAAGCATACAATCATTGGGACATGCATGTATTTTTGTATAATTTAGACCAAGCCTGTTAACAACATTTTCATATCATAAAATGTCTCGGGGATGTTTTCTTCAGGAAATGCATTATGCAACAATTCCAATATCATGGACATTGCATTATTCATAATTCAACATAGACATTTGATATGGAAAAACTTCAGCATAAAATAATGTTATGAATATTTGAAACATACACTATACAACTATTGATTTCTATCATTAAATAAATCATCAAACTTATTTTCCTCAGTGAAGTTTTCATTACATTAGTCTACAAAGAATGAATTGGAAGATCTTATGATATGTGACAATCATTATATGGCTGTCCCACAACATCAAAAACCTCACTTCTCTCGTTGGTATTTATAGCACCCTCATCTAGTTATTCTGATATGTTTTGATGTTGATGGTGGTATCTTGTAGTGCCGAATTCATAATTTATAAGGTCTTCCATTTCATTTTCCATTTTCGATGATGTTGTGAGGTCATTCTATGGATTGACATCATTTATCAACCTTTTAGTAATGTTCGATTCTCTGTTCCACATCCAATGCAAATATTGACCAGGGAATTTCTTCAATATTAAATGTTCGTATAATTTATCTCTCTTCAACCATCTTCTAAATTGAATGTTAGGACATAGACATCTTATTCTACCTTCAATGGAACAATTGGAAATTTAAAAATCTAAAAACTAATTCAAACCCTTAATATACTGAGGTGTTTTCCTCGGTAATGTGATCCAACTTTTACCCATGTATATAACTATGTGCCTACACAATATTAAAAACATTTGAAACACATAACTATTACTAAATAGGGAAGGTGATTCATATATACTAGTTGAAAATATATATAAATAAGTTACATAATGTTATCCTTTATAAATACATATGGTAAATCACTCAGTAGAAAAAAAAAGTACATATGTGCATGCATGTGAATGCTTATAAACATGTGATTACAAAATCACTTGAAGAAAGAAGAAGACAATGAGTATTTTCTTAGGTAACATACATTTTAAAAAAGGTTTTTTCAGGATCGGTGATAGTTAAACATAGAGAATCTTATTTATTCAATACATTAATTCACATACACAGTTTGGGTCTTGTTATTTTCAATCCCTAAAATACATGATTATAAATTGGGACCCCCTATATTGAATATGTATGGCCTAAATTTTCATAACTTTTACAAAAGAAATCTAACCCCGAGGGAATTTGTAAATAATTGACGGTTTCTATATATTGAATATAGTTGAAAGTGAATGAAAAAATTTCTCTCTATAACATTTATGATGTAGTTAGAGGGACTTTGAGTACCAGTTAAGACATTTTAGTATGAAAATTAATATACAAGAAATGAAAATATGAATCTAAACCTTATGAAAAATAAAATTTAAACTAAAGGAGCACTAAAATTTGAGGATGAAGAAAATGTCGGAATCAACATAACCTATGGAATAATGGAGAATTATTTTATTAGATTCACCCTATATTGAAATGGAAAAGGTGTTGTTGATGGAATTTAAAGAAGGATTATAAGAAAAATTCTTAATTGGTCTCATTAACCAAAATACAAAGCAGGAGAATAAGACTGGTGGAATTAGCCTTGAATAGAAAAATAGTCATAATAAAGATTTCATGGATGGTTTATAGTTCAAAAAAAGAGGAAATATAAAAAATTAGGATAACTCCCACAACTGGGATGAAGCTCAATGACAGGGAGATAGAAGATTTTAAATATAAAATTGGTGAGATTTTTTTAATAGTGGGGTCATCTAATACTGTACCACCACAATGGATTAGAATTAATTTAGGATATTAGGGTGAGTGAACAAAGTCCAACCACATTACTGAACATAAGAAAGTTGGATGTTCCCCTCTACCATTAAATTAAATAATTCTAACCATTGTTTGAAGTGACCCAATATTTAGGGGGAGATATGATCTATGGGGTGGATGTGCTAATAAAGTACATGTTATTCAGCTAGAGGAAGATATGATTAAATCAAAAAAATGCATGAAATAAGTGATGTAATAATTATTTCAAGTCACATTTGATATAAAATATGATCAAAACCTTTCATAGCTGATCCTGACTCCTCAAGTGGTGTTAAGAAACCACTTTTTCTTCTTCAAAACATGATGTAGAAGTTTCATACTAAAGTAAAGTCACTTATTGAAACTGGAATTACATAAAAAAGGGATTAGTAAAGAATAAAAAGGGGTTTACAAGCCTTAACTAAGAGAATCAATGATTGTATTGGTTTTTTCTCAAGGGCACTCAATGTTTTATAAAAAAGGATATTACAAGATGCATGATTGTATATGATGTAGATAGTGGATATTGGTATAGAGGTAAAAGTATTTAATGTAGATCATTCCAGATCCCTTTGCGACATGAGTTTCATTGGTTCTTTTATAGAGGTTTTTCTTTACTTACATTAATAAACTTGGGAATTCATTTTTTTATTAATGTTATAAAGTTTCGTGGGGTAAAACATTATAGTTGAATGAATGTCTATTTTTTAAGAAGATAGATTTTCTTTAAATGTGTTTTATAGATTATCTTAAAAGAGTGTGGGATGGAAATTAACAAGGTATTATATATTATGTTATATAAATGGAAGTTAATAATAGATTTATAAAATTGTTTTAGAAGATTTCCAAATTTATTTTTGAATATGTTTTCACATATTATTATACATGATACAATATAATTGGAAATGGATCTAGTTCTATGAGGATTTAGGTAAAGTAGGAGATTGAAGGAGATATTCCATAAATCCATATACATATGATGAATTCATGGTTATATCATATTTCTGGTATAATAAAATAAAGGAATATTATATAGTGTATTAAGGGTTAATCATAAATAATGTTTATAATTATATATTTCTACCACCATATAAGATATCAATAAATAAAGGGAGATTAAATCATATTTTTATATGATAATTATCAGTACACATTCGATCAATGGGTTGCAAACTGAAGTAAGAATATATTTTTTACTCATGGGTTATATAACACATGAGTAAATGAGTAGGTCTTGGGGACATATCTAATAGAATATATAAAATCAGAGGGTCAAAAAGACTATGTGTATGATTCTTGTATAAGATCTTGGATGAATATCTCATAAGCTTCAGTGCTCTGTTTCATCTTTTATCCTAAAACTCAAGAGATACTAGCATATATTGGATGGATGGAGGGTGAAACCTGAATGTTAGGTGACTTTTTTAAACCCATGGATACACTATGTAGAAGTGAATCTTATGTATTTCATTGAGTGATATTTATACCATGTAATGAATAAAGATAAAGGTTGAAACTCTTCAGTGTAATGTGTATAGTAGTTTCTTCATTTTATTTGTTGTTTTTATTTGGGTTTCATTCATGGTGATCATGGGATTTTTTGTTTCTTATTTACGATCACTACTTTGTTTAAGTATTAAACTGCCCTAGAAATCCCTCATTACCCCCATAATCTTAGAAATATAAAATAAACCACCAATCAAATTGAAAATATATAAAATAAAACAGAATCCATAATTCATGTAATTTCCATGCCTAAAAAAATTAAGAAAAAGATATATCAAAACTAAACTCCTATGAAAATTAAATTAAAAGAAATTACAAGCCTTATAGTAGAAATGTTTACCTCAGCCACCAAATCTCCCTAAAAACCCTTTAAAACAAATTTTTATATGTGGGGGCGATTATATAAGTATAATCGATAGGATAATCCCAAAAACCCATAATTAAAATGTGAAATGAGAATATTAATGCCTAAAGGAATAAACATATGAACTAACTCGAACCTACAATAGTTTAACTATCTCACTCCCGTACTTAGGTCCACTCATCTGATATCACATTCATACATCCATGCACAAAAATAAACAATTTTCTTAATAGTGAAAGAACCAATAAGAGTATATCACAATAAAATTAATAAAAAAACTCTTAAACCAAACCATCACATAAACCAAACATAAAATTAAAAACAATATCCCATATACATGATAAATCAAGAATAATATCCTAGAGGAAAAGGCTAATACATAAACATCCAAAGAATAAAAACACATGAATAACCATACCTGCCACTATGAAAACCAATGCTGTAAGGGGAGAGGAGCCGACCTAGGGTAGGAACTCGATGGGGTTGGGGGGAGAAGGCAGCATCGCAGGTTTTAGAGGGAGAGGTTGGGTCAGCAGCGATGGGCGGCGAGGTCACCGACAACAAGGGAGGGGAGCAGACCTGGGGTTGGGGCTCGACAGAGTCGGGGAGAGAAGCTACTTTGGGGGGGAGAAGGGGGTCAGTTTGAGTGTGTGTGTTGGGGGGGGGGGGTGTTGTGACTGTAAAAACATAAATGGGTTTAGTGTCAGTTTTGAATAAACCACTGCAAAACCCATTAAAGAAAAGGTTTCGCAGAGGTTTTTTAACCCGCTGCTAAAAGACCGCCACAAAATGTGATTTATGTTGTAGTGTGTGACTATGTAAGTTACAAATTTAGGATCAAGAATTTCTGTTGGTATGTTTCTAATGTTGTTAAAAAATTATATCACATATTACTTTTTGTTTTAGAAATAGTTAGTTAATGGTGTATATTGGATGTTTTGACCAGGGAGTTGGACTGTGAATATTCTTAGCCCGAATATATTTAATCCCATGTTTACAAGGGTATACTAATAATAATATTAGAAACTATATATTTATTGAGGTATTGGTTTTTGTAAATTTAATGGGTAATGGGAAGTAATCAAGATGATTTATGTGGATCAAATATATCTAGAGATTTCAGTATTACAAGAATTAGTAGTATCATGCTCACATCATTTTTCACATTCATAAAGTTTTTGTGGGATGGAATACTACCTTTAAATGATTAAAAATTAATTAAAAGAAATAAATAATGAATTTTTTATCTAATAGATAATTAGGGTAGAAATAGTTAATTTAAATCAATAGTCATTTTTTTGTTGTGATTAAATAACTATTCCAATTTTACTTCTATGGGAAAATGGTGTAGTTCATTTATTTGGGGAAAAATATTACTTCCAATGGTGGGTTTGTGCATGGTAGTAATGTGAAAATAAATTATTTAATAATCTCATTTGAATCAAAAAGGTTTTTAGATTTTGTTGTTCGAAAATAAACTAGGAATTTTAAATTATAGTTTGGTAAATACCTTGGAAATGTGATTTTGAAAAATACTAAAAAGGAAACATTATTTTTTATGGAAAACTTTGGATTCCATGGGGATGTTGGATTCATGAAAGGATAAATTGAGTTTTGGGTTAAAAAGATGTATTTATTGGTTTCTTGACATGTTACGCAAACATAACTAACCATGTCCCCCAATTTTAAGACATATGATATGAATGGTATGGTTGTTTTGAAATGATTATTTCAATTATGTCTTGATTAGTTGTTAATGTGAATTGTTGACTTTGATATTTTAACTACATGAGTCAAGTTATTGAATGGAAACCATAAAATAGGGCGAAGAATTAAGAAATATTTGATTTTTTTAATAGTTCAATTTGGTCAACAACACCATAGGTCTATGAATTAGATGGAAGTTATCATTGTGGGAGAACATGTGTATTTATGCGCCATTCCTACATAATGTTTATTTGTGAACATAATTCTCATGTTATTTGATTTTTTTGAGAGACATGTGTGCATAACATGAATAAAAATGAATCAAAGGATGAGTTAAAGACCATAGGGGATTGGAGGTATATTTTTTTCTTAGATGGTGGGGTTTTATAGTGAAAAATGCATTTGAATGATTAGAATTTCTCCTTAATGGAATGCTGGGTATTTAAAGATATAATACAGTATTCCAATGTGATATTAAGAACAAATATATAATAATATTTAATAGTATTGTAAATGTATTATTTTTTTGGATAATAATAATAATCGAGGGGATTTTTTGAAAAACAACGCTAATAGGTGTTGGTGGAACTAGAGCATGATAGATTGGAAATAGAATCAATAAAGATGTCATTTTGAGGTATATGTAGAAATTTAATGAAGGTTTTGGAAATTATGAGATTTGTAGAAGGAATTTTGTGACAGAAAGTATCATGGGGTGATAGAAATTATAGATTACTGTCTTACTGAAACACCCACTTGGAACATGGTTGTAGCTTATAGGGTGTCCATTAGGCTAGGAAATGGTTAGTATTATTTCCTCATCCATTAAAAACCTGATGACCCATTTTATTTTTGGTTGTGTATATAAAGATTATAATGTAGTGTACCATACTAGCCTTTACATATGGGTATTTATATCATTTTTTGAACTATATTTTAGAACCAAATTTGGATCATTGGTCTCGAAGAAACGGAATGTAAGGGGATATCATCAATATACACCATACTCATCCCCAATTCCAGAACATTGATCTACTACAATATATAAGGGATTGGTTAATTTTCATGGAATTAATTATTCCACATCATATTCTTATAATTTCATTCTACTATTATAAATTTTCATTTTTCCATTTAGAGTAATGATTTTGTTGCATAATTGTTAAATCACATAGAATCATGGAGTTTTCATTTGTAGTGGCATAATGAGGATGGATGAGGACACAATTAGGATCATTTTGGGAAATTATGATACTGATTGGTTAGTTAATTAGTGTTATATAAATTATTTCCAATTTATAATTTATCCATCATTTTCATAAACACTTATTATGTAAATTTTTCTCTTTTACTCAATCATAATATTTTGTTTTGTCCATGTACATAAATAAGGAAATTTATGAAACATTGACACCTATGTTTGTTAATGGGGTTTTACTTTTTTATTGATGAATATGATCCTAGAGTGTTCTGGTTATTATCCCACACTTGAATATCTCCTTTTAATATAATTTGGAAATGATAAAATTTATTTCCTTAAAAGAACCATGAATATCGTATCGATGGAATATAATGCAAGAGAAAACATAAAACTCTTTAGATAAAAATATTTTTCTTATATCCCCATTAATTAGATATGTATAAATGGATTGTTTCCCTTATTTAAGATATAGATAATATCTTCTTCTACAAATGACAGAAATCACAAATGAAGCCTTTATCAGAATAATCATGTAACGACCCAAGTATTTTAAATAGAAATTAGCTTCTTATAAAAATTTAATATAATAACATTAAAACACAACATAATGAACTTCTAAGAGCTATGTGACAGTTAAACATATGTTTTTCACTTCTGTGTTTGGAATTTCTAAAATTTGACAAACATAGTTGTGTTCAAGATTATTTTTGGTGTCCAATAAGAAAAACATAATTTTTTGTGAATATTAGCATACCCTTATGAATATTAACCTACCCTTATAAATAGTAGTATGATAGTTATGAATAGTAATTCTTCCAAAATAAGTGTAACCTTACCCATTAATAATTAAATAAAACTTAGGCATCTTAGAAAGTGACAATTTGATCATAGTAAACATTTTGGTATTTTTGTGAGTCATAATTAATTAATTATAATTAATTAATTATTTAAAATGAAAATTTATTTTCTTGAAATGTCTTAATTAATTAAAAAATCCATGTCTTATAGCTTTTAGAAAATTTTATAAGACCCAACATAATATTTCAAAGAATTATAAAATCAGTTTTAATATTAAAAACATCATTATTCAAGTAAATTATGATATCAATTAAATATGTAATTAATCCTATTGATAAAATTAATATGAAAAACGGACTTCATTTTTTTATTCTACATGTTGAAAATTGGTTGGGTAGAAATTTTGGGATTTTTCTGAAATACGTGATTTTTTGATGAATAGTCAAATACTACAATTTAAAAAAAGCAAAATAAGTTAATTTTAGGGTCATGTGTAACGTTCTACAGATGAAAGCCCACTTTTTTCAGGATTAAATTATAAAATTACTATTCTTGGTTATGGAAGGCTCACTATTCTTTTTCTTGTGGAGAAATAATAAATTAATGAATTTTATATTAAGAAATCCCCTCTCCCCTCAACTATAAATACCACCCTTCCCTCCATCATTCCCACACACCTGTCAAGCATCAATATGTGTCCCAAAATCTGCCTGAGAATCATCCCTATCCCCTATCCCATGTCCAAAATATTCTGGTATCATCAAAATACCAATCATAGGACCCTTAAGGAGGATCTCAAGAGTGGGATTCAAGAGGTAATTTCTCTCCTTCTTTTCCTTTAAATTCAGTTCAATTTCATGTTCTTTTCTCATTCTCTCCCCACCTATATTTTTCTAAATGGTATGGTAACCCTAGTATCATACATATACTGGAATGTTATTATACTAATTGGTCATTATATCATCAAAAACCCCTTTCTCCTATCCTTTTTATTTTATAAAAGAAAATGTTTTTCGTGAGGTGTTAATCTATCACCTTCTAGAACAACATGTTTTCTATTTCCATTTATACCTTTAGATCTTTTCACAAAACAATTTTTTTTTTGAAACATAATATTTTATATGTATTATGTCATAATTATTTTTATGGAACTATCTTGTGTACATATGAATAAATTGGTAAACAAAACAATTACGTTGTTGTAAAAAAAACGGCCCAAATTAACCCAAATGATCATCAATAAATTCTTATCTAATGATTCATACACATGGTATACAAAATAATTTCAAATAAGTTCATTAAAACTCACTTAATATCATTAATAAAATGTAATATCAGTTCTATATGTTTACCAATGTTCTACCTGAACTTCAATTTATGAATACAAGTGAACCGCTCAAGAAAACCATAAAAAACATTTTTGAACAATGTTTTTAAACCCTATAACTCATCAAAAGGCCCATAAAATTACATAATTAAACCCAAATAAACCATTTTAATTAATAAAGGGCTTTAGTTTTTAAATAATGAATATAATTTCCATATACCAGACATTAAAGCGAAGGAAGCGTCCAAAAATAAGGTAAGGGGAAAATTCTGAACCCAAATTTCATTCTTTGGGTTCTCCCTCTTTCACTCCAAATTTGGAATGGTCACTCCGTAAAAATAATTTTTTCATCATTATATTACCTTTTCATGGATATAAATTTTTTCTATTTAATTTTATGTCAAACAAAATTTCTTCCAAAAGAACTCTTCTTTTAAGAACTCACCTTTTACCTCTCATTCAAGGTTGATGGTTCTTGTATCAAGTATATTGTTCCCTATATCATTTGGGAACCCAAAATATATGACTGTGTTCTTATGAGATGAAACTCATTCCTTTCTATTGGTTAGTTATGTTCATTATTGATATATGTTCTATGTGGCATGTGTCATAATGATAATGTAATGATGTGACGGGTTGGCCCAAAATTATATAGATAAATATGAATGTTTGAATGTGACGGGGTGCACCCATAATTATATAGATCTCCAATTCATTGGGTAGAGGGATTAATCCCACGAGTAAATGTGAAATGATGTGAACACGATGCTTTCTTTGGTCACAAGTATGTGTGGTAGATAACCACTAAGACATGATGTTTCATTTTATTGCATTTCGACATTTCAAGTATTATATTTATGCTTCCTCCCATGTTCAAAATCATTTTCCTATGTTATTATTATGCTCACCCCATGATATATTCTTCTTATCTAACCTCTTACTAGGAATCTATATCACCCTTTTTTATTTATATCCTCAGGTGACTACATGTACTAAGGAGAGGTCATGTTTCATTATGAAGCTAGTGAAGAAGAAATTGAATAAATGTTTACGCTCAATGTTTTAATTATTATGAATGGTCATAGTTTACCCAAGACACTAAACCGTTGGATACTCTATGTGTAATACAATTATTTAGTTATCTTTAAAATGATTTAATAGTAATGTAATAAAATGTAGGGTAACTATTGTTGGTATCAGATAAATGGTTTAGTTAATTTTGGAATTATGATTAGGGAACTCTTTAGAAAACCTATAGTATAAAACTAAGTAAAAAAACTCACACAAGAAGCCTTACCTAGGGATCTCATATGATATGCTTTCATTATAAATTGTGAAAATGAATAAGTTATTTATTTATGACTTGTTGACTTATGTTTTGTTCTATCCTTTTATATTTTAGAAATTTGTGGGAACCAGGAGAAACAAGGATACCAACTCGTGCGAGGGACAATGCAATGATTGCCTGAATGGAATCCCTAATGATTGGGGATGGGGAGTTAAAAAATAAATAGATATGCATACTCAATTATCTCAGGTTATTAACAATAACTATAATAGTGGGGAACTTCCTTCTTCACCAAAGAGAGTGAAACTGGCTATTGAATGTTTTATGTGGCAACAACCACTGACATTTAGTGGATCTTTCGATCCAGTAGTTGTGAAATAGTGGGTCAACACCATGGAGAAGATATTTTTTGTTCATTATTTTTTTGAGATGGAGGGTGACTCTATCTATTTATCATAAATATGGAGAGGCCGATCAATGGCGGTCATTGATTAAGAACACCATGCCAAGGGAGGAAACAGAAGAGATGGAATGGGAAGTCTTTAAGACCTTGTTTCTTAATAATCATTTCCAACAAACTCTTCATATGAATATGGAGAGATAATTAATAGAGATCAAGAATAATGAAGGAGAATCTACCACAACCTATGAAGGGAATCTCACCATGGTTTCAAGGCACGCTTCAGGTTTTGTTAACAATAGTGATTGAAAAATTGTATGATTCTTTAGTGGATGAATCCAATCCTTCGAAAGGCTCTTGGAATTAGATACTTTTGGATTTATCAACAAGATGTTAGGTGTGCTCTCAAAGTGGAGAAGGATTTTGGAGAATGGTCCCATGTATATGGTGATGAGAAATAAAAGATGGAGTTTCAGGCCGGTGGATCTAATGATAAATGTGGGAGGAAAACTCAATGACCCACATGCCACAAATGTGGGAAGTTGCACTATGGTAACTGCCTTAAAGGGATGGGGAAATGATTCATGTGTGGGAAATAAAGAAACCATGCACATGAGTGATGAAGAGACATGAAAAGGAAGGATAATGTAGTCAAAGACAGGAGAGAACCACCAATGGTTCCATGCAACAACTGTTGGCAGTTAGGGCACTATGCAAGCCAATGCACTAAACATTGAGTTCTCATGGGTAATCAGCGTCAGAAGCCACCAAAACCAAAGTATCAAGTGGAGTATTTTTCCATAACTACTCCGGAAGTAGGGAAAGATAATTAAGTTGTACAAGGTAGACTTCCTATTCACTCAAGAATGGAAAATGTGTAATTTAATTCTGGTTCAATGCATTTCTTTATATATTTCATGTTTTCTAGAACTATATAATCGATGACCCAAAACCTTGAAGTAGAGATATATATTAAAACACCAAGTCATGAAATCATTGCAACCCATGTGTTTTAATATTCTTCTGTTAGCGTATGTGGGATGATTCTTCCAACAAATATTGTAATAATTCCCTTGGTGTACATTGACACTATAATGGGAATGGATTGTATCTCATTATATAGAGCACATATCCAATGTAGGGAAAAGAAAATATCTTTTCAAATTCTGAACCATCCCATACTCCTTTACAAATGTAATAAATATCGTGAATCTCTTTTAAAAAATCCTTTTATGGTGTGGGTGTTGATTCCCTATGATGAATCATACATTGACCAAATGGTTGAATCAAAGGAAACTTCTAACCATGAGGGAATTCCAATGGTGTGGGAATACGGTGACGTATATCCCAAAGAGTTATCTGGAATTCCCCCATATCACATGGTGTAGTTCTCAATATAACTCATACCAAGAGCCACTCCTATCTCAAAGTGTCCCTGTAGGATATATCCTATCGGAATAGTGGATTTATAGAAGCAAATACAAGTGCATCTAGAAAATGGGTTCATACTCCCTAGTGCATCACCTTGTGGTTTTATGGTGCCCATTTTGAATAATATGGATGAAAGAATGTGATTGTGTATCGATTATCGAGAAATCAACAAGATCAACACAAAGATCAAATATCCTCTCCCAAGAATTGATGACTTGTTCGATCAGTTAAGAGGATATCAATACTTCTCAAAGGTGGATCTTCATTCTCTATATCTTCAACTTTAGGTGAAAAATGAAGTTATACTGAAGACAGACTTCCATATAAGGTATGGGTACTCTGAGTTTCTTGTTATTCCCTTCGGACTTACTAACTCTCGTGAAATCTTCATGTATTTGATGAATATAGTCTTTTAACATTATGTCAACAAATTTTTTATAGTCTTTATTGATGATATTATTATCTAATCAATGATCAAGGAGGAAAATGAAGAACATCTAAGACTTGTGTTGGTGACATTGGGAAAAGAGAATTCATACGCCATGTTTAGCAAGTGTGACTTTTGGATGAAGCAAGTCACGTTCTTTGGACATGTGATCACAAGTGAGGGAATTTCTGTGGATCCTTCAAAAGAAAGGGAAATTTAGGAATGGACCAGACCCTCTAGTGTCACCGAAATCCATATTCTTCATGGATTAGCATGGTACTACTGACATTTTGTGAGAAATGTGTCATGATTGTCCAGCATGATAACTTAGTTAACATGTAAAGGAGTAATGTATGTCTGGATGGAAGAATGTGAGGGAAGATTGAAGGGGATAAAGAGAAGGTTGATCAATGCACCTATAGTCACACTACAAAAATGTGGAGAATGTTTTTTGATATATAGTGATTTTTCAAAGAAAGGGTTGGGTTGTGTAATCATGAACAATGATAAAGTGGTAGCCTACACTTCACAGAAGATGATGATCCATGACTAGAACTACTCGAAGCATGATCTAGAGATGACATTCATGATTTTTTCCTTAAAAATATAGCGGCACACTACCTTTATGAATAAAATTGTGACATATACATTGACTATAAGAGTATAAAGTATATATTCACAAAAAAGTATCTCAACATTCATCAATGTAGATGGATAGAGATAATCAAGTATTACAATTGCTCTATTCACCATCATCCTAGAATGGGGAAGAAGGTAGAAGAAAAGAACCTACTACTCTATCCATGTTATGGATTGATAATGACCTTATATTCTTGGATATGCAAAGGATGAATATAGAAATCATAAGCGTAGGGTATAATTCCTACTTTTCCCAAATGATTGTGCAACCATCCATCCAAGAGAAGATTAAGGAAGCAGAAGGGGATGGTGTGGAGATACAAAATAGTGTGAATGTAGTAAAGGAAGGGAGGCTGTATGAGTTCTATATCGACGATGATGGTGTGATTCAGTGTGGAACACGGCTTTGTGTGCCTTCATCACCCAGGATAAAGAAGGATCTATTGAACAATGCACATAGCTCAACATTCTCTATCAATCATGGTAGCACAAAGATATATCGTGATCTTCAAGAACACTTCTTCTGGGATAACATGAAAAGGGATATCACGGAATATATCTCATGGTGCATGGTATGTCAGCAAGTTAAAGCCAAAAGTAAAATGTACAAAGGGTTAATGCGTCAATTGCCAATAACCATATGGAAATGAGAAAATGTTACTATGGATTTTGTTTTAGGTCTCCTGAAGATGTGAAAGGTAAATAATGTGATATGGGTTGTGGTTGATCGACTCACCAAGACTACCCATTTTATCACTATTCGGGAAGATCTCTCGCTTGAACAACTTACAAATATATATGTCAAGAAAGTGGCGAGACTGCATGGAGTTCCACTATCAATTGTATTTGACCATGATCGAAGGTTCACATCAAAATTCTAGAAGAGACTTCAACATTCTTTGAGTATTGAATTAAATTTCTGCATGAACTATCACCCCCAAAACGATGGCCAATATGAAAGGATTTTTCAGACGCTTGATGATATCCTAAGAGAATTATATTTACAATTCAAATATGGATGGGATTAGAATATCCCATTGGTTGAGTTCTAATACAACTATAGCTTCTACTCGAGTATTCAGATGAATCTATATGAAGCTTTGTTTGGAAAGGGATGTAGAACTCCAACCTGTTTGGATGAAGTTCGAGAAATAAAGATACATGGACCCGATCATTGGCAAGAGATGATAGAGAAGGTTCAAGTCATTCAGAAACACATCAAAGATTCTCAGAGTTGGAAAAATATCTATGATGATAACCGTCAAAGAAACTTGGAGTTCGACGTTGGAGATAAAATATTCCTTTGAATATCACCATGGAAGAGAGTCATGCGATTTGGAGAGAAAGGAATGTTAAGCCAATGGTACATTGGCCCCTTTGAAATCCTTGCCCGTATAAGAGTTGTGGCCTATTGGCCTGAACTTTTACTGAATATGGATCAGGTTCATGATGTTTTTCACGTATCACTTCTGAGTAAGTACCTACATGATCCCTCACATGTACTATACTCAGAGGTGGTACAACTGTAATATAATCTCTTTTATGAGGAGAAACCAATAGAGATTCTGGACAAGAGAGATAATGTTCCACACAACAAGTCAAGACACATTGTCAAAGTGTTGTGGAGGAACCATATGTTTGAAGACGCTACTTGGAATCCATAGGATGCGATGAAGGAGAAGTACCCTCACTTTTTTGTGTAAAGTGAAATTTATGGGGCGAAATTTCTTAAGGGGGAAGAATGTAACGAACCTATGTTTTTCAATGGAAATTCCCTTCTTATAAAAATGTCATAAAATCACATTAAAAAACAAAATAATGAACTATTAAGTGATAAGATACCTTTAAACATAATTTTGTCACTTCTGTGTTTGGAATTTTAAAAATCTGACATACACGACTTTATTCGAGATGATTTTTTGGGTCCAATAAGAAAAACTTATTTTTTTAGTGAATTGTAACCTACCCTTATTAATAGTAACATAACCTTATAAATAGTAGCAAGACCCTTATGAATAGTATATCATCCAAAATAATAGTAACCTTACCCATGAATATTTAAATAATATTTAGGCATCTTTGAAAGTGACAATTTGACCATAGTAAACGTTTTGGTATTTCTGTAAGTCCTAAATAGTTAATTATAATTAATAAATTAATTGAAGAAAAAATTTATTTTCATAAAATGTGCTCATAAATTATCAAATCTATGTCATATAGTTTTTACATAAATTTATAAGACCCTACATAATTTTTGAGAGCATTATAAAATCAGTTTTATGTTTTAAACTGTATTTTTGAAGAAAAATTATGATTTTAATTAAATATTTAATTAATAATATTTAAAATAATTATTTTTGAAAAATGGACATCATTTTTAGATTCAACATGTCTAAAAATGTTTGGGGTGAAATTTTGGGATTTTTCTGAAATACTTGAATTTTTTACGAATAGTGAAATACCGTAATTTACAAAAATAAGCTAAATAAACTCTTTATAGAGTAATGTGTGATGTTCTGCTGATGTAAGCTCACTTGTTTTGGGATTACATTATAAAATTAAAATTCTTGGTTATGGAAGAATCAGTATTCATTTTCTTGGGGAGAAATAATAAATTAATAAATTTTATATTAAGAAATCTCCTCTCCCCTCCACTATAAATACCACCCTTCCCTCCCTCATTCCCCACACCTCTCAAGATTTAGGCATTGTCTAAAATCTACGCAATAATCATCCCTAACCCCTCCCCTGCGTCTAAGATCTTATGGTCTCATCCAAATGCCAAGCCCAGTCCCCTTAAAAAGGATATAAAGATGAGGATTCATGAGGTAATTTCTTTCATTCTTTTCATTTAAAGTCTATTCAATTTCAAGTTCTTTTATTATTATCTCCCCACCTATATTTTTAAAAATAGTATGGTTACACCAGTATCATAAATATAATATATTTTTATGATACTAATGGGATATTATATCATACAACCCCCTTTCTCATCTTATTTTTATTTTATAATAGAATATGTTTTTTGTGAGGTGTTAATCTATCACCTTCAAGAACAACATGTTTTCCTTATTCCATTTATTCCTTTAGATATGGTAAAGAAACCATTTTTATGGTTGAAACAAAATATTTAATATTTATTATGTCTGGATTAATGTTCTGGAACTAACTTATGTACATATTACTAAATGAGTAAACAAAACAAGTTTGTTGTGGTTGAAAAACCTCCAAATTAATCCAAATGATCATCAATAAATTCTTATCTAATAATTAATCCACATAGTATATAAAATAATTCATTATAAAATTATTAAAAATCCTTTAATATCATTAATTACATGTAATATCAGTTTTGGATGTTTAATAATGTTCTACCCGAACATCAATTTATGAATACAAATGAACCGCTCAGGAAAACCATAAAAACAAGCATTCCTGAACAGTGTTTTTAAACCATATAACTCATGAAAAGGACCATAAAATAACATAATGAAAACAAAATGAACCATTTTCATTTATAAATGGTTCTGGGGTTTATAATTAATTAATATAATGTAATTATATTGGACATTAAATCAAATGGAGCGTTCATATATAAGATAAAGGGGAAATCTCGAACTCAATTTTTTTCTTCGGATTCTCCCTCTTTCACTCACAATTTGGTATTTTCACTCATTAAAAATAATTTTTTCAACATTATCATACCTTTTCTATGATATAAAATTTTTCTACTGATGTTTATGTCAAAAAAATGTTTTCCAAAAGAACTCATCTTTTAAGCTCTCACCTTTTACCTCACATTCATGGTTGGTGGTTCATGTATCATGTATGTTGTTCCCTCTTTCAAATGGGAACCCAAATTTTTTCAATGTGTTCTATGAGATGAAACACATTCCTTTCCATGGTTTAGTTATGTTCATTATTTATATATGTTCTATGTGGAATGCATGACAATGATAATGTAATGATTTAATGGGTGCAACCAGAATTATATAGAGCAATATGAATGATTGAATGTGACGGGTGGACCCAGAATTATATAGCACACCAATACATTGGGTAAAATGATGAATCCCATGAGTAAATGTGAAATTATGTGAAAAGGATTCTAGATTTTTTCACAAGTATGTGTGGTTGTCAACCACTAAGACATGATGTTTCATTTTTATGCATTGAAACATTTCATGTCTTATATTTATGATTTCTCTTATGTTCATGATCCTTTTCCTATGTTATGATTATTCTCACCCCATGCTATATTGTTCTTATCTGTCCCCTTATTGTGCTTCTATCTCACCCATTTTTATTTATATCCTTAAGAGACTTTTTGTACTAAGGGGAGGTTGAGTGCCAGTAAGAAGCTGGTGGAGAAGAAATTGAATAAATGTTTATGCTCGATGTTTTAATTGTTATGTATGGTCCATGTTTTCCCAATACACTAAACTGTTGGATCCTCTATGTATAATAATATTGTTTTATTTATCTTCAAAATTATTTAATAGTAATGTAATAAATGGCTAGGTCACTATAAATCATTTGGGTTATCTATTTCTTCTAGTAATCATGAATGATTTCACAAAATATGTCACCCATTATGATATAGAATATCATATCCAATAAATATTTATCCTCCAAAAAATGGTAACAAAAAATGATAAGATATATCTAGCTCCCCTTCCAAATATTCTTTTTCTTCATAAAAAATAAATATATATTCAAGAACCACGAAACTCATCCTAAAATTGATAAATACACTATGCTGGATGGATGCAGGGTCAACTATCTCACATAGATACAAATATAATAAAAAATATGGTATGGTGGTATTCCACTCGTTTTTATTTTTCATGTTACAGATAAATTATCACTAATACATATAGTATCTCTTCAATAAAACTTCATGAAATTAATATTCACTATGATTATAATCTAAATTTATTCAAAAATTCATTTTCATTATTATAAATAAAATAATTTTTGATA
Organism: Viscum album; assembly: GCA_963277665.1. Classification (NCBI taxonomy): domain Eukaryota; kingdom Viridiplantae; phylum Streptophyta; class Magnoliopsida; order Santalales; family Viscaceae; genus Viscum; species Viscum album. The sequence goes on from OY728142.1 coordinate 1,417,374,025, forward strand.
AACTAGTTCACACTTTATATATCAAACCATCTTTTAAATTATATTTATAGTTCTTCAAGTAACATAATCATCAAAAACATTTTCATAGTATAACTTCCAAATGCCCTTCTAAATACTTATTTATAAACCCCTCATCTCACTTAAAAACCTTTATTATTGTGCTAGGATTTTCACGTTATTATCATAATGATGATCCCAGATTCGATAATGAAAACCTTTTATGAATATTTTGTGGGTTTCATAGCCTTCCCATAACATAATGTTCATAAATTTTCATAATTTATGTTAATTACTATTCATTTCATCATATAGATAATTGGTGATTTCAAAGATATTACATAGTCATTGTTTTTATATAGATATATTGATTTTATCTATTTAGTACAATATAAATATAGAGATCACATACTACTCAATGAAAATTTATTTTAATTTTTTTTATTTCAACATGGGTTAATTGAAAATTATGTGGTGAGAGAGAATTTATAAGAGAAAATCCATTTCCTCGCAATCCTTTATTGATTAGTATTAGACCACCTTACTCACCCTTGTAGACTTATTTAATATTGTATTAATTTAAGAACAATGAAATTTTACTTTTCTTAACCCTATAATTTAATAGAGACATTGGAAATAATAGCGTCTTCCATAAAACATTCCATAGTTTTCTTTCATGGAATCCATGAACAAAAAACATTTATCTCACAAGACCCCATATACATAAAGTTTACAATTTTATTATATATAAAAAATATATTCTATCATTGACCCCATACACTTATAAAAATTACATACAATTCTACATACCATAAATATTTCATGGATTATCTTCATAAAAACATTTGTAGACCCCAGTATTTAAATGTAAATAATCTTTGACATTTTCTGGAATATTGAAATTCCAATATTATGTTGTTTTTATATGGTATGGATAGAAAAGAATCATATTTATAACACATAAACTATCTTTCATCAATAATAAATGTACTTAATTCAATGAAATAGCTTAACATAAAACCCCATTAATTTGGATTCAAACCACTAATTAAATTTATTACTTCACTATATTTATTGTTGAAACATATCTCATTTGATAGTTTTGTGTTCCAAGACCACAATTTTAGGTACGTTATTGTACTTATTTTATAATAGACTAAAGGATTCATAAAAAACCATAAACATGGTTTGTGGCTGAAGACAATGGTGTTTATGATATCCTATCACCCCATATCACTCATGTTTTAAATATATGAAAATATAGAATTATACTATATCCCACATATGATTTGGATTTAGGAAGCCACTATCTTATAAAAATTGGGTCCTTTTCTCGGTTTATTGAAACCATTTTGTACGTACCCATACTAGGGGTCCAATATCCCACCCTACACCGTGGTTTCAACCAAGAACTTCTCCATACACTACTCATCTATGATGATGACACATAGGCTATATATTCTTTTATAGATACCTTTTGTTGGATCAAACACTAAGCATTTTCATTATATATGTGAGGGATTTCTTCCTAGGTGTGATAATATATTGGATCTGGTATTTTTTACTAGTTCCTAAATTATATGACACTTCTAAATTATATTTTCTCATAAAATAATTTAGATGAAATATTAAAAAAATCAATAACACCTCCCCCCCGATGAACGTTTTTTTCTATAATTTATAAATAATGTAGATCTAAAAAACACAAAAAAATCGGTAAATGTAGATTTAATAAACATGGGTATAATTGAAAATCATAATAAAATCGTTAAACATTTCACTGAGTACTTCAATCAAAAAATCACTAATCCTAATTTATTCTAATTGTTCAAACATAATTTCCATGTTAATGGAACACCAAGGATATATTCTGAGAATCCCACACATCCAAGAATAATGTGTGTCTTTAAATCCGAATATATTATTTATAGTTCATAAAATAATTATAACTTTTCCTTGTAACTCTAATAAAAGATAAATATTATATTTTTATTCATCATATATAGAGAGAAAAATATATAGTAACCAAAGACATTAATTATAATTGAAAAAATAAAAAACTTTTCCTCAACTCTAAACCCCTTTGTATTTTTAATACCATCTTTAGAAAATTATTTTTAATAATGTGCTTCCATTTATTTCATTTTCACTAAATTTCTCATTTTTTTCTTAAATTATCCCCTATTTCTCATTAACAATGAGAAAAAATATTGAAGGATATTATGATATAAATTCACAGATAAATAAGAGTTCCATCAATTATTATAGTCTAATATTTCATGATAAATTCCCAGTAAAGAAAACAGTAGGTTATATTATAGATAAAAAAGATATACATAAGTAAAAATAATGTGATATCAGTTTTTTATTTCATTCTCCATAGGATGCCTAAATTTCTCCAATTATATCAATTTATACCAATTGATTAATATGTTGACACAAAACATACAATATTATTTCCAAAATTCATCTTAACAAAAAAATTAATAAAATAAAAATTAATGACTAGAATATATATTTTCAAAATCAACAGTTAAATCTTACACAAATTACGTATTTTTCAAGTCATTTATGATATTAATTTATTACCTTAAATGATATAATTTAATCATTCAATGAATAGAGTAAATACTCTCTTATCATACCTTTCTATGATGTATTTGTGTCAAAAAAATTTTTTTAATGTACATATGTTCTTAATTATCATGGTATTATTTTCCTAATAGCTTATCAAGTTTCATTTCATAAAGGTATACTCTACATTTTCATCAATAGGGATTTCCACAAAATATGATTTAATGATATAAATGAAATATCATACCATGACATTGATTTATTTACATTTTATCGTCAAATTTTAATTAATTATCATCATCAAGATCTCTTTATTTTAAAATTTTAATAAACTGTAATTCCCATTATATAAATAAAAAACACAGAATGCATTGGTATAGTTTGGTTTTCATTACTCATTAATGTGAGTAGTAGTGTTGAAAATTTATTCCCAATAATGTAACTATTTCATTTTTAGCTTATTGTTTTGGAGAATCCTTTAGGACTTCTATTCTTTTTTCCTAAATATTATTCTTCACAGATAGAAAAAATTGTTTTCTTCCTAAAACAACATATTTTTGTAGTAAAATTATTTTCAAATAATCCATAGAGTCCCATGTTTTTCTTGATTCTAATTTTATATTTTTTAACATTTCCACATGAGATGGTTTCATTAATTAAAAAATCATTGAAAAATGTCCATATTTCAGTAATATTTACCGCACCAATTATGAAAATATTTGATCATTATTTATTTATAACCTATTAAAAAATTTAGTTTATTCATGTGAAAACAATTTTTTAGCATTAAAATTTTCTTTTACCGATACTTCGTATGTTTTTCAATCATTTTAAAAATTATATAGAGATGTAGAAGAAATGTGATATATTGATGATGTTTAATTTTCTTTTAATATTAATAGAAGAGATAATAGGATGTTGATATTTAATTAAATAGTAGTTATGAATATATGATGAATTTTTATTATGTGTATGATTTCAATAAAGATCTCTATGGTTTCTTAGTTTCATAGAAATATGGATATTTATTCCTTTATAATCCTTTAGAGAATCATATATATTTTGGTAATGGTTTAAAAACCTTGAGATAATTATTTCCATGGATAAACCATGTAATTAAGTGTATGATTGTTCTGATTAACAAGTATGATTCATTGTGAATGTATAATCATATTTTGAAAAATTAAACTTACATATGGGTATTTAATTTTTTTTTTTCAAATTCTAAAATAAAAATAATCCAACAAGCTAAACCTCACAAGTATAATAGGCCATGGTTATCGGTTAAGACTATTTATGAGTGGATTTTTAAGAGTTTTGGATAAAATAATATGTGTTGGCATTTACTTGAGGTGAGAAATGTAGAGGGTCTATTCATGGATTATTTGTATAAGGTGGTGCTTTGGAGAGAACCCCCATGAGGTGGGAAAATTATGTTTGTTTTAATAAAGTATAAAAATTCACAAAACATTTTCTTGTTTTTTTGAGGAGGAAAAGCTAATTATGAATTGTCCACCCATATAAAAAATTGATGTGTAAATGATGCATTGTAGGAACCATTTCACAATTAAAATTAGGTACTAGTATATAAAGAATACCTCTCAATATCATATCATCATATATGTGGTGTGTTAGGGTTTTCAATGAGTTTTTTGGGTTCACAATTGATTTTATGGTATCATGAAGCTATTTTACCATGTCATAAAACTATGTGTGAGATAAAATGAAGAGTATTACAATGATGAAAATTTGTAAAGTAATTATTTTTTTACTTAGATAATAAAAACTAATATAAATAATTTTTTATAATGTTGATATAATGATGTCAGTATTGTGGGGCTTCTATAGAATATAGGTTTCAAGAAATAATATGAAAATAATCCATTTAAAAATAATCTTTTGAATTTTTTTTGAGGGTCTGTTACACGATGGTCAGTGTGTAATGAATTAATGCATTTAATTTGGAGGAACTATCTATGATAGTGAATGTATACGAGATATGAAAATTAGGAAACAATACGTGAATAAGGAGATGATATATGAATCTTCAATGAGATGGTTCAACTATGAGGATAGTATGTGGTATGTCAAGGTGTATGAGAATTATATATGAAATAATTTGCATCATAACATATTATTGAGTAGATAAATAAAATTATAGGAATTATTATGTGATTAGAATATTAACCCTGACCATAAATTCCTCATAAATAATTTTTTAATGTTTTCATAATTTAATATAAGATAACATAAATAGTTAAAGGTCTTTTCCATTAGTTGACTAATGTGTAGTAGGTACTACCATTTTTGAAGCATCACATTAAAAATAATTTCCTTGTGAATAATTATTCATAAATTCATTTTATCATGTGACAATTTCTATGTGATGTTCTTGAATAAAGGAATTTTCTTTGAGAATGAATTATTAATTCATAGACCAAATTTTCACATAAAATTCATTAGAAATATAATATTTCAATGAAAAAAATCTTGCACACTGTATTTTTCGAAGTGATTGAGTTCCCATTATATGAAGTGTTAAATTATAAAGAATTAAAATTTTCTTTTGTAAAAAATTCCTTGTATCAAATAAGAGAATCAAAATCCTAAATAAATTTTGAATATATAATTTATGAAGGAATGTCATTATAGGAAAATTACATATAGAAAGGAGAATAAATCTATAAGTCCTTAAGGAGGATAATTATAATTTCATGCTCGATCGTTTAGTGATTCCAAATCAAAAACTAAATCAATGAATATTTTAAGAGACAAACTGAGATTAATTATTTTTATAATGATCACGATAAATTGAATATATTTTACTGGTGATCATGTGTTGTTCTTTAGATCATGAGGTCTCATGGAGAATGCTATATGATAAGTGGTGAGGAATAATCCTAGTTAATAAACAAGTGATTAATTTTATGGAACATTTGAAAAGATGATGTTAGAACAATTACATTCTACTAGGACTCTATAACAATATCATAGAGGGTCTTTAAGTGGGTGAGAATGAAAATATTTTAGGTGAACCGAGAAAAATAAACACACTTAGATCATTATTACACGGGAACAATCATTCAATTCCCCAATCATCTCACAAATCGGAGAACTGAAGAATATTTTTTTGGATGATTATAAATATATAAAAAATATATATTTAAAAACATCTAAAAAGCCATTATAATAAAACAACACTAAAATATATAAAAAAATTTATATTTTATACTTATATTTATATACTAAATAATGTAATGATATGAAAGGAGAGATATAAAACACACCTTAATGGAAAATATTTATCATATTTTCAAGGGTTAGATCATAAAAATATTAGAAAACAGGATTCGGAAGAAATATCTAACTAATAAGAAACTGGGACAATATTTTTTTTCCATAATCCATGTTGACAATACTTATAATATAAAAATAGAAAACATATATCATAGAGTAAATTTGGGAAAAAATAAACTAATAAACAAGTTCCATATATTGTAATTCTATGTAAAGAAAATTAAATGTCATTGAAATCAACAAAAATGTATATTATGGAACTGACATAGTTTTAGTAATAAAAAAAATTATAGATTGAGAATCCTTACCTATTTCATATAACATCATGGAACAATAATCCATTCATAATTCCTATTATGGAGTAGAAATGACTACATAATTTCTTTAATCATAGTGAAGAATGAATAACAATGTAATTCACATAATATAGTGAAGAATGTATCACTTCAAGATTACCTTAGTGGAGAAAGCGTCAATAAATGATTCTCATAATGACATCAAGAGATTTATATCCTTATTTAAATAAATGGAGGTTAATAAATGAATCCAACCGTTTTCATCCATATATATTTGTTTTAATTTAAAATAATCATTATTAAATTATTAATATCCCCAGGAAAGGAAAAATGGGTTTTTTATCAATTATAGATGGTATCAAATTAATAGATGCGTGGAATATATATGTTTGATACCCACAAATCAGTCATCACCAAAAATTATTTAAAAATAATATTTAGAGGGATGTCAATTAATAATAATTTTAAATAATATTAATCGTTTTGATAGAATGATTAAATGGTATAAATATCATAAAATATTTTTTAGAAATAATATTCATCTATATTATTAAAAATTAATTTATAATCACTTTAAAAGCCATTCTCAGAATTCTAAATTCTGAGAAGCATAAAAAATGCATATTAAAAAATAATATTTTGGAAGAAGTCTCAATATTTATGAATTGAAAAGTCATATAGGTTTCAAAAAGATGAAGTAAATAAATTTTGAAATATTTTAAATTTAAAAATAATATGAATAATGGGGACTTGAAAAAGTAATAATTGTTTTAGAAAGGTGATGAGAAATATTTGTAAAAACATGCTTTCAAAAAATAAATTAAATAATATATCTCAAAAATGAAATAATTTTTTTCAAATTAAATGTAAAGTGGAAGCCAAAACAATTTATTTTCAAAGGATTGACAAATGTTTTGAAATACTATTATTGAAATACCACATCATAATGAGTGTAACAAATCACACTTCTGAAAATAATATTATCAAAATATAAATTGTACATGGGAAAAAAATATTTGGATTTAATAATATAATGAATAAAATAGAAATAAAATAAGAATGTGGAAAAATATAAGACCATTAGCAAAAAACAAGTCAATTTTTATCAATGATGATAAAATGATAATGGGGATAAAATTCATCAAGGGTGTGTATTTGAATCAAAAGTATGATTTTTTACAGTGAAAAATATGATTTACCATAAAATATATTCTTAGGGGGATGAAACATATATGAGAATAATCGTTATAACTCAATAAATGGAATTGAGTATATAAAAACCATTACAATTTTGGGATTTTTTAATTGAAGTTCATTAATGTAATGAAGATGGTGTCTATATAGAAACCTCATGAATTTCATAAATATGGTAAATTAAATTATTAGGTAGTCATTACCCAATTTCAAGGATTTCTTGGTAAAAAATAAATGATATGTAAAAAAATTAAATATGATAAAATGAACCCCATTACCTTAATTCATGAAATCTAGTAAAGATAATTAATATCATATATAAAAAATAGCTTACTTAATCATCTATTTTTTATATTTATTCAGATATATAAACATTATTAAATTTTGTTTATAATTATTTTGTAACAAACTGAATCTAGTAACCTATAGTCCTTTTTAACATAGTATCATTGGTGTAAAATTCAAGGGATCTCATCTTATAAGGCTGATTAGTTTAGAAGTTTTGGAAAACATGATACATACATTAATCACATATTACACTATAAATATAAATACATTTCATTTGAAAAAATCATTATTTTATAAAATTATTCATAATATATTACTTCATATCATGTGGATTAGAAAATAGAAAAATAGTGACTTCAGATGCTACGTAGGGGTTATATATAGGAGAATTTATCATGATAAAATATTGTATAATAAATATGGTAGAGTGGATAATCAAAGAACATTCAATTTAATAGGAAACTTGAGTTCAATGAAAATACATGGATAATAGAAAATGAATTCTTAATTGAAAAAATGAGTAATTTTTGGACATTCATGATTAAGACATCTTAACTAAGATATCATGAATATTATGATTGAGGAATCATAACTAATAAATCATTCATTATAAATGGGTAGGTGTAAACTAGATACCCATCTGACATATATTTCCTACTGTTTTGTCTCATGATACATATCGACACATCAAGGGGATATATTTAATTGTGACCCACCCATCATATAATATTCATATGCATTACATATATATTAAATATTCTTATACTTCACTCTCAAAATTCCCTATATGTCAACTATTATACTTATTTAATCAAGAAAACCTAGAATCAATATATTCCCAATAAATATAATTACATACTTAATAAAATTCCATCAAATGGAACCATATGTAGAAATGTTATATATCCAAAACATCATCAACATAATATAAATGATTCTAAATTAATTCATGATATTAAAAAAATGGGAATAAAATGAATGTTGAATTCCGAATTATTAATAGTGGGATAGATAAAAATATCACAAGGAAGTAAATGATCAGAAAATAAGGTATAATCCTTTTTTATTTTAGGATTATAGATGAGAATAAATTCATTTCAAATGATTTTTTATAGGAAAAAATAATTTATAAAAGAAAATATAAGAAATATAGTAAAAAATATATTTCTTGTAACATTTTGTTAGAACTATGTTAAAAATCACTTTTCAAAATTCTTTTTATTCCATCCAAAATATAATACCCTTTTCTTCTCATAGAATATGAAATAGAAAATCTAAAATTATTGCAAAAAATAATATCATTTAAAATAAAAATGGAATATACTAAATTAATATTAATTGTAATGATATTTAATAAATGTGATAAAATCCATATGTGTGGTTTATATAAAAATAAATATTCCATTCATGCATTTGGAAAAAAACCCATTCAGACAAAATAATATTCCCTTGATTTTTTTATAAAATTTAAGACATGGGTAAAAATAAATTAATAAAAAAATTATATTACTAATTTTTTTTTGAATAGTTTGAATAATATTTGGACTTAGAATAAAATGTTTTGAAAGGAAAATATAATAAATAGATTTTTAATTCAATGTACCATACTTGTAACTTACTTGTTGCTTCTTAGATTAAAAAGATAAATAATAGATGATAAACATGTGAAACACATCATAAACCAAGGTAAATAAAATATAATTTATTTCAAATTTTATAATCATATAATTTTCTTCCTGGAAAAATGAATACAAATAATCATGAAATAAAATGGGATTGTAAAAAGATTCATTACCAAAATTTTGACATTTCTCATATGTTATTTTAACCTCCAGTTCAATAAATTAAATTCTATTATACCTTTATACTATAGTGATATACATAATTTTAATGACATAAATAATCCACTTACAAAATTTGAACAGTAATTTATTAATAATTTTTTATAAAAATCATCATTTCTTAGTGTGGACTATTTTTTATGTATGTTTTTGATTTATAAATTCTGTACTTATATTTTTCCATCAATTAAATTATAATAATAGTGTTAATAATGATTTAAATATAATATATATTCATTATATAAATTATTTTTATTAGTCTTATAAGTAAGGTATGAAAAAAATATCATATTACTTCGTGGTGGTCGTAGTCCACTCATACCCAAGAGTGACAATATTTTTTAAAGTGTATAATTAAGATGTTAAATGATATTTTCACTAGAATAATAATTACTTTATAAATATCATATATTTTCATAATTTATATCTTTATAAACATTCATGTTGATTGGAAATTATTAGAAAATTACACCACTACATTGTGATGGTAATCCATATATATGCATGGGTGGTGTTTTTATTTGTTTATTGGATGGTCAAAAAACAATTATAATATTTATTTAATATTAAATAATAAAAATTATATCATATATATCATATTATTTTACTTCTATCTATCACTATTACTAACAAAAAGAGGGGCGGATGAATAACAAAATACATCACCTTTTTGAGTTGGTAGTCTGCATATTATCTTGAAATATGTTTTTAGTTATCGTTATGAGGATATGTAAGTGAAAAATTATTATACCATAAACAAGATAATATTTCACTATATTAGATATAATGATGTAATTATATCAAACTGGTTAGAATATGTTTGAAGTAGGTAAAAGAAGAAATAATAGGAAAACACCTTATTAAGAATTATAACTTTTCATCAGACAACCACCTTATGTTTTACTTAAATCCTTATTATGATAGTATTATCCTTCGAAAAAGGCCTTTATTAAATGGGGAGTGTAGTTATGAATTTATATTTTAATGTATTGAATTAGATAAGAGGCTCTGAAAGTGTGGATAAGAGAGGAGAGGTGGTGACTTTTTATAAGTGAGGGAGTCAACACCCATGGATTTTTTGAAACATATTAAAATATATTGATGTATTACTCTAGAAACATAGATTAAAAATAAATAATATTATTTTTGTATATAATATAGGGTATAAATATTATATTATAATAGTTTTAAAAAAATAGTTCCTTTTTTGTCATAACATTTTAGTTTATATCTTTTTTACAGGTCTTAACTCTTACAATAGAAACGGAATTTTTTGAACCAAAGTAACTATTCATAATGGTAAAAAAATTATGTTTCCATGTTAATATTTTTATGACTCCAAATTTTGATCCGATTTTATCAAATTCAATTTATATGAGTGGTTGAAAATAATTTTAAAATTAACCCAAAAAACATGACGATATTGTTTTTTCTAGAAAATGGATTTTTAAGTATATATAATTTTATTGAAAAATAAGTTTTAATATTTATTATAATGTAGTTAATTGATTTATGATAAATCAAATTAGCCTTATTATTATTTTAAAACAAAAAAAAACCTAATGGTACACTATAAATTCTTTATTAAAATATAAAAAATAAAGTGAATTTTAATTTGAAAACAAGAATCACTTCGATATCCAAAATGTTATGAATGAATTTCTCAGTTGAAAATTACATTATTTTATAAATTATATCACTTATTAAATCTATATTTTATCTAGTATTTTTTTCATAATATTTAATATAAAGACCTGTGTTTTTTCAGGCTCTGAAAATGACAAGAAATTTTAAATTTTATCCTTCAGATGCTCAAGAGTGGTAAAATAGTATTTTTACCATAAATATGATCTCACATATTTTTTTTAACACAAAATTAGTCCTGAAATAATGTGTTTAACCCAATATAAGAGTTTGGGGGAATAGTGTGTAGTTTTAAATTTCTTTTTATAATTAATAATTAATATTTAATTAGTTAGATATTAATAATTTTAACAAGCCTATTAAGTAAAATATTCTGAATGAAGTATTATATTGAGATTCTATCTCTACCTCCAGGTCCAAAATGATCGGTTTTTCATAGGCAATGTAGAAAATGACATCTTTCACTATGGGGAGCCTCTTTTTCATTATTTTGTCACATACCTTTATTCAATTTTCATTTTCTTCCATTCCCTACACCTCTTATATTCTCCATGTTGGTTTACCATACCATTATTGAGGGAAAAAATTTAGAGGGATGTATATATAGCGATGTAATTTGGTAGGTGGAACTATAGAGGTCGGGAGGATCTCTATTATCATGCATCAGTTTCATAATATTAATCAGTTCAATGACTCTACAGATTCCACCATAAGGTTGGTTGATTTTATTTATATTATATAAATATCCATATAATTTAACACTTCTAGTTATAGGAATCTATTATTGATGCAAAGGACCCCTTCAGGCTTATTTGTTCTTAAACTAGGGCAATTTGATGTTTTAGGATGATTGTATGGGTTATGATTTAGTAAATAAAATGACATGACATGTTGTTCTATGAAAACACCTCGTGCACTCTTCATATTCACAGAAAATAATTTGTTGGAAGTATATAATGTTCTCATGTTGTACAATCTTTTTACGGGTACTAGTCTATTTTACCAAGTACATGGAAAGATAAATATTTCCAAACTACATGCCATTCACCACAAGTATATGTTGTGTGGCCTTAGTCATCTATCCAAGTACATTTATAGAAATCCCTTTCACAGAAATATGGTCGGTTAAAATATATGGCCATGCCCTGTGTTCAATAAATGTCATGTATATGTATTTGACTAGGAAAAGATACATGGACAAGCCGTGTAAGGTTAATAGATAGGTACATGTGTAGTGTCCATGTTGTGGAAACGACATAAACACTGAGCATATGGTTTTTAAATTATAAAACTGGATAAAGAACATTCCCATGTGGGTATTTGATAGTATAATCCATGTAGATAGCTATAAAAATAATTTAATTATAACTTTAGACACTTATGATGGTTTAACCTGTTTTGACACCTAGGTGATGGAATGGGACATTATATAAGTCTATTTTATGAATTTATATTTATAGATCATAATGTTGGAAACTATAGGGTGATTTGAGAACATTGAGGATTATTTTTAGTGTGATTGAGCTATAATGGGGGGGGGGGGTTCCACCAATATATAGTTTTTGTCATATCTTGAGAGAGAGACCGTGGATGATACCCACCTGAGGGTCATTTTAAATGATTAGTGGTAAGGTAATGGGTTCAAAATGGTCCCCAACTGGTTTATCTTGGGATATAATTAGGTTAGAGAGACCAAGACGATATGTGATTAGAAATATGGGTTGGGTTTTTGAAACAACCAAGAGTGAAATCATGATCTATTATGAGACATGAGACATCTCTCAAGAAAAATTTTTGGTGGCCTTTCCATCATGGGAATATCCTTTTAGAGAAATGAAACTTTACTCCTTTGATGTCTTCAGTTATATGAAACTATTTTTTGACTTAAAATCCACTGTAGGATGTCTTTTATTTTTGTTTTGACATAGGGGATCCCCTATAAGATGCCTCTATTTACATACTCATTATATAGATCCCATGTAGGATGCATCCACTTTCATACTTCTTCTAGTGATCCAATGTTGGATTCATTTTCTTATGTGATTATTGTGAGGGTCCCAATTGGGATTCCTTTCATTATGTATGGGACTCACAAATCAAATGCATGATTCCTCTCTAGTGTTCTGTCATAATGTACCTAGTCAGTGCCCTAATGTTTGACCAACCCTAAGATAATGTGATAAGGGTTTGGGTAGAGATGGAATAATGTGTAATCATAGATCCAATACCGAACATGTGATCTTGAGAGGATGTGGATGTACTGATGGGTTTAAGTGTTCAGACATCTTCATTATTTACACACACTATCATGTGACTACTATTGATGGATCTATGATTTCCACACATGCTTCTTGATATTTTTTCAATGAGCCTACCACACTATGATATTTTAAAGGGATGGAAAAAAGTATTTATTAAGATCTAGATATTTTAACATATCTGTTGAATATTTATTTATTTTGAATTAGATAAATAATTCCATGAATCTAAAATGTTTGCATACCTGATTAACAGTTTTCTTACCATGAAGCCCAAAGGTACTTCCAAAAACCCATCTTTGAGCATTACATTATTGATAATCATTGTTATAGGAATTCATATTTGTCTTTATGATTATTCCATGCTTATGGATTATAGAGGAGGTTTCTCAAAATGTGTCATGACCCCTCTTTGACATAATCTTGATGATTTATGGTGGTATCCTTGAGTGATTCCTAAGAAGATCCCATATATCAAGTGGACGCACTATTACTGCATCTCCTAGACTTTTTTTGGATGGGGTTATTGGGTTTTTCATTAAAATGGTCATGACTTGTTAGGTCAGACTATGAGAGAATACATTATATATCGCTTAAGGGTCACCCCCACTGAAATTATTTGAGTCACAATGTCAGCAATACATATAATCATGACCTATGACAAAGATATTGGACTAGATTTACATGACATTAGTGGTATAAAATAATTTTACATTTTATATTTACAAGATATATAGAAATTACATAGAATGATTAAATTTATTTATTTTAGGCCATGATAGGTGATCCAAGGGTTTAGATATATAATGTTGACCGGAATTAGAGTTCTTATGTTCAACATGATTATACATGAATTTAGTGGCATGAAATAAAAATCAATGTACTATTTGTATGATGCTTAGGTGATTGGGGTTATTGAGCCAAGGATCGATGATAGACTTATTTTTATTCCATTACATAACATTTTGTATTACCTAATATGAGAATATTTAATAATAATTAAACTATGGTATTATATTATATGTGTAACCTTGTGAGTGGTCTAATGAGATTTATTTTCCACCCCAACACATGAACCATGGTGTCTATGAAGAAATTATGTACAATTTATATTTAATAATAGATGTATGATTGATATAGATGAGGCTTAAGGCTATATGATTGAGAAGAGTTTCTTGTTCAGATTATAATAAACTTGTTTGAGGATCTAAAAAGACTATTTGGAGATCAGGTATGTAGATTGAATCAAAGTTAGTAGAGGAGACCTGTACATTTGTTTACGTTCCTTTGTTTTTATCACGTATATGTCAGATTCACGTGAGCCATTAGTGTTGTTTGTATAATATTTATATTAAACTCCTTACTACTTTACAGTTATTATTATATCCTTATTATACTTACTTATTGTGACATTTTTTTACTATTATTAATGGTTTTTGGTTATTTAATATGGTTGTTTACTCTGATATTACTGCATAGTTTTACCAACGAATCAACCTATGTTGTTGATCCTAATTAGAATCCGCTATAATATAGGGAGGTATACATAAATATATTTATACAGTTTTTATGACTACTATTTATAGGTTGAGTAGGTTTCAGATGTGACTAAGTGGTATCATAGCTGTTTCTTTTATGGTTGTATTACTATTTGGGATATGGTAGATAAGAGTATTATCAATGTGTTGGAACCTGTAATGGGAATCATAATAATGCATTTACAACACTAATCTAGATAAAAATTAATGGTTTATAGGGATATGTAATTTTTATTCTTGATATGCAATTTTATAATTGTACGGTATTTTCTTTTTGAGTGATTCCCATAATTCCTAGGGTTTGGGACTTAGTATGGTTTTATGTCTCTTGAACCATTTACAAAATACCATTTTTGTTTTTCGGATCATGGAATAATAGAATGAGGATAGTGATAGATTTTGAGTCTTGGAAGAAAAAGGATGGAGGTGTATCATGCATCGTATTTGACGGGTAGGGTCCATAGGTTATATTCCCAATAGTTTGTGATTTACTATAGAAGACTATAGTAAAATATTCAATGTTTTACCAAATATCTAAATGGTTTTTCCATATACAATATCTTGGTCTAATGATACATGGTTAAAAAATATTCATATTTTCTTATGGTATATTGTTATGTTGATATATGGTGAGACATTTGATAGTGAGGCTAATGACATGGCCCTTATACACATGAGGGGCAATGACCCAAGTATGTTGACATGTCACATGTTTCCTAGTGATAGAGACCTAATGGGGGGTATTTTTTATGATATATATTTTTTATGTTGGTAAAAACCTATAAATTGTTTACCACATATAACGGAATATAATTCTACTTAAATAAACAATGTATATAATGAACTGTGTTGTATGACATGGATCACTAAGATGGTTCCATGTGTTTACTATTGACCCTCATAGGTTTTTATTAGTAGCTAATTACATTATAGTAAACTGTATATGAGTTTATCCTTTCCATGTAAAATTAAATAAATATTATTAAAACCCTATATAGAGTTTGGCCATCTAGAATACTATGAAATTTTATTTACCTAATCCTAGTTTTTTGTTATCCAGTAAAAACATGTAGTTAAAAACAGATTGGTATATAAATTTTATAGTAAATTGATTCATAGAAAAGTTTTATCATATACATATGCCTGGTGAGTGTCTATTCAATGAATTTTACATGATATTGAGACACTCTAGGGAAAAGTTCCCTTAGAAGATGATATAAGTGTATCAGGATCAAGTAGAGTAATGCCTAGAATATGACCAAATTAGAACCGTTTGTTTGTGTGAGTAGTTAATATTGGGTTTCACATAAATGGGATTCTAATAAAAACTTATCCAATGAAATCCTATATAATATATAGTTTAAAACCTATATAATTGAACCCATTTTATTGTTTTTTACCCACATAGGAAAATTTTATCCTTAAATCCCCTTGGGAGGGCTGAAAGGAACATTAGATGTCTTTTTTTTGAGATGTGTGTATATATGATGCCCATGGAGATGTGAACTTGTTAATAGGTATGATCATCTTGGTATTGGTGATAGGAAATTGATGAATTATTTTGAGCATTCATCGGTAGGTCTAGTTTTAATACATAAAGGAACTTAGTTTTGAATAAGAATCTTATGAGTTGTAATCTGTTTTGATCAAGGAAAGACTACAATATGGGATGACCCAGATTTATGCATTCTTTTTTACGCAGTGATATTTGTTTTACTATCATGTTTATAATGATTCATAAGACATTATCTTTTTTTCATATGTAGGTTTTTTTATGATTTTTATTTATATGAAATCACATTGGGTTTTATGTTTGAAAACAACATTCCATTGGAAGGACTATTTAGGGTCCTATTAGTTTTGATTAGTTTTTTTGTGGTAGATTCTTTAATTTTATAAAAAAATGTCATCATGTGTGTTGTAAACTGATAAATCATGTAACAAGTGAGTTTCTAAATATTGATGAGGATTTCCAAGTGAGATTTTATATTAATGGGATTGACATGCTGTGTAGCACAGTCAACTTTCACTTGTGATGGACAGATCACAGAAGCATGAGTTAGGTCTCGAACTGAGCGGTATGTCATTTTAATCCCACCAGATATAAAGGGTTTTTTACATATTGGTTGAAAAAATAAAATTTAAATAACTTATCAGTAATTATTCATTAGTGATACAATGACACATCATTTTAATGATATTCTATGGGAATGGTTTCTGGAGAGTTGTGATAAAATGAAGAATATCACAACGTTTTACGGGAAAAATTGAAAATAAATAGTCTGACATGTGTTTGTTGACCTGTAAATGGACCTAGACAAAAAATATAGAGAGATGTGGGGTTAGGATTTTCCCATATTCATGAATATCATAGTTTTATGTAATCATATATTAGGTAGAATATTACAAACATATCGATTGAATCTTAGTGTGCTCTTATCCAATAGAAAATCTTGTCCACTATATTGACATTTCCTTGAGTAATTTGAGAGATCATCATCTTTTCACCAAAAAAATTAAATAAATCATAGGTTTTGATGAAGTAAATCGTTGGGGTATCCACTAGAGTAGTGGTATAAGGTAATCCCTATTCTGTGGAGTGCATAATTGGTCATTGGAAGGTAATGACCCTTATTAAGAGCTTAAAATCATGGTTTGTAGTGGGAACTATTCTAGGAATGTAGAATCTTGATATCTATTTATGTTGTGGGTTGATTATTGGGATGACTGGTTTTGGTCATTCAATTAATTTCATTCAGCTATGGACATATCATGGGAAATGTAACATTGTGGTTGGTTGTGAGGTGGAGATTTTGATATTTCACTGGCGGGGAGTACACGACCTGTCACATTTGAAAATATTCCTTTTGGGTATAAATTTTAATGCTTTGGGACCCATATTTCAAAATTCAATATAACATTCATTAATATATTCTCAAAATGAGAGCATGAATACATTTTTACCACCATGTATTCTTGGGAATCATATGGTTTATGGTGGGGAGGTTATAAAGAAACATGTTTTTCCAAACTGGGAAATTAATTAAAAATTCGAATTCTTTCTTTCAGATTTCCTTGGGGGGAGAAAATGATATTTTTCACCAATAGGCTTATCTTTGTTAAATTTAATGACAAATTCATTGGTCTTAGAATATAGTTTATACTATAATACTAGATTTTGGTGGAATTCTATGATGTTTGAATTTTTATGGAATAATTAATACTTTATAATTTATAAAATAAATATTAATTTATTTTCACATGTTTTACCAATGATATATTTCCAATAGAGTTTCATATGAATATTATTTCTATGATTTTGAGTCTTTATTGGAGGTTTTTTTCTATGTGAGACATAATCATACATCAGATATATGGGTCATGCCCCGTTTTCGTTTCCTTTTTTATACCTTTTCCTATCCCAATATCATTTATTTTTCATAAATCTGTTATAATGTAAACATCCTTTGCAATAAATCATCTAAAACATAGAGAAAAATTTATAGAGATATATTGAGGAGGAAGAATAGAGTTTCCCCCATAGGGATCTTGTGGAGCCAAATCATCAGACAATATCTAAAGAATGTGAATTAGAGAAATGATTGGAAAAATTATAATAAAAGATAGATAATTTTTCATTTAATTACCTAAATACATACATATATATTAATATAGTTTTAATTCTTTATAATTGTTTTTAAGGACACCAATAGAGTCAATCTATGCATAAAAATTTAAATCAGGTGTTTTGGACCAAATGTAGGGGTACCTATATAGGAAATAACGATCAAATGGTGTATAGTTCTTTGAAAAATTTCCACAAAATAATTTCATTTAGGTATGTTTAATTTTTTAATGTATACATTTTTTAATTGGAATAAATTAACTATACGGTACATGGCCATGTAGTTGAGTATATGGGAAGATGAATATTTCAGAACTACATTCTCTTTACCCCAGCTACACATTGTGTTGTCATAATCATCCATGTAACCTAATATATGGATATAAATTTTGAAATGGGTAACATGGATATATAAAAATCATGGCTAGGACCTGTGTCAGTTACACACTAGTTATAACTATATGCCTATTCAAATATTCTTGGTCGGGTGATGTGAGGTGAAAAAGAATGTACCATGTGTAGGGTACATATTTCTTACATTACTTAAACATCATTTACCTGGGTTTTACTCCCCAATTATAATTAGAGAACATTACTTGTTATGGATTTGAGAGTACATTCTTTGTACTAGGGTATACAAACTGTGTAATTCTCCCTTTCTATAATTTTGGTTGTTTTTCATTTTCTGCTTCCCAATGTAAAATTAGAAAAAAGGGGAGTCCATTTTCAGAATTTTTTGGCATAAATCAAGATGGTGTAACCATTGGAGTGATTTGAGGAAACATAATATTCATTTCATGATTATTGAACAATAATAAAAAGGTTATTTTTCCACTAATTTTTTTATTATCTCATTAGTGTAATACCTTGGATGAGTCCCACATAAGGGTCAGATGAAATGGTCAGTGGGATTGAAAATGGATCAATAAGGTCCTAGTATAGTGCATCATGTAATAGCCTTTAATTAGAATTATATAGTTGAGACATTATGATGATGATTGGTTGGGTGTTCATACGGACCTAGGGTGAAGCCTTGATATGTTATAAGCCATGTTCTATATCTATAGGCTGGAATTTTTTTCCATTAACCTAGTGGAAATCTACATTATTTGGTGTCCCACATTAGGTTCATGAGGTCATGGGTATTTAGAAAATATTATGGGATTGAGGATCCCCAATACGATGCCTGTAATAATATTTTTGACCCAGGGGACCCTGTGTAGGATGCCTCCATTTAAATATAAATTTTGAGGATCCCAAGTAAGATTCCTACATATGATTACTACTTATGAGGTTCCCAAGAGGAATGAAATTTTTTACATGATGAATTATATATCCCCAACTTGGATTCAATTTATTTAGTTTGGGATTAGTTGATCCCAAGTAGGATTCCTCTCTATTGTTTTTACCTAAGGGACCTAGTGTATTTATATGTGCTTGACCAACCCTGAGGTAGTGTGATATGGGTTTGGGTAGATGTGGTTGAGGGTGTCAACATAGAATCCATACAAGACTATTGAGCCCTATTGGTTATGGAAGTAGTGATATGTCTAAGAATTATGTTGTTCTTAGTAATTATTTATGTATTTACATCATTAATGTTGATGCAATGATGACTTCCAAACACAAATACTTGTATTTGGATTATGAGCATGATACAATGAATTATATGATCAGATTTCCATATTTATATCATATAATGTAGATGTTAATCCATTTTATTTAATGTACAATCACATTATTTGGATTTGAATATTTACTTCTTATGATCCAGCACATAAGATGTAACGTCCTGGTTCCAGATGCCACCCAAAGGCGCCCCTTACCTGTTTGGTCACATGGCCTCAAGCACATTTCGCCAAATGACAGAGGCTTCCGACTAGCAGCGAGGGCATTGGGTGTGATAGTGGGGAAACTATGCACTCATTGGCAGAGTACACAGCAGAAGAAAACATCACATACAATAGCATAAGCAATAAATATCCAACAATAGTAAACAATGGAATACTGAAGGAAGAAACTATTGGAGCACACATATATATGAAATGATGCATGATACATATGTCTAGGAAAGCAGCCAAAAATGTCACAATGCTGAAAATACAACCAGTGCTAAACCAAAGTACAAAAAGAAATCAAATAAACTCTTTATCATCACAACCCATAGCTTGGTCTCATGCTCTCTAGTTCCACAACAAGTCAAGAACCTTATGTAGAAGGGAGCTTTCCCTTATCTATACCAACAACAATATAACCTATTTTGGCCCAATAGCTGACCCAAATAAGGTGCGAGCTGAAATCCCAATAGGTAACCACTTGAAGATATGTGCCAAATAGTCAATGGGTATATGATAGGTAAAATTATAGAAAGCTGTAAATAGGAACATACTAAGCAGTAAACAATCCACAGTATTAATCTCAAGAAACATAGAAACAACAGCTAAATCTCATACATGTAACCCTATTGGAAGTACTCAGAGCCATCACCTCTGGTCATATATAGGAAGTATAGATAACCCTATGTAATTTACACACAGCCCAACCCCTATGGTTCTATCATAGGAATTTAATAAGACTCTTGTAGGAAGCGCTCACAGTCTATCCCCTCACAGTCAAAGGTAAAGCAAGAATCTTTGAGAAAGCTCACACAGTCCATTCCCCATATTCTCTAGGTAAAGTAAAACTATCTGAGGAAGTTCACATAGTCTATTCCCTACATAGTTTAAGGTAGTCATGGAATCTCTGAGGAAGATCACATGTCAATTCACCTTATAGACCCGAGGTCTAGGCCCCTCGGAGGAAGCTCACTCGGTCAATTCCCCTTATAGCCTAGGTCATCCAATTCAAACAATGACTCTCTAAGGAAGATCATGCAGTTAATCTATTTATATTCTAAAGTAATCAAGGACTCTCTGAAGAATCTCACTTGGTCAATTCCCATTAGATCCCTAGGTGTTTCTAGGACCTCTAAGGATGCTCACTTGGTCAATCCCCTCTTATATCCAGAATTCCTCGAAGTCTTTATGAGGAAGCTCACCCGGTCAATTCCCCCTATAGTCTATTACACCTAGTTATCAAGGCCATGTGTAAGTCAATGAGCCTAAAATTGTAAAATAGCTAATGTAAACCTACATAACTACTTGGATAATAAATCTACAACATAACAAGTATGTCAGAATACAACTCTCCCACTACAACAAATGACATGGAAACAAGCAATGCAGCCAAAGGGTAAACATGACCAAACAGTCGTAAACAGTGCAATGCATGGAAAAAACACATCCAGAGCACCAAAATAGACCCAGATCATATTCAATTACCTCTACATAGGACTACAAGCATGGAAGGAAAACAAAAGGGTAAAACAGGAAACACGCAATACCCCGTTCAAGGGCATTGGTGGATTTTGCACAAAATACTCAAGGAAATCAAATGGAAAGGCACAAAACACCTACCTCAGGGTTAGGAGATCAATATACACGAATATCGAAGATTGAATGTCCATATAATGTCATAGATCTACCAAAATGAAAAAAAAATCAACCCATGATAACTTGGAAACGAGGAGAAATTAGAAAATTATGATCTAGAAGAAGAGAGAAATCATCGATGCGATTTCAATGCAACCGATGAAGTTCAATTTGGAGGAAGGATGGACGCTCGGGAGATCATCGATGATCTGTGGATGTATAGAATCTCTTGGATGAATAAGACCTAAAGGATGGGTGTTATTTCCATCAGACGTGCCCCAGTGTGTTTAATTAAAAAAACAAAATACACGTCGTGTACTTTTGAAGTACACGGTGTGTACTTTTGTTTTCAATACTACGCTTTAGGCAGCATCCACATCACCCCACTTAACCGTGTGTGTGGCCATGACATGGCCAACACACTGCCTCCCGTGGAAATGAAGTAAACAGAGTTTACTCATAAAGTACACAGTGTGTACCTAAATTTTTTCAAAAAACTCATCTTTTCTCAATAACTCTAGAAAAAGGAAAAACATAACTGAAAAGAAGGTATCAGTTCTTACAAACTTCCTCCCATAAATAAATTCATCCCTGAATTTCCCTAGCGTGACGTAGAAGAAGAAATCCCGAACATCTCCGGCCATTGTGGTCGTACATCGGCCTCCCTCTCCCAAGTCTCATCATGCACTTGCCCATGCTGCCATAACACTCGTACCAGAGTAACAGACTGGCCACATAGAACCTTTGTACTGCAATCCACAATCCGGATAGGATGCTACACAAAAGACACATCCACTTTGAGCTCAACCTCCTCGGGTTGAAAGACATGAGACGGGTCTGAAAAGTAACGTCGATGCAGAGAAACGTGGAAGACTTCTTGAATAGATCGGTATCTCAGAGGTAACTACAACTTATAGGCAACCTGTCCAACTCTCTCTGACACCTCAAATGGCCCAACGTACCTCACTAAAAGCATACCCTATATCCTAATCCTTATGTGTCCCAACCTCGGTGAGACATGTAGGAAAACCTAATCTCTAACCTCGAACTCCAGAGGTTGTCTCTGCTGATCATCATAAGACTTCTGTCGAGACTGCGTAGTGGCCATCCTCTTCCGAATCCACTCTATATACTCTATGGTCTCCTGAACAAGATATGTTCCCAGTCAATCTACCTCTCCTACCTCCAGCCAGCATAAGGGTGATTAGCATGGCCTATAGTAGAAAGACTCATAAGATGTCATCTTAATAGTTTCAAGAAAACTATAGTTGTAGGAAAAATACACAAGAGAAATATGCTTCACCCAGAACCTCCAAAATCAAGAATGCAAGACCAGATAATATCATCAAGCACCTGTATCATATGCTCGGATTGGATATCTATCCGGGGGTGGTAAGAGGTACTCAAACATACCTATGTTCCCAAAGCCTTCTGAAGCCCCTGCTAGAACCGAGATATAAAATAGACATCTCTATCTGAAACAATGGAGTGATGAACTTCATGTAGACATACAATCTCTTGGATGTACTACCGTCCCAGCTCATAATCACTGAAGGTCTCCTTGATCGACAAGAAGTGAGAAACCTCCGTGAGTCTGTCAATGACAACCCAAACATCATAATTCCCTCGAGGCGACCTCGGAAAACTAGTCACTAAGTCTATCGTGACGTCATTCCACATCCATTCAGAAATGGGTAACTACAGTAAAAGCCTTTCTAGTCCCAGATGCTCTGCCTTCACCAGCTGACAAGTAGAATACCTCATAACAACCTCAGAATCTTCCCACTTCATACCTAGACACCAATACTGATGGTGTCAGTCACGTTACATCTTATTGATTCCAAGATGAACTGCCTAAACTGTGTAATGAAAATATTGGATCATCTCTTTGAGTATGTCTTCTGGCACCCACATGCACCCCTAGAAATGCAAGATTTCATCCTTGCTTATGGTCTATCTATGAATAGGGTCCTATCCTAACACACTTTCCCTTAACAATAGGCCTTCAGAATCTGGTTGTTTCTTCATTTTAACTCGACCAAGGAGAGTAGAGGTAACAACTACAGAAGATAGAAAAGTCTTCCCCTGTCTGTCATGCACCTCCAAATGCATCTTATAGAATATATATATAAGCTTCCACTAACTACTGGCCTCCCAAAATACCTGTATTTGAGTCCTCCTGCTCAACGCATCAGCAACTGCATTGCCTTTCCCAGGTGTATAAGCAAGCTCCAATTCAAAGGACTGTAGGTACTCAACCCACATGTGCCATCTCAAATTCAGATCACGCTGAGTGATGATGTACAAGAGAGTCTTCTGGTTGGAGAAAACCACAATGTTCTCTCCCAGAAGATAATGTCTCCAACATCATACGGAATAAATAACAGATGCAAACTCCAGATCATGCATTGGGTAATTCCTCTCATGTGGGATCAACTGTCGAGACCCGTAGGCAATGACTCCATCTCCCTGGATAAGCGCAGCTCCCATCCTCATACCTGATGCATCACAGTAAACATTATATCTCTTTCCTTGCTCTGGCAGGACTAGTATCAGTACAAAATTCAACCTCCCTTTCTTATCTTGAAAGGATGACTCATAAGAATCTGACTATAAAAACATCACCCCTTCATGGTAAGACCAGTCAGTGGTGATGATAAGCGTTAAAATTCCTGTATGAAACGTCTGTAGTATCCAACCAGACCAAGAAAACTCTTCTCCTCAAAGAAGTTCTTTGACTGCTCAAAAGATACTACAACCCTCCCTTTCTCTAGGACAGCTTATACTCCTACCTCTGAGATAACATGACCCAAGAAGTGAATCTGGTTCATCCAAAAGTGGCATTTTTAGAGCTTATCATATAAGTGATGCTCCCTCAGTGTACTCAAAAAGAGCATAATATGAGTTGTATGGTCATGTCAAGTTTGAGAGTACACAAAGATATTGTCCATGAAGACGACCATGAATGAATCTAAGTATGGATGGAAAACTCGGTTCATTTGTTCCATGAAAACTGTAGGCACGTTTGTGAGTCCGAATGACATAACCAAGTACTCGTATAGACCATACCTCCTCTAGAAGGCTTTGAGAGGTATACCAGATGGTCTAACATGCAACTGATGATAACCAGAACTCAAGTCAATCTTTGAGAACACCCGGGCTCCTCGAAGCTGATCAAAGAGATGATCAATCCTAGGCAAGGGATATCGGTTCTTGACCGTCAACTGGTTCAGCTTCCGATAATCAACCCAAAGCCTAAGGGTTCCATCTGGATTCTTCGCAAACAGGACATGCGAACCCCAAGGAGATGTTCTGGGTCAGATGAAACCATTTTCCTACAACTCTTCCAACTACTTCTTGATCTTCTGCAACTCATGTGTAGCCATCCTATAAGGAGGAATGGACACCAGTTTCTCCCCTGGCACAAGCTCAAAAGAATATTCTACCTCACACTCTGGAGGAAAACCTGGAATTTCCTCTCGAATGAAATCCCTAAAACTATCCACCACTGGAAGGAAGTATAACTGTGAAGTCTCCTTGTCATCCAGGTAAATACTAGAAATCTGGGATGTAACGCCTCCTACCCCATGATGCGCTGGACCTGCTCTACTCGCCTGGACATCCCACTCGCCCCTATGAAGAAAAGATGCACCCTCTGGTGATATGAAACTCACCCTCCAGTGATAATAGTCGACGAATTCATGGAATGGAACTAACCAGTCCATCTCGATAATGACATCATAGCCTGTCAACTCTAAGACATAGAGATCCTAGAGGATGTGACACCCACCAACCTTAAGAGGGAACTCATTAGACTAACGTAAACTAGACGTTCTAGTCCCCAAAGGAGTGTCTAGCATCAAGATATCAACAGAAGAAAAGATTCAGAGCCCAAGGCTCTCCATGACAGCAACATATATAATGTTATGGGAATATCCTACATCAAAAAGACCAGATACCAAGACTGAGGCTACTAAGATCGTACCCAGAACTGTAGAAGGTCTGGGATCCTTCTCCTGCTCGATCTACTCCACTGCAAAAGACTGGCTTGTACCACAACCTTATGACCCTGCATGACCACTCTGAGCTGATCCACCCTGATGTCGCTGAAAACCAGGTGACTGGATGCCACAACCATGACCACCACCTCGTCCTGAATGGCCAGAAGAACTCCAGTTCCTAGACTGGTGAGAAACTGGCAGATCTACTCCTGAACAATGATTCATTGAAGAACTGCTATCACCAAATGTTGGTGCGAAGACCTAACAAAAGAATTGAAGGTAGCCCATCTTTCCACAAGATCAGCACTCCACTGGGTCTCTTAGGCAATGTGGCCTCATATTACAACTTATCCCACACTGGTAGAACAACACATGGCTACCTGAAGATGCATCCTTCCTGCTCTGATATCCTCGTGCAGCCTCCCTACAGCATTTCCCAGTAACAGATGGTGGATAACTAACTCTAGATGCTGAACCTCTCTGGCTTGAAGCTCAATAATCCTTCAGATTGTGCTCTGTGATCAGTTCTTAGTTGATGATAGAAGATATTTAATTCAACCTGAAGTTGTTCACCTACGACCGGATGTCGTGCCTCAGACCATCCTCATTCTTCCTTGCAAGGAACTACTCATCACCTCCTAGGATAGGCATGAAACGTTGCAGCTCTGTGAAGCAAGAGGAATAATAAGCAATAGAAATAGTATCCTACTCCAGAATCATAAACTCCCTAGCTCGATTGGCCCTCAAAGTCTTTGGATAGAAGTAACCGTAGAAGATGCGATGAAACTCATCACATACCATACTCTACTGGCCTCCCACCTATGAGACCACATACCACCATCTTTTGGCAGAGTATCAGAGCATGTAGGTAGCAAGCTTCACCCTCCTCTCTGGAGGTATCTCCAGATGCTCGAAAAACATCAGTGTGGCCTCAAGCCATGACTCTATATCCTGGGGTATTCCATCCCCTGAGAAAGTGGGAGGGTGATATTGTTGGAAGACCCACATCAAATTAGCCATCGATGCGGCAGGAGGAAGCACTCCCTGAATAGTATTCATCATCCTCAGATATCCCTCCCTGAACTGTGCATCACCACCTATGTTATGTATAGTAGCTAGTTCCATGGATGGCATAATGGGAGGATCTGCAACTAGTCCTTGATTGGCCATGTCTAGTGTTTGATCACCGTCTGGCAACTGGCACACAACCGAGGGAAGTCTCGGTGGCTTGAATCTACAAGGTCAAGCAGACACCTTAGATCAAGATTATCAAGGACTGAAAACATTGAGTGCTATAATGGAACAAGATAAGTAAAAATTCATGTTTTACGAAACACGAATACACGGTGTCTACATTTCATACACGGCCTATTCCCTATAGTCATTTTCATGGGCGTTTACCCTTGCCTAACCTGGTCGTGTACCATCCCAGAAACATGGCGTGTACTTGAATCCTCTTTCCCTGCCCGAGTCCTTCTACACGGTTAAGCCACACGTCTCTCCTAAGGAAAGACTACACAGCATGTACAATACCTACATGTCGTGCACTAGAAAATATTCTCCTGACTCATGTTGTTAGTGACAGGGTCAGTCACACGACTTGAACTACACGGCGTGTTCTAGATGGAAACGGCGTGTACAACAAGTGTAAAACCATCCTATGTTGTTCGTGACACAACCGGGTACCATGGTTGACACAAAAAGGTTGGTTCGAAGGGTACACGACATGTTTCCACCATAATTTTCCCATCCCATGTCTCTGCCCAAACGATCTATGACAAAGTTTAGAGATTACACGGCGTGTATATAAAGTACATGACATGTACTGATGAAAGACTATTTCTTCCTGAATAGAAGAACACATGGCCTGTACTTAACCTTACACAGCGTGTATTATGGATTTTTTCAGACAGTAAGCCTCTGAAAAAACTCCGGAACCCAAAAAACACCGAAACAAGCATTGAAAGTGCCAAATTCTAATCCGTGAGGGTCCATATTCCCTTTGAATCAAAGTTTGTTATTATATAAATGTTATAATCAAGAAAAAAGTGCAATTATCCACAAAATTATAGTTAATGAAGGCCCATAACACCTCAAGAATCAATGTTTGGAATTCATTTAGAATAATTCTTACACACAATTCCATATCAAATAGCAGGTATCTCTATCAAGGAATCTATCACAACATCATCCATATTATACACGACATCTATCACAACAACATTCAATCACTAATGCATCCTAGATGACATGGCAAGAATGTATGGCATGTAATTTCTAACAAGTGCCTATATGATGAATGGGATGGCATTCCATCATCTCAATGGGTTGCGACAGAAATAGAACCTCAATAACATCAACAGTAACCGCACAAAACATGTGAATCACCCAATGGTTAAATCAAACCGACTGTAAATTTAAAACCATAAAATTTGAAATAAACGAGGTAAATTGGATTTACCCTGTACACGGGTTAGCTACTCTTAGGCACATCTTATTACCAAGTACCGGTTTCATTATATCCATGGATAAAATCCTTAAATAGTAAATAAAGAGAAAAAAATTCCTCTGATTCCACTTTGTAATGTATTTCTTCAGGAAACCACCAAGAGGTTCCCCATACTCTGTTGGTCACATGGCCCCAAGCACATTTCCCCAAACTCCAGAGGCTGTCGACTAGCAGCGGGGGCCTTTGGTGTGATAGTGGGGAAACTATGCTCTCATTGGCAGAGTACAAAACAGATGTAAATAACATATACAATAGCAGAAGCAGTAAATATTTAACAACATTAAACAACGGAGTATTGAAGGAATAAAAAACTGGAGCACATTCATATGAAATGATGCATGATACATATGTCTAGGAAAGTAGCCAAAAAAGTCACAATGCCGAAAATACAACCAGTTCTAAACCAAAGTACAAAAATAAATCAGATAAACTCCTCAGCATCACAATCTATAACTTGGTCCCATGATCTGCATCTCCACAACATGTCAAGTACCTGAAGTAGAAGGGTGATTTCCCTTATCTATAACTACAACAATATAATCTGTTTGGGCCCAAAAGCATGACCTAAACATGGTGTGAGACTAAATCCCAGTAGGCAACCACCCAAAGATATGTGCCTAACATTCAGTGAGTATATGGCTAGTAAAAGTACAGAAAGTAGTAAACTGGAAACTACTAATCAGTAAAAAAACAACAGTATCAATCTCAAGAAATAGTGAAACAATAGCTAAATCTCAAATAGGTAACCCTCTGGGAAGTACTCACAGCCATCCCCACTAGTTCAATCTAAGAAGTATAGACAACCCTCTGGGTAGTACACAGAGCCCAACCCGTCTGGTTCTGTCATAGGAATTTAATAATACTCTCGGAGGAAGAGCTCATAATCTATCCCCTCATAGTCAATAGTAAAGCAAGACTCTCTGAGGAAGCTCACATAGTCCATTCCCAATATAGTCTAGGTAATGTAAGACTCTCTGAAGAAGCTCACACAGTCCATTCCCTGCATAGCCTAAGGTAGTCAAGGACTCTCTGAGGAATCTCACATGTCAATTCCCCTTATAGCCCAGTGGTCTATGACTCTTTGAGGAAGCTCACATGGTAAATTCACCTTATAGACCTAGTCGTTCAATTCAAATAGAGACTCTCCAAGGAAGCTCATACAGTCAATCCCCTTATAGTCGAATGTAATCATGGAATCTCTGAGGAATCTCACTCGATCAATTCCACTTATATCCCTAGGTGGTTCTAGGCTCTCTGAGGATGCTAACTCAGTCAATCTCCTCTTATAGCCAAAAATTCTCAAAGACACTCTGAGGAAGATCACCCAGTTAATTCCCCCTATAGTCTATTACACCAAGTTTTCACGGCCCTGTGTATGTCAATGAGCATAGTAGTGTAAAATAGAAAAATAAAACCTACAAAACTACTTGTCTAAACAATCTACAACATAATAAGTATGTTTGAATACAACTCTTTATCCTACAACAACAGGCATGGAAACAAGTAATGCATCCAAAGGCCAAATAGTACCAAACGGTCATAAACAGAACAATACATGGGAAAAACACATCCAAAGAACAGTAATCGACCCAAATCATATTTAATTACCTTTACACATTCCTAAAAGCAGGGAAAGGAAACAATAGGGTAAAATGGGAAACACAAAATACCCCGTTCAAGGGTATTGGTGGAATTTGCACAAAATACTCAAGGACATCGAACAGAAAGGCACAAACCACCTACCTTAGGGTTAGGAGAACAATATACTTGAATCTCAAAGCTTTAATCTCCTTAGAACGTCATAGATCTATGAAAACACATAAAACATTCAACCCACGATTACATGGAAAAGAGATGGAATTGGAAAATGATGCTCTAGAAGAAGATAAATATCACCGATGCAATTCCAACGCAACCAATGAAGTTCCATTTGGAGGATTGATGAAGGCTCAAGAGCTCATCGAAGATTCGCATCCGTACAGACTCTCTTGGAAGAACGAGACCCAAAGGATTGGTGTTCTATCTGTCAGACGTGACCCCGATGCATTTAATGAAAAAAAAATACACGGTGTTTACTTTTGAAGTACACGATATGTACTTTCCTTAACCATATTCCGCTTTAGGTAGCCTCCACATCACCCCACACGATCTTGTATATGGCCATGACATGGCTAGCACACAAACTCCTACGAAAATGAAGTACATTCCATGTATTCATAAAGTACATGGTGTGTAGTTCAAAAATTTCCAGAAACTCCTCTTTTGTCAAGAAATCTAGAAAAAGGAAAAACATACTTGAATCAAAGGTCCAGTTTCTTACATAAGCCTTTATGTTTTACAATTATATTATTGGGATCTATAAGTGTACTTATCAGGATCTAGATTTGACCCCCACAAGATTGATAACTATTATTATAGGAAGTCATCTTTATCACTAGTATTCCAACCAATATATAGATTACCGATGGGTTTTATGAGGATGTTTTCAATCCTTTCTTTTACATAATCAGATATATTTATGATTACATCATTGAGGAATTCCTAGGATGCTCCTTAATATTGGGAGGTCACACAATTACTATAATATTGATACACTCCTATGGACGTGTGTGTTGATCTGTTTATTGAATTTATCATGAATTATTACATCATATCATGAAAAAGTACCTTACATATTACCTATGGTGTATCCCTCTTAGGGATTATCTAGGTTACAATGTCATGATTTCCATCATATTGAGACCTTAGGCTCATAAAGTACACTAGACTTGCATGACATGAGTGTTATCAAAACTAGATAAGTTCCATTTTATAATTTATCAAGATATCTCCTATAATACATTATAATAGTGATTTGAGACAAGTATCTTTGATTTACAGTTTAGGATATGTACCCCCTATGGGGATGTAGATTTTTTAGAGACATTACTAATGATTGCTGAAGTAGGTTTTTTTGATTGGGATTACGAATGAAAGGATCTAGATGATTATAAAATGATTTGGTGTTATGAAATCCAGTTCAATGAATGATTCAATTTATTTCTAGTTCATTGGGATTATGGAACCATGGTTCAACTATGGATTTATTTTAATTATTTTACATCATGTAGTGTCTTGGTTTGGCTAAGCATATTTCTTAACCATAGACTTATGACAGAAACTTCTAATTTAATCTTTTGGGGTGGCGTAATGAAATTTATTTCTCACAACATATATTTTAACCTTGGTGTGCATGACAAATTTATATCTACAATTATAATAATCATAGATGTTTGATGGATAGGGTCGAGGCATATGGTTACATGGTTGAGAAGAGTCACATGTGTGGATTCTTATGATCTTGATGGAGCTTTTTGGTAGAGTAATTGGAGACTTGGTATGTTGTTTAACTCAGAGCTAGTAGAAGATCCTTTTACTTTTATTTATGTTTATTTATTTAATCCTATTCAAGAGATAATCCTAGTGGGTAATTGGTGTTTTGTGTGTGACATAGTTGTTCAAGACTCTTATGAATAGAATTTACTATTATAGACATGTTATACTATTTTCCCTAATGTTCTTTATTTACTTATTTGAATTTCATTTGGATATTTTCACTAGTTGTTATCTTCTATATGATGGCATATTATTCACATAAACACAACATAGGCCATCAATTCTAGTCTGTATCCTATTTTGTACTATGATTCAATCTCGAAACCTTATTTCCAACATCTATAGAAACAATTGATAAATTGTGATGGGTTGTGAAGTAACATTATAGTTATTCTTATATCATTTTAATTTCATAAAAGTTGTTGTTTTTATAAAGTCAGTGTTTTCACTATTTAACCATAATATATGAAATTTCTATAAAATATAAAAAACATAGATTATGAAAAAATTTACATATTTTATTTGAACAATTTAATTCATTTATAGAAATTAAATTTATTAAAATTGATAATTTATGTTTTCATCATATTATTTAATAAATCATTGTGCCTTGGGATATTACTTTTATCGATTGAAAATATTTCTATAATTTAATATCAGTTTTTATATATTATCTCTATGTATATTAGTTATTAATTAGTTATTTTAAATATTTCTAAAGGGTAATCTTTATTATATAGAACTAGTTTCAAAATAATGGTTTCTCTCTTCATTGTATTCCAAAAAATCATTATTTCAAGACCATAACATAAACTATAATAGATTATTTATAATTATTTATCGATTTATAATTTAATTAAAAGGTATTTTTTGTTATGATCTATAAAGATGAAGTCATTGATGAGTATGTTTCAGTGTTTTTAATGATGGAACGTTGGTATCAAAAATAAAGAGTTACAAATTAACCCTACCACTATAAAAATGAAATAAAATAAAAAGTAAAATACTTATATGTCATGTTATCTATAATTATTTTGTCATATTAACCCATAATATCATATTTTAGGATTGATTTCTGGTGAAAATTTTAATTTTTCTCTTCATGAAGGTTGTTTTCTACACAATAGACGAATGACTGTCTCATTTTATGTAATAGAAATAGAGAAATTTAATTAATAATTATTTATATATCATAATATCATTAATTAGAAAAAATTATTTATTTCATAACCAAATAATTATAAAATTATAAATAAAAAATAAATATATAAAGGTCAAAAAGCTAGAAAAATTATACACACACATTGAGGACTCAAGTTTTCTATTGGGAGACTCCTCAAAAAATGGAGGGATTAGGTTAAATTACATCTATGAGAGTATATATGGTGTGAAATCGGGTTCTATATATAAGGAAATATTATATTTTGACGAGGAAATTGAATTATTTGACTGTGGTGGAATGGGTGGTGAGAAACCCCTTTTATAAGTGGTGAGAATGACGTTTTCTATATATTTAACTATAATATATTGAGCGAACAGTTTTACATTTCAAATGAATAAAAATTGTTAATAATGTATTTTTTATGAGATAATATCAACCCTTCCTCGTACAATCATTTTCAAATTGGTTTTTAATATACTTTTTCTATACTTTTTCTTTGAGAATCCTCACTTTTACATTTTTGTGGTTTTCTAGGGTAATAAATTTTTAGATACACAAATTACCTATATTTCCAAATAACTAAAATAAAATTATTAAATAATTTTCACAAAAATATTAAAAATATGAAATTTTTCTTATTATATATGATTCCATTGTGTAAGAAAAATCTATATTAACTATAGAACATGTAATGAGAAAACCCCATTTTAAGAAGTTAATTTTTAAGATTAAAAATTACATTTAGGATAAAGAATCATTTAATTTGATTTTAATGATTTAAATTACTTTATTGAGTAAAAAATAAAAGGTTTTTTTTGGCTTTCACATAAATCTAACATCTAAAAAAATTTAATTAGAAGAAAAAACAATTTATTGGAAAATATTTCTTATATTGTTTGAAATACGTTTTATAAATTCCTAATAGTATTTTAAAATATATTTCTCGACAATTTAATACATATTTTATAACGATAATATATTTTTACATTTTTATGTTAAACTAACATCTTCATATGATAATAAAAGCTACACATTCTAATTTTTATCAACTATTCATGTGTATATTAATAATTTCAGAAGAAATAAAAATATTATGGAAAAGGTAAATCACATATTTTAAATTTCAAAATTATAAAAAAATTATAAAATTATAAATGTAATAAGTATAATTTCTTTTAAATAAAATAAATATATTGAAAAATACTTTTATTGGAAAATATAAAATTTGTACATTAATTAATCATTATATTACACTATTCTAATTTTTAATTATATAAACACGGATATGTTAGTTTAAATATTTTAATATCACAATAATCATTTAAAATATCTTTAGTTATTTTATTATTTATTTAAAATTTTATTCATGAATAATATCAATTTTTTAATATGAAATCATATTAATTATTTATCTTCTAAATCTAAATTTTGTAAATGTTATTACCTTTTATATTTAAGCCATGATTTATTCATCTTCTAATTTTTGAATAAAGATCATCTAATATGTCAAGGATTTTATTAGTTAGGTGTTTGGGGGAAATAAATCTGTTGAAAAGTCAATGTTTTTAATGAAAAATATATTCCAAAATATCAAGGTGTTACATTATCTCCGTAAAATAAATTATATACTCGAAATTTTTATTTTAATATAATATTAAAAATATGTATGGGTATATAAAATATATACATGATTCAACATAAAATTTCTAGAGAGATACCGACACTACTTTCTTCTGAATCATATATTTCCCCCAAAAATAGAATTTTCACTATCATTGAGTCTTTCTCCAACCATTTTAGGAAAGAGAATATCAATATTCAATATCAAGATATACATTATATAATTTATTCTATGTGTGTTCAAAATCATAATTTAATTTATAGAATTCCATATTTTAATATGAAATATTATATATTTATTTTAAATATTTTTTCACCTATATGGGGAAAACTGATTAGTATAATCCATCAAAAGGAAGGATAATAATATTTTCACAATTTGAACTCCCAAAAACAACATCTTGGAATACAAAAATTATAAATATTGGAGAAATATCAGATACTCAAATAATTAGGGTGGTTATTTTTTGCTATTGGAAAACATTCATGATATAATAGGGTGTTTATAATAAAAATACAATAAGACATTCACAATATTATATTGAGGATGATTATGATGTAATTACCATGATCCACTTCAATGGTTATGATACTATCAAATTTACCTTTTTCCCTTGTCCAAGTAGGTTGCTAATGCATATTCTCCTCATTATCCCTCATATTAGGGCATTAATTTTCTTTATTTACAAACTCCTTGTAATTGAAGAACAATAGTGCTTGTGTAGTGTTTTATGAGACATTTTATTCCCCTTAGGTATCAATTATATTTTTTTCATTTCTCTAGTAGTTTTGTTATATATGGATAACTACTTTGTACTCTAATCTTCTTATTTATCCATTCAAAAAATTAATTGGGTAATTTTTATCCAATTCATGGAATATATTTAATTGTAATTTCTTTCCTCCTTGAGATTTATCCTATATTTATAAATAACATCTTATTTTACATTTTGTTTCTCTAGAATAATATGACCTGAAAATTTACATCTATATCATAAGAAAACAGTTAACAACTTCTACAGAGTCTTATCTTGTTCTTGGATGTTTTTAATGTAGATTATATATTACATCAAATTGATCAATTTCTCCACAAAAAATTAATTGGGATAGCCACAGATGGAGGGTTGACATTGCGCAATGAAAGACCTGATATAAGAGATCAGGATAGTACTTATTATAATTCACAACTTAGGATATTTGATTATGAGTCACCAAAATATTATTTAATCCTACTCTCAACTAATTTTGTTTCTTAATAGAAAAAACATCTCATTTCACATTATATCGATTGTTGAATCAATTTAAATTTCCTCATCCATTAATTAAAATAAAATATGAGGTTAACATGGGTGTTCGAAATGTTTATTCAGAAATAAAATTATAAAATTCTCATTAAGGAGTCCAAATCAATGTGTATTAACATTTGAAACCATCACATTAACTTTTTTTTCAACCTAAATCACTCAGGGTCGAATCATGGTTATGTTAAGTTGGGTAATCTTCTATTACATAACATAATTCCTTAACTTAATATCTCATATTCAATGGATTTCAAAGATAATCTGATTAACCAAACCATATCCCTAGATAGTGTCAAACTATATGTGATTTCATGCATCTTTATTATTCACTAGGTGACGTTTGAGTTAGTACTAAAAAGTCCCTTATTAAGGTTATTACTAATAGGTACATATCATCAATACCCTGAATTCACTTATAGTATCCTTTTAGGGATGTAATTATTTTAAAAACCACATAATTCATACTTTACAAAAATATTATGATGTTATCCTATACAAATAGTTATCCCTAATGTTTTTTCTAATGTTCTCAAAACTAATACCTCAAATAATGAAACCCTCCACTTATAAAAACTATGGAAATCCAACACAAATATATAATAATATTTAATTATTTTACATGAATAATCCTCCATTAAAAAATAAATTTATAAATGGGATAACCAAAGGATTATTTTCATAGAATATTAATAATAAATAAAATATATTTTTACTAAACTTATGAACACATGCCTATAATAAAACCATAATAACTCCCTAATATAATTAATCTAGGATATAATCCTCATCAAAAAATGGGGAATGTAAACATATGAAATGGGTGTGATAAAATGCCTAGTAATGGAAAAAATTACCAATATTTCATGATATATTAGATCATAATCGTATGATACCACAAGAGAAGATACAAATATCTTGTTAAAAGGTACATGTGAAATTAATCATTTTTCATAATCCATCTTAAAAAGACATATAATATAAATTGTGAAATCATTTACGATGGAATAAATGTGTGGAAACATGATACAATAAACATGAGGAACATAGTATAATTATTTCCATAAGCATGTTTCATGTAATATAAATAAAGAATAAAAGTATACTATGACACTAACTTATGAGTGTGAATAATAACATTGTGGAACCTAAATCATTACCCATTACCGATAACATGGTGGGGTAGTCATCACTTCCACATTCCCATATTGGATCCTAAGGTAGATCCTAATTCATGTCATAATAGTGGTGAAAGTTTCACTTCCTCATTCAGAAAACATTGTGGGGTAGTTATCACTTCATGATTCCCATAATTGTGTGAGTGTCAATACTCGATTATCATCATTATCTCATAATATATAAATCATTATAAAAATCATTATAGGGTTATATGGGACCCCACCCATCATTATATTGAAAAATGTATTCTACTTGAAAAAAATAATTAATCACATCTAAGAGAACCCATGTAAAGTAAATTGGGTTTCATAATATCTTTAGTTGGTATAACCAAAATGTACCTCATGAAAATAAATTGATGATACTCACAACTCAATAATTCCAAATATTATTATATAATAAAAATTTAGTGGATGGTTCTATAAAATTATTTTCCCTGAATACAAATATTTTAAACAATAAATATTAAATTGTAAAAAAATCACAATATTTTTTGAAGAAATATTTTTTATCACTACAATATAAGATAAGGTTATATTCACAATAATGAAATATTTGTAAGAGGAAAATTTAGTGAAACTAAAAATAAGACCCCTTAATAATAAATATTTGGGGTGAAATTTAAATAATTATTCATTAAAATGTTAAAATATTAAAAAATGTGATGTAAATTTTTTTAAACCCTTAAATTTTAAAAAATAATTATTAATGGATTCTTGAACACTAATAAATGTTTCCAAAAATATAAATGAAATATTTATAATATACTAAATTATCAAAAATAACATCAAACATAGATAATTGAAATGACATAAATAGTTTTAAAAGAAATATGGATCAGAAGATAAGACATTTTTTTTTGAAAATACAAATAAATATTTTGAAATAAATTTTTTAAAACATACATTTTGATGATGTAAGAAAAAATAAATTTGAATACTGGATAAGGTAAATATGAAACTTACATGAGGTAACATATAATTGGATTTATAAATAAAATGTATAATATACTATTGAAATAAAAATATAAACAAGTGTTGGAAACCATCATTAAATTGGATGATAGTTATTCTCATAAATGATATACTTAATATAAGGAAGAAATAAACCAAGTAATATGTATTGGATAAAGATATTAATTTTAACTAGAAAAAATAGAATTTGTTATGGAATAAAATCACATTTTATAAGAAATTAATATTTTTATGAATATGTTCAAGAAGAATAATTATAACTCAATTTAGCAGTTTTAGCTAAGAAAAATCTGTTACTTCTTTGGTATTATTTGAATCGATTTTAAATTTAAAGAAATAAAGAGATATGGATCCAAAAAAACTATGAATTACATGAATTTTGTATAATATATTCTGTATTATATAATCCAACCATATATAAAATTTCATCATTCAATATAATAAGTATGTATAAATAAATTAAAATTGTGATGACATACTAATTTATATTTATTCTAGACGTCCAATAGAGTTCTTGAATCATGAATATTGAAACATAGCTACAATAATCACCAATTAAAAATCATATTCGTATATATAACCATTATTAACATTATTTATAATTTTTTAGTACACATATCTTAGTTTTATATTATATATTTTCAATATAGAATATCATTAATCATGATAGTTTTGAATTGGTTTTATAATAATGATTTTCTGATTTATTATTTTCAAAAAATTTATCATCCTAGAATATAAAATGTACATGAATTTATTATTTCTAAATATTTATAATTTCACAGTGTCTTTATAAGAGTGTTTTGGTTATAATTCGTTAATAATAAATCGACAATGTGAATTTTTTAGTGATTTTTAGAGATGGAATATTTGTATATTAAATAGAGATTTCTATATTAATTATAAAATTATGAAAAAATATAAAAATTATTTTATTATTTAAATCAAATATTATCTTTAATAACAATCCCATAGTCATACAAGATATTAATTCATATATTTTATCAACCAGGTTGTTAGACTATCCCAAAGAAGAACTATCCATAGATAATAGTTGATTATGATTAGGAATGTTTTTAATTTTTTAATTATATCTTTATTATAAATGTATAATGATATTATACAGATAATTTTAATGTCTTTAATCTTATTTTTTGATTGTTTAAATAATAATAAAATCTATATGAAAATGAGATATGTTACTTTATAGAGACAATAGTCAGCACAACATAGAGTTTACAGTTTCATTTCTTGTGGAAATAAAGGGAATGAATGTGGATTATAATTTTTTTATAAAGAGTAATAATTATAATATATATTTAATATTTATTACA
This sequence comes from Viscum album, assembly GCA_963277665.1. NCBI lineage: Eukaryota > Viridiplantae > Streptophyta > Magnoliopsida > Santalales > Viscaceae > Viscum > Viscum album. The sequence continues at coordinate 1,417,413,499 of OY728142.1, forward strand.
CAATTTCAGACTTCTGATATGTGAATATAGGCGATGGTGTAATAAATAAAGTCATAGCTTCATGGAGGCAGTAATACACACAATGCAAGAATTGTAGTTTCATTTATCATAATTGAAATGGGGGAAGGTGGTGAATAGTATATTCTATATAAAAATAAAGTTAATTATAAAAGGGAAAAATATTCTGTTATATAGTATTTATAATTTTATAATTTATTATTAATATATAAAGGAAAATAATTTAGTAAAAATGAGTATACATGTTGAGGACTTGAGTTTTCTATTGGGGGACTCATTCAAAATACAGTGCTTATTGAAATTTATTATTTCCACAAACAAATTTAAGTTATATTGGATTTTATAAAATGTAAATAGAGTAGTGTTAAAAGTGTAAAATAAATTATTTTAGTGGTATTGATGGGGAGGTGAGAGGTCTCATTTAGAAGTAGTGGGACCAAATTTTTTGTAAAAAATATATCTTGGTATAAATAGAGCACAAGTTTCAAGTGTAAAGTTGAACCACAATTGGATAAAAATGGTTCGTGGAAGGATATAATGTCCATAAAATCTCATAATTGTTTTTAAAAAAATGATTAAAACATTTTTATGTACTTTACTCCAATAATTCACTTTTAATTTTGTTTTTGTTTTACCGTTGTATCAATATTTTACCAACGTAGTTTACATTAAATTACTAAAAATTAAATGGATCATATAAAATAATATATACCTAATTATTCCAAATATGAAATTCACATTATCATATAATAATTATTTTAAATGAAATATTAATTCTCACATTTGAACTTATAAATCATAAAAAACCCATTTTAATAAAAAGTATATATTTACGCTTAATATTTATATATAAGGAAAAAATTTAATTATGTTATATTTTCATCTGGTAAATTTATTTATTAAAAAAATTAAATGGAATTTAAGTAAATACATAACCAACGTATACAAAAAATTAATATTTAATTAAAATAAATGTAAAAAATAGTTTCTCTTTTTGGGATATATTATAAAATCTCTTAAAAAAGTTATTAAAAATTCAAAATAGTATTTAAATATGGTAATTATCACTCCATAATACATATTATATCACAATACATGTTAAATACCTTCTTAATTCACACTTACATCTTCATATTATCATAAATACTATGATTATAGAAAAATAAATGTATTTTCACTATACACCATTTAATGATATATTTTTAGAAAATTAGTAAAAATAATTCTATGATAAATAATATCTTATATAATTTAAATGTATATTATATATATATTATTAAAATTCCAAAAAATTATTATTTTGTTAATGAAAATTCATACAATAAATAAGAATGGTTTTATTGAAAAATATCAATTTTGACCCTCAAGAGCTCTTGATATTATTTTACACAATATTCTAGTTTTATGAAATATGTTATGTTAGTTAAAATATTTTAAAATTTAAAAAATTATTATAAATTTTTTATTTATTTTATTAACACATTCAAAAAATATTTATGATATTTTAATTGCATACTATATTTTACATTAAAAAAACTTTTATTAATCTTATAATATATTAATATTGTTAATTTAATATATAATTTCTTTCTTACTGCATTTTTTATTCTCAACCATTAAATTTAACAATGTATATATTTAATGAAAAATAAATTCCAAAATATCCTGGTGTTACAGGATCACTATTTTGACAACTTGTTATTATAGAGGTGAATATTTGACTGTGGTCTTTAACTAATCACAATAATAAATAAGCTCTCACATCAGGTACAAATCATTTTAAAAAAAATGTGTCTTATCGCTTTTAAATTCATCAATATTATGGTGTGGTCACGAGACATTCGATTAAAAGGATCGAGGTAAAAATTGAAAATAGTGGTTGAATTAAAAAAATCATAAAAAAGGGATAACTCATTCACCCTCTATTATTAATCCAACTATATCTGTACAGATAAAATAGTATCATAAATAACATAGGTTCCCTATATAAAAATTTAAAGTATCTATGAATATAAAATATATATTTAGTTAATAATAAGTGTGTTCCTCTATTTTATTTTAACAATTATTACAATTGGAAAAATATTATTCTTCTTACATTATATCTCTTATATTATATGTAATAGGTAATGTAACAATGAAATTCCCACCTCTTAATGCATTTGATTTTATATCTCTTTCTGTGAAGAGAAAACAGGAGTTTATTAAACTGATCCAAATTACATTTTTGTACCTCGCTACAATGTGATATGCAATTTTTTTGGGAATCTAAACAACCAAGGATAACTAGGATAAGTTTAAAATAATCTATGGAGGCACTGTGAAGGTCAAGGAGGAAGAAATAAAATTTTCAAAATTGGTATCTATAACATACAATGTATTTATGAAATTTTTCAATTGAAATAAATTTATTTGGTGAATTGTTTTTCACATTACTCCATGTTAGGATTGTGTTATATGTTACACCAAGTTTAACATTCCTTACATGCAGCACTGTGTGTCTAGGAAACAAAATATTTTTCATATAATTATTTAAAGAAGACACTTATAACCTAGTAATCAAAATAGTAATTTGAATATTAATAAATAATTTTGAAATATTATTTATTATGATTTATATATAAATAAAACATATTTTTAAGAAAATATATGATTTTCTATAAAGTATTGATATGTTATGAAGATACTATTTTATCAAATACTATTTTTATGTCTTTTTATGATAAATAATAAAAATAAATTTTGACTCTTTTAGTAATTTAATTTTATAAAAAAAACTTAATTTTTGAATGTTTAATTTTAAAATTATCTTTGGCTGAATTTGTGATATTTTTATTAAATAATAAGTTTTTGGATGAATAATGAAAAATACTGAACTTTAGTTGAAAACTACCTTTTCATCCATCATATTTATATTGTTAAACAATATTTTGAATTTTTCAAAATGTATAATTTGTTAAATTATACACAAAAAATTCCAATTTAGTTAATTTAAATCAATTTCTCTTTTTAAATGGATGTAAAAACTTGTCAAAGATTTGGATATTTTCACTTTAAAAACACATTGTTTCGTCTATTTTATTAAAAGAATATTAATGTAATTTTCTTTCATTTTTGTGTGTTGAACTAGGAAAAATGATTCCATATTTTAAATCATCATGTTTTATAATATCTCATATAGTCAAATTTATTTTCACCAAAATTATTAGTAAACACAATTATGACTAGTCATAACACTTAAGTGAAAAATGAGTGTTCCAAGGAACTAAAAATTACTTATAAGGGGAAAAAGACCTAAAATATATATAAAAATTGATTTATGTGTGTATTTTGACCTTATAAAATATTTTATCTAATTTGGTTCATTATTGGAGGAACACTGGGTAAGATATACCTCCTACTATGTTTTCATTTTCATATTTTAATGTTTCTCACTAACCTCCCTTATTAAAGGCTACCTACTACTCCCTCCCTGAACATATCTCAAGATCATTATATCATCAAATAAATATCCTAATATCTTCCAAAATTACGTCTCCTCATAAATGAATCTTATATTTGAGAGCAAAACAAACCAAGGTAGTCTTTTGCGATAAACCAAAATGGGATACCCAAAGAAGTGGTATCAGACATCAATGAATGTTTTTAATTTATTTATACCTAAAAACATAGTAATTATTCTTATATCATAATTATATATTAACCTAATTTTCATAAATATAATAACTATTTATTATTTTATAGGTAATACCTAAAAATTTACACACTTTAATCAAATGGGACACCCAATCATCATTTGTGAGTACATTGGGCCGCCTCATCTCAAAGCGATGTCATTTATTCTTCCTATACCGCAAATAAATGTTGAAAATAAATATTTATTCAATGATTATGTAATATATTTATTTTTTATGATATTATAATTATTATGTAATTGTTATATTACTCATAAATTCATTCTTTTTATTTTTTGGTAATACGATAATGTCGTGCTTGTGGATAGAAGACTCCCACCTCACGAAGTGATGTGATTTTTTCATTATTTACATGGATGTTATTAAGTAAAATTTTAATAAAAATATGAGATATATTTGTAATAAAAAAGATTCATTAATTATAATATCTCTTATAATTTCCCATCTTTCTATTCCCTAACAATATGGGAACAATGTTCATGCGTACTTATGACATACCATCTCCATGAACGATGCATTTTATTTCATATTGATATATTTGATAAATTATTATAAAACCATATAATATATATATATATGTTATTTATATCATGGTTATAATTATATATATATTTATAACATTATTAAATTAAGGGGACAAAAAATATAACTAATCTATTCATAAACGAAAAACCATGTGGTCGTCACCTGAAACATAAATGAACATGGAATTGTTAAGAAAAAGTTAAAAAAAGTTAAAAAAATAAACATAAATAGAATGATATAAATTAATATGATTATTTAATATATGTATTAAAAATTTATATTTATTATACAGGAGTATTGAAGTAGTATAAGAGGAGTCAAGAAATAAGGTATGAGATTAATATCTCACATTAATTTCCTATGACACAAAAGCCATGTTAACCACATATATATTTTCAATGGTGTGTATAATTAATAAGGGTTTATTTTATGGACATTATAATAATAATTTTTAGTATTTACATTTCTATTTTCGGTTATCTTATTCACAGGGTTTATGGATAATGAGTTACTAAATCAATAAGGGAATTTTGTCCAAATTTTCATTATTTGAGACGCATATTATGTTATACACCTATATAATCTTACGAGGGGTATATAAATTCCCCTTGACACGTTATAGATTAAATATAATTCTTTTCATTATTTTATTATCCTTATGTAATTTTATTAATTCATGGGTATTAGGATTCAATATGACCATGTTGTGAGAGTTTATTAATAAAATATCATAGTTTATTGGGATTGTTTATAATTATGATTCCATTAAATAAATATCACAATAATTGATATTAATTTTTTATCTATAATATATTCTTGTTATATTAATGTAATAGAACCAATTTATTCTATTTTAGAATTATGAGAATATAGAAAATGTTTTTTCAAAAAGGTTACATTATTTCTTATTTTGACCAAGAATATATTTTCATTGAAAACTGTAATTTCTAAAAAATATATAAAATTTTTATTACTATAATATTTTTCTAAAACAAATTGATACTAATATTCAATTTCTTTCAATAATATTTTAATGGATCCTTTCTTTAGTTTTACAAAATATTTTTTTTCAACTTTTACAACAACTGTTAAAGAAAAATTCATTGAAATGTCTATGATATAAAAATTATTTTATAATGTCATGACTAGTCATTTATATGAAGATTACATTAAAAAAATTTAAATTGATATTCAATTAAAAAGGGTTTCAAATTTTTTATTCTGTTAAATAGTTTTCCCTATGAGAAATGATATTTTAATCATGAAATGTTATAATTGATCATTTAAAATTATTTTTCATCTAAGATGACTTGTTTTGGTGTTACTCATGTATTTCATGGGATATAATAGAGGGGTAAAATTAAAATTATCTCTATGAATGGCTTATATTTTGATGTCGTGATGTTTATGAAACTTGTTTCTATGCCACACGTTTTAAGAATAAGAATCTCAATTCTCTTCAACAGGTTATATGCTTATGAATCCTACTTCTTTACATGGGTTTTTGCTATAATAAAATGATTATGAAATCAATATACATTCCATATGTGAATAAATAATTAATATTTTCTAATGGTCATTTAATTTCATTGGTTATGATATGTTTAATGTTTTTGATATTGGGGAAAATATGTATGATATCAATCTATAATATGTCGGAATAATATCTACCACTAATAAATTGGGTAAAAATTTCTATATCATGAGATTGAAATGGATGGAGTGTGGAGTGAATATGGATAAGTAGAGTACTGTGTCTACTATGATGGTATTTTGAGTGAGAATTGAATACTATTATGATTTATTGAGTGAACCCATTCCACTATGACTTCCAGTGCAGTGATATTTGACTACTATGGAAATCATTTTATAAGTTTATGTTTCTTCAAAAATACATGACTTATTATTTTTATGATATCATGGAATATATTGACTGATTATATTATGATTTTTGTGTTTTGAACTTCCAATATTTATGGAAGGATTCATGATTATTATCATTTTTATGAATGGTATGATCTTCTAATGTTATGATCATGTTATTAAACAATTATTCCCATGATTATACTTATATATTTCTCTTGTTTACCATTATGAAACATTTTATCTCACCCTTTCCTATGTTTTATTTCCCTAGGTTATGAAAATATGTCTTATGTGTTATGTGTATCAGAAGGGTTCTCGTTATTAAGAATGTTGTGGGAGATGATGTAGTTCCCTTATGGACCAATGATTATGTTTGCATGATTCCAAAGGCACTAAACAATTACAGTCATTAAGAGTGTGTTTGTGTAATTTATTGAATATTACTCAATGAAAATGTAATTTATATATATGAAATTCATGGCCTGCTATAATTTGTATCAGAGAAAATTATTATTTACCCAATGAAAACATTGATGATAAAAAAATTAGTTAGAAAGCTATAGGAATTTATAACTATTAGACTGAAAGTATATGAAAATGTATTGGAATTTTGGTAAAGGATAGAGTGAGTGGTTCCCAAGAAATTACATCACTATATCAATAGTACAAGTTCATGTGGCTCTAGAATAAATTTACATAGGGTTAACAACCCCAAACATCTAATATTAATACTAATTCGATCAGAAACTAGGTCCTGACAATCGTCCTTACTGAAAAACTAGTTTGACACTCCTAGGGGATATGATTTGGGAATTCAAAAACACATTATGAAATTTATTTAAGTATTTATAAAATTTAGACTAGGAATGAACTTGTATAAACATAACATTTCATAGATTAATGGAGAGGGTTTCATAATTTCAACATCATATAAGTAATTTTACATGATTATGTGGTTACTGTTACACCCCGAGATTTTATAAAAAATAATCGTTTTAATTTCATTGATGTCTTGTGTTGTAATCTACACCAAAAGGATCTTTCACTACACACATCCCTGACTTGGCTTGCATTACACGCAATCGCTACTTTCCATGATAGACTCTGTTGTACACAACACCGAGTTTCACTAAAAAACGATATGTTATATAAACTAGCCTTTAGGAATAGTAATACCCACTTGTTGGAATTTTATGAATTTTACATTTCGAAATGGACTTCATTTTTGGATTCGGAATATCGAAATTAGCCTAGGGTGAATTTTTGGTATTTTTATGAAAACATTCAAATTTTGATGAATAGTGAAAACACTGGATTACTATTTAAAAACCAACTTTTTATTTATATAATTATTTATTTTATTCTAGGCCAAAATTGAGACATAATACCTTTATATGTTCAATGTAATTCATTGGAGTCATTTTATAATAATCTTAGATATATAAAAATTTTATTGAACTTTTCACCGTCTTTTACCTACCTCCTAGGAGAATTTACAAATTTACATAAAACATAATTTTACCACTTCTATTAGTGGAATTTCAAAAATCAGATAGACATGGTTGATATCAGTAAGTAATATGTTGTTGAATAAGATAAAAATAATTTTTTTGTGAATAGTAGCTTTTTACATTTATTTACCACGGTTAAAAGTAAATATGGAAATTACGGGTAAAAAGATATTATTATTACCCTAAAACATGTCCTAATTCTATTGGACAAGTGTTTTTCAACCAAAAACAACATTTGGGTTAAAATATTAGACTTTAGGTCCACCTGGATTAGATTAGGAGATTTACTATTAATTTATATAAAGAAGGATAAAAATAGTTAAAATCATAGTTTAATAAATAAAACATTTTTAATATAGGGTTATGCATAAGCTAAACTCGACTATAAATATTCATTAGAAATATAAAAATATTTACTACATAATGGTATTTTATTTATAATTTTTAGACATCATATAAATTAATTTATTTTTGACACAATGATGATGCAGTAATTACCTTATTAATGAAATATTAACATAATTGAGGTTATAAATACCCAAATAAATGTAATTTCAGACTTTTTATAAATTACACTAATTTCCTAGGTTAATATTACATGTTAGTATTTATTTAATTTACTTAGTTCGAACTAATCACGCTGTTATGATTTTCACAAAAATCAAGTACCAAATAGTGTCAAAATTGACATAAAATAGTTTTTAAAACAAATATTATATTATTAATTGTTATTTTATACATAAAAATATAATGTTCGGCCAAATTAAATAGATAAGGATATATATATATATTAATAATGAACCACATAGGGTTATTTTGTCCTGTTATAGTTGGTTTATTAACCATATAGTGATAGAATACAAAAAGAGATGGTAAAAGTTAAATTATTTAACATAGAGTTAAATCTAAATGATAAGGATGAAATAGTAACCTAAACTTATCTAAAACCTATTGGATGAGAGTATTTCGACCCATCCCCACATTAGTTTGGAAATTAATCAATTTGGTGCTATTAAAAATGGAATATGACATTATTATAAAATAATATTTTAAGTATTCCTAAGGTTCCCCTCTCCTCCCTTATAAAAAGGGCACCCATCCCGCTACTCTTCACACCATTTTGAGTCTTTAAGCTTGGACAGACCCTAACAATTTATATTTTCAACCTATCTAGTTATATCATAGAGGTTCTGGTCTTCTCAAAATACCAACTCTAGTTCCCTAAGAAAAAGTTTAAAGGAGGTGTGTCGAAGAAGAGGTAATCTCTTCTACCGATTCTTTCAAGTTTCGTTCTTCTTCAAATTATTCTTCTTTAGTTGTTTAATTATAAATAAATAACACCAGTATTACTTATATGATTATATGTTATTATAAATATGAAACAACCCTATTTCACCTTCAAATTATCCTACTGAAAATGAAATCACCACGCGTGCGTACGTACGGAATACCATCTCCACACCGTGGTGTAATATGTTTTTTCCGCCACCACATTACTTGGATGGGTATAATGGTGTAAATAATTACTATATAAGGTTATTATAACATCATACTGAATCTAAGATATTATATCATCCACTCCAATTCCATTTAATAAATATGGGAATGATATCATCGCTCGTGCGTACGTACAGATTACCGTCTCCACGACGCGATGAGATTCATTTTCCATGTTAACAATTCAAGAATGATTATAATGTATATATAAAACGAAATCATTATATATATGACATAATAATGCTACTGTATTTATGTATATATATATATATATATATATATATGTATGTCATTTACTTAATTTCATTCAATTCAACAAGGAAACGAAAACAGTGTTCATGCGTACGTACGACCTACCGTCTCCATGAACGGTGTATTTCATTTCATTTATCTATATATATATATATATATATTTGAAATTAATATATATATGATATATAAATCATGAATTACATTCTGTATGTAAGTAAATCAAGATATATGTAATAATAATATCGAGAACAACAAGTCCAAACACGTACAATAAATAAAACGATTTTACCCAAAATGCTTCTTTAACATGGAATTTACAAAAGAACGGGTAATATAAAGTCATAAGTGAACCATATACGATATCATAACAATTAATATGATTCTTTGATAAGTAAATGAAATTATTTAAATCATTATACAACAGGTTCGGATACGTTTGAATCAGGTCGTACCTAAGGTAATGGACAATTTTACAAATGTCATTTTTATTCGAGATTGCTTATACGTAAGTATTTACTGGGGTTATATTTATCATCCATGTCCCTGTTTTCAAAAATGGTTTCATGTATTTTTAAATTCCATTTTACCTATTTTTTACTTTTACCACATGTTATGAAAGAAATATTTCTTTTGTTTACCAGACAAGGAACTTTTTTACTTTTTTGACAAATGTATGAGGAGAATGTTTTTTTAAACTTATACCGCATGAAAAGATTTTTACTATTTCATGAAAAATTATTTTCATGAAGCTTAATCTACATGATTTCATGACTATTTTCAACAAAATACTTTTCTTTTAAAATTTCATGGAATTTTGTGAAAAGAAAATCATTTTGAAGAAGGAAGGAAATTTTCCTAAAGAATTCATTACAAGTGTTTTATCAAAGCCACTTTCCATATAAGATGACATTAATTCATATGTTTATAATATCTCTATGATTCACATGGTTTCAATTTTCTTTTAATTAATTGATATCCATTTTTTATATGGATTATGTTATGATGGGATGATGTTTATGAAACCCATTTTTATTCCTTAGGTTATGATGAATGATTTATATTTTTATTGTAGAACAAGTAAGAATGATTTCATTATGAGATGGGTGGGACCTATATCTCCCTCCAATTAATTGGGTAAAGATTTACATCTCATGATATAGACATGGAAGGAACGGTATGTTAATCCGGTTAAGTGTTACATGACTAAAACGAGGAGTGAACTCGATTCAGAAAAGGACTTTTTCCACTAAGATGGTTTTCACAGAAATTCCTTGGCTACTATAGAAATCATATAATGTGATTAATGGTTTCCATAATTACATGTTTTATTCCGATTAAATTTTATCATTATTTATTTTCCTTTATGATATATGCCTTACATACTCCCATGATTTATGTCATTGCACAAGATTTTGATCATTAGATTTTTTGTTCATGTTTTTGCATTCAATTGTTTATGGATTGTTTTAAATTCCCTATGTTTACCCCTACTGAGCATTTGAGCTCACCCTTTTTATGATTTCATTTCCCAGGATATAAAGAAAGGATTTAGGTAAGAAAACAAAAGGGGAATATCTTAATGGGAGATGTTGAATATCTTTCACCACGATTAGAAGATTATATACCGAGTTTCCAAAGACACTAAACTATTACGACCCTTTGGTGTCTGTTTTTGTTATGTATTAAGTCTTCTGCAAAAGTAATGTAACATATATCTACATCAAGATTGGGTCTCTACATCTGGTATCACAGGTTCGGTTTAGTTAACATTTTGAAACTAGGATGTGAAAACATTAGTGAAATCCCTAGAGATATTTCAAAGATATGTCTAGGGATATCCCTAAGGCTATGTATAAGTATAGGTTATAGTCCTAGAATTATGGTAACAATATTAGAATTAAACCTAAGATGTTATATACTAATGTTACTCCCCCTTTATTATGTTGTTTTCCCTAGCATGATTTTAGCCCCTCACACCATTCTTTTTGGGTTTTAGATGATGGCGGGAACCCGAAGGAACATTGTTGATCAATGAAATGGAAAATTCAATGATTGACCTCATGCACAACCAAATGTGATGGTAGATGGAGTGAAAAATCTTATTTTTATACTTACACAAGCTATGAATCATTCTGGATTTCAAAATGATCAGAGAAGGGAATAATATTCTATTGAGTCCTTCATGAGGCAATGTCCACCTTCTTTAAATCGGTCTTCTGATCCACTTGATGCTGACCAATAGATCAGTACCATTGAAAAGATATTTTCCATACTTCATTGTTCAGAACATGATCAAATCATTCTAGTTGTTTACCATTTAGATGGTGAAGCATACCAGTGGTGGACTCTAATTAAGAATACAATTCCCCAAGATTAAATTGAATCCATGGAATGAAATGAGTCCAAGAACTTGTTTTTCATTAAGTACTTCCCTCATATTCTTCAAACAAAGATGGAAAAGGAGTCCCTTGAGCTTAAGTAGAAGGATGATGAATCTGTTGGTATATATGATGCGAATTTTACTAGACATACAAGGTATGCATCTGGCTTTATCATCCAACCTGAAAGTAATGTTCATCGAATTTTCAGTGGCTTAAAACCAAGTCTTTAAAGGGCATTAGATATAAGAGACTTCAATAGATAGTAATAAATTGTGCGTTGTGTTATCAAGGTAGAATTGGAAGTTGGTGTAACATATCAATCTCATGGTTTTGACAAGAAACTAAAGATGGAGTTCAAGGAAAAACCTCAGAATAATGGTGAAAAGAAGGTGAATGTTTCTTTATGCTCAAAGTGTGGAAAGAAGCACGGTGGAGATTGTCTTAAAGAGACTAGAAAAAATTTTAAGTGTGGAAAATATGGTCATCGAGTAGCTGAGTGTCGAAGTAATGGAAAAAAGGGTTTTGAATGATGTGAATAAAGAAAAGACTACAGAGAACGCACCACCAACACTTCAATGCTTCATGTTTAAGGAAATGGAGAATTATTCAAATCAATTCCTTAATCCAAGGGTTAATGATGATCGATTTGAGCAACATCTTATAGAAAAGGACAAAGGGAAGTCACATGCGATCACTATTGGCGATGTTGAGTTTGACAACGATGTAGTGGAATGATTATGTGTTTATGTAACAGGATTCCAAAATAATGTTGTGGAATCTAATTTATAGTACTATGGAATATTAGAATATCTATGTATTGGTTTATTATGGTTTTCAATAATTATATGGTACTGGTAACAATGAAAAGTAATTCAAATATTTTATAAATAAGATGATATGCGCATAATGAAGGGATAAGGAGAAAATTAAATGTTTGATAGCATTCATGAGCTCCTGACTGATATAAGGACAAAGTTATATCATGGTTTGGGTATATAGAATTTTTGGATTTTGGTATGTGGAAAGAGTTAACTTTTGACAACATTCATGTTTTCACTAAGGTTTAATGGGTATTCATTTTTCAAGAGAATACATGATTAAGGTATTCACATGATTGGAATGTGACCAAAAAGATATATTAGGGATAAATGATGGTATTCATGTGCTTGTTATATGACATTTTTAGTAATCATTCTCTTTATACTACGAGTTTGGAAAGAAGTATTATGGATAAGACTAAAGTATGGAATGGATTATGTTGAACATAAGTTAGAATTGTTTAAGGCTAGAAATTTTTTTTGACATTATTGATAGAATGTTATAATAGTGTAGTTTAAGAAAAGTGAAAACCTACAGAATGGGCGACAACCTGTCATGTCAGACATGGTTGCGGGAATTGAATGCACAATCGAAGTGTGACAAGCCTTTATCTCCTACCACTAGCCTACAGGAAGTCCCTGGTTAGTAGAAACTAGTTTTATTTTATTAAGAGGTATGATAGGTGAAGTATAAGTCCATTTTTGGAACCATATATGATTAATCTCACCATAAGATGGACTTATGTATAAAACTTTTTCTAATCCTATTTTTGAGACAGATGGAATGACCTATCATTCTATCTCATGATATGCTAACACATCGAAAAAGACAAAATCAACATCATTTCTATAAGAGATGATGTGGAAATTGTTCAAGTCATGAGAAATGGTAGGATTGTACCAAAATTAGGTAAGTATTCTTGTAATTCAAAAATTATTCAACTTTAGGGAAATGATCTTGAAAACCAAAAATGTTGTCCTAGTGCCCTTATATCCGATGAATCAGATGGTACCTTAGATCATCACAAATTTATGGCTTTGTGATTTTTGGCATTTTTATATCCATGTTCTCTACCCCTCTCCATCAGAACATGATGGTTAGATTTCTCTTCATATCCATATTTTCACCTATGTTCTCCTATGTGGAAACCCAGTGATTAGTTAATTTGGTTAAATGTTATGTTCCATACATTAGTTTTTAAAGATAAGTTTTGGTATTCCTCATTTAAATGTGGGTTTCTATTAAAGAAACTTTCGAGTAGTAAACCATTTATAACCACGAGGAATTTCAAGGGAGAAATTCATTTCAAGGGGGGTAGAATGTAACACCCCGAGATTTTATGAAAAATATTATTTCTAATTTCATTTATGTCTTATGTTGTACGCTACACCAAAATTATCTTGCACTAAATGCATCCCGGAATTGGCTTACATTACACGCAATCGTGACCTTCCACGATAGCGTGTGTTGTACGCAATACCGAGTTTCACTAAACAATGATATGTTATATAAACTAGCCGTTATGAATAGTAATACCCACTTTTTGAAATTTTATAAATTTTATCTTTAGAAATGGACTTCATTTTTGGATTTGGAATATTGAAATTAGAATAGGGTGAATTTTTGGTATTTTTCTAGAAACATTCAATTTTTGATGAATAGTGAACACACTAGGTTACTATTTGAAAACCGAATTTTTATTTAAATAATTATTTATTTTATTCTAGGAAAAAATTGATACATAATACCTATATATGTTCAATGTAATTCATTGGAGTCATTTTATAATAATATTAGATATATAAAAATTTAATTGAACTTTTCACCATCTTTTACCTACCTCCTAGGAGAATTTTCAAATTTACATAAATCATAATTTTACCACTTCTGTGAGTGGAATTTCAAAAATCCGCGAGACATTGTTGATATCAGTATGTAAAATGTGGTTCAATAAGATAAAAATAATTTTTGGTGAATTGAAACTTTTTACATTTATTTACCACGGTTAAAAGTAAATAGGATAATTATGGGTAAAAATGATATTATTATTACACTAACACATGTCCTAATTATATAGGATAAGTGTAGTTCAACCAAAAAAAACCTTAGGGATAAAATATTACCATTTACGTCCACTTGGATTAGATTATGACATTTATTATTATTTTATTTAAAGAATAATTAAAATTGTTAAAATCAAAGTTTAATAACAAAATCATTTTTAATATAGAGATATACATAAGATAAATTAGAGTCTAAATATTCATTATAAAAATAAAAATATTTCCTACATAATGGTATTTTATTTATAATATTTATACATTAAATAATTTAATTTATTTTTGACACAATGATGATTGAGTAATTACGTTATTAATGAAATATTAATATAATTGATGTTATAAATACCCAAATAAATGTAATTTCAGACTTTTTGTGTATTACACTAATTTTCTAGGTTGAAATGACATGTTAGTATTGATTTAATTAACTGTCATTGGACCAATTATGCTGTTATGTGTTTTAAAAAAATCATGTACCAAATAGTGTCAAAATTGACATAAAATAGTTTTTAAAACAAATATTATATTAATATTTGTATGTTTATTACTAAAAACCTATGGTTCAGACAAATGACTTAGATAAGGATATATATATTAATAATTAAGCACTTGGGGTTAGTTTGGCTTGTTATAGTATGTTTATTAACCATATAGTGAAAAAATACAAAAAGACGCGGTAAAAGTTAAATTATTTAACTTAGAGTAAAATCGAAATGATAAAGATAAAATAGAAACCTAAAGTTGTCCAAAACCTATTGGTTGAGAGAATTTAGACCCATCACCACCATATCTTCGAAATAAATCAATTTTGAGATGTTAAAAACCGAATATTACTTCATTATAAAATAATATTTTAAGTATTCCTAAGGTGCCCCTCTCCTCCCTTATAAAAATGACACCCCTTCCCTATTCTCTTCACACCCTTTTGAACCTTGATTCTCAAAAAACCCCTTCCAATTCCTCTTCTAAACCTCTCTAGTTATATAATAGTGGTTATGGTATTCTCAAAAGTCTATCTTTATTTCCCTAAGAAGAAGTTTAAAAGAGGTGCATCGAAGAAGAGGTAATCTCTTTTACCGATTCTTTCAAGTTTCCTTCTTTTTAAACTTCTTCTTATTTAGTTTTTTCATTATAAAGTAATAACATAAGTATTAATTATATTCTTATATGTTATTATAAATATTAAAAAACCTTATTTCACGTTTTATCCATCTTACGGAAAACAAAATCACCGCGCGTGCGTATGTACGAAATATCTTCTCCACACCGTGGTGTAATCTATTTTTCCACCACCATCTTACTTGGATGGGTATAATGATGTAATGAATAACTATATATTGTTATTATAACTTCATACTGATTCTAATATGTTATATCATTCACTCCAATTCCATTCAATAAATATGGGAACGATATCATCACTCGTGCGTATGTACGGATTACCGTGTCCACAACGCGATGAGATTCATTTTCCTTGTTAACAATTCAAGAATGATTATAAGGTATATATAATACGTAATCATGGAATATATGACATAATAATGCTACTATATTTATGTATATATATATTTATTGCATTGACTTAATTTAATTCAATTAAATAAGGAAACAAAAATAGTGTTCATGCGTACGTACGGACTACCATCTCCATGAACAGTGTCTTTCATTTCATTTATCTATCTATTATATATATATATATATTTGCACTGAATATATATATGATATATAAATCATGATTTAAATTCTTTATGTATGTAAATCAATATACAATTAATAATAATATCAAGAAAAACAAGTCCAAACACGAACGATAAATAAAACGATTTTACCCAAAACACTGCATTAACATGGAATTTACAAAAGAACGGATAATATAAAGTCATAAGTGAACCATATATGATATCATAACAATTAATATGATTCATTAATAAGTCAATTACTTTATTTAAATCATTATACATGAGTTTCAGATACGTATGAAGCATATCAGACCTATGGTAAGTGATAATTTTGCAATTCTCATTTTTATTCGAGGTTCTTTATACGTAAGTATTTACTAGGGTTATATTTATCATTAATGACATTGTTTTCTAAAAATGGTTTCATGTATGTTTAAATTCCATTTTACCAATTTTTGACTTTTACCACATGTTATGAATGGAATATTTCTTTTTTTTACCATACGATGAACTTTTTGACTTCTCGGACAAAAGTACCAGGAGAATTTTTTTTAACTTATACGGTATGAAAGGATTTTTATTGTTTCAGAAAACCTTATTTTCATTAAGCTTACTCTACAATATTTCAGGAATATTTTCAACAAAATCCTTTTCTTTTAAAATGGCATGACATTTTGTGAAAATAAAATGATTTTGATGAAGAAAGGATATTTTCCTCAAGAATTCATTTCAAGTGTTTTATCAAAGCCACTTTCCATATATGATGACATTATTTCATATGTGTATATTATCTCTATGATTCACATGGTTTCACTTTTCTCATGATGAAATGCTATCCATTTTTTTAGATGGAGTATCTTATGAGGGGATGATGTTTATGAAACCCATTTTTATTCATTGGGTGATGATGAATGATTTATGTTTATGTTGTGGAACAAGTAAGAATGATTTAATTACGAGATGGGTGGGACCTATATCTCCCTCAAATTAATTGGGTAAATATTTATATCTCATTGGATAGACATGGCTGGAATGGTAAGTTAATCCGGTTCAGTGTTACAAGACTGAAACGAGGAGTGAACTCGATTCAGAAAGGGACTTTGTCCACTAAGATGGTCTTGGAATCAATGCCTTGGCTACTATGGAAATCATAGAATGTGCTTAATGGCTGCCACAATTATATGTTTTATTCCCATGCTATTTTATCATTATTGATTTTCCTTTCTGATATATTCCATATGTACATACAAGATTTATGTCTTTGCTAAATATTTTGATGTTTAGATTTTATGTTCATGTTTTTGCATTAAAATGATTATGGATTGTTTTACGTTCCCTATGTTTACCCTTGCTGAGTATTTGAGCTCACAATTTTTATGTTTTATTTTCCCCAGGATATAAATAAAGGTTTTAGGTATGAAAACATAAGGGGAATATTTTATGGGAGATGTTGATAATCATTCACCACGATTAGAAGATTATATTTCGAGTTTCCAAAGACACTAAACTATTACGGTCCTTTGGTGCCTGTTTTTGTTATGTATTAAGTCTTACGTAAAAGTAATGTAATGTCTATGTATGTCATGATTGGGTCTCTACAGTTACCCACTATGATTATTTTTTATTAAACAATGATTTTTGTTTTATTAAATGGTTGGAACCTAAAATAACCACACAAATCATGAGATAAATAGATCATTCATTCATTTTTCACATGATAATGAAAGCATTATGGGATCTATAATTGAAAATATCATCATTATTCTCAAAAAACATTCTAAAGTAATGAATCATGCTAAAATTCCAAACGATCATTATATGGAACAATTTTTTTTGATTCTTTCGTGAAAAAATGTCCAAATTATTATATAGGGTCTTCCAATCTACCAGTTTCTGAAAAATGTATTAGTGAATCTGAGAAGATAATTTATATTATCTATTGTTTGGAAGATGAGAAATTCAGTTTTTATGATGATCATTTAGAAGGCGAAACAGACTAATGGGGACATTGATATATAATATGAATAAAAAAGATGAAATTTATTTTTTTATTGGGATGATTTCAAGAACATATTTTCCAATAAGCACTTTCCTTATGTTCTTCTGATGGAGATGAAGAAGTTGTTCATTGAGTTTAATAAAATGGACTATGAACTCATTTTTTATAATGAGAGAAATATTAAAATACACGTGAGATATGAATCTGGAATATCATCCATCTAAAAGTAAGTTTGAAAGATTCATTAGTGGTTTAATGACAATTATCCAAATGTTGTTACACATAAAAGACTTTAGTTGCTATAAAAATATGATGAGATGTTCCATTAAGGTGGAAATCAAAAATGGAGTTATGTATCAGTCTATTGGTTTTGAAATGAAAAAAAATATTGTGTTTAATTAAATGTATAAGATACCTAGAGAAAATAATATGAGTTTTATTTTATGGAAAATGTTTGGAGTTAATCAAGGAGGAAATTTTCTTAAGGGGGATAAAAAATATTTTAGATGTTGGAAGGAAGGACATTTATAATTTTACTTCCAAATTGGTGGAAAAAAGTTAAGTAATGATGATATTAGAGGGAAAGATGATAAGAATGAATCTTCCACACCTTGTGCTAAAAATTTAAGGAGAATGAGCATTTCGTTGACCAACTACCAACCTCATGGGTTAATGATGATGGTCGATGTCAGTCACCTATTAAGCCAATGTGCAATGTGAAATATCATGGAATCTCTTTTTCTGATGATGTGTGTGATAGAAACCTTGTGAAGGGTGCACTTATCATGCACTCTAGAACTGTTAATGTCTTATTTGACCCAAGATCTACCCATTATATCATATATAAATAATTTTATAATGTTATAATGATGCCACAGAAAATATTATATTTAGATTTATTAATGAAAACCCATAATGGTATGATGATAACATATCATATTTTCTAGGCATCTCCATTTGATGTTGTCTTGAACATGCTTCATGAAAATAATTTCATTCCTCCTTTAGTGGAATTTTACGTCATTATAATAATGGATTGAAATTCTCTACCCAAATCCCACATCGACTCTCAAGGAATGGAAGTTTCATTTGATACTCTGAACCAACTTGTAACCTTATACCAATGTGATGATAACTATGACCTTTTTATGGAGATTACATATGTGGTATGGGTTTAAATTATAATTTAAAAGGCATGTTTATCTCAAATAATCAGTAAAAAACTTGAAATAGTTTATATTCCTATTGTTTGGGTGTTAGTTGTAGTATTTCTATAAGAATTTACTTATATTCCACTAAAATGTGACGTTGAGTTTTTAATATAACACATACCTAAAGACACCCCAATTTTAATGACTACATATATAATGGAGTAGATTGAGTTGAATGAATTTAAGAAGAAACTATATGAGAATATTGAATAGGGACTCATATGGAAATGTGTTTAATCATGGGGTGCACAAATTATATTTTTTAATAATAGCGATAAATAAATCTGTCTCTACATTGATTGTGGATATTTTAACAAGTTCAACATCAAGATCAAGTATCCTCTTCTCCATAGTGATGACCTGTTTGATCAATTGTGTGGATCTCAATACTTTTATATGATTGACCTTAGTTATAGATATCATCAGTTAGGGGTTACGAAGAATATTATACAGAAGATAAAAGTCCATTCAAGGTAGGTACATGATGAATATATAGTGATTTATTTTGTTCTTACTAATTCTCATTCCATCTTCATGGATTTAATGAATATTGTCTTTATAAATTACTGTTAATATTTTTTTGTAGTTTTTATGGGTGATATTATTTCATAATCAAAGTTAATGGAAAAAAATTATTATCACTTTATAATTTTACTAAATTCCCAAGGATGTTAATTCTTTTTGAAAAATCTACATAGTCTAAATTTTCACTGTATAAGGTTTAAATTATCGGTAATATAATCTCAAAATAGGGTATATCAGCCGCTCCATTAAAGATAATTGATATTTAATATTGTCCATGACCAACAAATATAATTTAAATCCATAGTTATCTCTATAAAAATGTATATTATCTACGGTTTGTAGAGAATTTATCTTGACTATATAGTCCTATAACCAATTTAAATCAGAAGGGAGCTAAGTTCTTTTGAATAGGTGAATGCAAGGAAAATTTCAATGAACTAAAGAGAAGGTTAGTCAGCATACCTGTTCTTATATTACCCTATAGTGGACAACTATTTTTAATATATAAGGATACATCTAAGAAGGTATTGGTATGTTTTCTTATGTATATTATCTTGGTTATAGGTTATGCCTATTGAAAATTGATAATGCATGAGGAAAATTTCCCAAACCATGATTTTGTGTTTTCTGAGGTATTATTTTCATTAAGGATTTGAAGGGACACTATTTTTTGAGTGAAGTGTGATATATATACCGATCAATAAATTTTAATGTATATATTCACCTAGAATGAGTTGAACATGAATAGTGGAAGGTGGTTAGAGGAGATGAAGGATTATAACGGTTCCACCCATTATCACCCTAGGAAAGTGAGATAGATGAATGATGAATTGAGTTGAATGAATTGTAGTAGTTTATGAATGATAAGGATCATAAAAGATCCAATATTTCTATAATCAAATGAATGAATCAAAGAAACCTATAAGAAATGGAAACAAATTATCATTCTAAATTTAATGTTCACCCATCTATCCATGTATTCCCTAGACACACACAGATGTATGTTTTTGTGCTACAAAATACTATCAGAAATTTTAATGAGTTAAACCATGATCGTGATATAGAGATATGATTTAAGAGTAGTGTATTGTTTCCTTATTTACAAGATTTGAGAGGGAGATATTAGTGGAAGACTGTAGTTTATTATTCTATATTCTTCGTGGATGTACGAATATGTATAGAGATTTGAAATAATATTTTTGGTGGGATTCCATGAATATTGATATTGTGGACATTATATCTCAGTGTTTGGTATTCTAGTTCGTTAATACTTAATTAACAATTTATAAGGGGATGTTACAACCATTACACATATAAGAATGTAAATGGAAAATATCCCTATGTATTTTTTCATTGGAATCCGTTGACCCTCTAAAATTAATAATGCTATTTGGGTGGTGGTAGATCACCATACTATGTTTTCACAATTTATCATTATATGAGAATAATTATATCTAGATCATCAGTCCAGGATATGAATTAACGATTTTGTATGGTTCCATAGAGTACCACATTCCATTACATCTTATCAGGATATAGGATCTACCTCTATGTTCTAGTGAAGTCTCTATCATGTATCGGATACAAAATTATGTTTCAGAACTTCTTTTCATACACATAATGATGGTTATTATGGAAGAGTAATTTACCATATAAATTATTCCTATATATTTATCTCTTTATTTTAATGGTGGTTGGGATTAAAAAATTAATCTACATTATATAATAATAATAATATATTTCACTCAATCATTAAGTTGGATCCTTTTGAATACCTCAATGGGAATAACGGTGGAGGTCCAATGAGATAGAATAAAGATGGATAATGAAATGTGTTGGGACATGAGATGGCTATGGAAATGGTAGAGAAGGTTTTATCCATTATGCAACACATTAGAGTAAGTCAAAATTAGTATAAAATTTCTAATTATATTCACCGACATTATTTATAATTTGTAGTTAGTTAGTAAGTGTTTCTATGAATCTCTCACTAAAATAAGATTCTGAGACTCATAATTAATGGGAAGCTGAGCCCTAGGTATATTGGAACTTTTTATATTATTGATAATATAGGGATGGTTTCATATTAATGGGTGCTTCTAGAAAATAACTTTCAATTCCATGATGAGTTTAATATATCTCTCATGAGGAAGTAGATACTTGACCCTTCACATGTACTAATCATATAGGTCACAACACTAGAGAAAGATCCCTATGAAATGGAAAACTACTGTAAATTATCTATTATAAAGATAATGTTATAAAAATTATGAATAATCCCCTCATCACTATTTTTTTTTGGGTAAATCCACTAATTAGAGGAAGATACTGGGAACTTGGGGATATGATGTGGACAAAGTGTCCCTCTTTTTTACATCAAGGTTATGATTTTTAGCGAGAAATAAATATTAAGTGTGGTAGAATAGAACACACCTGTTTTTATAGACCTTTATATTATATTAAATTAAATATCATTGATGTATTTCAGTTCCTGATACTCTATTTTATGTTGAATTATTTGCGACACTGGTTTTATCTTTCATTACACGAAACATTGAGTTTCTATGGAAAATTATTTTATTATTATATTTATTTCGAAAACGTAGTTATAAACTAATAGTTAAACATTGTAACTTGAATATTTATAACAAATTTCTAAATAATATTTATAAATTTTTTATATAAAATAATCATACTAATAATAAAATGAATAATTTTTTTTAAAGTATTTATATGTTTTGAGGAAACTATTTCCTAAAAAAATAAATTTTTTTATGTCTTTCTATGGAAAACAATTAAAATATTTTTTTCATAAATTTTAAATTTAATTTGATAAAATAGACTTCATTTGGGAATTTATATTTCCTAAATTATCTTAGAGTGATATTTTTTTTATGAATTATTTAATATTTAAATGAATAGTAAAAAATATTGATTTTTAATTAAAGTGTTCATTTTATTAAAATTTATCAATATGGTTCAATTTTATTTTAAACTAGTTTTAATGTATTATTAGTTAAATTATACATCAATAAATCAAATATAGGTATTTTTAATCAATTTCACATTGAAATTAGATATAACAAGATTTCAAACATTTAAACATTTTCAATTTAAAAACATATAGTATCGTCTCATCTAGGTTATTAATTTTAAATTAATCTATTAATATTATATGGTATGAATTTTGAAAAATATAATAAATATTTATAATAAGAAAAATTATAATTTCTAATAAGGTCAACATAATTTTTTATAAATTGATTAGTAAAAACTGTTAAAACTAATCACGATAATTAAGAGAAAGATGGGATTTCCAAAGGGACCAAATGTTAAACATAATAGGTAAAATTATTATTAAAATTTATCAATAATTATTTTATAGCCATATTTAGACCATATCGCATATTTTATAGAATTTGTTTCATTATTGGTGGATCATGAGGTAAGGGATACCTCCCAATAGTGTTTAATTTTGGGTATTTACAAGTTTTCCACTCAACTACCTTATAAAAAGCCACTAAATCTCCCCCTCTCATAGAAAATAAAAAGACCTTGTATAATGAAACACCTATCCAAATATCCTCCCGAAATACATAATATCATCCTAGATGCCTCTCTTTGGGAATAAATCTATACAAGGGAGATCTTTTGTTTAAACCAAATAGAGATACACGATGAAGAGGAAACATTCATCAACAAATATTTTAGTTTTATTTCACCCACAAACATCAATAATTATTTTTTTCTAATGATTATATAATTACCTATTTATAATATATATACATATATGTATTTATTTAAGGTTTAAAACCTATAAATTCACACACTACCATCAAATGGGATACACAATCATCATTTGTGTGTATGGAAGACTATTACCTCATGAACCGATATTGTTTATTTTCCATTAACACATCTCAAGGTGGGTAATAATTATGGATTTATAGTATATATATTAAGTTTATTATTTTTATGAATTTATTAGGATTATATATTTTTATATCATGCATAACTTCATTATTTCCATTTTATGGGAATATGATAACGTCATTCACATGTAATGTGGTCTACCGCCTCATGAAGTGATGTGATTCACTCATGCATTACATGAGTTGTATTAAAGATTTTTTTCATAATAATATGTTATATATATGAAATAAATATTATAATTTAGTTATAATACATTATATAATTCACTTTCATTCAATATATTAATAAGATGGAAACAACATTCATGGGTAAATAGTACATATTGTCACCATGAATGGTGTATTTCGTTTCCTATTTATATATTTTATACATTATTATAAATAAAAATATAAATAATATATACTTTGAATTTATATAATTGTTATAATTAGGGAGATAATTAAATCGTGATTATAGGAGTACAAAAACTAATCAATCCTTATAAGAAAAACAAAGAGGTTGTTACCCAAAATGTAACATTAAATAAGAATTATTTATAAAACAATCATAAAGGCTCATAATAAAATTAAATAAGGAATTAA
The DNA here is from genome assembly GCA_963277665.1 of Viscum album. Taxonomy (NCBI): domain Eukaryota; kingdom Viridiplantae; phylum Streptophyta; class Magnoliopsida; order Santalales; family Viscaceae; genus Viscum; species Viscum album. Next base: position 1,417,438,054 of record OY728142.1, read on the forward strand.
ATAAATAAATATGGTTATGTAATATATTTATATAATATTTATATTTTTTATACTAGATGATTTAATTATTACAACATAATCCAATACATGAGGTAAGGGAATTCCATCTCACATGTATTTTCTGTTAGGAACAAGACATGATAACCATATATTTCATATTGGTGACATGAAAAAGTACCATGGATGTATTTTATGATTCATACACATGTAATTATTTTTATTTATATATCTATTTTTTTATCTATTTCACAGGGTTTACAGTTCAATAGTTACTAAATCGGTAAGGGAATCATGTCTCAAATAGTATTCTTTGAGACACATTTTATGTTATGCACCCATATTCATTGAAAAATTGTATACATTTCCAATTTGAAATGTTATATCATGAATATAAATAATTTAGTAAATTTTACTCTTTATGTAATGTTATTCATTAAGGGTGATTAGGATTCAAGGTTACCATGTCGTATGTCTTTAATGTTACAATCTCATCATTTATCAGGATTATTTATGACTATTAATCCATTATGAAAATCACAAGTTTTATCATTAATTTTTTAATCCTATATGTATCCATGAAATATTCAAGTAATGGAACCATTTTTTCACTCTTTGGAACTTATTATAATTTAGATAATTTATTTTTTCAAAATAAGAATCTTTCTCTTTTGGATAGAAATATATTTGGTTTCAAAAAACAATTTATAAAAAAGTTTTCAATTTTTTACAACTGTGTTATGATTTTTGAAAAAATTCTCTACCCATGTTTTACATTTTTAAAATTGTTTTGGAATAAATATTTGTGACAATTTCAAAACCAATGCCGCATTTTATTGGACAGAAAATTTTAAATGGACCTATATTTTGATGTATGTATAATGAAAGAAACATTATGAAATTATGACAAAAAAATTATTCAAAAAATTATTTCTATGTTTCCATTATTTTTTTAATGATTTTGTTCTAAATTTTTTATGTTTTTAAAATATTTTTTCTAAATATGAAAGGATTTGTTATCAATTAATTTATAAAATGAACATTCAAAAATGATTTCCATTTATTATGACATATTTTGTTCCTATTCATGCGTTACTAGAGATATGATACAATGGTACCCTTCAAATTATTTATATGAATGGTTTATGATTTTATGGAATGCTGTTTTGGAAACCCATTTCTCTTCCACTGGTTATATGATTTTTAATCATATTTCTCTTCTATGGGATATATGATAATGAAAACTTCTTTTTTTACAGGTTATTATATGATAAAATGATCACAAAACCTATCTATTTTCCACATGTTAATATATGAATAAATTTTTATTATACCTATTTCATTTCATGGGTTATGATATGATTAATCTTAATGTTGTTGTGTAACACATATGTATAATTTAATTATGTTATGGGTTGAACTAATATCTCCCTCTAATGCATTTGGTAAATATTTATATCACATGAGATAGAAATTGATGAAATAGGGGTTTAAATAGGTATAGTAATGAACGTTTCCTACTAATAAAGTATTCAGAGTGAAACATGAATACTATATTGTTTTGGGAGTGAACCTATTCCAATATGATATAATTGGAAGCTATCCTTAACTAGTATGGAATTTATTTTATATGTTTATTTGTATTCAATAAATACATGTCTTATGCCTTTGTTATGATGTCGTACACCTGTTCTTGGATTATATTATGATTCATCTCTTATGAACTAACAGTATTTTTCCTATTACATATGATTATGATCTTTAATGTAAAGGATATAATCTTATAATATTATGCTAATATTCTCAAACACTTATGGTCATGATTATGTTTACGTATCACACTTATTCACCTTTACTCAGAATATGATCTTACGCTTTATTATACTTCGTTTCCCCGGTTTATGAAGATATTTATTGTGTGTGATGTTCGTAAAAAGGGTTTTATTTATAAATAATTTAGTGGGAGATTATTTAGTTTAATTTTTACCAGTTTTTATTCATTCATGTTTCCAAAGGCAATAGAAAAATATAGTCATTGAGCGTGAGTGTGTGTAATGTATTGAATATTATAAAAATATGATTTAATGTATATGTATAAAAATAATGGGTCACTATAATATTCAATTATATTAAAATATTTTTTGAAGAAAATATTTATGGCTATTTTACTATTTTTAGTTAAATAGTCATAATTATTAAGGGATTAGTAGAGAATTTGTGAGATTCCTCAACTGTGGAAAACATGAAGCAAAAATATCATGATAAGATTTAATAAAAATATTATCATTAGATTAATGATATGGACTTACCCTAGATTAACTATATTATATTCTCTATACTTATAAAATTCTAACAATTCCCATCTTATAAAAAAATATTAATGATGATATGGTTTATGATTCCATGGGAAAGAAAAAAACATAAAAGATGATGAAGTTATAAAATCAAGTTATTATGAAATTGAGGCATGTGATGAGGACTTCTAATGAAAAATTACTACATTATTAAAATTCCTAAAAAAGAGAATGCAGAATTAAAAGGGAATGAAGAAACCAATATTGCACAACTATAATAGAATGGGAATTTTTTTAAAAATTTCCAAAGGGATGAATATTAGCTCTCATGAAAATAATTCATAATTCATTATCTAAAAAGAGAAATGGATATAAGAAATAATAATGACTCTAATATTAGAAGAATAAATACATTGAGAAATAATGAATAAGATTACTCAATATCAAGCAACTGAAAACAAGATAAATTTAATTATACATATCCGATTGAGAAATCCATACACAAATCAAGTAGTTCTGATGTTTAAGAAGAATGAAAATAAATAGAACATAAATAGAATAATTAAATAGAGTCTTATATTATGTAGATTAAAATGACCAAGAAGGATAATAACAATCTCATAAAAGAAAAGTATAATATGTTGGAATGAAAAGTGGGGAATGTTAAGAGGGAAGAAAAATATATTAATGAGATCAAGAATGTAATTGAGCATAAGAATGGAAGATAAAATGGTGATAATTCTTGAGAAAAAATTAGTTTTGAAAGAAGAAGGAAAAATGAAGTGCACTCCATCTGATGATATTGAAAGTAATGAATAATCCTGGTTATGTGCTGCCTATCATCCTATCTCTAATGACTGATGATATGAGAGGTTCATCAGTATTCCCTTATTTCCCTTATTTATACTAAAATTATGTGAATTAATATAGATAACATGATTTGGGAACTATATTAGTACTATAATAGTTTTATGATAAAAAGAGTTAATCATCATGCGATTTTATAATTATTAAAATGAATAATTGAGTACATAACATCAATGATAGATTTTATGATTATGGAACAATCATAGAAAAATTAATTTATATAAATATGAAAATTATTAAACATCTACAAAAGATGGACGATACAATATACTAGTTATAATGTTTTTTCATATCTATGATTATATTTTATTTTTTATAAAGATGGAGTGATGACTGATTGTAAATAAAAAAATGGGGGTGTTATATATCTTGCATAGAAATTATTCTAATATATTTCATGAATATGATATTATGTTATACATGTCTATATGAATTTTTTTAAACCTCTAGAAAGAAAATATTAAAGTTGTATCACTTTATTTACCTACTAACGTATAATCTTTATGTATTAGATATAACAATGTTGTTTTCATTACTAGGTTATCCCTTATAAACATATATTTCATAAATTTTAGATCATGGATAATAATTGTGTATTTTAATCATTCTATTAATAATATAGATAATTATTAAATGAATAAGAAAATGGGGACATGAAGGTATCTATATAGTCATATAAAATGGATAAACATTAGAAGTATTTACTATATATTATCATTTAATTTAATATAAATAAGGTTGATAAGAATTATATTGGACTCATATGTTAATTATAAATGTATTTAATAATAATACATCAATTGTTTTAAATTTATGAAACCTAATGAATTGAAAAACCAATAATTATATTTGTTTTCAAATAAACAAGTAAAATAGAAATTGGGATTTTATACAAAAGAATGTTAGTGTGTGTTATGCGTTTTTATTATGTGGATGATTAAAATTATGTTCTCTATGGTTTCTATGTATCACATAAAGAGGGATATTTATTCAGTTTTAATAATCCATAGAATTGTAAATATGTTAGAAAAGAAGGAAAAACATCTTTAGATAATCGGTTGTGTGAATCATGCTTAAAAATTAGTAAAGACTTATACAAATATATATTTAAAAATCATTGTGTATTTGCAATCATATTTTTAATTGGGAAAATGATATATAGAGATGTAAATTTTATTCCAAATCTAAAGGATAGGAAACCCGAGAAGCCAACTATCTCATATATAATTAACCTTAATTAATGCTCAACATAGAAAAAGATGGACCATGAATGATATTTGGGATGGACTATCTAGGTTAGTATTATTCTGAGGTTATCATGATAATGGGAAAACACGGTGGTTTGGTGTGCATGGAGACAATAGGGAGAGATCCATCATGAACGGTAATATAATTACATCTATCCATGTAGTGGGTAAATAGCATGGGAGTTGTTTTTGTAATTTATATATGAGTTTTGGGTAGTGTATTATTTCCCACCCTAATGGAAAACAATGCGGGGTGACAACTTGGTGAAAATATTTTCATGATTAAGAACATGTGACTAGTTATGATCAAAATGATAATATATGACATCGTTATATTTTCACATAGTGTGATTTTGTATAATGTAGTTAGATCATGATGGATTTCTAGTTTCACATAACTTAGGAAGCAAATAGTTAAAATCTTTTCATGATCGAAAAATGTTATGTGTGTTAAAAAAGTTGGAAATGTAAATACGTTCATGTCATTTGTTTATGAATAAGAGTATGTGATATATTCTATATGATGGTGAGTTTTCAATGTTAGTAAAATTGGGATACTATGCAATGCTAGTTTTTAAAAGTATTATATTGTGACTCTAAGAAAGTTAATTTAACTGAGTTAGTTTTTGGGAGCAACTAAATGATTGTTGGTATGAGACGATTTCTTTTAGTGACAATGAAATGTAATATTTAATTGTGAATATACGTGAAATATTTGTATGAGGATATAGTAAATAGATTAGGAGTCCTTATATGAAGGTTCCATTAGATAGTTTAATTTTCATTTTAAATTGTGATGGGAATGTTTTATTTGAATGAGATTTTGATTTTTTGGCATCACATGACAATTAGTAGATAAGAAAAATTAATTTAATTATCATTAGTAATACACATTTATATATATCCTATAAATACAACTCATACAATTTCTAAATATGTTATTAGTTTTGGAGATAAGATTCTTGAGAGGTGAATATACTTTCATACAGTTGAGTCCCACATACTAGGTTCTACAAAATGTGAATCATTACTTCCACAATAAGAAGTTCATGGAATACAACTCTTCAACGTAAATTCTTATGTAAAAAATTCATTATAATGTGTATTCAAGAAGAAATATTTTAAAAATAAGGAAGTATTGGGTCTATGAAAAAATTAATATGTGGAATCCATGAAAAATATAATATATTCATGAAAAAAATCTTATTTAATATCTATTTAGTCAATATAGTTGAGTTTTCCAGGTAATAACATTTATAAAATAAAGAAATTAAAATATTGCATGTCAAGAAATCCCCAAAATAAAAATTGACAAGTATTAGTGAGATTTAGTTTCTTAAATAATAGACTTGGTAATTAATCTATATATATATATATATGAATAATAAACTAAAGACAAGATCCTCATAGAGGAGAAGATCCTTGCATGCCTAGGCCTTCACTAGTCCATTATCGAGGATTGAATCCATGAGATGGCTCTAGTGCGTGAAAAAATGGACTATTATTTAAAATGTAATTAAATTATTGAGGAAGACCTAGAACAACTACCTCAATGTAGTATCACTACACTAGACCATTATCGAGGATTGAATTCACCTAAAATTTGATAAAACGATGAAATATTCATACACCCCGCATATAGGGAACATTATGTTGTTCAAAAATAAAAGAAATAGATATAAGAGGATACCTGAAATATAAGGCTTCCAAAAGAAGATATTACCAATGGATTTATATTTCTTCTTTGGGAAAAGGATTCAGATACCATAAGTGGATGATATCATGAATCCTAAGGAAGGGGGAGCAAGATCTCTACACATGGAGATGAGAGAGAGAATGACTGGAGGACTGAGAAAAAGAATAAAGAGGTATTAAAATCATTAAATAGAGGTAAAATAATAATTTCTCCCAAAAACCCAAAATCTCACAGTTGGCAATATTGTGTGCCAACCTTACACCATTCATTATTCTAAGAAGGAATTCCGTACGAGTAGGCGCAGGGTTTTTATAAAAATTTAAATCCCACTACCCAAAAGATGCAAGTAGGCCACACAACCTTACACCTTATGTAAAACATTTTTAGAAAAACCATGTGGCCCCTAGGTACCCAATATCTATTGCTATGTGGATTAGGGAAACATCATAGGCCGAGCATCATGGTTTTCTCTAACCATGCGGTCAAGTATGCCTCTTATCTATTTGTAGATCAAAGATTTGGATGGGCCCCAGATCCACCAAACAACTATATTTCTTTATTAGGAATTATAATTAGGGATGATTAACCAAATTTAAACCAACAATTAATTATCTATACCTTTGTGAAAATCTAGGATGTTACAAAATCCACTCAAGAAGACAACTGTTCAATGGGTTTCCCATACAATGGTGGTATGATGTCTTTTGAAATGACAGTCATCTGTTTCCCAAGTACATCGACCCCTCACTCCCAAGTATCATCCAAGACACGTATGATCTTATATATCACCCAAACCACTAGAAATGATCTACTTTAGAAATCCTTCATTCTTTGATAAATTAAATGTATTAGATGCTCTTCAAAGGACACATCCGCTTCTAGCTCAAAATCCTTACATTTAAATAAATTCTATAGTTCATAATGATTCTTTTGAAGTTATGATACATGTAATATGATTTTCATGTCATGGTACCTCTAAGGCATCAAAAAATCGATAGGATAGTAGCATGAATCTCTCCACTATCGCTAAAGACCCAATATACCAATTTGATAACTCACAATATCATATTATTTTACTATGATCCAATCTAGGAGATAACCATTGAATGACTTTATTTTACACCAATAATTGTAGAGGTCTACAACAATGATCGATATAGAACTTCATCCTAGATTGAGCTATGGACATAAGCTTCTCAATCTACTAAACTTTCTCTAAAGTCACCAATATAAGATGATGACCTAGTAGAGCTGTCACACTTACCTCAATCTATTGTAGATGTGAACATCTAGGACTACTATAGAAGTAATCACACAGATCTATAACTCACCCCTCGATTTGCCTTCTCCAGCTGGGGATGTGAGGCTTGGTTCTAGAGCTGGGAAGTCTATTAAAAATAGGTATGTTTTCTCATTATCTTTGCAACTTTCTCAATAGGTCGGTGGAGTCTCTGAGTTCGCAAGGATGTAGGATTAACAGGAATCCTCTGGTGGAAGGGCTGAAGATGAACGTGGATGAGTCTCTTCTTCAAGGAGTTACGTGAGGAGGAGGGCTGGTCTGGCATGGGAAAGGTTCTGTTCTACTGGCCTTTAGCAGCTACCCTGGGATTGGGTGTTCCTTGTGGGATGAGGTACATTATCTACTCATGGGGATTAAACAATGTAATAGTTTCTTCTGGGACTGCACGGTTATGGAATCTGATTTGGAGGTGCTGGTCCAGGTGCTCATGGTGAAGGGTGAGGTACCGTGGTCACTGATATATCTGGTTCGAAGCTTCAAATAAGAGATACCCAGAGGCTGTGTGGTTCGGCATGTCCCAAGGGAAGCCAGTTTTGCTGCAGATTATCTTTCTCGTGGGGAAGACCAGAGGTTCCTTTGGTGATTTATTCCAGTTTAGGTTCTTTACCTTAGGAAAGTATTTTATTTGTCCAAGGGGATGCCTTAGGGCATCACTAATTTAGACCATCATGATTTTCTGGTTCCTGTAGGGCTTCCAACTATTTATTTTAATAAAAAAACATTTTCAGCATATCAATTGTTTCCTAAAAGATATTGTCGAAGGATAAATATACCAGAGAAAAATGATTTTCCACAGAACCTCCAATTTCAAGGAAGAATGCATTATGAATATCCTCTAACATGTGAATCATCTGCTTGAACTACAGGTCGATATGTGGGTGATATGTTATACTCACACTTGAACCTAGTTCCTTATGCAACCCTTAATATAATCATGAAGTTAACCAAAACTCTCAGTCTGATATGATAAAATTGGGTACCCATGAAGCCACATAATATCTTGGGGGGTAATGACTTCCTAACTCATCAATAGATATGTTCTCCCAAATCAACAATAAGTGTTAACCCTTTGTAGACATATCAAATATCACCCTTGCTGTATCATTTTCAAAAGGGTTTCTCCATAGTCCCAACACTAAATCCATTGTGACGACATTCTATTTGTACAAATGAGTAGATAAAGGAATTAGAATTCTAGAAGGTCACTAGTGATCTACCATCACCAATTGATAGGTGGAGCATTGAGTGATAGAACTCACAATTTGCCTCTTCTTATGGGGACACCAATACTTATGACTTATTTATATAAACATCCTGGTAACACTATAATTAACATAGAAAATAGAGGTATATGATTCAATCATCAACTCATCGAGAATATCTGTATTAACCTATAAAAATATATAGAATTTTAGGGTTTCACTACCAGCAACAACCTATATAAGAGGTGAATTCTATCTCGTGTCACTCTCCCTCATGGATAGGCCACCATAATTATAAAACTACCACATCCAAACCAACTGTAAAAGGATCTAATAGAGTAGCTAAGAATTGATTCCAATGTTGTTCCTGGACTTCAACATGAATATCATAGAACAGAGCCATCATCTTGCAGTCACTATTGACCACCATGAAACCTTGTGGATATATATTCCAACTCAAGAAACAAACCATGACCTCACCATTTCTGGAAGTGTAATAAATATCAAATTCAATGGACTACTAGTATTCCACCAACCGACGATGCCTCGAATTCATGTATCACTATGTATATATTTATTTGAGACTTTTTCTGATCTTTTTATATAATAAATCAATCACCCAAAATGTTGTGCCTCTAACAACACAGAGCATGAACCATGGCTGCTAAGTTAGGTTCTTCCATAGGATCGTTCTTCTCATTAGTTCTCAGATAATGACATCGATAAGATACATCCTAATCACCTTTCATTAGAACTGAACCATGACCAATTACAAAAGTTCAAAAATAAATTGTCTAAATCCTACCTAGATATATAATAATTAGGATCAAAATTGAGGTGATTATTCCAATTATCTCTTCAAAATATTCCTCACAATATTTAGACCACATGAATTGTCCGCCATTCCATGTTAGGGTCACAAGAGCAACTGGTATGTTGGAGAAGTCCTGAATTAATTACTTGTAATAGATAGATATCACAAATACATATCAAATGTGATATAAATTCATGTGATGATCATGGGAATCCAAGACACCCACCTTATCTAGGTCAAATGATGAACCTACTCTTAATATTATATGAACCATGAAGTGTAACATGCAGATCAAAAAGTATAATTTTGTGAGATTCATATATAGATGTGCTCTCTCAGTGTATTTAGCATGATCTCAAGATGATTGGCATGATAATTTATAATATACATTTAGACTAAGTTTTTTCCTATGAAAATCACCAAAAAGGAATAAAATTTGGGGGGGGGGACAAGATTCATCAAATACATAAAGACTATTGGTGAGTTCCTCAAACCATACATCATAACTGAATACACATAATTGTTGTACCTACTCCGAAATGATATATGTGGTATGTATGATGGCCTCACAAGGAGCGGATGGTTCCCCAACCTCAAATCAGTCTTTGAGGAAATAGTTTCTCCTCAAATATAGTGAAGGAGGTCATCAGTTCAAAGAAGTGGGTACTATATTTTCAACATAAATATCTTCATTTGGTGTTAATAATAGAAAAAATATAAGGGTATCATCCGAATTCTTTGAGAAAAGGAATGGTTAACCCCTTGGTTATGTGATGGTCCTTATTAAACCCTTAGAAATTATATCTTAAATCAACTTCTTGTTTTACTGGAACTATGTTGGTTCTATCATATATGGATTAATGGACTCTGGTTCCAAACCTGGTACTAGCTCTAAGAATAGATCATACACTCTCTCAGGAAGAATGCTGGAGAAAATTTCTAGGTAGATGTACTTAAAATGATTCAAAATAGGAGGGGATTTAAAAAAAATATATTCCCTGATCACTAATAAAGAGACTCTCTAATTAAAATACCACTCATATTTTCCCCTTAAATTTGGATCCGTCTTGACATGCATGGAAATCCCACTCACTATTATGTACAAAAATTTTGGCCTTGGGTGATGATAAGTACACTCGATGATGATAGCTATCTAGTATGGAAGGATAAGGGACATTCTAGTCCATACCTAAAATGAAATCTAAACCAGTTATATCAAGGACGAAGAAACTCCAAATGAGGCAACACCCACCTATCTTAAGGGGAACTCTTGACACTATCATATCCCCTCTGTTTCAAACCCTAATAGTTTGTTGAAAGTCGTGATTCTAAAAAATATATCAATTTTTAGACCAAGATATTCGACAATCGCAACAGATATGAAAGAGTGTGATGGACCTTTATAAAAAATTGATGAAACTAAAGTAGAGGATACAATAATAGTAACTATAACAATAGATTTCCATAGACTCTGCACCTTGGGAATAGGATGCACTGCATTAATTTTGTCACGACCCGACCTCGGGGCCCGTGCCGTGACTACCCCAAGCCCGCCTTCCATAGGCCAGGGGCTGGCGACTAGCACCAAGGCGTAAATCCCGGTAAACAGGGAAGGCATTGCCTTTATAAGTAACAACCACCACAGAGTCAGCAAGCAGAAAGTAACTACAAAGTGCAGAAAAGTAAAGGGGGCCGGAATACAAGCCCAACAGAAAGTACAACTGAAAAGGAAAAGAACTGCAACTGAAGAAAAGACGGCGGCCTCGTGTCGTCCACTGGCAATCCCACCTGAAGGGTGGGTACAGATAGCCTCCAGGCTCCTCGGGTCCCACGTCCGCTCCGAGCACGTCCCGCCCAGTGCTCCACCTCCAGGTATCGTCCTGCTCCACGCCCCAACCGTGATCAGCGCTGTCCGTCGTCTGCATCCAACACAACAAGGTGCGGGCATAGCCCGTGCAGGGGTGAGTATAAGCTACTCAGTAAGGACCCCGAGACCCCCGAAGGTCTCCCGAAATCCACAAAGGATATAGCACAAAAGAATGATGCAATCACGAAGTAACATCTGACTCGACTTAGGTATATGCCCATACATATACCTAAGTCCCCAATTCTAGCTCTGCTCACGAGCTCAAGAACAGCTCAATCCACGCAGGAAAGCAAGACTCAAATCCACAAGGAGAGTAAACAGTAAATCCACAAAGGATAGTTCAACACAATCCACAAAGGAGAGTAACATAAGATTCAGCTCAACCAGGTATACTTTTTCAGATGACGTCAAAGATGATCACTGATCCATCTAAGTCGTCGGACCCACGAAGGATCGATAGGTACTAACCCCCGCAAAAGACCCACACAGGATCGGGCTCACACAGAACCTGTAGGCAGTGGCTCACACAGAACCGGTAGTAAGGACCCACATAGGATCGGGCTCACACAGAACCTGTAGCACTGATCCACGTAGGATCGCTGAGTGCAGTAGTCGACGCAGTCCACTGAGGATCTCTGCACAGTCGTCGCCGCAGTCCACGAAGGATCTCTGCTCTGCCGTCGTCGCAGTCCACGGAGGATCTCTGCTCTGTCGTCGAAATCACAGCCAGCGCTAGGGTTCCCGCACACAGCGAGCTCGTTTAGGAGGGTCCGCTCCACGAGCCGAGAGTCTGATACATCAACTGACACGTAGTCCGAAGTTGATGTATCCAAAAGTTCTGTATCGACAACAGGATCTCAACGCAACAGACGGCGCGTCAATCGGACGCCCGGTCTGAGAGTTATTGGCATTTTCGTCCCAGGGGCCCGGTTGGTTTTTAGGGCAAAACCAACCCGACCGTACTCCGCCTGTATCTGATCCTCGGGCGGATAATGCCAAAAGTTCCGTCTCACTTAGAGGAAACTACCACAGCTGACGGTACGTCGATCGGACGTCCGTAGCTCAAGTTATGAGTGTTTCCGCTCCGAGGGCCCGGTTGGTTTCGTGTACGAACCAACCCGGCCGAACCCAAAGTCTTCCGAAACCTTGAGTATAATATACCAAAACGACCGTATCGATCCAAGGATCGCGTAGCCGCAGACGGTTCGTCAATCGGAGGTCTCAGGCCCATGATATGGGCAAAAGACCGAAGAAGGCCCGAAAACGGGGGTTCTGGGCCTGGGGCGACCCGGCCCGAACCACCCCTGGGTCGGCCGAACCGGGTCGACCCGAACCGGGTCGGCCCGACCCGGATAGGACGGGTCCGGACCGGCCTGGGCGCGGCCCGGCCGACCGGACCGGCCGGCTCGGCTTCGGCCGAGCGGCCGAAGAAACCGCCGCTGGTTTGACCCGCGGCTTGGAGGAACGCAGCCCGCGCGGGCCGCGTGCTGGGTGGCCGGACCGCGGACGCGGTCCTGCGGTTCGCCGCCACCGCGGCTCGGCCGCGGCGGAGTTTCCGGCGGCGCGCCGGGCGCCGCCGCCTCCAGTCGCCGGCACCGCCGCCTCCGCGGGCCACCGGAGTTGCTCCGGTGGCCCGTTTTGCCTCCCGTCTGCGCCATTGCTCCTCCCGGGGGCCGATCTTCACTGCGGGATCAACGGATCGCCCTTGCCGCACAGTTTGTCGTCGTCCGCCAAATCCACACAACAAAAGATCGGCGGAGGGTTGCCGGGTCTTGTTCGTTAGATCCGCACCCTCCGCGTTAGTCATAAACAACGGGAGGAAAAGAAAAAAATCAACAACAATTTTAATTAAAATAAAATTGTTCGGAGATCAGGTTCTTTATTTTAAAAGAATAAACACGGGGAATAAAATATTCCAACATCCCTTACCTTGTCGTCGTCGGACGTGAGGTCGTCGGGGAAGGAGGGGATCGTCGCGTCGTTGCGGAGGAGACGTTCGTCGCTCCGCGGGAAAAACGTCGCGCTGACGATCTCCGGATCAAGATCAAACGGATTTAATTAATTTAAATCTGTTGATATCGAATTATAAAAAGGGTAGAATTAGAAGATTCGATTCTCACCTTTAACCGCTGATCGAAGGTCCGCCGCGGATGAAGAGGCGCCGTAGAAGAAGAAGGAGAAGGTCGCGGAAAAGTTTGTTGACGTCGCGGATCGTGCGTCGTCGAATTCCGGTTCCGGCGTTCTTCGCGTTCTTCGCGTTCTTCGCGGGGAGGGTGGAGGTTTAGAGGATCTCGCACAACAGGAGGATCCTCCAAAATAGACAAGTTTGTCTATTTTATTATTTTGCCAACAAACGCAAAACGCGTAAGTAACGACCCATTAAATTCGTTGAATTAATTCAATGAATGAAACAGCCCATTTAATTCACGAAATAAACCGCCCAATTAAATGGTCTGTTAAGAAATAAAGAAAACGCGTCGGTTGACTTTTCAGTTACTTTGACGGGTTTTCGCGGGTGCGTTACTTAGCGAAAGAAACGGCGGGGCTCGTGCGGGCCCTGCCTCACAAATATCCTACCAAGAGGGTAGGATATTTCCGGATAGCACCCTATCCGCTTTAACTCAGTTCAAGTGGCTTCCATGTGACTTCCAAGCAGCTTAAGTGAAATAAAATAAAGTTGTCGCACAAATTTTATTTTATTTCTGTCTTAAAGCCCCAAAATTTAAAAACCACGTCTGAGCAAACGCAACTCCGGAAGAGGTGTTTCTAAGCAAATATCGGCGCTGCGATTTCATCGGTGCCCTCAGAATTCGATTCCGGGCACCGGTTCAAAAGATAGAAAAACCCGCTCGTCCGTTCACTGAATGTACCCGAGCCAAACTTCGGAAATTGATTCCGGGCACACCGGGCCTCGGAATCAGGTGCCGTCTGAAGCTGCGCTCTTGTAAAATTCCAAAGAAAATTAAGAAAAAAAAAATTTCCTTGAAATTTGCGGGTCTTTACATTACTCCCACCTCAGGGCTTATGTCCCCGTAAAGATACATCAAAAACTAGGGGAACAAATGGGGGTACTGAGCACGCATCTGAGCCTCCTGCTCCCAAGTGCTCTCCTGGAGGTTCCCGTGCTGCCATCTGATGCGCACAAGAGGAATCGACCGCCCACGTAGGACCCGCTCCTGTCGATCCTCGATCTCCACTGGGACCTCCGCAAAAGTCGCCCCATCGTCCACGTCCAGCTCCCCAAAGTCGATGATGTGCGTCGGGTCGTGCACGTATCTCCTCAGCTGAGACACGTGGAAGACGTCGTGCACCCGGTGCTACTGAAGTGGTAGAGCCAGGCGATATGCCACCTCTCCTATCCTGCTGAGGACCTGGAAAGGCCCGATGAAGCGTGGAGACAACTTGCCGCCTCGGCCAAATCTCCGTAAACCACGTCGAGGTGAGACACGCAAAAAGACGTGGTCGCCATCCTCGAACTCTAGTGGCCTCCGCCTCCTGTCGGCATACGACTTCTGCCGGCTCTGAGCTGTCCTCATCCACTCCTGGATGATCTGGACCTTCTCTGTCGTGGCTCGGACCATCTCTGGTCCCACGAGTGCTGACTCCCCAGGGTCTGTCCAGCACAACGGTGATCTGCAGGGTCTGCCGTACAACGCCTCGTATGGTGCCATCCCGATGGTGGAGTGGTAGATGTTGTTGTACGCGAACTCCACCAAGGGTAGGTGGTCCTCCCAGCTGCGACCAAAGTTGAGAACACATGCACGGAGCATGTCCTCGAGTGTCTGTATGGTCCTCTCCATCTGACCATCCGTCTGAGGGTGGAAGGCTGTGCTCAGATGGAGCCGCGTCCCGAACGCCTCCTGCAACCCCTTCCAAAGCCGGGAAGTGAAACGAGCATCTCGATCGGAGACGATAGACGATGGCACACCGTGAAGCCGTACAATCTCCTGGACGTAAAGACGTCCCAAGCTCTCCATTGAGCCATGCTCTCTGATGGGTAAGAAGTGTGCCGACTTGGTGAGTCGGTCGACAATCACCCAAATGGAGTCGTGACCTCTGGAAGTGCGTGGAAGTCCAGTCACGAAGTCCATAGATATGCCGTCCCACTTCCACTCCGGGACCTCCAAGGGTTGTACGAAGCCTGCTGGTACCTGATGCTCTGCCTTCACCTGCTGGCAGGTGAGGCATCGTGAAACGAACTCTGCCACAGCTTTCTTCATGCCCAGCCACCAGTGTTGTCGTCTGAGATCCTGGTACATCTTCGCCACTTCGGGATGTACCTCCAAGGGAGAAGTGTGAAACTCTCCCAGCACCTCCTCTCGTAAAGCGACTGGTACGAAGGTACGACCTCTGAAAAAGATGTCGTGCTCTGCTCCAAGGGAGAAACCATCAGGCGCCTGACCTGAGGATATCAGTGCACGCCGGGTCTCACAGTCAGCGTCCCCACGCTGAGCCTCTCTGACCCGCTGTAGAAGTGGAGGAGAGACTGTGAGAGACTGAAGAAAGGCTGCTCCGTCTCTATCCACGAAGGATATCTGTAAGGAGGCTAGCTGATCCGTCGCCTCCTCAAGTAGCTGAATGCC
Source organism: Viscum album (assembly GCA_963277665.1). Taxonomy (NCBI): domain Eukaryota; kingdom Viridiplantae; phylum Streptophyta; class Magnoliopsida; order Santalales; family Viscaceae; genus Viscum; species Viscum album. Next base: position 1,417,453,921 of record OY728142.1, read on the forward strand.
CGTCCTCCTGCTGAGGGCATCGGCTACCACGTTCCCCTTCCCAGGAGTATAGACTATCTCAAAGTCATAGTCCTGGAGGAACTCAAGCCATCTCCGCTGTCTCAGGTTCAGGTTCTTCTGAGAGAAGAAATACCTGAGACTTTGGTGGTCAGAAAAGACTGTGAAGCGCTCGCCCATCAGATAGTGCCGCCAAGTCTTCAGAGCGAAGACCACTGCTGCTAACTCCAGGTCATGAGTGGCGTAGTTCTGCTCATGCGGCCTCAACTGACGTGATCCGTAGGCGATCACGGCCCGCTCCTGCATCAGGATGCACCCGAGTCCAGTCCCTGATGCGTCGCAGTAAACTACGTATCCAACTCCCTCCTCAGGCAACCTCAAGATAGGTGCGCTAGTCAACCTCTGCCTCAGCTCCTGGAAGCTCTGCTGGCATCTGTCTGACCACACGAAGGGTTTCCCTTTCTTCGTCAACACTGGGAGTGGTGCCGCAACTCTGGAGAAGTCTGGAACGAATCTACGATAGTATCCGGCTAGTTCCAAGTAGCTCTGCACCTCCGTCACGCTCCTGGGTGGCTCCCAAGATAGCACTGCCTCGATCTTCGCGGGATCCACTGCAACTCCCGCCTCAGAGATGACGTGCCCTAAGAAGTGGACCTCACGTAACCAGAACTGGCACTTTGAGAGCTTACCATAAAGCTGGTGCTCTCGGAGCGTGTCTAGCAAAACTCGCAGGTGGTAGGCATGCTCCTCCTCAGTCGTCGAGTATACCAAAATGTTGTCAATGAAGACCACGACAAATCGGTCGAGGTATGGCTGGAAGATCCTGTTCATGAGGCTCATGAACACTGCTGGAGCATTGGTTACGCCAAACGGCATAACCAAGAACTCATAATGGCCATACCGACACCTGAAGGCCGTCTTCTGCACGTCCTCGTCTCGAACTCTGAGCTGATGATAGCCTGACCGGAGGTCTATCTTCGAGAACCACCGCGCTCCCTTGAGATGATCGAAGAGGTCATCAATCCGTGGCAGCGGATACTTGTTCCTCACTGTCACCTGGTTCAGGCGACGATAGTCGACACACAGTCTCAAGCTCTCGTCCGCCTTCTTGGCGAACAAAATCGGGGAAGCCCAGGGTGAAACACTGGGTCGGATAAACCCCTTGCTCTGCAAGTCCTCCAACTGTACCCGCAGCTCCCGAAGCTCGGTGGGGGCCATCCGATATGCTGGAGTAGATATCGGGGCTTTTTCCGGGGTACAAGTCGATGTAAAATTCTACCTATCTACGAGGAGGTAGCCCTGGAACGTCGTCGGGAAAGACGTCCACGTACTGGTCCACCACTGCAGGAAAAGCTGGACTCCGCACGTCCACTGCTCCTAGGATGAGGCTAGCCAACTGATGAGAGATGGGCTGCACTCTCCTCCACGGAAGTCCATCCTGTGCTGCAAAGGTTCCCTTCTCGCCGGTGAAGGTAAACCTGCTCCCGTCGGTGCGAACACATCGCACCTTGCGCCTAAAACAGTCGATCTGGGCATGAACCGTGGATAGCCAATCCATGCCCAAGATGACGTCGTAAGGCCTCGACGCCGCTACAAGGAGATCCCAGCCGAAGCTCTCACCTCCTAGAGTAAGCTCACACTGCCGGCACCAGTGCGTAATCGTCGAGTCTGCTCCCGTAGGAGTCTCTAGCCGTAAGGATCGAGCCAACGGCTCAGTCGGAATCTCCGAGCTCCGAACAAGGGCAGAGGCTATGAAAGAGTGACTCGCCCCTGTGTCTATAAGTACTGCAGCAAGGGTGGAATAGACACAGATCGTACCTCGAATCATCTCGGGCATGTCGGGGTCGTAGGCCTCCACTGCCTGGAGCTCGGCCTGCCCCTGCCCGCCAGCTACCTGTGGTCGAGGTGGCTCTCCTGGTGGTGGTGGGGGTAGAGCCTGGAAGCGTCGCCCAACACCCGCTGCTCGGCCAGCTCCTCTGCCTCGTCCGCCTCCTCCCTGCGGACCGCCACGGTCGGCCCTCTGCCTCTGCCTGGGTGGCCCCTCCACCGACTGCTGCTCCTCTGATCGGCGAGTCGGGCAGTCACGAGCCATGTGACCCTGCCCGCCGCAGGAGTAGCACAGCCTGCCTCTCGGAAGGCTGGCACTCCGCTGTGTGCCCTGCACTGCTGAGTCGGTGTCCTGAGGCCGTCTGCGTGGGGGTCTGGTCTGCCTGGACCCGAGAGTCATCCGTCGGCTACCTGCTGCCGAAGACTCAGCTACCTGCCGCCCTGCGCTAGGTCTCGCCGCTGAAGAAGGCTCTGCCAGGAAGCTCTCGATCAGGAGGGCTCTCTCTAGCACTCCCGCCTGGGTCGGAATGCTGAGGGAGATCAGCGACGCCCGAATCTCCTGTCGCAAGCCCTGCTCGAAGGTCCGGGCCCGGAAGAAGGGGTCCCGTACCATGTCGGTCGAGTAGCGAGATAGGTCAGTGAACCTCGCCGCGTACTGAGCGACCATCATGCTGCCCTGGCGCAACTGGAGAAGCTCCTGGATGCGCACCGCTCGGAGGGTGTCCGGGACGAACTCCGAGCGGAAGAGGATCTCGAAGTCCGTCCAGAGCAAGGATGCCTCATCGTGAACCTGGAGCATCAAGCTCCACCATCGTCCTGCCGCCGCCTGCAGGAGGCTCGCCGCGAGAATCACCATGAGATCCGCTGGTGTCCTCACTAGCCAAAAGATCTGTACCACCGCCTCTAGCCAGTCCTCGGCGGCCTGGGGGTCCGCCTCACCGCGAAACCTGGGCGGTCGCTGGCTCTGAAACTCATGCAGTGCCCTGAGGCGACGTGCATCGTCGGCGTCTGGTACTAGCAGCATCGGTGGCTCGGCGGGTAAAGCTACCGCCGGTGCCACTGCTGGCAAAGGGCCCTGCACCGAGGCCTCGTCGCTCGGTGGGCTGCCGTCGCGCCCTACACTCGGAACCCTAGCTGGCTGTCGTCGCGGGGCCGTCCTGAAAAGGAGAACAAGAGCACCACAGTCAGAACAGTATACCTGGTGAGCTGGCACAAGTAATCACATAGAAAACCTAAGACTTTCATAAAGCAGATCAGTATACCCGGTGAGCTGACACAAGTAATCACGAAGATAACTTGAAACACACACGCAATCAATGTTTTCATGCATTAAGTCGGAAATCAGGAGTCAGGGTCCTGGTGTACGGATACGTCGGACGCCGCACCAACACTGGGCTCCCTGAACTGATAACCACATTCAATACACTAAACACTATTGCTTCATATAGAAAGAAAAGACGATCAGAGTCTGCGGTAGAACTGACCACCTCTGATACCAATTTGTCACGACCCGACCTCGGGGCCCGTGCCGTGACTACCCCAAGCCCGCCTTCCATAGGCTAGGGGCTGGCGACTAGCACCAAGGCGTAAATCCCGGTAAACAGGGAAGGCATTGCCTTTATAAGTAACAACCACCATAGAGTCAGCAAGCGGAAAGTAACTACACAGTGTAGAAAATTAAAGGGGGCCGGAATACAAGCCCAACAGAAAGTACAACTGAAAAGGAAAAGAACAACAACTGAAGAAAAGACAGCGGCCTCGTGTCGTCCACTGGCAATCCCACCTGAAGGGTGGGTACAGATAGCCTCCAGGCTCCTCGGGTCCCACGTCCGCTCCGAGCACGTCCCGCCCAGTGGTCCACCTCCAGGTACCGTCCTGCTCCACGCCCCAACCGTGATCAGTGCTGTCCGTCGTCTGCATCCAACACAATAAGGTGCGGGCATAGCCCGTGCATGGGTGAGTATAAGCTACTCAGTAAGGACCCCGAGACCCCCGAAGGTCTCCTGAAATCCACAAAGGATATAGCACAAAAGAATGATGCAATCACGAAGTAACATCTGACTCGACTTATGTATATGCCCATACATATTCCTAAGTCCCCAATTCTAGCTCTGCTCACGAGCTCAAGAACAACTCAATCCACGCAGGAAAGAAAGACCCAAATCCACAAGGAGAGTAAATAGTAAATCCACAAAGGATAGTTCAACACAATCCACAAAGGAGAGTAACATAAGATTCAGCTCAACCAGGTATACATTTTCAGATGACGTCAAAGATGATCACTGATCCATCTAAGTCGTCGGACCCACGAAGGATCGATAGGTACTAACCCCCGCAAAAGACCCACACAGGATCGGGCTCACACAGAACCTGTAGGCAGTGGCTCACACAGAACCGGTAGTAAGGACCCACATAGGATCGGGCTCACACAGAACCTGTAGCACTGATCCACGTAGGATCGCTGAGTGCAGTAGTCGACGCAGTCCACTGAGGATCTCTGCACAGTCGTCGCCGCAGTCCACGAAGGATCTCTGCTCTGCCGTCGTCGCAGTCCACGGAGGATCTCTGCTCTGTCGTCGAAGTCACAGCCAGCGCTAGGGTTCCCGCACACAGCGAGCTCGTTTAGGAGGGTCCGCTCCACGAGCCGAGAGGCTGATACATCAACTGACACGTAGTCCGAAGTTGATGTATCCAAAAGTTCCGTATCGACAACAGGATCTCAACGCAACAGACGACGCGTCAATCGGACGCCTGGTCTGAGAGTTATTGGCATTTTCGTCCCAGGGGCCCGGTTGGTTTTTAGGGAAAAACCAACCCGACCGTACTCCGCCTGTATCCGATCCTCGGGCGGAGTATGCCAAAAGTTCCGTCTCACTTAGTGGAAACTACCACAGCTGACGGTACGTCGATCGGACGTCCGTAGCTCAAGTTATGAGCGTTTCCGCTCCGAGGGCCAGGTTGGTTTCGTGTACGAACCAACCCGGCCGAACCCAAAGTCTTCCGAAACCTTGAGTATAATATACCAAAACGACCGTATCGATCCAAGGATCGCGTAGCCGCTGAAGGTTCGTCAATCGGAGGTCTCAGGCCCAAGATATGGGCAAAAGACCGAAGAAGGCCCGAAAACGGGGGTTCTGGGCTCGGGGCGACCCGGCCCGAACCACCCCTGGGTCGGCCGAACCGGGTCGACCCGCACCGGGTCGGCCCGACCCGGCTAGGCCGGGTCCGGTCCGGCCTGGGCGCGGCCCGGCCGACCGGACCGGCCGGCTCGGCTTCGGCCGAGCGGCCGAAGAAACCGCCGCGGGTTTGACCCGCGGCTTGGAGGAACGCGGCCCGCGTGGGCCGCGTGCTGGGTGGCCGGACCGCGGACGCGGTCCGGCGGATCGCCGCCACCGCGGCTCGGCCGCGGCGGAGTTTCCGGCGGAGCGCCGGGCGCCGCCGCCTCCGGTCGCCGGCGCCGCCGCGCCGACGACCCGTGCCGCCGCCGCCTTCCGCGGGCCCCCGGAGTTGCTCTGGTGGCCCGTTTTGCCTCCCGTCTGCGCCATTGCTCCTCCCGGGGGCCGATCTTCACTGCGGGATCAACGGATCGCCCTTTCCGCACGGTTCGTCGTCGTCCGCCAAATCTGCACAACAAAAGATCGGCGGAGGGTTGCCGGGTCTTGCTCGTTAGATCCGCACCCTCCGCGTTAGTCATAAACAACGGGAGGAAAAGAAAAAAATCAACAACAATTTTAATTAAATTAAAATTGTTCGGAGATCATGTTCTTTATTTTAAAAGAATAAACACGGGGAATAAAATATTCCAACATCCCTTACCTTGTCGTCGTCGGACGTGAGGTCGTCGCGGAAGGAGGGGATCGTCGCGTCGTTGCGGAGGAGACGTTCGTCGCTCCGCGGGAAAAACGTCGCGCCGACGATCTCCGGATCAAGATCAAATGGATTTAATTAATTTAAATCTGTTGATATCGAATTATAAAAAGGGGAGAATTAGAAGATTCGATTCTCACCTTTAACCGCTGATCGAAGGTCCGCCGCGGAAGAAGAGGCGCCGTAGAAGAAGAAGGAGAAGGTCGCGGAAAAGTTTGTTGACGTCGCGGATCGTGCGTCGTCGAATTCCGGTTCCGGCGTTCTTCGCGGGGAGGGTGGAGGTTTAGAGGATCTCGCACAACAGGAGGATCCTCCAAAATAGACAAGTTTGTCTATTTTATTATTTTTCCAACAAACGCAAAACGCGTAAGTAACGACCCATTAAATTCGTTGAATTAATTCAACGAATGAAACAGCCCATTTAATTCACGAAATAAACCGCCCAATTAAATGGTCTGTTAAGAAATAAAGAAAACACGTCGGTTGAATTTTCAGTTACTTTGACGGGTTTTCGCGTGTGCATTACTTAGCGAAAGAAACGGCGGGGCTCGTGCGGGCCCTTCCTCACAAATATCCTACCAAGAGGGTAGGATATTTCCGGATAGCACCCTATCCGCTTTAACTCAGTTCAAGTGGCTTCCATGTGACTTCCAAGCAGTTTAAGTGAAATAAAATAAAGTTGTCCCACAAATTTTATTTTATTTCTGTCTTAAAGCCCCAAAATTTAAAAACCACGTCTGAGCAAACACAACTCCGGAAGAGGCATTTCTAAGCAAATACCAGCGCTGCGATTTCATCGGTGCCCTCAGAATTCGATTCCGGGCACCGGTTCAAAAGATAGAAAAACCCGCTCATCCGTTCACTGAACGTACCCGAGCCAAACTTCGAAAATTGATTCCGGGCACACCGGGCCTCGGAATCAGGTGCCGTCTGAAGCTGCGCTCATGTAAAATTCCAAAGAAAATTAAGAAAAAAAAAATTTCCTTGAAATTTGAGGGTCTTTACAAATTTGGATTCAACTACATCCCTGAGATACTACATCTCTAGCCTAAGCAGATCCACTCTACTAAAACAAACACTCTAAGAGACATATGGATCATTGTAGTTGGTCTAACTTTTGGATCACATGTTGGTTGTCGTTGCTAATATTTTTCTTAATGATGGATGTTAACGTTGTTCGGCAACATGAAGCAGATTCTACTTGACTCCTCGGGTCTGGACTGCTTGGTTGGATGGGAGTTGATTGGTTTTGGAGCTTTCAATATATATCTTCTTGTGGTTTAATTAACACTACAATTATTTAGACTCTCGGTTTATACTAATCTTTTATAGGAAACATCTTTATCAGTTTCATATTTTTATATGGGGTGCGAAGGAGGTCATTATTGTCTATATTTTTTTTGTGTATTGCTGGAGTTTCCAGAACCCCTTTTTGTTCTACTGGTTTGATGCAGTCTGTAGTAAAGTTGAGCATGGATGGTCTCTTTATGGAAAAGAATAATTATCTCATGAAAGAAATAGCAGGTCTGGAAACTCATTTTTTTCTCCTCTATTCTTCATCGTCTAACATGAATTATCTCTATAACTTGGCGATGGTGTAAGTGTATTACACCTCATTTTTCTATTGTAACATTTTTATTTAATAAATTCTCGAGGCATGGACTGGTTTTCTAGTTTGTGTCACTTTCTTAAAAAAAGATACCACATCATCCTGATCATCTAATAGAATACCAACTCACAACCTAATGTGTAGTCTCATATCATATACTAGAGATAGGGGTTGGTGAAGATACCCTCTCACTAGAGGCTAGAGGAAAATAATGATAGAATCGCAAAAGGGGACCCATCCCTCTATAGCATCGGTACTCTACTAGGTTCCTCATGCACTGTGTATTCTTATATTCTTTCTTACCACACTAGTGACACACTATTGAACTATCAGTGTGTGGAAACTATCTCGAACTTCCCCCATGCGCACCCTCAAATTAGTGTTTTCTACTTCTAAAATAATCGCCCCCCTTTGTAAGAATTGTACAACCATGGCTTTCATTGTTAGTCTATCGGAGATTTTGATCCTTAAATAGCACCTAATTCAATATTTCTATAATATGTTTCAATCGAAATTCATTCACCTAGGAGTAGATAGAATTCATAATTCCATCCTCACTATACTAAACAATAAATAACCCATCACCAATGAAAGACAAAGTGAATTTTTGAAGCTCAGTGAGGGGATCAGAGTAATCAATGAGGATCACTGAGCCCTATTGATGAAGAAATAACTCCTTGTAACAATAATTCCAAAGATTCTATGGAAATAAGTGATCCTAAAATTCGGTCTCATTGTCTTCTCGTATCAAACCTCAATGACCATCAACTACAGATATGGCGTCCTCCAATGATTGTAATAATCCCACAACATATTGGCAGCAAGCTTGATCCTCCATTATGGAGGCATCTCAAGATGGTCAATGAAATATACTGTTGACTATTAACATGAATTTACTTCATGAGGCCCTATATCCCCTAAGAATAATAGAGGATACTTCTATTTATTTTTCTGAGATAGTTCTTCCTCGTCAGGGCAGGTTTGTGAGCACTCCAAATAGACTCTATAAACTAAAGTATGCTTTCATAAAATTGAACATCAATTCCAAAAAGAGTATAATTAGGAGGTGCCTTAGGATTCACTATAGAAGGTAGAATAAGTCCATTAGGGCCCACAATAATTGGAGAATTATCATCACCACTCACTTAGAGTAACACATGAAGAATTTATGTTGACATAGCTCTACAATTTCTAAGATAACTACTTGAAAATGATTTACAATAGATATGAAAAAGGATAAAGAAATGATATAGAAGGGTTGGTAAAAGGCCTCCCTGAAACATGTCACAACACTTAGCCTGCTCTTCAATCTAGGTAAAGGTATGAAAAGAATACAGAAAAAACAGAAGAGACATAACATATTTCCCATACCAATGGTTGGGTCAGGGTCAAGGTATCTCACATCTTATATAATGTTCCCATATCATTTTAATGGTGGTACTCATTTTATCTCATTAATGTATTTAAATTCCCTTTTATATGAGGGAATTAAGTGGATCACCATTCCAATATTTAAGGGCCCATACACTTTATAAATAGAAACTAGGTGTTGACTTAATCCAATTTATAACACTCTCCTAGATGTCATGTTGGAAAATTCCTATTAATAGAAGAAAATGTGAACTTTGAGTCTCAATTACCAAGGCACATAAACAACCACATGAAAATTTGAAATGAACACTAAAAAATAAATATTGTGTGGCATAATTCATGGTACCTCAATTTTTATTGTGAATTTTGTGATGAATTCATGTTATATATAGTTATATCATCAGGATAAAGTAACAGGAATGGTCATCCTAATAACACTAATATCAATAACATCACATGACATGTGAATCAACCGATAGTGATTACTTTCATATATATGTGGCACAATAACCAACATTAATTTCTAGTTCCATGTAATTTTATCCCATGTACATGGTTTAGTAATTTCCATGAACAAGGAACATTTCGAATTTCTATGTTTTAGTCTCTTTTATAAAACCAACCAATAAAAACAGGGGGCTCTAATACCAAATTGTATAATCCCATCATGTGTTCCACTTACTGGTTCTCCAATATGGTAGGCCATAAGTCCTCAAAACTTATTTCCCAAATGCCATATGATGATGACTAACATTGAGGGAAGATGGTGTGTCTATGGGGATAATATTCCCTCATAGATCGATGAACTCACAATGGTAACAATAGATAAGAAATAGTATAGCATAAATATAAATTGAAAAAATATATATTAACAAAATAAAAAAAAGAAATATAAATAAATCATTGATGATAGATGAATAGAAAATGGATACAAAAGTTATGATAATCATGACTATATAAAAAAAATTTGAGTACATGGGATCCTGAGAGAAATGCATATACTTCTTGCTGTATAGAAATCCAAGAGACCAAAAACATCAATAAAAAGAATCTAGAGCATAGGCTCGGTCCTCTACCCCAATATTCATCCTAAAATGTAAATCAATCAAGCATTAGAAACCAAATGTTTCCCTTTGTCCAACCTTTGTTATGGAAACCTTCATGGGTCCCAATTGTGATCCATATAGTGTGAGAGATACAATCTCTAAAGGATGGAACCCACTATATCTAGGATGATACATTATATGAAGTAAATACATAATTAGTGTTACATAAAAATATATTCAGATCAATAAAAATAAATAAAACCTTATTCCAAATTCCTAAAAGGACACCCATCAAATACCACCTGCTTTAGCCCAAGAAAGATATCTGAAAATATATAACCGTGTGGGCCATAAAAGGCTTCCATGGGATATTTTAAATAAAATAACTATGGTATATAGACCCAAATAATATTATTTTACTTTATCGTAAAATTTTCATGTCATTATTTAAAATATTCTAATATTATAATTTAATGATATCATAGAGGCAGATACAGTCAACCATTCCAAAAAATACAAGGTAAAATCCTAACCCTATCTAAGTCGATCTAAATAGTATCCCATGGTTCTCTACATGAAAATCAAATATAACCAATGTTACAATGTTCTTCTAAGGAAACCCATACAATGTTCCTTGTATCCCTCATTACATGGTGACTTTACGTCCATACCATGTATCTCACATAAGGGTCTGGGTATCAACTAAGGCATGGCATAGCCATCTTTACCAGATGTATTTCCCCAATTTATTCACCATGTAACTAGTGTCACTCACAAGTAGAAGTAAAAAATTCTAAGAGACCCCATACATGGAAAGACAATTTATATCTCCTATCCTTTCTTGTATATATAATCGAACTCATGGAGTCCCTCAATGGAATCCATAAACCATGACCATTGTTCTCTATCGACCGATAGTCTAAGAACTATATCGACTAAGTCACATTGAAATACCCTGAATATTCATAACAACATGACATGAAGTAATAATCTCAATAAAATAATCCCATCAAGCTATCCATCAATAATATTAAATCCAAAAACTATGGAAAAATTGTATGGAATCACTCAATGAATTAAATGCGATAAAGGCTTGGGCATGAGGCATAAGCACAAGGCATAACTTAATTATAACCACATGCTATTAATGGAATTAAAAAAAATGCTAACAAAATTTACCAAGAATAGAATAATCGTAAGGAATAACATAAGGGTAAGAAATAACATATGGAATGATGAATAGAAATGTAAATTTAGTACGTGAGGCATAAATCTCAAGGACACATTCCCATTCAATTTAAAGGTTTATGACATTATCATAGGAGTAAGAATCACATGGTAATTAACCATTTTAGGCATGACCATTAGGTCGTTCAACGTGGCCACACCCAAAGGGTGGCCAGCAAGAGAACACCACATTAATATGTCTCACATAATCCAAGGTCATTAATGAATTGAAAAAACCTTTAAAACAATTTATTAATGAAATTGGAAAGACTACCAGATTTTTTCTTATGCGTGGAACCATGAAACATTATTTAAAATGTGAAAACAAGTTAAATAAATACCTAAACCACATACCTCAATGTAGTATTAATACAATGATCTATTATTGAGATTTGAATTAACCTAGAATTGTATAAAATAGATAAATCATCAAAATGCCCGAAAAATAGGGGAAAATATTTCACTCCAAAATTATGAAACAGATAAAAGAGGAGCCTTGAAATAGAGGGGTGTATATGTAATTGATTACTGAGGGCATTCCTTTACTTATTATTGTGAAAAATTTGGATGTTGGAGGAGTGAGATATCACAAAACCTAAACAAGGTGGAGTAGGAGCTCCACACTTGGGAAGGGAGAGAATACCACTAGAATATGAGGGGAAAATAGGAGGGGTTTGAAATCATTAAAGATAGTTAAAAGTGCAATTTTTCGCAAAAAACACCCATTACATATGATTTGGAAACGTGATTGGAAAAACTGTATGCCAACTAAGTGCCATTCATTACTCTAGTGGGGTTCCCCACAAGGTTTAGGACAATTTGTGTATACACATGTATAGGCCATGGGAAACCAATTGTCCAAAAGTTTCAGGTGTGTGTCATGGACATGCACCATAGGGAACATGGTTATAGAAAAAATGTGTGGCCCCCTGGTGTGTAAAAATAAAAACCACATACTTTAGAGATTCCCTATAATATAGGTTTCATAGTTTCCACTAAGGATGTAGCTAAGTCTGCATGTTCCCATTTCGGGTCTCTGAGTTTCGAACGAGTCCTAGACGCACTCGAGACCTCCATTGCGGGATTTGGACATTTAGTTAAGAATGACTAAAGGAATGTCAACAAAAAATTAAGGTTATGATACTTTTATGAAATATATTATGTTACATATAATAAACTATAATGTATTGAATTAGGAAATGTCATACACTTTTCTTGGAGATGGTAGGATATACGTACATATGAATGTTGTTTCTATTTTATTATCCTAGTGAATGAAATAATATAAATGAAATATAATGGTTTATATATATTTATTATCAGTCCCTTAACATTATTATTTCATATATATCATATAATTTTAATTTATCAATCCTTACTAAATTCCACGTAATGTGTGAATGAATAACATCGCATTGGGGAAGCAATAGTCCACACATCCACAAATGAAGTTATAATATTTTCAAAAAAATTCAAGTGTAAAGTTATGTTTTATATAATAATTCTAGAAGAATAATGTCATCAAATATATCATATATATCAAATAAAAACCATATTTTTATTATAACTATCAATAAAGAGAGGTGATAATGAAAAAACGAATGACATTAATTCACAAGGTTGTAGGCCACCATACACAATAATGATAAATTTATTACCCATTTGATTGATGTGTGTATAGGTATATGTAAAAATCTTAAAACAAATAAAAATATCCATATATTTTGGGTAATTATGTTATTATATAATCATGGAATAATAATAACCGAATTTGTGGAAAAAGATATTAAGTAAATACTTGTTAAATAACATTACCTATTTTTCTGGAATCTCCTCTTGGTTTGAACCAAAGGAATTAATTGGTTGATTTCAATCCAAATAAAGTATTATAGTGTGATAAAAGAGATTTTGGAAGTATATTTTCTTAGGGGTTGGACGAGACAAAATTTCTTGAGAGGTGTGATGACTTGTGGATGAGAGGAGGCCTTTTATAAGTGTGGAAATGGATAGATTATGTATTCATTAAAATATTATGACTTCACAAAACAATTTAATTATTCTCCAAAGGTTTAAAATCGGAAATTCAAAATCCTTAGAGGTATAATGGTTGAAATATGTACATAAAATAATTTTTATGACTAGTTTACGGTAATATTTACACCTCATATTCTATTATTAATCATTATGTAAGCTTATTTTTACCTTAAATGTTTTAATTTATTTTAAATACATTCACAAATTTTTTCGGTCAAAAAATAAGTTAATATAATTATATATTAAAAATTATTATTATTAAAAATGTGGAACAATTTTTTCCAAATTAAAATTAATGAAAATGTAAAAAATAACTTAAAATTAATCATGCATAAGGGATGCGACAATGTGTTTTTAAAGTGAAAAAGGTCAAAACATTGAATTTTTTTATCAAATTTATATATTTAATTATTTATAATGACCAAAATTGAAATAATTGATATATAATTGATCTAAATATAATTTAAAACCAAATTAAAACATAATTTCATAATTTAATTATATTAAATGACAAATTATTAGTTAATTAAAATCTATGTTTTTTCTCTACTCATCACAAAGTGAAACTTCATTGATAAATAATGAGAATACACTTAAAATAACTTTTGACATTCTAATTGAAAAACGAAGTTAATTTTATCATATAAAAATTATAAAATTGTCAAAAATTGTATTTAAATTTGTTTTTTTATTAGAAATAGATAAAATTACTTTTCAGAAAAAATATATATCATTATGAGTGAAATTGGTTTTATTCACAGCTCTATTCAATAAAGAATAAAATATTAATGTTAAATAGATGTTTAAATTTTATATATATATATGTCAATAAAATAATTCATAAAAATTTGTATAATAATTTAATTGAAGTAGAATGTGTTTAATTCCATAAATATAGTTTTACAACAAAAGATTTCATATACTTTCACAGGTGTTTTATCTTCATTTGTAGTTAATTACTATCCAAATAAGTATTATTATATAAAATTTTAAAACAAATTTTCATAATTTATTTAATATTATCTATTACCACCATCCCCACTAAAAGGTGAATTTTTTTTAATAATAATAGTAACCTATATTTTCATAAAACTAGGTTTTCCTGGTCCTTTAATTTATTATTGGAAATTTAAAATGTGTGTAACAAAAGCAAAATATAATGTGGTTTATATATTCATCTAATAAATGAATTGATCATAGTGAAATTTAAACATGTTGTTGTGTAAAAATCATGAATAACATGGCGGTTTGATATAATAGAAGATGTGTTCAATGCTTCCTAAAATGAATGATCACAAAAAATACATTAAATGGAAAAATTAATTCAAAAAAATGGGGTGTTACATAATGATTATATTTCTTAATATAGAGATAGAGACAATACATTCTGACATATTATTTAGAGTAAAAGGGTCCATGATAGTTCTGGATATCATATGGAGAATGAAGGCAGAGTCATATGGAGAGTTAAAGGATAATGGAGGATCATATGATAACTAGAAATCCCGTGAGTATAAGATAAAAGTATTATGATGATATAATATCTATTTTATTTGATTTTTATGTCTTTATATATATGGATAATTAAAGAGAATTAATATTTATTAGATACTAAAAGTATAAAAAATGACAATAAGGGAGTTGGATGTGCAGAATTTATGAAATGATATTTTATTATTCAGTAATAGAAAAGTATCAATGGGAGAAGTTGACAATTTCCTATAAACAACTCTATGTATTGAAAATGAAGTAATATAAGTAGTATAAATTGTACCACTCTTCATATAGGATGATAATTTTTGGTATAATTTTTGAATGGAATATAAAAAACATGAAAGAAACTATACAAAAAATAGTCTTTCAGTAAAATAAACATTCATGTGGTAGACGATATTTACTTTTTGGTGTATTCGCATCTAAAAAATTAGACAAGGTATTTTCTATAAATTTTTTTAAGAATATTTTGTAAATTATTTGGATTCATTATAAATAAATTACCAAGAAGAGTTTAAAATGATATGGTCTAGTATAAAAATCAATGTTTGAGAGAGTTCTAGATTTTATGGAAATGTCCTTCTTCTATTCACTTTCATTATATTGGGAATTTCTAGGTTTTGGAATTTTACCTAATACAAACAAGGAGTAACAAATAACAAAGTGGTCTACTTTATAAAAAACCATTTGTTATTATATATATTTTTGTTTTCATGCATATTAGTAAGGGTGATATTTTAATGAAAGGATGGATTGGAGATTTAACTAGTCATAAAGAATAATTTTAAGATGAAATTGTAAAACAGGAATATCATTAAATCACACTCCCCCATAATGATACATCATCCTGTAACTAGGAACTACAATTATTATCAATGTAAAAAATGTCATATCTAAGATAATTAATCCTTATTTAAGTTGAATATGATGAATTCCAAATTTATAAACATTAGTAGAGTAATAATATTTTTTTGATTCATTATCATGGTTTGAATAATATGATTATACTGTTTATTCTCTCTCAAGGAAGATAATTAATGGTTGTTTCTCCAATATTTTTACTCTATTTGAGATATATTTTAGTATGGAATTTCTATAAAAACCAAATTTTTATATTGTTTGATAATAAATGAATTAATTTTGTATATCTTTATCTAACAAGATTTGTACTAAATTAATGGGACTCGAAATTTATAAATACATTTTAGTTAATCTTAAGAGTACTTTTGGTGAGAATATCATGGTGAAAGAATCCAAACATCATATTTAGAAGGAATATTTTGAATATATTAAAATTTACAATGAAAAATCATTGATGATTGTTTTTAAATCCAATTGGAAATATTTATAAATATCATAGAATTTATAATTTTTTTGATTACTTTATCATTACCAATAAGGTAATGAGAAACATTCTTGATATAATTGATTCAAAGTATTCATCCATGATGATTTTGATTATTTTTTCTCAATTAGAATTTCATATCATTCATGTTTATTATATAATGATATATTTTAAAAATAATATTTAATTAGAGAAGAAAATTTCATTTAAATCAATGAATTGTGTCTATATGAAAGGGAACAAGAATGAATCAATAAAAGATTGAGAACATAATAAATAAATAGTTGAATATAATGATAGTATCATTTCTCTCATTTGAGTAAATATTATAAGTATAAGAAGTCAATATTAATGTGTGATTTTTATAATGTCATTTATTTGTGGTGTAATTATGAGTTTTTATTATTATAGAAAAAACAATTACAACTGGGTATGATAATTAAGAAGAATTACTTTCCAATAAGAAATAAGAAAATAAAAAACAGTGAAATGTATTTCTAGATATATTTTAAGATAATTATATTGGTGATAAACAAGGATATGAGGGATTATAAAAAATTAGTGAGTATAAAGAAAGAGAAACCACTGAAAACCACTTAATCTTCATGGATTAGGTTAAAAGAATAAAGTTACTTATATTAATGATTTAGAGGAAATAGAGAGGTAAAATGAATGCATTTTTCAATACTATTTGTGTATAATGTCATGAGGACAAAAACATTCCCAATAAGATGATCTAATTTCTGTAAAATTATATAAAATATAGAGATGGAAAACTCGAGAAGTGTAATAAAAATAATAAACAATCAAGAATAACATGTTGATAATTTCATAATAAGATAAAATTTTATTTATCATGATACATGATTGTATAAAAAAAATACAAATTGAGTAAGACACATTCATAGAGTATTAAATATAAATATTCATTAAATATGATGAAATGTTATTTCTATAAAGATATCGATGTTTTGGAAGGATCATATTAAGATATGATAATATCTAGAATAAATAACAGCGTACACCCAAATCTATATTTTATTCTAATTACACCAAATCTGTGCCAAGTAATAGTGTTTATCCTAAAACTATCACCAATAATTTATGGGTAAAATAATGTTATGAGGAACCTAGTATATTATCAATAGGAGATAGACACAATCTGATAAGGACTTATTCTCTTATATAAATAAAAAAATAAGATCATAATTTTTCTAGAATAATCATCATCAATTAGAATTATATTATTACGGAAAACCAAATTTCAATTATTATTGTCAATATTGTAGGTGAATTTGGACCATAACCTATATTAATTGGATTAAAATTTCACCTCTATTGATTCTTCATGGATAAATGGGGAAAATATCTAGAAAAAAAAAATAATTATATTGAGGATAAATAGTCGGAGGGAAAAAGTTTTTGGCTGATTGATAAACTAATATATTTAATAAAAAATCTAATTTATAAAATTATTTTTTAGATGACTTGAAATACAAAAAAACTATGCTATAAAATTAATTACAATTATTCTAGGAAAACTATTATAGGATTTCAGAGACAAGATTGTTTAATGATGACATAGGAAACATTCCGATGTTGGTAAATGAAATTTTTATCAATATTTACAGTAAGATAAATCACATGAATGTTCAGTTAATAGAGTAAGTCTATAAAATTCACATGAAAATGATAAATTTGATGATATTTTTTTATAAAATTGATAACCATGGAGCACATGATAATATGAAATAGGTGCATGAAGGTTAGAAATAACTCCAAATGTTATTTTATAATACATAAATTTCATGTAGATAAGCCAAATAAGATAGGTAAATAACCAGGAGATACATGAACATTGATAGATCATGTGAGTATGGAGATACCACATAAAAAGATAGTTTAAAGCAACATGATTAAAACTATAATGACCAAATAATTAATGAATAAAATTACCTTTATTTTATTATCTTATTTATATAGAATGTACATGGAATTTATTTATTGGTTTTATAAAACTGTTAAGTATCATTACCATTGATTATATAGACGTTGAATAGTCATCGCATGACTAGTATATAGGGTTTTAACAAATCCTTTTGACATAGAAAAAGGATGTGATGGCCTCGACCTGTAGGATCATTCCCTTTAAAAACCATTTATCTAATCTTTTAATGGACATATAATTTCTTGGATTTTCCCTGGACAAAACTAACTACTAGATCCAACAACTTTAGAATGAGTGAAACCGTTTATAGGAGAAGTTCAAGTTCATAGATATCACGCCCCAAACCCTATTCAATGAATGACCCCAAGAAATCCCCACCATTCCACCTCAAACTCTTAGGGAATATGATGGTTTAATAAAGGGATATGTAAAAAGGGCGTATAATTATTATTATGTGAATTTTTTTTATAGAATAAATAATATACTTTCAATTTTATATTGTTACATTATATATGGTTTTTTAAAACACAAATAATATTTTTAGTCAATAATTAAATTCAATTAAGAAATAAATTGTGATGAATTAATGGATTTTTTATTTAAAAAATATTTTAATAAAATATTATTAATTATTTTAATATTATTAAATATAAATGATGGTATAAATTTTTTGAATACAATTGTAATATTTATTAAGGTTTGAAAACTATTTCTATCAAAAATAATGAATTTTAAATAAATGTATATTTTTAATTTAAAAGTGAATATTCAAATATTAATAAAATTTTGTAGATAAAATGAATAATATTTTTGGAATTAAGATGTTGAGATTATACAATAGTGATTTTTTCATAATTTTCAGAGACAATCAAATTTTTGGGTTAAAATTAAATACCTTATAAATATATACTTTGTTTTATGACATCATAATGAATTAATAGTGATGTAATAAAATAATATAAAATAGGTATTCAGAAAATATTACTTTTAACTTTATAATAATGTGATATTATATTTTTTTTATTAATTTTACAATTCCTTAGTGGACCCTCCAAAACATATAAAATATGTTATCTTTTTAAAATGATTTCCTTGCAACTGTGACTCACATACACATAAAAAAGACCAATATTTTCTTCTTTTTCCATTATAATTATAAAATAATTTGTTTCAATCCCCTTTGCAAAAAAAGGGAAATCCCATTGGATGGTTTGTGGTTTTTAATATTTAATTTTATATATTCCCAAACCTATGTTTATGAAATATTAATGAATTTCCCACTCTTTTCCTAGATAAACCCAGTCATGCTCCCACTTTTCTTCACTCAAAATCCTTGTAGAACGTCCATAATTTTAACTCCTCTCCCTAGAAACCACCCAAGGACCCCCAATCACTCAATAAGCCTCTTCTTAAGCTCATGAAATCATTGACTCAAGTAAGAGTTTCTTCTTTTCTCATTTTTATCCAAGTTACCTTATGTAGTTATACCCATTTTTTTCAATTAAAAATGTTTGGGTATTATTTCTCAACTCATATATACTTCCCTACTTATTTTTTAATGATAATATACCTCTTTCTCTCTCATTACTACCTCCCATTTATACCCGTTACCATGGTGAAATTTCGTTAGAGTTATTCAATTCCTCCTATTTTTCATGTTTCTTTATTATGTTACACCTTGTACTTCCAAATTACATGTCTTAGTACATGTATATATATTACTCCCTTAATTAAAATTTCATATAAATTTTATTTGACATCCATTTATCATTCATTGATGAATTTTTAGAATTTTTATTTCATGCTGTTAGGCTACTGAAATTACACCGAAATTTTCCTATCTAAAATAATCATATAGTGAATAACATACAAATTTCCTATCAAGGGTATTAACATTTATGAACATATACATATTGAATGGTATTTAAATATCTGTATTCCACATTCCATAATAGTGTAATAGATTATGTTTTTTAATGATTCCATGTTATACGATCCCTGTGGTACACTCCAGGTTATATGATACGCCAAGTGAAATGAGGATTTACTCATTATTATTCAAGTAAAATGAGGTTTTACTAATTATAATTCAACTGCAATGAGGTTTTACTCAGGCTAATCCATATGTAATAGGCCTTTGATCATGATAATATCATGTTGTATGTTGTTTCCACATTTCTATTTTATGATAATCAGGCTATTTCATTCCTTTATTTCCATTGTTCTCTTGTGCTCCATTGATATGACTATTTCTTAACATATGCTATATAATTCTTGTTGTTCCTTTTTTACTCTATTTCTTGGATTTATAGCTCACACATTTCTTATTTATTTCCTTAGGTTATCCCATGCCACGATATGTATGAAAGAATGATGTGGTAAGGTAAAATATGTTTTTAAAAAAGATTTTGTATTTTATTTCATAATTCGTGATGTAATATTCTTAAATTTCAAAGATAATAGACCTCTCAATCCACATAGTTTTATTATGTTCGTGTTTATGCATTAAAACATGTTTAAAAATTTAATAAAGATAAGGTTTATTATAAAAACTCTAACTATAAATAAATAAGTGAATAAATTCAAGAAAAAAGACATGAAAAGATCATCGAACATAAGAGAAAGGAGATAGGATGACTTTGGTTTATATGCACCAGTTAAAAATATATCCATCACAAATGATCAAAGGTATTTCACCTTATTATGATATTTTTTTAATGGAACCAGAGGTGATAATATTGGGGGAGGTGAGATAGATATGTTATCTAATTTATTAAATAAAAATGTGTTATCCATCACAAAATTCATAAAAAGTCCAAAAATTATTTCGAGTGATATATGGTTGAAATTATTGGAATTTATTGTCAAGAAGATATTATATGATGAAAAATGATTAAGTGAATCACTTGAGGGGGAACTAAGAAGAGGAACATGTGGTCAAAAATTAATTAGTTCATGTGAAGATATAAAATTTATATACCCTAAAAAATATTGATATGTTTATGTGTAATACTAATTATACAACACTAAAATGTGAATGTTAAGTTGGCATCACATTATGGACTATTATATATATGAAATTAATTTCGTGATTAATCATTTATGTTTTTAATCAAATTATTTATCACTATGACATTGATTTGAATAATTTAGGTCTCATTCATAGGCGAGATATGATTCAACCATTATCTAAAGAGAATCATAATTTTTCTCTAATGAATGGTGTAGAATAAAAATGAGGAGAAAATATTTTAAATATAATATTAGAAACCTGAAATGTGAGTGGATTTACCTAGTGATTTTTCGTTAAGTTTATTATCAATAAAAGGAAAAATTATATTGAATTCATAATTTATGTGTGTATTTTAACACCACGATATTTTATGAAATATTATTTTTCCAAAAAAAATTATTTCTTCAATTGAGTGTGTTACATGTGACACTGAGTTCCAACAATAAAAAATATAACATGATAATATTGTAAACAATCCATTAAACATGGTATTATGAATTGGAAGAAAATAATTTTGAAAAATAATTATATTGGTTTTTTATAGTGAAAACATATTGATAATGAATGTACATAATATTTTGTAAATTAATTATATACATCGAAAATAGATTTCTTCTAAAAATAAATTTCAATGATTTAAATACGAAAATAATAAAATATTTTTTTTATAAAACTATTAAATTTATTTATAAAAATAAAATTCTTTGTTTGATATTAACATGCCAAATAATTCTATGGTGATGTTGATTTGAATTTTATGAAAACAATAATTTTTTGATGAATATTGGAAATACTATTTTTTATCCAAATATTCATTGTCCATTAAATAATTTAAAAAGATACATAATTTATTTAAAAATTATTTAAAATAAAAAATATCTCATTTATATTATAATTAATTACCATTACTCGATTTAAATCAATTTTATATTGTATTTTGATAATAAATATTCCATAATTTTGAAATATTTTCCTATGGAAAAAAAATTTCTCAACTCATTAGTGAGTTATAATTTTAATTTAATTATGGAAGCTCGATGATTTAGAATTTAAAAAATTGATTATATATTTGAAATACAAATTATTTATATCATATCATAATGTAATAATATTTTTGGTCACAATGGATAATAAAAACCTTAAAAACTAACTTTTATGATAAAGGGTAAAACAAGTAGTACTAGGGTTTAAACTAAAAAGGATATGGTTAAAATGAAATAAGTACCTAAAGAAATTATATTTTGTTAATATAATTTTACCACTATCACCTTTGTATTGTTTTTATTATTATTTGGGACACAATTCCCAGAAAGCGTCTAATATCATAAATTATGTATAGAAAGAGGGAAAATGTTTCCCTCTAACATTTATATTTAAAATATATGTTCACATAGAGAAATATAAGGATGTGAAATTATATAAATATTCCATTTTATAATTCTTAAACTATTTTCAATATTGTAACTTATTTTTAGTTTTTAGAAATTAAGTAATTACATTAAATGCTTACCGAACACCAATAAAGTAATTTTTAACAGATATAGAAATAGAATATAAGATTCTAAATATATTAAAATTAATATAAATTGAACTAATTTTTGTACTCCATGATTTTATAGATAAATAAAACATGTCATATATATTTTAACGAATATATTCTAATCCCACCTTGGTCTTTACGTTTTTTATGTCAAATTAATAGAATTTTGGAAAAATTAACATTAATGTTAATTTATTGTAACATCCCAAGTAAGTAATGAATAATATATATTTTTATATATGTCTATTAATAAATTCGATAGTGTTTTAGAGGCTTAAAATGAGAATAAATCGAATCTTAACAATGTAATACACTAGTATTTTTAAAAGATTGTTTTAGTGCCTTTGGATGGAAAATCATTTTTAAATCAAACTTTTGAAAACTTTTAAAGCTATATTTTTCAAAATTAACTTATTCTTTATGATTGGAACATTTAAATTTACTTTGGGTAAATTATTGGAATTTTTCTGATAAAGATAATTTTTAATGAATAGTGAAAATGTTGTATTTTAATTCAAAACCTCCTTTTAATATAATTTATTTATATGATTAGATTTTCTTTTTTTTTATTTTTAAAGTTAAATTAGAATATTGTTTTACCATTTAATCCAATATTGTTCTTTGGAATTAATTTCATTTTGAAATTGGACTTAAACTAGTGTCAATCTTTTGATACTTATTGTTTCATAAAAACACGGTATTTGTTCTGACAGCGGGAATTAATTATTAAATTAATTAATGTAACTTATATGTTTTTAATTGTGTAAAATATACATCATTTTTGATTTTGGAATATCAAATATATCTTAGGGTGATGTTTTGGTATTTTTCTGAAAAACGTCAATTTTGATGAATAGTGAAACCCCTAAGTGGTACTTAAAAAACTGATTTTTCGTTTAAATGAAATTTTAGCACCTCTGTGTTTTGAATTTAAAAACTATAACATACATGGTTGTCATTAAGATGTAAAATGTGGTTCAATGAGATCAAAATAATTTTTTTGGTGAATAGTAACTTTTACGTTTTTAATCGCGATTAGAGGTAATTAGTGCAATTTAAGGAAAAAATGATATTATAATAAAATGAAAATACCTAGACCCATATCCTACCCTTATTGGATTTGACATGGACGATTAAGACAATCCATGGGTCAACTTGGGGACCTCATGGAGACACTTTGGTAGGAAAACGACATTAAAAACGTTTTATTTAATGTTAAAATGAAAATGTCACAAACACGAGCTGTTTTAATAAAACAATTTTTAAATGGGGTTATACAAGTCATATTTTTGACAATAAATATTAATTAGAAATATAAAAAGATTTTCTACATCATGAAAGTTTTTTATAATTTTTAGACATTAAATAAATTAAATTATTTTTGACACCATGATGATGCAGCGATGACCTCATTATTTAACGATTTAAATAAAATGAAAAGATAATGTAAAATATAAGACCTACACTTGTCAAAAAACTATTGTATGGGTGTATTTAAAACTATTATCACCTTATCCTAGAAATATATATTTTTGGGATTTTTTAAATCCTAAAATCATTTTATAATAAAGTATCCTTTTATACCTTTCCAAGAGTGCCCCTCCTCTCCTCTTATAAACGGCCCCCACCTCTACCACCTTACCCACACTTCTAAAGCATTTTTCTCGGCCAACCCCTGACCATTTTGTCTTTCCACATCCCTCTCTATCTCCTAGAAGCCTCACATTTGGCAGATGTCTTCCCAAGGAAGTCTTTGAGCTCAAATCAAAAAGAGTTACCTGATTTAAAGGTAGTGTCTTCTATTGTGTTCTTATATTTTATTATGCTTCTCCAACGCCCTAAACTCTTTTTATTAATTTCTTTTGTAACAAAACCAGTATAATACATATAATAGGATGTTTTTATAAGAATTATTCGAGCTACACTTACACACACCTACATCTAATGGTTAAAGAACATACTATTTCTATGGATGGCGAATTTCTGCCTCACAAAACGATGATTGTTCAATATTTTTTTAACACATTCAAAGGTGGCCTTTAAGATGATAATATATTTATATATGATATATAATATGTTTATGTTTTACTTAAGCTTCTATATTTTTTATTTATGACATACCTTTATGGTTTCCATTATGGGTAAACGTGATATCTTCATTTTAGGAAGTGCGGACTACCGCCCCCTCAAAGTGATATGATTCGTTAATGCCATATGTGAGACGTATAAAATATGTAATTAATGATATTATATATGACATTATAATGGAATTGTAATATACCTTTATATCATTATGATTACATTCCATAAAATACAAAATAGAAATGAAAGTAGCGTTCATGCGTACGTACGACTTACCGTCACCATGAACGGTGCATTTCATTTGTTACCTCTAAAAATTATGTAATATTAAAAATGAATGTATATACTGGATATATATGATATATATGATATCTAAATCATGATTATAACTCTGGATATAATGGATACATGAAAAACTTGTTATTATAAAGAGTTTATTTTTGACTCAAGTACCAATGATCATTAAAACGACCGTTATTAACTTAAATAATTACATAGTGTTCATGACATGGTAATAAGTGATATAAAAGCAGTAATGAACTTGAAAAATGTTCTTAAGCATGTATAAATTAACTCAAGTTTATTATTCAGGAGTTTAAAAGAACGATCGAGTCAAGTCGGACCCGAGGTATGGGAATTCGTCTCAATCTCCTTTCATTGAGACATATTTTGTTTTATACACAACCTTCTTTTATACGGCGTATAAACCCCTTTAACATTTATGTTTATCCAAAAGGAATCCATTTTTATACAAATCGTTTACTAAATGACAAAAGGGAATGTTTTTGTCGTACGTATGCGGCGATAACGACTTCTCTGCCGCTGTGACCATTATTTGAGTTTCGGCTTCCTCTACAAGCCATAAATTTTTTTAAATGAAAAATAAATACCATGTTTTAATTTTCTTTTATTTTGGTATTGAAAATAGTTTTCATAATGTTTTTATTATATCAATGTGATGTATTGATATCTTGTGATTGAAATGTGGAAATGTTATGTTTCCTTTATGCATGTTTTATGTGACACGATTATGTTATGGTTCTTGGTCATTGTTATGAAGACGGGTGGTTCCATGATAAAATAATGGCGGGTGGGCCTGATATATCTCTCTAATGCATTGGGTAATGAGAAGGAGTTTAAAGTTAAGGTTTCTCTAAATTTATTTAGGGAATATACTGTGATGGGTATTCCAAACGTAACCAAGAGGGTTACTCCCTACGTAAGAATGTTATGAATGCCTCAAGTTACCTTTATGTCTTATGATTTCTATGATTTATTCATTATTTGATGAGGTATGTTAAAGTGGTTATGTTTTATGGGTTAAGTATGATTTTATTCTTATTTATATATTTACTCATGTTTTCTTTCCATATTTTTATATCCCTTACTGAGCTTTTTATGTTATCCCATGTTTTTGAAATGTTTTTCACAGGTCAAGGGAAAGGTGCATGATATGATGATAGTGTCAAGGAAGTGTAAAAAAGAATCCATGTTTTATTTTAAATATGTTTCCGTTGATGGGAAAAATGAATACTATCTTTTATGTAACCACTTTGTATAAATGTGGAATGTAATGCAAGTTTTATGATCTAATTCTCTAAATCACTAAACCTGAAAAGATCCCCAATGTGTAATCTTGTAATAACTCAGGATTAAGTAATGATTAAGGCTGGGGCCTTATAGTTGGTATCAGAGGTCGGTTTAGATAAGTTTAGGAGTTAGAATTTTATTAAATGATTATCCAAAAATATTTTTTTATGGTCAAATTGAAATGATATAGCATTTGAAGATTACCATGTTGCTTCATCTAAGACATTTTTATTCAGAATGGTTTTCCGTAGAGGAAATAGAGAAGCAGTGCTAGGAAGGCATACAGAAGGAAATAACCGTCCGAATCAGCAACTTGAGATGATCGGAATTGGAACTGAACAATTTGATGCAGTAATGGCGCAGTTGACTCAAGCGATAAATGGTGGTGGTATCCATCCACGAGATCAGCCAAATCAACCGTAAAGAAACAAGTTAGTGGTGAAACATTTCATGTGGCAACATCCCCCATCATTCAGAGGATCATCTGACCCTGTGCTAGCTAAAGGGTGGATTAATGCACCGGAGAAGATGTTCGATGTCATGGGGTGTTCAAATTATCAAAAGGTTAGTCTTTTTATTTACCGTTTGGAGGGTGAAGCAGATCAGTGGTGGTTGATGGTTAAAAATATCAGGGACGCTGATGAGGTTGATGCTCTAGATTGGGATGAATTCAAAGGTATGTTTCTTGAGAAGTATTTTCCTATGGATGTTCGACTTAGGATGGAAAAACAATCCTTGTAATTGAGGCAAGAGGAGGACTCAGTGGATGACTATGAAGAAAGGTTCACACGATTGGAAAGGTATGCTCAAAATATTATCCAAGTCCTTGATAGTAAAATCAATCATTTTTACTCAGGATTAAAGCCAAAATATCGAAGGGCATTAGCTTCCCGTGAGCTCAAAAGTTATGAATGGCTTGTTCGATTAGCTGAAAAGGTGGAAATGGAGTTTGCCAATGATCAACTGTTCTATAACAACCAACAGAAGAAGAGATCGAGGTGGCAGAAGAAAGGAAAGAATTATTCAAAAAGGTCTGATAGTAAGAAAACTAAGTTTCCAGTTTGTGATAAATGTGGTAAAAGGAATGATGGGGAATATCTTCTAAATTCTGGAAAGTGATACCAATGTGGTAAGATGGGACATAAGGCTCATGATTGCACTGAAAAAGTTCAAGGTGATGGTAAGTCCAAATTTTATGTACAGTTAGTGAAATGTCTTAAGTGCAATGAGATGGTTCACTATGAAAATGAGTGTCTGAAAAATATCTTGAGTGATGGGAAGAAGTTAGACTACAAGCAGAAAGGGGTTGTGAAATCCTTTGAAACTACTTAAGCAGATACCGGGCCATAAAATGAAGTTGTATCAGGCACTTTATTTGTTTTTTTAGATTATGCCATTGTGTTTTTTGATTCGGGGTCTACACATTCGTTCATATCTGAATCCTTTTCTAGTAAAATGGGAATACCATCTCAAGAAATGACTCCTTAACTTGTGGTAAAAACACCTGGGGGAAATGTTGAGGAAAAATGAATTTATAAGAATCTTCCTATCCTTATCCGTGGAAAGAACCTACTTGAAAACCTTATTGTTTTACCTCTAGTAGAGTTTGCTGTTATCCTGGGTATGGATTGGCTCTCTATTTACCATGCTAAGATTGACTATAGAGATAAAGAAGATTCTTTTCAGAAAGACTTTAAATTTTTGTATAAGAATGAATTATTACTGTTGATAACATATCAAGAGGATGAGAAACCTGTAAAAGATGGAAATGAATGTTACCTTTCACACATCGTTGAAAATAAAGGAACTGTTTAGATTAATGATGTGCCAGTGGTAAATGAGTATCCTAATGTTTTTCCTGATTTGTTTCCTGGAATAATACCATATCGGGAAGTTGAATTTAATATTGAATTAGTTCCTGATGCTAATCCAATTTCAAAACCCCCTTATCGAATGGCTCAAATTAAACTTTTAGAGTTGAAGGAGAAATTGCAGGATTTATTAGAGAAAGGTTTCATTCGACCTAGCACATCACCTTGGGGTGCTTCTATTTTATTTTTTAAAAAGAAAGATGGTTTTATGAGACTTTGCATTGATTATAGATCCTTGAATAACATCACTGTTAAGAAAAAATATCCTTTTCATCATATCGATGATTTGTTTGAGCAGCTCCAGGGAGCTCAGTAGTTTTCAAAGATTGACCCGAGATCGGGGAACCATCAGTTGAAGGTAAAGGAAGGAGATATTCCGAATACCACGTTCTGTACAAGATATGGCCATTATGAATTTGTAGTAATGCCTTTTGGGCTAACCAATGCACCTGCTGTATTCATGGACTTAACAAATAAAATTTTCCATGAATTCTTGGATAAGTTTGTGGTTGTTTTCATTGATGATATTTTGGTGTTTTATAAAAGTAAAGAAGAGAATGAAATACATTTAAGGGTTATTTTTAAAACCATAAAAGAAAAGAAATTGTAAGGGAAATTCAGAAAGTGTGAGTTTTTGTTGAAACAAATTTCATTCCTTGGTCATATTGTTTCTAAAGATGGGATAAATGTTGATACTGCAAAAACAAAGGTTTTGGAAGAATGGCCAAGACCCAAAAATGTAACTGAATTTCATAGCTTCTTTGGTTTGGCAGGCTATTACCGAAGGTTTGTTAGAAATTTTTTCTCGGTTATCTAGTCCAATGACTAAGCTAACTCGGAAGTGGTTTAAGATTATCTGGACAAAAGAATGTGATGATTGTTTTCAGGAGTTGAAAAGAATATTGGTGAATGCTCCAGTTTGGAACTTCCTTCTAGGAATGGTAAGTTTGTTATCTATAGTGATGTTTCATTGAAAGGACTTGGTTGTGCCCTTATGAAGAATGGTCAGGTAATTTCTTATGCTTCACGTTATTTGAAAACTCATGGGGTAAATTATCCTACACATGATTTGGAATTAGATACTGTTGTTTTCTCTTTAAAAATTTTGAGGCATCATTTGTATGGAGTAAAGTGTGAAATATATACTGATCACAAATGTTTAAATTATATATTCACTCAGAACGAATTGAACATGAGACAGAGGAGATGGCTGGAATTAATCAAGGATTATGATTGTACAATTCATTACCATCCGGGAAAAGCAAATAATGTAGCTGATGCTTTGAGTCGAAAAAGTAATGCTTCATTAACAACGTTGTGTTTGGAACGTGATCCTTCGGTTAAGGATTTGATGAACTTTGTAATAGAAGTTGTTGGTGCAGGATCTCCTTCTGTTTGGTTTCATGTATCAGTGAAATATTTTCTATCAGACAGAATCAAGAAAGCAAAGAAGCAAGACAGTGAGTTGCAGAAAAAGGTAGAGCTGGTTCAGAAATGTAAGTTGCATGAATTCAACATTTATAATGATTTTATTTTGAGATTTGGAAAGAGATTGTGTGTGCCTTGTGATTCACAGATGAAGAGAGAGTTGTTATGTGAAACTCATAGATCTCCGTTTTCAGTTCATCCTGGCAGTACTAAGATGTACAGAGATCTGCGGGAGTATTACTGGTGGGATGGAATGAAAAGAGATATTGTTGATTTTACTATGAAGTGTTTGACATGTCAATAGGTGAAATAAGAGCTGCTGTTACCGAAATGGATTCTTCAGCCTTTACCAGTGCTACAGAGGAAATGGTAAAATATATACATGGACTTCATTGTGGGATAGCCGAAGACACCTCGAGGTAATAATACAATCTGGGTTATTATTGATCAATTGACTAAATCTACTCATTTCCTTGCTATACAAGATAATTTTTCCCTATATCAACTTTCCTGTTTGTATATTAAAGAGATTGCCAGGTTACATGGAGTTCCTCTCTCCATTGTATCTGACCGTGATCCGAGGTTCACTTCTATCTTTTGGAAAGGCCTTCAGAAGTCGTTGGGTACTAAATTAAATTTTAGTATAGCTTTTCATCCTCAGTCAGATTGGCAGTCAGAACGAACAAATAAGACATTTGAAGATATGCTACGTGCTTGTTCTATGGATTATCAGGGAATTTGGGACCAACATCTTTCCTTGGTTGTATTTTCATATAATAATAGTTCTCATTCCAGTATACAGATGGCACCATTTGAGGCGTTATATGGGAAGCGGTGTCGAACTCCAGCTTTCTGGGATGAAGTGTGTGAAAGGAAGCTGATGGGACCTGAAATGGTTGAATAGTTGTTAGAAAAAGTTCAGTTGATACAGAAACACATGAGAACAGCTCAGAGCAGAGAGAAGAGTTATGCGGACAATAGGAGGAAGGATCTCTCTTTTGTGGTAGGTGATCATGTTTTTCTCAAAGTGTCACCATGGAAAAGTGTGATGCGATTCAGTAAGAATGGAAAGCTGAGTCCAAGGTTCATTGGAACATATGAAATTCTGGAGAGAGTTGGATCAGTTGCTTACAGAGTGGATTTACCTCTGAGTTTATCTCAGGTACACAATGTTTTTCATGTTTCAATGTTAAGGAAGTACATGCCAGATCCATCTCATATTTTGAGTCCATAGGTAGTTCCGCTGGAAGAGAACCTATCTTATGAGTAAAAATCGGTCCAGATTCTTGACCACAGGGAGGAAGTGTTACAGAATAAGGTGATTCATCAAGTAAATGTTTTTTATAATAACCACATTATTGAAGAGGCAACATGGGAATCTGAAAATGCAATGAGAGCTAAATAACCCCACTTATTCGATAAGTAAATAAATTGCGGGGACGAAATTTTCTAAAGGGAGGAAGGATGTAACATCCCAAGTAATTGATGGATAATAGATATTTTATCTATGTCTATTATTAAATTAGATAGTGTTTTAGAGGCTTAAAATGAGAATAAATCCAATCTTAAGCTTGGAATACACTAATATTTTTAAAAGATTATTTTACTTCCTTTTGATGGAAAATCATTTATAAATCAAACTTTTGAAAACTTTATAAGCTCTATTTTTCATAATAAACTTATGATTTATGATTGGAACATTGAAATTTACTTTGGGTAAATTTTTGGTATTTTTCCGATAAAGTTCATTTTTTAATGAATAGTGAAAATGTTTTATTTTAATTCAAACCCTCTTTTTAATATAATTTATATATATGATTAGAATATCTTTTGAATTGGTTTTAAAGTTAAATTAGAATATATTTTTACCATTTAATCCAATAGTGGTCGTTGGAATTAATTTCACTTTGAAATTGGACTTAAACTAGTGTCAATCTTTTGATACTTATTGTTTCATAAAAACATGCTATTTGTTCTGACACCGGGAATTAATTATTAAATTAATTAATGTAACTTATATGTTTTGAATTTTTTAAAATAGACATCATTTTTTATTTTGGAATATCAAATATAGCATAGGGTGATGTTTTGGTATTTTTCTGAAAAACTTCAATTTTTGATGAATAGTGAAACCACTAAGTGGTACTTAGAAAACTGATTTTTCGTTTAAATGAAATTGTACCGCCTCGGGGTTTTGAATTTCAAAAATCAGACATACATGGTTGTAATTAAGAAGTAAAATTTGGTTCAATGGGATCAAAAAAATTTATTGTTGAATAGTAACTTTTAAGTTTTTAATCGCGATTAGAGGTAATTATTGAAATTTAAGGCAAAAATGATATTATAATAAGATGAAAATACATAGACACATGTCCTACCCTTATTGTATGTGTCATGGCCGACCCCTCCAATCCATGGGTCAACTTGGGGACCCAATGGATCTACTTTGGTAGGAAAATGACATTAAAGTTTTTTTATTTTATGTCAAAATGAAAATGTCACAAACATAAGTTGTTTTAATAAAACAATATTTAAATGGGGCTATACAAGTCATATTTTTGACTATAAATATTAATTAGAAATATAAAAATATTTCCTACATCATGATATTTTTTTTATAATTTTTAGACATTATATAAATTAAATTATTTATGACACCATGATGATGTAGCGATGACCTCATTATTTAACGATTTAAATAAAATGAATAGATAATGTAAAATCTAAGATCTACACTTGTCAAAAACCTATTGTGTGGGTGTATTTAGAAATAATATCACCTTATCCTCGATATATATAATTTGGGGACGTTTTAAATCCGAAAAGCATTTTATAATAAAGTATCCTTTTATACCTTTCCATGAGTGCCCCTTCTCTCCTCTTATAAAAGGCCCCCACCTCTACCACCTTACCCACACATCCAAAGCCATTTGATCGGACAACCACTGACCATTTTGTCTCTCCACATCCCTATATAACTCCTATAATCCTCACTTTGGGCAGAATTCTTCCCAAGGAAGTCTTTGAGCTCAAATAAAAAAGAGGTACCCGATTTGAAGGTAGTGTCTTCTATTGTGTTTTTATGTTTTATTTTTCTTCTCTATCCCCCTGAACTCTTTTTATTCATTTTTTTTGTAACAAAACCATTATCATAAATATAATATTATTTTTTATAAGATTTATTAAAGCTACACTTACACACACCTACATCTAATGGTTAAAGAACATACTGTCTCCGTGGATGGAAAATTTCTGCCTCACGAAACGATGATTGTTCAATATTCTTTTAACACCTTCAAAGGTGGCCATTAAGATGATACTATATTTATATATGATATATAATATGTTTATCTTTTACTTAAACTTCTTTATTTTTTATTTATGGCATACCTTTATGGTTTCCATTATGGGTAAACGTGATATCTTCATTTTAGGAAGTGTGGCCTACCGCCCCCTCAAAGTGATATGATTCGTTAATGCCATATGTGGGACGCATAAAAGATGTAATTAATGATATTATATATGATATTATAATGTAATTATAATATACCTTTATATAATTATGATTCCATTCCATAAAATACTAAATAGAAATGAAAGTAGCGTTCATGCGTACGTACGGCTTACCGTCTCCATGAACGGTGCATTTCATTTCTTACCTCTAATCGTTATGTATTATTATAAATGAATGTATATACTGGATATATATGATATATATGATATATACATCATGTGTATAACTCTGGATATAATGGATACATGAAAAACATTTAATTCTAAAGAGTTTATTTTTTACTCAAGTACCAATGATCATTAAAACGACCATTATTAACTTAAATAATTACATAGTGTTCATGACATGGTAATAAGTGATATAAAAGGAATAATGAACTTGAAAAAGGTTCTTAAGCAAGTATAAATTAACTCAAGTTTATTATTCAGAAGGTTAAAAGAATGATCGAGTCATGTTGGACCCGAGGAATGGGACTTCGTCTCAATCTTCTTTCATTGAGGCATACTTTGTTTTATACACAACCTTATTTTATACGGTGTATAAACCCCTTTGACATTTATGTTTATCCAAAAAGAATCCTTTTTTTATACGAAGCGTTTACTAAATGACAAAAGGGAATGTTTTTGTCGTACGTAAGCGGTGAAAACGACTTCTCCGCCGCCGTGACCATTATTTGAGTTTTGGATTCCTCTACAAGCCATACCTTTTTTTAAATGAAAAATAAATACCATGTTTTAATTTTATTTTATTTTGGTATTGAAAATGGTTTTCATAATGTTTTTATTATATCAATGTGATGTATTGATATCTTGTGATTGAAATGTAGAAATGTTTTGTTTCATTTATGCATGTTTGATGTGATACAATTATGTTATGGTTCTTGGTCATTGTTATGAAGACAAATAGTTCCGTAATAAACTAAGGGCGGGTGAGCCCCATATAGCTCTCCAATGCATTGGGTAATGCGAAGGAGTTAAACGTTATGGTTTCTACGATGAGATTTAGGAAATATACTGTGATGGGTATTCCAAATGTAACCAAGTGGGTTACCCCCTACGTAAGAATGTTATGAATGCCTCAAGTTAACTTTATGTCTTATGATTTCAATGATTTATTCATGATTTGATTATGTATGTTAAAGTTATTATATTTTATGGGTAATGTATGATTTCATTATTGTGTATATATTTACTCATGTTTCCTTTCCATATTTTTATATCCCTTACTGAGCTTTTTATGCTCATCCAATGTTTTTGAAATGTTTTTCACAGGTCAAGGGAAAGGTGCATGATCTGGTGATAGTGTTAAGGAAGTGTCAAGAAAGAATCCATGTTTTATATTAAATATGTTTCCGTTGATGGGAAAAAATGAATACTATCTTTTATGTAACAACTTCGTTAAAATGTGGAATGTAATACAAGTTTTATGATCTAATTCTCTAAAACACTAAACCTGAAAAGATCCTCAATGTGTAATCTTGTAATAACTCAAGATTATGTAATGTTTAAGGTTGGGGCCTTATATTTAAAATAAATAATATTTAATTAAATGATTGGAAATTAATAAAAAAACATATCTTTATCCAAGTTATTCATATTTGACTAAAACTATAAACCAGAGTACATAAATGGAAAAATTATCCTTTAATAGAAATTATATTAAACATAAAATATTAAAATCAGATTTACTATAGATAAATGGTAAAATGGGGGTTCCTACGATTCATTCACTTGTGGTAAAAACAATTTTCCACCGATATAGAGTTTTTATTTTATAAATTAGTTTTAATTTTTTTTTAAAATTTGGGAATAAATTATCAATAATTTCACATTATATTTTTTTTCTTAAATTATATGTTATCTTGGTAAAAATAATAGTCACCATAGTGAATAATGTAGTAAAAGTAATTAAAATTAAAGTGTAAGGAAAACATGTTAAAATGAATTTTTTTCTGTCATGGAGTTTTTCTAAACAATATCCTTTATATAATCCATTATTTTTCAATATTATAAGAATTTAGATTGATGGTGACTTCCGATTTGTGAATAGTTGTGCGTATTTACAAAAAATTCCACTCTGCAATTTAAAGAGTCCATCTCTACCTCCACTTATTTTCACATAATAAACCACTTGGATCAACCAAACCCTAAAATATACTACAGAAAATCATTATCCACATTATGGAGCTACTGGTCCTACCTAAATTTTAACCCTATGATCTCTAATTAGACATCCAATGGAGGTTTTTCTAAGTGAGGGTATTTGGTATTCCATAAGCTCTTTCTTTTTAGTTTTTCTCTTACCACTTTCATTCATGTATTAATAATTCAAATATAATAACCAAAATATATAACATATAGTGATATTCTATTATGAATATTTAATAACCTATATCCATCTTCACCTAAATAAAATTGGAAATGAAACTATCAATTATGTGTACGGAAAATTACCACCTCACATATACAACCTAAATTTCCATTTCAAAGGAATATGATAATGATGCTCGTGTCTATGACATAATACCACATCATGAACTAATGTGATTCTTCTATAAATTAAACCTTACAAGGATGGTATTTAGGAAATATTTAATGAATATATATGATATATATCTTTAAATTATTACACAATTAAGGCTATATGTTATTTACCTTCCTTTTTATCCATCCATCATGAAAATGTTAATAATGTTTTTGTGTACGTATGGCATATCATATTCGTGAATGGTGTGATCATTTTTTTGTACCTATATCACATAGAAATGTATTTGAATAAGTATAACATGAATTTTTATGATATTAATATCATATTTAACATTATTTATTTTATTAAATCATGATTAATGTATAAGTATTGAATATATTGAACCAAACATATATAAAACATGAAGCATTTATCACCCAAAACTGTGATTTTAACAAAGAATTGTTAATAAATTGGTGATACAAGTTTTTTAGAAAAAAATTATTGATATGATTTATATTAATATTGTGGTATAATATATGTTAAATAAACATATTATATATATATATATATCTGTTTTGAAGGTGTATAATGGTTGTTGGGACACAATGTAAGGGATTTATATTCTATCTTATCTTTCTGGGATACATATGCCATATTTACCACTCATTTTCTTTTTATGGGGTAGATATAACCCCATTGATATTTGAGGACAATAATATCATATTATTAATTGTTTTTAATGTCTGATTCTGTTTTTTTATTTAATGGGGGATTATCATTCAATACATTCAAATGTGGTCATGTGATTTTCATATCACTTTTAAATATATGTGATAAAAGCCTTATTCACCACTTGTTTATTATATATATTACATATAATTTACTCTAATATATATTATGATTATTCTTATGAATTTCATTTAGATATACATATGAATATATTTTTCTTTCATTCATGTGGCTTATAATGATAATGTTACCAAATATGGATGGATTTTATGTAACTATTTTGTTGTTTATTAGAATTAATTACGAGTATTCTTAAAATGATAAAATATTTTGTTTCGAACCTAAAAAAATTCATGAAATGTATTATCCTCGAGATATTTATATAGAATAAATAATTCCTTTCATTTTTTTATAATATTAAATACACAAAAATAATTTTTTTATGAAAAATAAACATTACTTCTCACTTCATTTGAAACCATTTTAATTCAATTTCTATGTTTTCCAAAAATGAATTAATGAGAGTTTCTACTGTTGATCAATGATTGATTAAAAAATCACTAAACATGTTATACATTATTAAAAAGTGTTTAGGAAGAAATATTCTCATATTTCTCTAGACAAGGCACTTTTGTCTATTTACTGAAAATATGAAAGGAATATTTATTTTTATTTGTACAACATCAATTGTATTTTCTAATGACATGGAAACTATGTTATTTAAATCGTCCATAAATTGTTTCCAAGGTTATATTCAAATAACAAAATTTCATCAATATATGGAGAATTTTTTAGAATTTAAATAAATTATTTCAATGTAAAAAGGTCATTTTAATCTAAAAAATCGTTCAGTTAACTATAGAAATCAGTTTCTATATAATATTTAATCATTTGATGTTACAAAATATATTTTACAGATATTATTAGATGACAAGATCCAAATTATTTATCTCGATGGTTTCTTATTGAGATAAAAAGTGTGAGTGGAGCATGTCCTATTTCCATCGGTTATGATATGATGAAAGGAGGAGATGCTTGTTAAACCCATTTATTCACTATGGGTTGTGATATGATTAAAGATTCATGAAATATATTTTCATTTCCACTATTTTGATGTGATTAAGGTTTTATGATATTTTGGGACAAAAAATTATGGTTTATATGATGGTTGGGACCTATATCTCCTTCCAATTTTTTAGATAATAATAAATGTTCTATGATCTCAAAGGGTACACGAGAGGTTTTCCCAATCCTAAAAGAGGGTACTTTTTAGATTATCTGTATCCTGAATGTGGGATCATGAGTGATTATCCCAAGAATGAAAGAGTCTATATGGGAGGTTATAAAATTCCTAAAATAGGAAACATGGGTGGTTATCCCAAGCTAAAACTCGGTACATGGTTGGTTTTCCCAATACTAACATGTTATGAATGCCATGTTGAGTATCCTTAAGATGAGATTTTATATTATTATGTTAATGAAAAAGTTAATGTATAATTAATATTCTACGTGGTCCTGAATCATGTTATTTTATTACATTTTGATTCATGTCTTTTTATCTTACCTGATTTAATCCATTACTCATGTTTATGATCTCTAATAAGTTGTTATAGTTTTCTTTTGTTAAACTCATGTTATAATACCCTTATTCACATGATATTATTATTTGATCAATGATATCTCAATTTTTTATTCTTACTAAGAATATATGATCAATCTTACAAATGTTTAATCACTATTGGTTATGAATAATTTTTTTTATTAGAAGGGTTCTTGTTATGAAAAACATTGTGCGAGATTATGTAGAACTATTATGAACTAGATATTTATGATTTAAATTTCCCAAATGCAGTAGACCTATATGATTCTAGAATGTATTTTCATGTGATGTAATAAATATTAAATTACTAAGATGTGATTCATATGTATGGAAAGTATTTTTTTTGTTATAGTTAATATCATAGAAATATATAGTTATATATTTTGATAATTGGTTGATAAAAATTTAGTGAGGACCATAAGGATATATATAATAATGGGAACATATATTGGAATTATGATGAAGTATATAGAGAGTGGTTTCAAGATGTTACATCTGTTTTTGGATACTACAATGAGATGTGTCTTTGGAATAGTAAAACATAGGGGTAATAACTCTGAACTGGTTCATTGTCTCGAATTAATCATTACCTAATGGTGGATAATTGGCCTTTCTGCACACATAGTTTGACACCCTTGGAGGATATGTTTTTTTAAATTAAAAAACTATTTACAGAAAATCATCATTGATTTGAATAGTGAGCAGTAATCAGCTAGGATAAGCTTTAGATTTCATATATTTAAAAGAAGTTTTCTTGAATTTAATATCTTATATGACATTTTTCATGATTATATGGTTACCCATTATGATTATTATCTTTCACACCAATTGTATGGGTTTTGAAAATATTAAGAACTAGAAGGAACACAATAAACCCTTAATTTGATAGATAACGTGATGATGAGACACCAAATGGGATGTTGAATATAGCGATGGATATACTGAATTTTTCATAATTAGTTATCAGGATAAATGATCAATAACATTCTACTTAACCAACTAATAAACTTCCCAATCAAGAGAAGTATTGATATTCTTGAGAGTTTAGGTGGGGGATACCATGAATTATTTAATATTTGGATTTTTATATGTACATGGTGTGGGATGAATTAGTAAAGGGAATGTATCAATGGAATGCGATCATATTTTATTTTTAGATGAGAAGGGAAGATGTTAAGTAATTTCCAATGCAAAATTTAATGATCTGCTAGCACAATGGATGTGATAATAGTTTTTCATAATGAATCATTAATAATTTAATGTTGAAATTAAGTAATGTATATTAATTAAAAAATTTAATGTCTTGTGTAAAATATAAATAAGGGAATCACCATGTTTCCACAAATAATGGTTTTTAATGATGATTAAGACAAACAAATGACATTTGAATAGAAAGAGTTATTAATAAATATGATGAAGAAGTGTAGTTCATGGTTTATGAATGAAGTGAAATTATTTATGTGTCGATAATTTATGAAAAAACATGATAAAGGGAATATTTCAATTAATATGTATTATTTGTTGATAAAATGGTGTTTTCATTGGACAAATAGAAGAAATATAGAATTAATGTAAATTGGATAGTATTGATGACTTTGGAATTGAATAATGATGTGTCCCAAAGTTGTCTATGTTAACATTGATGGAATTTACAACATTTATTTCATTTGTTTAAAATATCAAATAATCTATTTTTTATTTAATGAATGAGGAAGAATTCATATTTTCATTAATTTTATGGTAATTATTTTTTATTACCATGTTTCTAGTGAAAATATGACCATGGAATTCACATTTTAGAATTTTTTAGTTATTAGATATTAATTTTATTTTGGAGATCAATTATAAGGTGTTTTTTGAAAATTTAGTGACCTAATTTATAAAAATTTGTTTTTTGGATGGGTCTTTAGGTTAATAATTTATTAAATGGTTTTTTTGAACTTTTGAAGTGTTTGTTTTTGTGAAAATTGTATTATTTCACAACCTGAATATTTAAGAATGTTGTAAAACATTTAAAATCATTTTTATTTTGATTGTAAAAAGATATAGCCAGAAGGACTTATCATTCTTTTATGGATCTCTCAATCTATAAATGTTTAGTAATGAAAAAATCATCTTTATTTCTTAAGGTATGATTCAAGTATAAATCGATCGAAGAACAAAAAAAAGTTTCTATTTTTCTTATGAAATTTAATGAAAGTAATTAAGTATATTTTCTCATGTTTTCAATCCTGGTGGTTAAAAATACCATCAAATTTAAAAATTTATTATGAGACAAAAATATTGACATTGTAACCTTCATTTCTAATAAATTGATAGTTATTTCCGTATAGTTTTGGTTCATGATTTTGTGGTCATTAACATTATCATGTTTATTAATTTTTTTACGATCAATTAGCAATGGGATTTACATTCCTTCCATGTCCAAATTTTCACTTTTGTAGTAATTTTTTCCTATTTTTAATCCTTGGTATCTGTTATTCTAGATGAACATCATATATTTCATTCCCCATTTTTGGAGATGTTATTTTAATAACCATTATATGATGTGGGTTTTCTATAAAAGAGTATTTAAAATTCAAACCATTGATTGCTGATATCAGGTTCAAATTGTGAGGAATCTATTTTTTCTTATTAGTAGAATTTAACAACCTGTGATTTTGTGAAATATTATTTTTCAGATAAATTTTATTTATTAGATTACATGGATTACATTGAACTATTACTTACAAGGACTAAAAATATATTATTATTATTATATATATTATATTAAAATTATTGGTATAAATATGAAAAATGACATTTTTAAAATTATTTATCATGATTTTATATAATCAAAACTAACTGATAATAAAAGTAGATAATTTAAAATAAAACCTTCATATACTATGTAAATAATTTATTCTAAAAATGAATTTCAATTCTATTCGTTAACAAATAACAAAAATTATATTTTTTCAAATTTTAAAAGATGTATTATGAAAAACAATCACTATTTTTAAGACTTTTTGATAAGATTACCATAGATTGTTTTTATAAATCATTGAAAATATTTATTTTTTGATGAAAAGGAAAATATAATGTTTTTATTGGGAACTGCCTTTTCTTTTAAAGAAATAAAAAAGTTACAACCTATTTTAAAATGATATAGAATTATAATTAAAAAAATTTATATTATAATTAATATATGTTCGGAATTTTAAATCAATTATATATTGTATTTTGATTTTATAAAATTATATACTTTTGAAATATTTACCTTTGGAATTTTTTTATCATGCATGTTGTTTTAATTTTAAATTAATTTATATCAAATATATGATTCTAGTTGGTAAAAATGGAAAAAATGTTCTAAAACATATAATTTAATATTATATCATAATGTGAAATTAATTTTATTTTAGGGAATAATAAAACTAGAAAATATTCATTAACATAGTGAAAGTTAAAATGGAATTACCAGGGGTTAAACTAAAAAGATTATGGTTAAAATGAACTAAAAACTTATGTAAATACTTTTGGATGGATGTATTTAGATAATTATAATTTTATGATAGTATCTAAATATTATTGAGACAATTTTCCATGAAAGTTACCAATATTGTAATTTATGTCAAGAAAAAGTCTAAATATCACACTCTTTCAATAAAATTTGAATTGTGAGTTCACATTGGGAAAAAATCATGATTTTAATGAATATTCATGTCCATAAAGTGAATAATGAAAATAATTCAATAGGGTAATTTATTTATAAATATTTGTAATGATATAATTACCTTAAATGCATAGATAATGAAAATATATTAATTACATAATTAAAAGAAAAATTGAATAAAATATTATTAAAATATTAATATATACATAAATTTAATTATTTATTATGTTAAATTATTATTTAGATAAATATAAAATTTTATAGTGTATTAAATAAATATATTATATTTCTATCATTTTAAGGATGTCTTAAATGTTAAATTCACTGAATAGTTTCAAAATTCACATTATTATTATTTTATAAAAAACGATATTTTAATAATTGACTTAAAATTCAAAAAATTGATATATTTAGAGAAGTTATTAGTATTTATTTCAAAATAAAAACCATATTCTATTAGAATATCAATTTTCATTTTTTATTAATTATATTCTCCACTAAATAGTAAAAAAATCAGAACTAATAATAAAGGGTAAAACATGTATCTGTGCGTTAGCTACAGTTGTGTTTAAATAAATTTTATAGAAAAATAAGTTTTTTATATAAATTTTATTTAATTTTTAGGAATAATCAGTACAAATAATATATTAATTGAAATTTTATAATTAATATTTAAATATAAATTTCCTTGAGAAAAAAGTAGTTACAATAATTAAAACTACGACGGTTAAAGAAAGTAAACATTGAGGTTAAGGAATAAAATGCTAAAAATGTCATATTTTTTTGTATTTTTGGATAAATGATATCTTCTCTCCAAAAAATATTATTTATAAATTGTGTAGTCTCTTAGGATGGTAGTTACTCCCCATTATTGAATAATTTTTGGTATTTAAATAGATTCCACACCTCAGAAATTAAAAAAGGAAACGTCCTCCTCCACTTATACACACATAATAATCCATTTTGAGGATAGAATCCCTAAATTAATCCATCAAAATAATTATTATCCATATTATAGTGCATATGGACTTTCAGAAATATGAATCCTAGGGTCCTTAATAAGAGATACGAAGGAGGGTTTTCAAAGATAATGTAGTTGTCTTTATTAAGATATTTATATTTTGTTATTCTCTTACAACCTTCATTAATGAAAAAATAATTATAATAAAGGAGAAAAAATATGAAAAATTATAATATATGTTTTTAATTGGATTGAATAACTTATATTCATATCCTATTCGATGAATTTGTAAATGAAACCATAAGTCATGTGTACGACGGACTACCTCCTCACAAACTGGAGTAATTTTCATTCAATCATAACCACCCATTTCTAGATATAATTATGGATTTAGAATAAATATTTGATATATATGATATAACTAAGAATTTAGAATTATAATAACAAATAAACATTCTTACATTCTATTTATTTGAATTTGATAAGGTCGCTTGTGTGTACGACAAACAATCGCCTAGTGTGGCAATAGATTCTTTTTTCACTTACCCATAAAATGTATGGAAATAAAAAATAGATTTAGTTAATATAAATTTTATATATTACATAAAAATAAATATTTAAAAATGATATTTTTTTACCTTCTTTCTCTCCATCTATCAAGAAAATGGAAATATTGTTCATGCTTACATACGGTATAGTGCCTCCATGAACAGTTTGATACAATTTTCTATTTTTTAATTTAATGGATGTATTTAAATATTTATTTAATGTATATATGAGAAATTTTTATTAATTTTAACATTATATATAAAATGGAACCATTATTAATGTTTAAGGAGAAAAACTATTGCACTAGAACATATAAAAAAGGGGAAATTGTTATCAACTGAAACAGAGAATTGAAAATAACTTGTAAATAAATAGGTGACAAAAAGTTTAAAGTAAATAAAATATAATATGATAAATATTAGTATGGTTATAGAATATATATTTATAATAATCCTAAATATATTATTCAGGATTATCTAATTTGATTAAAGGAAGTTGAGATTTAATTTGAGGGTTTCTAGACACTCTTTTATTTATTGGAGGTATATTTTTTATTCACATATCATTCCTTTAGTATGGTGTATATAATTCTATATTAACAGGTTTTTTTCATGAATATAAATCTTTTAAGGATGTATAAATTTAAATTTTATGTTATTATTTAATGGGTACTATGATTTAAATGTTTCCAAATCGGTAAGGGGATATTAATCTCACTTTTATTTCCCTGAGATACATACATCATTCATCACATCAACTTTTATGTCGTGTTTATAATACCCATTAATGTATTTTATGATGATTTATATAAATTTTTTATAAATTTACATGTTCATATATGGTTCATTATTTCAATGATATTATGAACTTAAAGAACCAAAGGTGTCTCAATTTTATATTATAATATCATTGTTTATCAAGACTGTTTATGATAATTACTACAATGTTTAAATAGTATGATCTAGCCATAAAAAACTCATAGTTTTTATCATAATATGTTTATTTATATAGAATAACAATTTTCAATTCATTTTCCTCTTTTAAAGGTTAAAATATACCAAAATACGTTTTTCAATAAATTTATTGTATATTTCTCTTTTTGGTCGAAATAACCTTCACTTTATTCTCCATGTTTTTTAAAAATATTTTATACATAAGATATTATATTCTCAAATAATTGTTTAATGAAATTTTTACCCCTATTTGACCTTTTTAAAAAATTAAATTAAATCTTCTTATTATTTCCCAAACCAGAAAATAGACTTTTTATAAGAAATGTTAAAGGAATATTTGTTTTATTTTGTATGACATGACCAATATTTTATGCCAACAGGAAGAAATAAATGACTTAATGTTTCATATATAATATTATATAGTTATTTTCATATAATATTTTCATTAAATTTGGTATGTTTTTATTTTAAATAACTTATTTCAATTTGAAATGTTTATTTTCCATCATGAATGTTCTATGTGATATT
Organism: Viscum album; assembly: GCA_963277665.1. Classification (NCBI taxonomy): domain Eukaryota; kingdom Viridiplantae; phylum Streptophyta; class Magnoliopsida; order Santalales; family Viscaceae; genus Viscum; species Viscum album. The sequence goes on from OY728142.1 coordinate 1,417,498,168, forward strand.
TCAAAAATCATTTTATATATAATAAGATATTCTTTGATGTTACGTAGGATTCATTTAGGATATTATCCAATGATAAAATCAATATTATATCCCTGTATGGTTTATGATTATGATGAAATGATATTTATGAAACTCACTCCTTTTCCACAAGTTATAATATGATGAAATGATGAAATTCATATGAAACCTATTTCTTTTCCATGATTTATTCGATAATTAGATGTTTATAAATAATGATTCATTTTTCAGGGTTATGGTATACGTATTTTTAGTGATATTGTAGAAAAAAATTATGTATTATATGATTGGTGTGAAATATATCTCTTTGTAATAAATTATTTAATGATTAATGTTTAATGAGCTTAATGGGTACATAATAGGTAATTGATAGACCAATACAGGGTTCACAGAAGGCTATCCCTATCCAAAAATAGGATACACAAGAGGTTATCACAATCCCAAAAATAGGGTACATTAAAGGCAATTCCACACCCAAAATAGGGTAAATGAGTTGTTATACTATGAATGAGGTTGGTACAACGGTGGTTATCCCATGAATAACAAGTTTTAAATGAATTGCTATGTAGCCCTAAAATGGTATTTTTGAGGATCATATATATTCAAAAATAAATATGTTATACTATTGTTATGTTCTCATGGATTATATTATTCATTTCCATTGTCATTTATTTTATATAAACTACCAATGTTTATTCGAATAATAATTTTTATTATCAATTATATCTAAGGTATAGTTTTCAAGTACTGATAACAAGTTTTCACACCCTTATGACCATGTTATGAATATGTGACCATTGATATCTCCCTTTTTACCATTATTGATCATATGTGCTGATGATTTATTATGTTTCATTTCTAGAGGTTTTAAACATTGGAATTATGTATGAATTTTCTATAATGGGTTCTTTTTATTAAGAACATAGTGGGAGATGATGTAAAACTCTTATGTACTAGTAATTTCTGTGTCCATGTATCAAATCACACAATAACTATACAATTTTGGCATGGATCATTATATGTTGTCATGAATATTCATCTACATAGATGTATTTTCAATTTATAAAATACAGGGGATGATATAATTTGAATCAAGTAATGGTTTTGTTAATCCTTTGAAAACACGGATGATAAAACATTAATGAGAACCATAATGAAAATTCTATTTACTGGATAATATTAAATAATATCAACAAAAGATATATTGAGTCTATTATAAGAAATTATTTATCTTTATGGATAATACATGTGGATGTGGCTCTTCCACAATTGTACATATGAGTACAAAAAATCTAAAAATGGTTCATTTTTTCTTAACTCGATCATCTCCTGGTGCCTAATAATAATCATTTCAGAGTACTTGGTTTGAAAATCTGAGATGAAATGTTTGGTAAATTAATAAAATCATTATTAACCATCATAAAATATTCGAATAATGACCAACAATGACCTTGGGTAATCCTAAGGTTACATATATTTAAATGAATGTGTCATGATTTTGATATCTTATAAGTGATTTTCATGATTACGTGGTTCCCCACTATGATTATTGTTGACCACACTATGTTTTTTTGGTTTTATCAAATAATGGGAAACATAAGGTTGTGGGTATACATTTGATTATGGTTGATAGGGTGTTGATTAGAAATCAACTGGAATGAGGAATATATTAATGGATATAATGATTATTCAAAATTAGTTATCATGATATATGATCAGATTTTTTTTCCATAAACGGCTATCAGACTTTCCTAATAAGATAAAAATAGGGTTATTCGAGATCTCTTATGGTGGTGGCCATAGAAAAATAAGGCTTAATTTCATATATCTCAAAAATATAGTAATAAGTACTCAAGGTAATGGATTAATTGAACGAAAAAACATTTTATGGGTAAAAGAGAATTAATTTAGTAGTACCTAAGGCGAAATGAAATTTCTTGTTAACACAATGGATGATATTTTTGGTTTAAATAAGTAATCATCAATGGTTTAGTGTTTTAAATGGGTAATATATGGGAATTATGTAAATTAGTTTCCATGACTGAATGATAAAAATGGGTATTATCATGGTTCGTGAATAAATGTTTTGGGGTTGATGATAGAGAGAATTTAAATTTAAAATGAAAGGAATGATGTATTAAGGAATAAAATAATGAAGGAAAGTTAATGGATAAATAATGATGTGGAATTAATGTGGTTTTTATGTTTTGGAATTGAAGAATTATTGAATATAAATTTTCACTTATTTATAATGATAATTAGGTATGAGTTTTATATTATGTATTTAAAAGAATTTGAAGAATAAAATTTATGAAAAAGAATATTTATTTAATGATTAAGTGATATTTTATAGAAAACACATGATTAAATGAAGATAAACATTAATATATTCTTGATGTAGATATAATAGTGTTTAGTTTGGATAAATATATTATTAATATAGATAAACTAAATTTGATATTATTAATGAACATGGAACATATTTATAATTTGATGAAAACGTGGATTTTGTTATCACTGATAGGGTTTACATCTTATTTTGATTTATGTAATTTACAAATATTTTTGGGTTTAATTTATGGAGTAATCAACATTGTTTAATTAATGTTCTAGGGTGATCTTTATTGTTACTATGTTTTAGGGGAATATATGACAAATTAATACACATAATTGTTATTTGAAAATTAAATTGACCTTTTTGATATTTAGGGGACTATTATTTGTGTGATTTTTTATATTTAGATTCCTTATTTATATAAAGATTAAATTTGGATGTGGCTTAATCATAACCATTTAAATAATTGTTCATGTTGAAATTTTATAATGGTTTAATATATTAAGGTATTGTTTAACCATATGATAATTTATGTATGTTGGAAACCTATGAAAATTTTTTATATGATAAGTAAAAAATAAAGTAAGGAATTATCATTATTTTATGGTTTTTATAATCATTTTCGCTTCAACCATAAATAATTCAAAATTATTTCATATAGTATTACATAAAGTTGAAATCGATCAATGAAAAACAAATGAATGAAATTTTCCTCACGAAATGGAAATAAATCAACATTTTTTATCATTTTCTATATCCTAATATCTAAAATTCTATCATCCCTTTGAATATGATATTGAGAAAAAAATATATCATATTACCATCATTTCTATGGAATTGATTTTTTCCGCTCTCCTTTTTTTTATTATTTATTTTTCATTAACATTATCATTATAATTCACTTTCTTTTGATCCGTATTATATGGGCATTAAATTTCTTCCATTCTATATCTTCTATTTACAATACTGATTGACTATTTTGTAACCTATTTATTTTTTATTCTAGACGAAATTCGTATTTCTCATTCCATTTTTAAAGTGGAATATTTATTATCTTTTTTATGATGTCGGTTTTCCATAATGGAAATTTCTATTTTTGGACAATTGATTACTAATATTAAGTTCAAATTGAGAGGATGTTATTTATTCAAGGGGGTCAATTTTAAAGGCCAATACTCCAGTAGTTCGATGTTTGTGGTTAATTTATCACATAATAACTAGAATCATGAAATAACGTCTTGATAGAAAAAATCGTTTAGTTTTTATTTTAAACATGATTCATAACATATATGCATAAAACATTATAAAATTTCAAAATAACCAATGTTTTTTCTTTTATTAACCAATTATTCCTTATAACATATCCCTACATATAAGTCACCTTACAAATCCTGGTATCATAGGGAAAATATAATATAAGAAATGGGTTAGCTTATTTTCTCATTAAGGGTATGTATATAGAATAATCTATCATGAATAAATATGTATAATCATTATGGAAATGAAATTAACTAAAAAACATTCCATTCAATGAACAAAATGATCACAATAAGACAGAAATAAATAATGATCAAATAAATACATATAAATAATCCAATAATCTTTAAACATACCCATGTATGTTATAATTTATCAAATAATAAAATCGACATCAATAACGGATGAAAAATGATGTAATTCAAAATTTTGTATATCTGAAACACACAATCAAGACATATCAAATGAAATTTAAAATATGTGGGTAGAATCCCATATAATTTGGCCAACTAATTAGTCTCATAACACAAGACGATACATATAGTGGCTATCTCTATCCATGCCCCACCCACTACATACTATGTTCTATGAATTACTCTTATGAATGAGGTGAAAAATATAAAATATTAAAATTTTTATAGAATAACTATCATATAAAATGTTAATTTTTACCCAAATCAAATAAAAATATTCATAAACCATCCAGACTAATCTATTTAATGTTAGTAAAATTTTATATCCTTAGTCAAACTGATAATAAAACATCAAAATAAAGAATTAGTATGACATCAATACATCATATAACTAGTGCATCATAATTATAATAAAGAACATATATATTTAATTAATTTAATATCCATATTAATGTAATTAAATCCATATTTTAGTAAACTATTATTTTCTCATTAAAAATTAATTTTTTTAAGTAAAAAGTTGATTTTTTTTGAAAATAATTTTATTTTAATACTACGTCTTAAAGTTTTAAAATTAATAATTAGAACATTGAGTGCTCATTATGGTAGGAAAGTCGTTCATTTTGTACATGTTAAAACCAACATTGTGTTCACATTTTTGATAAAAAACCAAACTATCATTGTTTTGAAAAGTAATGTAAATTATATCCAAAAAATATTTTAAAAATTATTAAATGGGTTATTTTTTATAAAAAATAAATTCTTAATTCTTAGGAACATTTTTAAACGGTTTTTAAAATACATGGTTTTTTATAAAAAATGGATTTCAACTAAAGAGATAAATATATTTGAATTTTCTAAAAAAAAATTCTCTTAATTTATGTATGAATTAGTGTAAAATTAAATTATTACTTGAAAAATTAATCTATTTTGAATACTAATACCCATAGAATACGCTATTAAAAATGAAAAATTAAATACAATTATGTGAAAATATATTCATGATGTAATATATCAGAAGGGTTATTACACAAACCTCACAAAATAAATAACTAGTGAATATAGCGTATGTCTCAAATATGAAAAAGTGAGATGAGAAACCGTTAATTTAGGTTCATCATCCTCCATCTATGTAAAAAAACGTTTATAATAACTATATTTTTATCAATAGTCACTTTGAAAATCAAAATCAAATATCTCAACCCATTTATTATTACATTATATACTTTTATAACATGTTTATTATCAATTCTATGATAAAATTACTATTTTAGGCTTTAATTTATAAGTTTTTCATGTATGTTTAAGTGTGGTAATTTCAAAAATATTAATTTAATCATGGTTGCATAATATACATAATTTTAGAAATGAAATAAATATAATATATTTTCATAACATATGTATTTATATGTATTAATTAATTCTAGGATTATAAAATTGATTACAGTATTCATACATATGGTAGGATGTACAATTGAATGGACAATATTTCAATTTTTGTAGATGGATGGAATTGTGGGGAGATAAATATTAATTCATATCTAAATAATAATAATTTTTTCATATATAATATTTAAATCAATCCATTACATCCTTATTACAATAAGTGAAAAAATAAATAAAAAATGCCTCATCATAAAGTGGAGGTGGTATTTTACATGTACGCATGAATTATTTTCATTATAGTTAGAATGTTGGGGGAGACCCCCATTATTAAAAAACAAAAAACACACAAATCCCTTTTGTGGTAAAAGGGAAAACCAAGTATAAAACTGCCCCCCTAGGCTCAAAATCCTTAGGATACAATAGCTTGAAATACAAATAGCAGAAAGACATTACAAAAAAAGGGTAGCCCTAATGCCTAGTGAGAAAGATCCAATTAAAACACAAAGCCAAGAAAGAATAATTAATAAGTACAACCACACCACAACTTGTAGCATGTTGACCAGAGACCCCCACCCACACATAAGAGAAGACCACACCACCGTGACCCCCACACTCTGTATGCACCATGCTCTGTCATGAGGATAGAGACCCACACCAACAAGACTATCAATGGTAACAAATCTAACTAGATCTGGAACGCCATCCCATCTCATCTGAAGGTCCACCAGAATACGATGACTGCAAAGCCACCACCTCACCATACGTCATCCATGCTCACTTGATGCCACCCACCGAAGCTCACTACCATCATCTATCACTGTTGATGAAGCCACGATAAAAACTAAAATGTGAAATTATAGGACTAAAAAAGATCCAGAAGAACTAGATCCAGCCACCGCCTATAAAATTCCATGTCTCCCACAGCCTGAAAACTTCCTCCACCATCCCCCATAAACAAAGAGAGTTCCACGATAGAGCTAGAAGCCCACACCGCTAAGAACCCACGAGGCATCTGGATGCGACCAGATGTGGCCACCGCCCATGACACCAAAACATATGAACCTGAACACCAATAACATATCTTGAGAATATATAAAGAAACCATGAATAGAGGCACCCAATACACACTTCAAATAGCCTCTTCAAAGAAGGAAGAAAATCTTCCCATGGGAATACCATAACTTCACTCATGTGTGTGGTGGATTCCTACACCACGAAGTGATATGATTCATTTTTACATATTATTTATATAGAAGGTAATAAGAGTAAATTTAATTAATAAATGTGACATATAGAAAAAATGAATTTATGAAATAAATTCATTATAGAACATCATTTCTTTCAATCATTTAGATAAATGGAAAAATAGTTCATGCGAAATAAAGGCCCACCATCACCAAGAATGACGTAATCCATTTTTATATCTAATAATTATAATTATAACTATAAATATGTATATAATAAAAATATATGATATTTATATCATGGTTAACTACTTGGGGATAAACAATTCATGATCAAATTACATGTTCTGAAGCATACATTAAAGGCGAATAAATGATCTCCCAAAACATTGATTTTAACAAATAATTTTCAATAAAATAGTGATAAAATGTTATATGTAAATAATATATTCTATGACATATATGAGTATGGTTATATAATATATGTATAATAATCCAATGTTTTTTATATAGTTTCTTTGAAAGCTTCTGAAGGTAGTTGAGACTTATCGTAATGGATTTGAATTCTTTTTTTATCAGAGAGATATATACCATATTAACCACTCATTTATGTTGTAAGTTGTGTATAATTCCCCATATACATGTTATGAAATAAATATGATTATTTTATATATATTTAAATTTTCTTCTGATTTTATTATTTAATGGGTCTTATAATTAAAATTTTCCCTATGATTGAATGAAATTTTCATCTTGCTATATCTTTTCGAGACACATTTATTATACACAATTTTTTATATGGTGTATATAATTTTCATAAATTTAATTATTTATAATTAATATTATTTTTTGGGATTAAATATTTATATATGGTTCTTTATTTAATGAATCTTATGATTCAAAAAATAACAATGTAGTAATGATTTTATGTTATAACCATAATGTATATCAGTATTTTTTATGATTATTATTCCAATGAAGATATATTTTGGTATAAACCTGATGAAACTCATGAATTTTTTTATCAGAAGTTTATTTTTGAAAAATAAAATTCTCCAATTATTTTTACACTTCTAAAGGATTATTGAGACCAAATTTTTTTTAAGAAAAATCAACTTTATTTCTTTCTTCGGTCAAAACCCAATGTTATAATTTTGCAATGTATTGTAAACATTTATTAAAGAATGTGTTTAATGTTTTTCCTTTATTATTTAATGATATTTTTAACCATATTTTTTCTTTTTACAAATTATTTTTAATGGAATATTCTTATTGTTTTTTGGAAATGGTCTATTTTACTTTTTTATAAAATATGTGAAAGGATTATTTTTTTTATATATATGTAATGAAAATTATTCTCACCCAAAATATGAAATAAATTATTAAATGATTAAATAAAAAAATTACTAGTTTATCTTCATAAAAAATATTCCTCAAATATTTGGCTAATTTTTAGTTTTGAAATAATTAAATTCAATGTGAAAAGTTAATTTTTAGTGTGAAATGTTGAAACTGATTTTTGATATCATTTTCTTTAAAAGATGATATCTTTTGATATTACTTATTATTTATTAGGGATATTATCCAATAATATAATATTTATTATTTATATGGATGGTATGTTGTTATAATGATTTTTTTGAACCGATTATTTTTCCATAGGTTATGAAATGATGTATTGATATAACTCATATGAAGAATATTAATTTTCTATGTTTTATTATATTATTAAATGTCTATGAAACATTTATACTTTTCATAGGTTATTATATGATTAATATTAAATTATATTTTTGATAAATATATGGATTATTTGAAGGGTTTTACTTATATCTCAATCCAATGCATTGGGTAATAAATAATATTATATGATCTCAAAGTTACAGAAGAGGTCATCCAAATCCCGAAAGGGGGTACATAGGTGGATATCACAATCCCAAAACTGGGTACATGGGTGGTTATCCTATATTTTAAAGAAGAAATATGATATTTTATCTCAAAATTAACAGAGGGTACATAGGTGGTTTTCCTAGCTTTGAATCATGTATATGGGTGGTTAGAGAATATCCTAACATATTATGTGTAATTATAATTCTATTCACTCATGGGTCATGTTATTTTCTTATATTATGATTTATGAATTATTAACTACCATGATTTATCCCATGACCCATGTTTATGATCTATGATATGGAGTGTGTGTTTTTCAAATGTTAATCTCATATTCTAATACCATTATAATCATGTATTGATTCAGTGATATTTGAAATATCTCTTGTTTACCCTTAATAATAATATGATCTCACCATTTTCTAATATTTCTTTTCCCAAGGTTATAATGAAATTAATTTTTCATGATTTTCCTAAAAAGTATTCTAGTTATGATGAATATAATAGGTGGTGATGTAGAACTCTTTTGAACTATTTATTTATATATCTATGTTTACAAAGGCACAATAATTTCATGAATCATGGATGGTTTATTTTGTGTTGAAATAAATTCTTATCAACTGAGATATGATTTCTTATTAAGAAACATATTTACTTTTATTGGTATTTTAAAAAAATCTAACAGAGGTGGAAGTGATCAATTATATCAATTTAATGGTAATTATTTGGTTGTATTTGTTTTCATTGTAACTGTGATATATTCTTTCAATATTTTTTGATTTTATTAAATAAGCAATATCCCATTATATGATTATATTGATGTTTTTTGTAAAAAAAAAATAGAATAATTTGTTTTCCATCAAACATACTATTAAAGGATTATTCATATATTCATGTAGGTAAAAGAAATTACTTGTGTTTCTATCATTAATAATGAATATAATTGAATAAAATGTTGATGCTTCTACATTCAATTATAACATAAATACTTTCAATAGAGATTCATTTAAATAATATTTACTATTTAGATGTCTTTAATTATGAATGAGTGACATGTGTTATTATATGATGAGAGAACTACATAAAATAGAATCATTGTGATCGTTATATATTTCTATTGAAATGATAGATAAATAGTGTAAAAATAATTATAAAGTTTATCTAGGTTATTAAGGATAAATAAATGGATATAAAGTAAGAATTGTCACACCCAAAGATTTCTTAGAATGTTATTTCTTCAATGTAATTCTATAACATTCACTACATAGAACTCCGAGTTCAAGCGCATCACGACTTACCAAACTAGCCGTTCAAAAATGGTTATTAGTAGTATTAACTGAATTTTTAACTTTATATAATCCTCATAATTTTTGAATCCATATTATGAGTTTCTTAGACACAATATATGATCAAATACATTTTTTCAGATTAAAGAAGTATTTATAAAAAAAATGCAATTTTACCCCCTTTTAATGGTGCACCCTTTTTTAATCCAATATTTAAAAAACGTATATATTCAATTTGACAAAATAAACTACTTCTTTAGAATCAGGACATAGTAATTTAGTTTGAATAAATTTTTTGTGTTATTCTGATAACTTTCATATTTAGGTGAATAGTGAAAATTACTATATTTTAACTGAAAACAAATTTTTTAATCAAAATAATTTATAGTGTTAAGTTATAAATTTCAATGGTTTGGAGGTATATATATATATTATATTTTTACCATTTAATCTAATTCTGGTCATTCTAAGTAATTTTACATTGTAATTGGTCATAAACAAGTGTCAATCTTTTTATAATTATTATTTCGTAAAAATATGCCTTTTGGTTTTGACAATGATATTGATTTTAAATTAATAAATGAAAATTATATGTTTTCAATTTGGTAAAATAGACATCATTTTTGGATTCGGAATACTGAAATTAGCCTAGTTTAAATTTTTTGTATTTTCCTGAAAACTTTCAATTTTTGATGAATATTGAAAAACACTAAGTTATTGTTTAAAACTGAATTTTTATTTAAATAAATATTTGTTTTATTTAAACTTATTTTAGGTAAAAATATATATATAATACCTATATAAATTCAATTTAATTCATTAGAGTCAGTTTATAATAATTTTAGATATATAAAAAGTTTATTAAACTTTTCAGCGTCTTTTACCAACCTCATAGGAGAATTTGAAAATTCACATAAAACATAATTTTACCACTTTTGTGAGTGGAATTTCAAAAATAAGAGAGACATGGTTAACCAAATTAAGTAAAATTTGGATCAATAAGATGAAATTAAATTTTGATAAATAGTAACTTTTGACTTTTATTTACCGCAGTTAAAGGTAAATAGGGCAATTCAAGGTAAAAAGAATATTGTAATAATTCCAAATTACATTAACACATGCCCTAAACTTACTGGATGAGTAATGGCGGACCATGGGAATCCTTGGGTCGATTTTGGGATCCCATGAATCCACTTATGAATGATAATGACACTTCATATTAATTAATTTAAAGTAGATACAAAATTGTCAAAAACACAAATATTTAAATAAAATAATTTTTATATGGTGTTATATAATTAATAGTTTTGACTATAAATATTATTTGTAAATCTAAAAAGTTTTCAAAATTCATGGTAATTTTTTATAATTTTTACAAATCAAATAATTAAAATTATTTATGACACCATGATGATGCAATAATTTCCTTATTAATGAACGAATCAAATAAATGGTATTATAAATATTAAAATACATATAATTTCAATGTTTTTATGACATCCAAGAATTTTCTAGGTTTATATGACATTTTATGGCTTATTAAATGTATATTTATCTAATTAATAAAGTTCTTCTGACTTTCACAAAAACAAAATACTAAATAGTGTCAAAATTGACATAAATTAATATTTAAATAAAATACTATATTATTGGTTGATATCATATTCCTGAAAATGTAAGGTTCATCCAAAGGTCATAAATAATATTATTTATGTAATTAATGATACACTTGAGGTTCTCATGAATGTTTACTATATGATTATTAAGCATATAGAGAAAGAATACCAGAAGACGCGGTAAAAGTTAAACTATTTATCTATGAGTTAAATCTAAAAGATAAGGATAAAATGGTAACATAAACTTGTCTAAAACCTATTTTTTGAGATTATTTCGACCCATAACCACTTAATTCCAGAAATAAATTCATTTGGAACCATTATAAACCGAATATTATTGTATAATAAATTAATACTTTAATCTTTTCTCAAAGTGACCCTCACCCCTCTTATAAAAGGGAACTTACCCTTCTCTCAAAATCACACCTCAAAATCCATTTAGCTCACCCAAAACCAACTGAAATATCCTCCCAAATATCCTAACTTGATATTAAAGGCCTTCCTTTGGTTCGAAATCCTAATTAAGGATCCCTTTTGATCAAATCAAAAGGAAGAACTCGAAGAAGAGGTATTGATTTCACCACCCTCTTTCAAGTTCTCATATTCTTCCACTTACTATTTCTTTGTTTTTTCCATTCTAAAATAATAAATCTAGTATATTCTATATACTCTGATGTTAGTATAAATATGGCACAAATATATTCATTATTCAACCCATCTTATGAATGATAATGTCACCATGTGTGCGTGCGTACAACTTACCATCTCCACGCGGTGGGGAAATTTGTTATTCAACACTGTTATTTGGATGGATATAATGATGATTAATATTTATATAAATAATTAAAATAACATTATAATGTATCTATAAAATTAATATTCCATCCAATTCCACACCTTTAAAGAAATGATATTGTCTCTCGTGCATAGGTACGGATTACCGTCTCCACGACGCGATTAGATTCATTTCCACGATCACCATTCATCGATAATATAAAAATATATTTTACTAATATTTATATAATATATGACAAAATAATTCTAATAGAGATTTATATATTAATATATATATGTACTTATATATATCTTAATCACTTAGTTCCGTTCAATATGATATGAAAACGGAAACAGCGTTTATGCATACGTACGGACTACCGTCTCCATAAATAGTGTTTTTCATTTCATAAATATGTCTATTATACATGTTTATATTCAAAATATATATTATATATAAATCATGTTTTATATTATGTATGTTTTAAAATCTTGGTTTAAGTGATACAATCAAGAGTAACAAGTTAAAACACGTACGATAAGGAAATCAATTATTACCCAAAATGTTAATTTAACATGGAAGTTATTATTAAATGGGTATTATAAAGTCATTAATGAATCATGTATGATATCATAAATACCAATATGGTTCTGGTATACTTTAATATAATACTACTATTTTCATATAGGAGGTTTAACGTACCCTCTACTAAAGGAATGTTCAAGGTACGGGGTTTTTATCTCACTCCTTATTCATGTGAGATTCATGCCATATTGCCACTATTACCTCTTTGTGGTGTATATACTGCCCATAATTGTATTATTTGTGTAATAAACTTTAAATTATGTGCATTTACATATTCATTGTATGATAATTCTTTCCTAGGGTGTATTTTTTGTATGTTACCAAATTGGTAAGGGTTAATTTTAAAATCTCTTTATTATCCGAGGTTGTTTTTACGTGTGTATCTACTAGGACATATTTATTATCAATGTCCATGTTTCATCAAATAGTTTTCAAAGGGATTATTTTATGATACTTTTTACTAGACATCATTTTAAATGTTTTAATGTTTTATTATTCTAATCCATTCTCATTAATGTCTTTCTTCAAAATGGTTTTAAGGATTTATTTAAATGGACATGAATGTTTTAAAATGTTAATTACTTTTAAAATTTTCAATGTGGTATGGGACAATTTGATTAAAAAATTTATTTAAATGTATTCCTTACAAATTTTGCCACATTTAAAAGATTTCATGAAAAAGGGATATTTCTCTCAAAGGATTTTACAAATCATTATCATCTAATTAAAAATCCTCTAATGGATTTTAAACATGTTTGAGGTTGATTTATTATGATAAAAATCTTCAATATTGTATTGAAGGTTTTGTGATATGTTTGACAGTGTATTTGTTATTTTTATAACATTCATGGTTCATGGGTAATGTATTTACATTTCATATGCCCATTTTAATATGAATGTTTATGTTATGTTTAAACCGTTTCATATGAGGAATGCATTGGACTTAGTAAGTGACAGGTGGAGCCTGCTATAGCTCCTCAATGAATCGGTAGGTATCATAATACCAACTACTATCTCGGAACAAGGCCTTGACAAAATATTATTTTTAGTATTGGCACAAGACCATGAATATATAGTTATGATAGTATGGAATTATGCATTCCATCATTATGAAAGTTGCTATTGATATTGCATGTGATTATTCTAATAGTATAATATACATGTGAATAAGTAAATGGATTTTTTTTATTTTATATTTCCCATATGATGCTGAATTTTATGTTTAAAAAGGCTTTTGTTTTAGTTTTATACATTTCCTGAAATGTTTATGCCTATTTTTGAAAATTTCTGCTGGATTGTTATTCCTACTGTGCATCTGATCTCACCCCTTTCTATATTTTAATTTTATTAGGATTCCATGAATTTTATTATGATTGATAAGAATGGATAAGCTAGGGGATTAATAGTGTTCTCAAAGGATAATTTATGTTGTGTTTTATTTTCAACAGTGTAATGTAACGTCTATGTATGTAATATATTTTCCAAGATTGCAAAACAGATCAGTTTTTCGGGACTTGATTCCTTGTATTCTTTCCAATGTATTAACCTAATGAACCGACTCTGGGTAACTGGGGTTAGGGCGTTACAGTTGGTATCAGATAATGTTTAGAAATAACCTTGGAAACTATATTTAGATCAACTCTAATTAGAGCACATGACACTAATATAGAATTTGAGGAATAATATTGAACAACTTCCTATAATTTTGGTAATGTAAAGATTTTGTGGGTTTTCCAAGCAAATAAATCCTTGTTTGGATACGAACAGGTAGAGGATTCTCTTGTACAGATGTACCTAGGGGTAAAACCCAAAAACACCACTTTGAGCTAGACTCAAACGGGAACTAGTGCACGACAATGGGACTTGTTGTAGTCTTGGTTACGACACTCCCGAGTGATATTCTTTGGATAATTCTCATTTTATTTACAAATAATTATGAAAGATTTACGAGTATATATCTCCTAAAATGAAATATTTTTATAGATTATATCCATAAACTATTCAATTTATGTTAGTTATTTTACAAGTTTGGAATTATTCATTCCAATTCATAAACTGACCTACTGTATGCCATTGTATAGAAATGGAGGCCAGTAGAAAGAATGTGAACTCCAGCAAAACGTATGATCCAAAGAGTAGGAAGGACCATATCTTTCAATGTATTAGGCCAACATTTAGAAGGGGAATATTCTACCATGTATTATCAACATATGAAGATATAGTATCATGTGTTAATAAGATAAGTAAGGAATTCTATGAGTCATATGTCTTTGAAGGGAAGCAAGAGTAGAAAAGGATGAAAGATAGAAATATGGATAAAGAGAAGTTGGAAAAGAAAGATTTTCCAATATGTGATAAATGTGGAATGAGTCACCAAGTTAAATTATTTTAGGGAATGAGAGTTTGTTATAAGTGCGGAGAAAAAAGACACCATGTATGTGATTGAAAAGGTAAGAAAAAGTTTTCAAATGCTTTATCTGCACGATGTTGATACACCAAGAGAATCAATGTTTCATTCATAAGACTATACCGAAAATGATGTTATTGGATAATAATGAAGTTATGATACTATATCAGATGAATAGGAATGACTAGTGTTCTTATGTTGTTGTTATAGAATTATTTCATTTGAGTGTTGTATCAATAGTATACTAGTTACATGAATTATGGAGATAAATAAGGATTGTACTATAGTACTATTTTATAGAGGATTTAAAATTATATGGTTCTAACAAAAGTGACTTAATAGTAAGATATTAATTTTGAAAAATACATGGTTTATGGAAAGGTAATCAATAATATGGTCTTGATAATGAGGTTGTGATTTTGGAATAAAATATGGTTGATTTGGATAAATTATATTTGATATTTTTGACTTCCTTCAAACTAATTAATGATTTGTATATTCCATCATTGTTGGAGTTTACAACATTTTTTGGATAGAAGGAGTACATCCAGTATTCCATAAAGAATAATAAATAATGAATATAATCAATAAGGTTTTATAGTAATTCAGGATGTTACCATGTTTTAAAATAATACATGATTAAGGTGTTCACATGTTATTACATGGAAAAAAGGATCCTCACTGTGTCTAACTTAAAAAATTTGGACTGAGAGTTTGGATATAAGTATTTCAAATATGTCAAAAGGTTGGAATGGATTAAGTTTGAAATTGGATACTATTGTTAAGGTTATTTTTGGATTATTTTAAAAAGGAAAACCCAAAGGTTGGGCGACAACTCTTCACGTCCGGCAAGGCCGTGAGACTTGAACTCGCAACCGAAGAGCGAAAAAGGTGCATCATCTACAACTGGAATACATGATGTACTGGTTTGTATAATTTAGTTTTTTTTTAAATAGTCCGACAAATGAAATATAGATTCATTATTTTTGTAACCTTATTTTATTTAGTTAAATATAATTTTTTTTGAAATCATTTGGATGGAAAGATGAGTTTGTGGTATGAATTAGATGAAGGATGAAACTCCACTTCTAAAGTATATATATATATTTATTTTTCACTTATACTATAAAGAAATAAACTCTTAATCTTTAGGTATGGAATCTTAAAACTAAATATCTTTTATACTAATACCTTATGTTTTGTTGAACCGATGATATTTTAAATCATCGTAGATTTATGGCTTTGAGTCCCTCAATTATAAAATTGTTTGTGACTCATGACCTCAATAACTACCTATAAATATTCACATTTTCCCTTAAATTATGTGTCTTTAATTTTTACCAATGTTCTCTTAACTAAGATCATGATTTGTTAGTGGCTTTTTCATTCCCATATTCCTATTATTAATAATAAATTTTATTGACCCAATTTCCGATTTGGGTTTTCCCACAAAAGTATTTTCTACTTTCAACATTTTATTTTTGGAGAACAATTTAAAATTGAGAGGATGAAATTTATTGAATGAAGGATCAATGTAACACCCCAAGATTTCTTAGTACGTTATTTCTTCAAAAAAATTAAATAACTTGCACTACACACAACACTGAGTTCAAGCGCATGATGACTTACCAAAATTGCCGTTCAAAAACGGTTATGAATAATATTAACTGAATTTTTTTTTAATAAAAATAATATATAGTGTTAGATTATAAATTTTAATATTTTGGAAGTATATATAGATTATGTTTTTACAATTTAATATAATTATGGTCATTGTATGTAATTTTACATTGAAATTGGACATAAACAAGTGTCAATCTTTTGATAGTTATTATTTGTTAAAAATATGCCTTTTGGTTTTTTCAACGGGATTTAATTGTAAACTAATTAATGAAACTTATATGTTTTTAATTTGATAAAATTGACCTCATTTTTGGATTTTTAATATCAAAATTATCCAAGGGTGAATTTTTGGTATTTTTCTGAAAACATTCAATTTTGATGAACAGTGAAAAACTCTAAGTTATTGTTTAAAACTAGATTTTTTATTTAACTAATTATTTATAGTATTTAAAATTTATTTAGGTCATAAGAGATAAATAATACTTATAAAAATTCAATTTAATTCATTGGATAAATTTTATAATAATTTTAGATATATAAAAATATTATTGAACTTTTCACCGTATTTTACCCACCTCCTAGGAGAATTTTCAAATTCATATAAAATATAATTTTATCGCTTCTGTGAGTGGAATTTCAAAAATTATAGAGTCATAGTTAATCTCAGTATGAAAAAGAGTTTCAATAAGATGAAAATATTATTTGGTGAATAGTAACTTTTGACTTTTATTTACCGCGGTTAAAGGTAAATAGGGAAATTCGTGGCAAAAAGAATATTGTAATAATTCAAAATTACCTTAACACATATCATAACCTTATTTTATGAGTAATGGCGGACCATGGAAATATTTTTGTCGATTTTTGGACCCCATGGAGCCACTTATGAATGATAATGACACTTTAGATTAATTTATTTAAAATAAAGACAATATTTATATAAAATAATATTTTATAGTATTTAATTTTTATATGGATTTATATAAGAAATATTTTTGACTATAAATTTTATTTAGAGAGAGAAAAAGATTTACTATATCATGGGATTTTTTTATAATTTTAGACAATAAATAATTAAATTTATCAATGACACAATGATGATGCAGTAATTACCTTATTAATTAATGAATCAAATAAATGGTATTATAAATATTAAAATAAATATAATTTCAAATTTTATATGAAATCCACGAATTTTATAAGTGAATATGACATGTTAGGGATGATTCAGTGTATCTTGTTCGAAGTAATCATGTTGTAATGACTTTCACAAAAATAAAATACCAAATACTGTCAAAATTGACATAAATTAATATTCGAAACAAATACTATATTATTGGTTGATATAGTATTCATAAAAAATATATGGTTATGGAAAAATGAATAAATAAAATTATTTATGTCATTAATGAGTCACTTGAGGTTCTATTGGAAGATTATCGTATGTTTATTAACCATGAAGTGTAAGAATATCAGAAGACACGGTAAAAGGTAAACTATTTAACTAAGAGTTAAATCTAAAAGATAAGGTTAAAATGGTAACCTAAACTTGTATAAAACCTCTTGGTTGATAGTATTTAGACCCATAACCACTTAAGGTTCGAAATAAATTCATTTTTAACCATTATAAACCGAATATTATTGTATTGTAAATTAAAACTTTAATCTTTTCCTAAAGTGACCCTCAGCCCTCTTATAAAAGGGAACTTCCACTTCTCTCAAAATCACACCTCCAAAGCCATTTTCATTGGAAGAACCCTGCCCCAATATCATCCCAACTATCCTACCTTCATTCTAGAGGGATTGAACTGGTTAGAAAGCCCACTTATTGATCCCTTTTGATCAAACCAAAAGGAAGAACCTGAAGAAGAGATAATGATTTCACCACCCTTTTTCAAGTTCTCTTATTCTTCCACTTTCTCATACATTGTTGTTTCCATTATAAATAATTAATCCATAATATTCTATACAATGTGATGTTATTATAAATATGGTACAACTATATTCATCACTCTACCCATCTTATGAATAATAATGTCACCTTGCGTGCGTACGTACAGCTTACCGTCTCGACGCCGTGTTGTAATTTTTTATTCAACACTATTTTATTTTTATGTATATAATGATGAGTAATATTTATATAAATAAAGAAAATGATATTCTAATGTCTCTGTAAAATTAATATACCATCAAATTCCACACCTTTAAGGAAATGTTATTGTCACTCGTGTGTATGTACGGATTACCGTCTCCACAGCGCGATGAGATACATTTCCACGATCACCATTCATCGACAGTTATAAAAATATTTATTACTAATAAGTATGTAATATATGACATAATAATGCTACTAGAGATATATATATTTATATATATATATGTACTTACATATATTTTATTCACTTAGTTTCGTTCAATATGATATAAAAACAGAAACATCGTTTATGCACACGTACGGACTACCGTCTCCATAAATGATGTTTTTCATTTCAAATATATGTCTATTATACATATTTATATTATAAATATATATGGTATATAAATAATGTTTTATATTCTGTAAGTATTTAAATCTTTTTCTATGTGATACAATCAATAGTGACATGTTAAAACACATACGATAAAGAAAGTGATTATTACCTGAAATGTTAATTTAACATGGAATTTATTATTAAATGGGTTTTATAAAGTCATTAATGAATCACGTGTGATATAATAAATAATAATATGGTTCTTTTATAATTTAATAACAAACTATGATCTTTATACAGGAGCTTAAACATACCCTCCACTAAAGGAAAGTGCAAGGTAAGGGGTTTTCATGTCACTTCTTATTCCCGTGAGATTCATTAAATATTTCCACTATTACCTTTTTTGTAGTGTATGTACTACCCATAATTGTAATCTTTGTGTAATACAATTTAATTTATGTTTATTTACATATTCATTATATGGTACTTTTTTCATAGGGGGTATGTCTCATAATTCACCAAATTGGTAAGGGGTAATTTCACAATCTTATTATTATCCGAGGTGGTTTTTACATAAGTATCTACTGGGACATATTTATTATCCATGTACATGTTTTATAAAATAGTTTTCCAAGGGATTCTTTTTAGTTACTTTTTACTAAAACATAATTTTAAATGTTCTAAATATTTATTCTTCTAAACCATTCTCATTAATGTCCATGTTTCCAAAATGGTATTATGATTTATTTAAATGGACATGAATATTTTAAAATGTTAATTAATTTCAAATGTTTCAAAGTGGTATGGGATAGTTTGATTCAAAAATATATTTAAATTTCTTCCTTTATAAATGGTGTGACTTTTAAATATTTTCCTGAAAAAGGGATACTTCTCTAAAAGGGTTTTACAAATCATTTTCATATATATCAAAATACCTTAATGGATTTTAAACATGTTTGAAGTTGATTTATAATGATACAAATCTTCCATATTGTATTGAAGGTTTTCTAATATGTTTGACTGTGGATGTGTTATTTTTATACCATTCATGGTTTATGGGTAAAGTATTGATATTTCGTATTCCAGTTTTAATACGAATGTTTATGTTATATTTAAACCTTTTTATATGAGGAATTCATTGGACTTAGTGATTATCGAGTGGAGCCTGCTATAGATCCTATATGTATTGGTAGGTCTCCTGAGACAAACTAGTATCTTGGTACAAGGCCTTGACAAAATCTTATTTGTAGTCTTAGCACAAGGCCATGAATATGTGGTTGTGACTGTCTGGTATTATGAATTACATCAATATGAAAGTGTCTATTGATAACGAATGTGATTATTTGACTAGTATAATATCCATGTGAATAAGTAATGGGATTATTTTATTTTATCTTTCCCATATTATGATTAATTTTATGTTTAAATTGGATTGTGTTTTAGTCTTACACATTTCCTTTATTTTTTATTCTTATTTATGAAAGTTTCTGCTATATTGTTATCCTTACTGAACATCTGATCACACCCCTTTCTATGTTTTAATTTTCCCTAGATTCCAAGAAGTGTATTATGATTAATATGCAATATTATTCTAGGGGATTAATGGTGTCCTCAAAATATAATTTTATGATATGTTTTATTTTATAAAGTTTAATGTAACATCTATGTATCTAATCTATTTTCCTTAGACTGCTAAACTAATATGTCTTTCGGGACTTGATTCCTTGTAATCATGCCAATGTATTCAAATAATGCACCGACTCCAGGTAACTAGGGTCAAGGTGTCATAAGAACACTACTTTATTACAAGAAGTATACCATGCATGATAATTAGAAGAAACCAAGAGTGGGTTTCTCAAATATAGAAGGGGTTGTTCTAATTGATCTATGAGGTTTATCCTATTATTGATGAATTTGAGATTTCTATAAAGGTGATATAATTATTTTGTTTGTAAATATATATTGATTAATTTATGAGGGATTATTGTACAAAATAGTAATTTGGAATTTATGTGTTTATAATTATTCTTATCTGTTTTGATATTTATAGAATAATTTAATGATCCATTGTCGGGGGTTAATGGTAATATGAGATAATATTCATAAGTTATGAAATTCTATGTGATATATTAAAAAAAATTAAAAGAAATTATTTTCACATTTTTTCCAAGAAGAATATATTTTACAAAGAACATAGTGGTTACATACGATACATAAAATTATATATACGTTATGTGAATTTTTTACAAAATAGATATCTGGGTCTAAAAATATACACAATATAAATTAATGAATAAGTGTTACTCATAATTTATTAGTTTAATGAAATATCTATGATTTTTATGATCTCATTGATATATAATAATAACTACTTTCAATGTGATGCTAGTTAGTTAGATGTTTAATGATTTATGTAAAGGAATAATTTATTCATTGAGTATCAAAAATAATATAAAACATTTTCTGCGGGTTAATCAATAAATATTTTGAAATATATGGAGTGAATATAATTATACCAAATGAATCATATTTCTTATATGAAGATTTAAAATTAGAAAAAAATATGATTTTTTTAGATATTATAAGGTTTTTTATAAGTTTGTTTTAGAAGATACTGTGATGATTTTATGCTAATTCTCATATAAATATGTATCATGATTAATGTTACTATCATAATTTTATCTGGATTATTCAGTGGTGATAAATGATGAAAATAAAGAATGTATATGTCTTATATAAGAATAATCCACCCGAATGCATTATAATATTTAAAAACATGGGAAATATGGTAATGTGAATTTAGATACATCCATGATGTATTGAGAATTATGACATCATTGTACCACTATGTGGAGAATTTCCATGATGTGGTGACTGTGAGTTGTGTCTTATATTATGACCATTGTGTAGTTGAAGTCATAGTATCATGAATATTTTTCTATATATAATTTCATTCCATGGTATAAGAGTCAACAGTAGGAAAATATTACTTCAAGAATATATAGAGGGAATAAATTTCCTTATATTATGTGGAGAAGAAGAGGTCTCAATAGTTATAGATATAACCTAGGGAATATACATAATGTTTTTAATGGATTGAATTGAGAATGTAATATGTGAGAACAACATGATTTTTCATGACTTTAAAAGTGAGGTATTATGGTGATACAATAATATTTTTAAATGCGATAATATTCTTGTGATTTATAGTGTATTAAAAATGAATTCTTTGTGAGGAGACAAAAAGAATATATAAAAATTAAAATTGGGAGGACATTTATGTATATTTTTTAAACCAATATAGTTATTCTAAAGAGAATTAAGAGTATAAAATGGAGTAGATGAAACCATATTAGAAGAGAATAAAATGTTTTTCAAATAAGTATAAGGGTAAGAAGAATAGAATATATCAATGTCCACATGCCTTAATCATTTATATTTTCTATATTATAATGAATAATGCTACTATAAAAATTAATTTACTAGAATAAATATGTGTTTTAAAAAACCAATTGATGAGGAAGAAGATATTTTTTATTGATATAGTGATATGTAGATCAATGAAGAAGATCTTTTTCATTGTTTTGTTGTCAGTGTTATTATATATTGGTGTGATCTTGTAAAAAATCAAGTCAGGTGATTATAAACATGTGGGATCTATTATAAAAAACATATAAGAAGAAAATTTCGGATTTTCAAGAGATAGATTTCTGGTATTCACTTGTGTCATATAGTGAATATCTTAATCGTATAATTCGACCTGAATCTAGAAAGTAAGAGTCTCTCACATTTTATTTTATCCTTATAAAAAATTTTCTTCTTTAAAATTCCTATTTCTTATTAGAAATAGATAAAGGAAAATAAAAAAATAATATATCAAGACTTTCATTAGGTATATAGGTTATATTGAAGGATAATTTAGATGATCATCAATAATTGATTTACCCGCCTCTCAATGAGACATCACCCCTTACCTGGTAAAAAAATGATATTTCTATAATAAATGAAAAATAAAGATTAATTATTTTGAAATAATATTTCTTTATAGAATATTTATTCTTTTGAAAGTGTGTTTTAATTGGTCTTTTATAATGGAATTAGTTTAGTATTATAATATAAAAAAATTTAAAAGGGTTAAAATGTATTTTTATATATATTTTTAAGAATGAAATGTTGAATATGTTCTGATAAATGATTTGATATGATTTCCCAGTTGTGGTTGATGCTCTGTTTTGAAATATTTAGTAATTTCATGATATGTTGGTGTTTTGGTTACAATGTTCTGATTATATTATTCTTTGATGATCTTTGATTACTTTGTTTAAATGTTACCTTATTTAATGAGTAATATATAACCGTTTATTGTGTCAATTAAATTATATAGTGGTTTTATATTTGTGGGAAATTAAGAGGATTCCTTTTGAATTGGATTTTTTTTTCAAAATAATATAACCACATCCTCTTGTAAATGAGTAATGGGTATTAATATTTTTTCAACAACATAGAGGATAATAAAAGATCCTTGGATTAACTTGAGATTGTGTGAGACAACTTTAGATAGATAAGGGATGGTTGAGATATTCACCATCGACCTCGAGGGAAATAATGGAATATCATTGGGTTTTCCTAAAAGTGGTCATGTTATTTAATAATTTATTTTAAGGGTAAAATCACAGTGTTGTTACAATAATTTATTGATTCTAGGATATTGTGATAAGAGTTTTTATATTTACCTCATTAGATTGGTTGGTGTTTTCTAATATAATATAAAGTAATTTGTCACGTATCTAGAAAGACCTAGATGGATTAGGTAATATTTAACGTAGGGTTTCTTGACTAAAATTACATTGACTGAGAGAGTAGTCTATATGAACTCATTTGTTCTTCCCCATTAGCTAAATGTTTTTTTTACTAATGGAGGGGTACCCGTTAATATAATTGAAAGACTATACCATCCAAATGACACCCATCAAATAATTTAATTCATATAAAATATACTGTATTAAAAAATTATATATTTATAAACAATTTAATTACTTACATACTAATAAAATAACAATTAAAAAAATAAATTAAAATCCATTTAATGGTGACTCTATCAAATTTTCAATTGATATATCTACATGTTCTTGATTATCTCGATAAAAAATGAAAAATAAAACAAATTGATGTGAAACTATTAGAGGATTCAAAAAAGGTCTTAGTATTGCATTTATATCACTATCAAACTATTCCAACCTTGTAACGAGGAATATGGCCTTCACATTTAACATATTTTTTATATTATATTTTCACAACAATTATTGTATTTATGTAATTTGTGAGTGTATAACATTGTAATACACCACAATGGTAGCCTTCACATTTAACCTAAAAATATTTTCATTCATGTGGGTCCCTATACTAGATCAATAATAAGAATAATTAATGTAAAAAATGTTTTTTGGAACCATTAAATAATCATACCAAAATAATTTCTTCCCCAATATTCTTTGCCTAATGACGTTGGTAAATATCAATAATAGAATATATCAATGGATGGATATCTTTATATTCTGATTATGACAACCCGTATATTTAACACACATTAATTTATTATTTATTACATAAATATACACATTAAACTACTAAAAGATAACAATTCATAGTTCTTTTTTGTGATTGGGCATAAAGGCTATCATTTTTTCAATAAAAATATACTTACATAAACTAATCCACCATAACTTGTTCTTAAAAATCCACTCATCTTATAAAACATCATGTGAGTATCTTGGAACATATGAAAGAAAGGGGGAAAGCTATAAATCCTAGTACGAGAATAAAAAAAGAGTATAATAAGTTAATGTAGTACATGTGAGACAATATGAATGTCATGGTAATATAAGTGGGTTGAGAATAATAATCGTGAACAATAAGGCCTAATATAAACTGATAACATAATGGAAACCTAGAAAATTTGGAATAATTAAAACTTAAAATTATAAACATCAAGGATAAACAAAAATAAAACATAACATAGAGTTATTAGGATAACTCATTTTTCCCCATAAATGGTATCTCATGAGAGAAAAAATTTATATAATTCATTAAAGAGCTATATAATTCTAGGACCACCCATCCCTTTTATGTAATATACATCAATAGCTTTACCCCATATATCATTAAAAAAGGTATGTTTTTAATAAATTTAACTTAAATATTAAGGATTTTTTGTAACATTCTTGTAATTACACATTAAACATAGGGTAGGTAAAATAAGAAGAACACCCTTGAGTGGAAATCTATATGGGTATTCTGAAATAATGGTTTTCCATGGAAACCCATAGGATAATTTCTGCCACATAACATGTGAAAATAAATGTTTATTGAAGGGTTTCATGACTGATAAATGGTTCTATAATTACATAATAATAATGAAGAAATTAATAGGAATGTGTAAAAAAAATTCCATTCATGAACAATTGGTAATAAAAAGGTCTGACATAAAGAAGATGGTTGAATAAAGAGGAGAAGGAGAAGATCACTTACCTCCAGTAGTTACATCTAAATTATTTGAATAATTTAATTAAGAGTTGGGGATCCATGGGAGGGATATTGAGAGTGAAAGGATGAGTAAATTAATTATTTATGGATTTTGAGTTATGTGAAATGTAATTTTAGATTGGTTAATATATCAACAAATATGGTGAGTCTTTAGTATTTTATAAATATTGTTTTTGGACTATATATCATAAATTAATCCAAAATAAACATTACATGGGTTTTCTAATGATTTTCAAAAAATTTGATTATATTGTATTAGTTTATATGTCAATGAACACAAATAATAAAAATAAAACACTTGGTGATGTCTAAGTGTGTCCAGTTTCTAAAGAATTAATATTTAAATATTAAAATATAATATTTGTTTTAGAGGATTCATTAACAGTTTCTTAAAATAATCAAATGTCCTCAAAACACATTATGTTTAATCACAATCAATATTTTCTACATTTATACTCTTTATAGTATTTGTCACATAAAACTTGGGATTCTATGATGTCATAATAAAAATTGTATATTTATACTGTAATTAATTTTGACCACCAAATTTGATAATCTATTAAAATTATAACAAAATTACAATTATATATTTTTAGTTTCTTTTTCAAAAATAATATTTATTTTTTCTAAATAATTATCTATATTTGAAAATTTTATCATTTAAATTAAAAATATATATTTATTGGAAAATATGAGTATTTGTATATAACGTGTTTATGACCCATATAAAAATTAATTTAGACTTCATAAAATTTATTATAATTTATATTTAATAAATAATATCTAAAAAATAATTTTATTAATGTATAAATTATATAAAATATTATACAATTTATTAAAATAGTGTGTCTACAGAAATTATATAAATCTGAAAATACAATTTTTATTTCATCATGTCAAAATATCATTTTTAACAAACATAACGTGTAATCATAATGATTCAATTAAATATACATGTAATTATTATTTAAAAGAAACCAAATTATAAATTATTAAATTTCATAATATTAGGGTTTAAATACATAACCTTTTATTATAGTAGTGAAATCCTTAAGGGTAATGTATATTATTTTGAGATTTTCATGGGGTGGTTCGATGAACTTTGTTTGGCCCTAATCTTGATGAGCTTGAACTAATCCTTTAAATTGTTTCAATAATTCTTTAGTTTTCTAATAATTGGATGGGATTAGTCATGTGAAAATCCTGGTGAATCTATCTCCCTCATAAGCTCCAATAAACAGGCTTCATAGTGTATTATTCTACTGGTCGAGGACATCGTTTCCATTTTATCTGTCAAATGGATTTACAGTTGGTAGTAGCAAAAGTTTAGCAATAACCTTGGAAACTAGATTTAGATAAAATCTGATTAGAGCACATTACCCTAAGATAGACTTTGAGGAATAGTATTGAAAAACTTTCTAGAGTTTTGGTAATGTAGAGATTTTGTGAGTTTTCCATGAAAATAAATCCCAGTTTGGATACGAACAGGTAGAGGCAGCTCTGGCACAAATGTACCTAGGGGTAAAACCCAAAAACACCACTTTGAGCTAGACTCAAACGAGAACTGGTGCACGACAATGGATCTTGCTGTATTCTTGGTTACGACACTCCCGAGGGATATTCTTTGGATAATTCTCATTTTCTTTACAAATAATTATGAAAGATTTACGAGTATATATCACCTCAAATAAAATATTTTTATAGATTATATCCATAAACTATTCAATTTATTCTAGGTATTTTACAATTTTGGAATTATTCATTCCAATTCATAAACTGACCTAGTGTATGCCATTGTATAGAAATGGCACCCAGTAGAAGGAATGTGAACTCCAGCAAAACGTATGATTCAAAGTGTAACAAAGACCATATCTTTCATAGTATTAAGCCAACATTTAGAAGGGGGATAGTCTACCATGTATTCTCAACATATGAAGAAATAGTATCATGTGTTAATAAGATAAGTAATGAATTCTTTGAGTCATATGGCTTTGAAGGGAAGCAAGAGAAGAAAATGATGGAAGATAGAAATATGGATAAAGGGAAGAGAGAAAAGAAGAATTTTACAATATGTGATAAATGTGGAATGAATCACCATGTTAAATTATTTAAGGGAATGAGAGTTTTTTATAAGTGTGGAGAAAAAAGAAACCACCTATGTGATTACAAAGGTAAGAAAAAATTTCAAATGCTTTATCTACAAGGTGTTGATACACTAAGCTAATCAATGTTCCATTCATAAGACTATACCAAAAATGATGTTATTTAATAATAATAAAGTTATGATACTACATCAGATGAATAGAAATGAATAGTGTTCTTATGTTGTTGTTATATAATTATTTCATTTGATTGTTGTATCAACAGTATACTAGTTACATGAATTATGGTGATAAATAAGGATTATACTACAGTACTATTTTATTGAGGATTTGAAATTATATGGTTCTATTAAAAGTGACTTAATAGTAAGCTATTATTTTTTGAAAATACATGGTTTAAGGAAAGGTAATCATTAATATGGTCCTGATAATGAGGTATTGATTTTGGAATAAAAGATGGTTGATTTGGATATATTATTTTGGATATTTTTTACTTCTTTGAAACTAATAAATGATTTGTATATTCCATCATTATTGGAGTTTAAAACACTTTTTGGATAGAAGGAGTATATCCAGTATTAAATATAGAATAAGAAAGAATGAATATAATCAATAAGGTTTTATAGTAATTCAGGATGTTACCATGTTTTAAAATAATACATGATTAAGATGTTCAGAAGTTATTACATGGAAAAAATGATCCTCATTGTGTTTAATTTAAAATTTTGGACTGAGAGTTTGGATATAAGTATTTCGGATAAGTCTAAATGTTGGAATGGATTAAGTTTGATATTGGATACTATTGTTAAGGTTATTTTTTGATTGTTTTAAAATGTACAACTAAAAGGTCGGGTGATAACTAGTCGCATTCGGCAAGGCCACGAGACTTGAACTCGCAACCGAAGAGCGAAAAAGGTGCATCACATACAACTGGACTACGTGATGTATTGGTTTGTATAATTTATTTTTTTTAAATAGTCGGAAAATTGAATTATAAATTCATGTTTTTGTAACCTTAATTTATTTAGGTAAATATAATATATTTTTTTGAAATCATTTGGAGGGAAATATGAGTTTGTGGTAGGAATTAGATGAAGGATGAAACTCCACTTGTCAAGTATATATATATATATGTATATATTCTTCTATTATACTATAATGAAATAAATTCTTAATCTTTAGTTAAGGAATCTTAAAACTAAAGATTTGTTATACTAATTCCTTAAGTTTTGTTTAACTGGTGATATTTTAAATCATCGTAGATTGATGGTTTTGAGGCCCTCAATTCTAAAATTGTTTGTGACTTCGGACCTCAATCAATCCCTATAAATATACACATTTTTCCTCCAATTGTGTGTCTCTAATTTTTACCAATGTTCTCTTAACTGAGATCATAATTTGTTAGTGGCTTTTTCATTCCCATTTTCCTATTATTAAGAATAAATTTTAATGACCCAATTAAAGATTTGGGTTTTCCCACAAAGGTATTTTCTACTTTTAACATTTTATTTTTTAAGAACTATTTAAAATTGAGAGGATACAATTTATTGAATGAGGGAAGAATGTAACACCCCAGGATTTCATAGTACGTTATTTCTTCAAAGAAATTCAATAACATGCACTACACGCAACACTGAGTTCAAGCGCACGATGACTTACCAAACTAGCTGTTCAAAAGCGGTTATTAATAATATTAACTGAATTTTGAACTTTATATAATCCTTATAATTTTAGAATCCATATTATTAGTTTCTTATACATAATGTAAGAACAAATACATTTTTCCAATTAAAAGAAGATTTTTTCAAAAAATGAAATTTTACTGCCTTTTAATGGAGAACCCTTTTTAAATCAAATATTTGAAACATTTATATTTTCAACTTGAAAAAAAAATTCTTCTTTATAATCGGGACTTATTAATTTAGTTTTAATAAATTTTTGGTGTTTTTCTGATAACATCCATATTTGTGTGAATAGTGAATAATACTATATTTTAACTGAAAACAAATGTTTTAATCAAAATAATTTATAGTGTTAGATTATAAATTTTAATGTTTTGGAAGTACAAATAGATTATATTTTTACCATTTAATCTAATTATGGTCATTTTATGTAATTTTACATTGAAATTGGACATAAACAACTATCAATCTTTTGATAGTTATTATTTCTTAAAAATATGCCTTTTGGTTTTTTCAACGGGATTTAATTTTAAATTAATAAATGAAACTTATATGTTTTTAATTTGATAAAATATACATCATTTTTGGATTTTTAATATCAAAATTAGCCAAGGGTGAAATTTTGGTATTTTTCTGAAAACATTCAATTTTTGATGAATAGTGAAAAACACTGAGTTATTGATTAAATTCATTGGATACAGTTTATAATAATTTTAGATATATAAAAATCTTATTGAACTTTTCACCGTCTATTACCGACCTCCTCTGAGAATTTGGAAATTCACATAAAATTTAATTTTATCGCTTCTGTGAGTGGAATTTAAAAAATATGAGGGAAATATTTAACCTCAGTATGAAAAAGTGGTTCAATAAGATGAAAATATTTTTTGGTGAATAGTAACTTTTGACTTTTATTTACCGCAGTTAATGGTAAATAGGGTAATTCGGGGTAAAAAGAATATTGTAATAATTCAATATTACCTTAACACATGTCCTAACCTTATTCGATGAGTAATGGATGACCATGGACATATTTGGGTCGATTTTAGGACCCCATGGAGCCACTTATGAATGATATTGACACTTTTTATTAATTAATTTAAAATAAAGACAAAATTGATATAAACTAATATTTTTTAGAAATTAATTTTTATATGGAGTTATATAAGAAATATTTTTGACTATAAATGTTCTTTAGAAAAATAACACGATTTCCTACATCATGGGATTTTTTTTATAATTTTAGACATTAAATAATTAAATTTATTAATGACACAATGATGATGTAGTAATTACCTTATTAATGAAAGAATCAAACAAATGGTATTATAAATATTAAAATAAATATAATTTCAATGTTTTTATGACATCCATGAATTTTCTAGGTGAATATGACATGTTAGGTATGATTCAATGTATCTTGTTTGATGTAATCAAGTTGTGATGACTTTCACAAAAACAAAATACCAAATAGTATCAAAATTGACATAAATTAATATTCAAAACAAATACTATATTATTGGTTTATATAATATTCAAAAAAAATGTATGGTTCGAACAAAAGAATTAAATAAAATTATTTGTCTCATTAATGAGTCACTTGAGGTTCTCTTGGATGTTTATAGTATGTTTATTAACCATATAGTGTAAGAATATCAGAAGACACAGTAAAATGTAAACTATTTAACTAAGAGTTAAATCTAAAAGATAAGGTTAAAATGGTAACCTAAACTTGTATAAAACCTATTTGTTGATAGGATTTAGACACATATCCACCTAAGGATGGAAATAAATTCATTTGGAACCATTATACACCGAATATGATTTTATAATAAAATAATTATTTAATCTTTTCCTAAAGTGACCATCACCCCTCTTATAAAAGGGAACTTCCCCTTATCTAAAAATCACACCTCCAAAGCAATTTTCATCAGAAAAAACCACCCAAAATATCCTCCGAACTATTCTACCTTCATCCTAGAGGGATTCCATTGGTCAGAAAGCCCACTTAAGGATCCCTTTTGATCAAACCAAAAGGATGAACCTGGAGAAGAGATAATGATTTCACCACCCTCTTTCAAGTTCTCTTATTCTTCCACTTACTCATTCTTTGTTGTTTCAATTATAAAATAATAACTCCAGTGTCACCTATATAATTTCATCTTATTATAAATATGGAAAAACTATATTCATTACTCTACCCATCTTATGAACGATAATTTCACCATGCGTGCGTACGTAAGGATTACCATCTCCACGAGGTGTTGTAATTTTTTATTCAACACTATGTTATTTGTATGTATATAATGATGAGTCATATTTATATAAATAATGAAAATAACATTCTAATGTATCTGTAAAATTAATATACCATCCAATTCCACACCTTTAAGGAAATGATATTGTCGCTCGTGCGTACGTACAGATTACAGTCTCCACGGCGTGATGAGATTCAATTCCACGATCACCATTCATCGACAATTATAAAAATATTTATTACTAATAAGTATGTAACATATGACATATTAATGCTATTAGAGAAATATATATTTATATATATATGTACTTACATATATTTTATTCACTTAGTTCCGTTCAATATGATATGAAAACGGAAACCTCGTTTATGCACACGTACGAACTACCGTCTCTATAAATGGTGTTTTTCATTTCATATATATGTCTATTATACATATTTATATTATAAATACATATGGTATATAAATAATGTTTTATATTCTGGAAGTATTTAAATATTTTTCTAAGTGATACAATCATGAGTAACAAGTTAAAACACGTACGATAAAGAAAGCAATTATTACCTGAAATGTTAATTTAACATGGAATTTATTATTAAATGGGTATTATAAAGTCATTAATGAATCACGTATGACATAATAAATAGTAATATGGTTATGTTATAATTTAATAACATACTATGATCTTTATACAGGAGGTTAAACGTACCCTCGACTAAAGAAAAGTGCAAGGTAAGGGGTTTTCATGTCACTCCTTATTCCCGTGAGATTCGTTCAATATTGCCACTATTACCTTTTGTGTTGTATATGTACTACCCATAATTGTAATCTTTGTTTAATACACTTGAATTTATGTGTATTTAAATATTCATTTTGTTATACTTATTTCATAGGTTGTATGTCTCATAAGTCTCCAAATTGGTACGGGTTAATTTCACAATCTCATTATTATCCGAGGTTGTTTTTACGTAAGTTTCTACTGGGACATATTTATTATCCATGTACATGTTTCATAAAATATTTTTCAAAGCGATTATTTTTTTACCTTTTACTAAAAAATAATTTTAAATGTTTTAATGTTTTATTCTTCTAAACCATTCTCATTAATGTCCATGTTTTCAGAATGGAATTACTAATTTATTTAAATGGACATGAATATTTTAAAATGTTAATTAATTTAATAAGTTTCAATGTGGTATGGGAAAATTTGATTCAAAAATATATTTAAATTTATTCCATTGAAAATGGTTTGATTTTTAAATGTTTTCATGAAAAATGGATATTTCTCTCAAGGGATTTTACAGATCATTTTTATATATGTCAAAATACTTTAATGGATTTTAAACATGTTTGATGTTGATTTATTATGATACAAATCTTCCGTATTGTATTGAAGGTTTGGTGATATTTTTGACTGTGGATGTGTTATTTTTATACCATTCATGGATTATGGGTAATGTATTGACATTTCATATTCTGGTTTTAATATGAATGTTTTTGTTATGTTTAAATCTTTTTATATAAGGAATTCATTGGACTTAGTGAGTATCGAGTGGAGCCTGCTACAGATCCTCGATGTATTGGTAGGTCTCATGAGACAAACTAGTATTTTGGCACAAGTCCTTGACAAAATCTTATTTGTAGTCTTGGCACAAGGCCATGACTATGTGGTTATGACTGTCTGGCATTATGCATTCCATCATTATGAAAGTGTCTATTGATAATGCATTTGATTATTTTACTAGTAGAATATCCATGTAAATAATTAAATGGAATTATTTTATTGTATCTTTTCCATATTATGCTGAATTTTAAGTTTAAATAGGATTTTGTTTTAGTCTTATACATTTCCTTAAATGTTTATTCTTATTTATGAAAGTTTCTGCTATATTGTTGTCTTTAATGAACATCTCAGGTCACCCTTTTCTATGTTCTAATTTTCTCTAGATTCTAGGAAGTGTATTATTATTAATAAGAAGAGTTATTCTAGGGGATTAATCACATCCTAAAAATATAATTTATGTTGTTTTTTATTTTCTAAAGGGTAATGTAACGTCTATGTTTGTAATCTATTTTCCAAGACTGGTAAAATGATATGTCTTTCGGGACTTGATTCCTTGTAATCATGCCAATGTTTTAAATTATACACCGAATCTAGGTAACTCGGGTCAAGGTGTCACAAGAACACTACTTAATTACAAGAATAATACCATGAATGATAATTAGAAGAAACCAAGAGTTAGTTTCTCAAATATGGAAGGGGTTGTTCTAATTGATCTACGAGGTTTATCCTGTTATTGATGAATTTGAGATGTCTATAAAGGAGATATAATTATGGTGTTTTTAAATATATATTGAGTAATTTATGAGGGATTATTGTATAAAATAGTAATTTTGAATTTATGTGTTTACAATAATTCTTATCTGTTTTGATATTTATAGAAGTATTTTACGATCAATTGTTGGGGGTCAATGGTAATATGAGATAATTTTCATCAGTTATGAAATTCTATGTGATATATTAAAAAAATTAAAATATATTATTTTCACATTTTTTCTGAGAAGAATATATTTTACAAAGATCATAGTGGTTACATACGATACATAAAATTATATATACAGTATCTGAATGTTTCACAAAATAGATACCTGGGTCTAAAAATATACACAATATAAATTAATGAATAAGTGTTACAAATAATTTATTAGTTTGATGAAAAATGTAAGATTTTTATAATATCATTGATATATAAGAATAACTACTTTCTATTTGATGCTGGTTAGTTAGATGTTTACTGATTCATGTAATGGAATAATTTATTCATTGAGGTTCAAAAATAATACAAAACCTTGTCTAAGGGTTAATCACTAAATATTTTTAAATATATGGAGTGAATATAATGATACAAAATTAATCATATTTCTTATATGAAGATTTAAAATTAGAAAAAAAATATGATATTTTTAGATGTTATATGGTTTTTTATAAGGTAGTTTTAGAAGATACTGTGATGATTTTATGAAAATTCTCATATAAATACGTATCATGATTAATGTTACTATCAAAATTTTATCTAGAGTATTCAATGGTGAGAAATGAAGAAAAGAAAAAATGTATATGTCATATATAAGAATAATCCACCCTAATGAACTATAATATTTAAAAACCTGGGAAATATGGATATGTGAATTTAGATACATCCATGATGTAATGAGAATTTTGACATCATTGTACCACTATGTGGATAATTTCCATGATGTTGTGACTGTGAGTTGTGTCTTATATTATGACCATTGTGTAGTTGGAGTCATATTAGCATGAATATTTTTTCGTTAAA
Organism: Viscum album; assembly: GCA_963277665.1. Taxonomy (NCBI): domain Eukaryota; kingdom Viridiplantae; phylum Streptophyta; class Magnoliopsida; order Santalales; family Viscaceae; genus Viscum; species Viscum album. The sequence goes on from OY728142.1 coordinate 1,417,533,334, forward strand.
TAATTTCATTCCATTGTATAAGAGTCTACACTAGGAAAATATTACTTCTAGAATATATAGAGAGAATAAATTTCCTTCTATTATGTGGAGAAGAAGAGGTCTCAATAGTTCTAGATATGACCTAGGGAATGAACATAGTGTTTTTAATAGATTGAATTGAGAATGTAATATGTGATAACAACATGATTTTCATGACATTAAAAGTGAAGTATTATGGTGATACAATATAATTTTTAAATGAGATATAATTCTTTTGATTTATAGTGAATTAAAAATGAATTATTTGTGGGGAGACAAAAATAATATATAAAAATTAGAATTGGGAGGACTTTTATGTGTAGTTTTTAAACCAATATAGTCTTTTCTAAAGAGTATTAAGAGTATAAAAAAGAGAAGATGAAACCATATTAGAAGAGAATAAAATGTTTTTCAAAGAAGTAGATGGGTAAGATGAATAGAATATATCAATGTCCTCATGCCTTAATCATTTATATTTTCAATATTATAATGAATAATGCTGCTATACAAAATAATTTACTAGAATAAATATCTATAGTCAAATACCAATTCATGAGGAAGAAGATATTTTTTATTGATATAGTGATATGTAGATCAAAGAAGAAGATCTTTTTCATTGTTTTTTTGTCATTGTTATTATATTTTCTTCTTCACAATTCCGATTTATTATTGAAAATATGTAAGGGAAAATTAAAAAAATAATAGATCAATAATTTTATCAAGTATATAAGTTACATTGAAGAATAATTTAGATGATCATCAATAATTGATTGACCCACCTCTCAATGAGACATCACCCCTTACCTGGTTAATACACAATGATATTTTTAGAATAAATGTAAAATAAAAATTGATGATTTTGAAATAATATTTCTTTCTAGAATATTTATTCTTTTGAAAGTGTGTTTTTATTGGTCTTTACTAATGGAATTAGTTAATATTATAATATAAAATAAATTAAAAGGGTTAACATGTATTTTGATCTATATTTTTAAGAATTAAATGTTGAAAATGTTCTGATAAATGATTTGATATTATTGACCAGTTGTGGTTGATGCTCTATTTTGAAATATTGAGTAATTTCATGATATGTTGGTGTTTTGGTTACAATGTTCCGATTATATTATTCTTTCATGATCTTTGATTACATCGTTTAAATGTTACCTTATTTAATGAGTAATATATAACCGTTTATTGTGTCAATTAAGTTATATAGTGGTTTTATATTTATGGGGAATTAAGAGGATTCCTTTTGAATTGGATTTTTTTCAATATAATATATCCACATCTTCTTGTATATGAGTAATGGGTATACATATTTTTTCAACAACATAGAGGATAATAAAAAACCTTGGATTAACTTGAGATTGTGCGAGACAACTTGAGATAGATAAGGGATGGTTGAGATATTCATCATCAACCTTGAGGGAAACAATGGAATATCATTGGGTTTTCCTAATAGTGGTCAGGTTATTGCATAATTTATTTTAAGTGTATAATCACAATTTTGTTATAAAAATTTATTGATTCTAGGATATTATGATAGGAGTTTTGATATTTACCTCATTGAATTTGTTGGTGTTTTTTAATATAATATAATGTAACTTGCCACATATCTAGAAAGACCTGGATAGATTAGGTAATATTTAATGTAGGGTTTCATGACTAAAATGTCATTGATTGAGAGAGTATTCTATATGAACTAATGTTTTCTTCCCCATTAGAAAAATGGATTTTTACTAATGGAGGGGTACCCATTAATATAATAGAAAGAATATATCATCCAAATGACACCCATCAAATAATTTAATTCATATAAAATATAATTTATATAAAATTTAAATATTTATATTCAATTTAATTACATACATAGTAATAAAATAACAATTTAACAAATAAATTAAAACCCATTTAATGGTAACTCTATCAAATATTCAATTGATATAGCTACAAGATCTCGATTATCTTGATAAAAAATGAAAAATAAAACAAAATGATGTTTGGTTATTAGAGGATTCAAAACAGGTCTTTGTATTGCATTTATATCACTATAAAACTATTACATCCTTGTAATTATGAATATGTTCTTCACATTTAATATATTTTTTATATTATATTTTCACAACAATTATTATATATATGTATTTTGTGAGTGTATAACATTGTAATACACCACAATGGTAGCCTTAACAATTAACCTAAAAATATTCTCATTCATGTAGGTCCACATACTAGATCAATAAAAAGAATAATTAATGTAAAAATGTTTTTTGCAGACCATTAAATAATCATACCAAAAAAAATTCTTCCCCAAAATTTTCTGCCTAATGACAATGGTAAATATCACTAATAGAATATAAAAATGGGTGGATATCATTATATTTTGAGTAGGACAACCCATATATTTAACACACTTTAATTCATGATTTAGTACATAAATATACACATAAAACAACTAAAATATAACTATTCATAGTTTCGTTTGGTGATTGGGAATAAAGAGTATCATTTTTTAATAAAAATATACTTACATAAACTAATCCACCATAACCTGTTCTTGAAAATCCACTCATCTTCTAAAACATCATGGAAATGTCGTGGTACATATGTATGAAAGAAGGAATGCTATAAATCCTAGTATGGGAATAAAAAAGAGTAGAATAAGTTAATATAGTACATGTGAACTAATATTAATTTAATGGTAACATAAGTGGGTTATGAATAAAAATCACGAACAATATGACCTAATATAACCTGATAACATAAAGAAAACCTAGGAAATTGCGAATAATTAAAACATGAAATTATAAACATCAAGGATAAACAAAAATAAAACATAACATAGAGTTCATAGGATAACTCTTTGTTCCCCATAAATGGTATCTCATGACAGAAATAATTTATATAATGCATTAATGAGCTATATAATTCTAGGACCACCCATCACTTTTATATAAAGTACATCAATAACATTACCCCATATATCATTAAAAAAAGTAATTTTTTCATCAATTTAACTTAAATATTAAGGATTTTTAGTAACATTCATGTAAATACACATTAAACATAGGGTAGTTAAAATAAGAAGAACACCCTTGAGTGGAAATCTATATGGGTAATCTAACATAATGGTTTTGCATGGAAACCCATAGAATAATTTCTACCACCTAACATGTGAAAATAAATTTTTATAGAAGGGTTTCATGACTGATAAATGATTCTATAATTACTTAATAATAATGAAGAAATTAATAGGAATGTGTAAAAAAAATTCCATTCTTCAAAAATTGGTAATAAAATGGTATGACATAAAGAAGATTGTTGAATAAATAGGATAAAGAGAAGATCACTTACCTCTAGGGGTTACATCTAAATTATTTGAATAATTAAATTAAGATTTGGGGAACCATGGGAGGGATCTTAAGAGTGAAAGGATGAGTAAATTAATTCTTTATGGGTTTTGAGTTAAATGAAATGTGATTTTAGATTGGTTAATATATCAACAATGATGGTGTGTATTTAGTATTTTCTAAACATTGGTTTTGGACTGTATATCATAAATTAATCCAAAAAAACATTACATGGGTTTTATAATTATTTTTAAAAAATATTATTATATTTTATTAGTTTATATGTCAATGAACACGAATAATTAAAATAAAACACTTGGTGATGTCCAAGTGTGTCCAGTTTCTAAAGAATTAATATTTAAATCTTAATATATAATATTCTTTTAGAGGATTCATTAACAGTTTTTTCAATTAATCAAATGACCTCAAAACACATTATTTTAAATTATAATCAATATTTTCTAGATGTATACTCTTTATAGTATTTGTCACATAAAATTTGGGATTCTATGATGTCATAATAAAAAATGTATATTTATACTATATTTAATTTTGACCGCCAAATTTGATAATATATCAAAATACTAAAAAATTACAATTATATATCTTCGGTTATTTTTTTCAGAAATAATATTTATTTTTTATAAATAATTATCTAAATTTGAAAATTTTATCATTTCAATTAAAAATCTACATTTATTGGAAAATACGAATATTTGAAAATAACGTGTTTATGACCCATATAAAAATTAATTTAGACTTCATAAAATTTATTATAATTTATATTTAATAAATAATATCTAATAAAATTATTTTTATTAATGTATAAATTATATAAAATATTATACAATTTATTAAAATAGAGTGTCTATTGAAATTATATACATCCGAAAATACAATTTTTATTCCATCATATCAAAATATCATTTTTAAAAAACATAATATGCAATCATAATGATGTAATTAAATATATATGTAATTATTATTTAAATGAAAACAAATTATAAATTATTAATGTTCATAATATTAGGGTTTAGATACAAAACCTTTATTACAGTAGTGAAATACTCAAGGGTAACGTATATTATTTTGAGATTTTTGTGGGGTGGTTTGATGAACTTTGTTTGGCCCTGATCTTGATGAGCTTCAACTACTCCTTTACATTGATTCAATAATTATTTAGTTTTCTAATCATTGGATGGGATTAGTCAAGTGAAAATTCTGGTGAATCTATCTCCATCATAAGCTCCAATAAATAGGCTTTATAGTGTATTATTCTACTGGTCGATGCCATCGTTTCAATTTTATCTGTCATATGGATTTATATTAACACTATATATATAATAATATTAATGGAAACTACACTAAAATAATTATATCAAAAATTATGATGCTTAATTTTCATTAAATAATCAATGATATATATTATAATTTTCCAAACTAACCAGTGGTTTGAATTTTTTTCTATATTAACATTACTTAATAACATATTTATTCCTTCAAAAAGGAATATCATTTATAAAACCCCTGTTCTTTTCATTTGTGCCACCATTAAAAATCTCACCTATTAAATATCAATTTACAATAATAATATATATTTTGGTAATTATGTTTTGTTTCCCATTCTATTTTTTATTTTACATCTTCAAAATTATGGTTCCACGATAACACTTTGACTAGGAGATTTTTCATGTTTTATAGAACCATGTCTTTAAGATCTAATATCTTTAATAGATTGCACTCATATAAATTATCATTCTCCAATGGAACCACCTAGGTATTTATTAAATATGAGGGGTTTACTTAATAATTTTTCATGAGGGGTACATTGAACACATCATGTACTTAAGATATTTTTTGTGGGAATGAATGTTTATATTCCACCACTCTAATGTAATAATGGATATAAAAGGGAATTATTTAAATTATAATAATATTTTCCTACCTCTAAAACCTGATTAATTTATTATATGTCTATATAATAAGGGAAACATTATCTCAAACTTCACTCTTCAAGCATCATCAATTGTTGTCTATTTTTCATTTCTATTGACATTATACATATTTCATATGTCACTGAATGGTTTAATTTTTATCTATCAATGAATTGTTGTGATCTTGTACCATCAGTTTATTATACCCATATATTTAATTTTATTTCATATTTTGACACCTATTCCCATATGTAGCCTAATTACCTACCATTTGAATGCTATAAGGGGAAAAATGTTTATATGAGAAATCCACTAGAGGATGAGGTTGGTCAAAATATCATTGTTATTCCATTTATCATGATATTATCATATATTCTAGAGTTTTAATGTTACATTCACACAAACCAACCATATGTGTGCAATATGTAGTGTAGAGACTTACCTTCAAATATAATGTATGGTGAAGGATTCTCAAGAACCTGTAGGTAAACCTCATATCTCGATTAGATATCATTAAGAGTGGATCTCTATGTTTTCTTAAAACTTCCCTTATGTATATCTTAGTGATTTGACAAATTGGTAAACATTCCTGAATGAAAATATACTTTTATGACCTTTTAATGTGAACAGCTACATCCCTGAGGGAATTATTTCCTTAAAGTTTATTATTTAGTCTTATAATTAATTATTTATTTATGTTTTCCCATTTCCATATTGGTATAGAAGATGGATACATCATACCCTTTTACTTTTGTTATTAAACATTGAATTGTTGGAATTACAAGAATCTAGATAACAAATCTATAGTATCACACTTCATGTTATCATAGAAGATATTATATTTAAAATATATATTCATATTAGTGATTATTGGATGAATTCAAAATTATGAGCTATGTAAATCATACAAATGTTATCTCTATAATTCTACTTTTATGGGAATAATATATAGCTTACAAACCTTATAATTCCATATGTAGGAAATTTGAACATTGAAATATTTACTACCATTTTCAAAATGATCAACTAATCCTTCTAAGACTCCATTATCCTCTCAAGAATGGACTTTTGATCTGTAATTTAATAAATATAGGATAAATATATTATTTTGTTTACTTATTCATCCTTTTTATGTCTAATAATAATGGATACCCTATAATCCACATCATGGATAGAGTTGTGGGAACCTTTCTACAGATATAATCTCTAATTTTTTTATTTCCTTGGATAGTAATGGATTGAAAAATCATAATACTTAATCATTTATAACCACCTCTATTTCACATAATATGATCCATTTTTGTGAATATAAACTTTATGAATTTTTTACACATATAAACTTCATAATTTTAACTATTAATAAAATACTGACATATCTTTAACATGATGATTAGTAATTCCAATTATGTAATTTTTTTTGGTAGATCTTATCAGGTATATTTAATTGGAGGGAGGAAAAATATATCACTTTCCCATCATTCATGAGTACCCAATATAATTCATTTATGTACACATCACTATAGATTATTATTCCTTTCCCAAAACTATGTTATGTAAGTATATTTGCAGTGTTATCCTCTTCATATCCTCTTTTTGGAATTTATAATTTTCCTTAGAAAAAATTAACTTTAATGGCATAAGTGTATTATTTATTAGTGCGATGGACAATCTTTAAAATATTCTCTCATTTTTTTGAGATTAACCACATAATCCAGGAAAAATATATATTTAAATCATACATGTTGGTCTAAGAAATCCTTTAATTACCTCCATATTTTACAGATCAATACATATCCCTTTGTTTTTTATAACATTCCCCAAGAAGGATACAACAACCAATACAAATTTTTTACATTACCTTAGATATAAATTCTACATTCACATGGTATTTAATAAATTAATTTAATTATCCACATATTAATCCTTTATTTTGGAGTAGTGAAGAATATCATCAATAAAGACTACCTAAAAATTTTCATGGTAATACTTAAATAATATATTCATTGTGTTAATGGGTATTGATGGAGTATTAGTGAGTCCAAATAGAATCACTATGAACTTATAGTTCCGGCAACATGTATGAAATCCAATCTTGGATATATCTTTGTATTCACCATTAATTGATTATATCACAACTAAATATACACCTTATATAAGTACAAGGATCTAGGTATGTGAGTTAATAAGTCCTAAATCCTAGGTAGAAGATAGATATTGTTTACCATGATATTTTATAGCTCACGATAATGAATTCAGAAGAACATTGACCAATCCTCTATCTTTTCGAAGAGGATCCATACACCCCATAGCGAATTACATTGATATATAAACACATTATTCAGATTCCATTAAAATTTTTTATTCATATCCTAATCATCCAGAACAAATATTCCCTATAGAGTCTTGGATATTGGGAGGGATTTAGGAATATGTTCAATTGATAAATCATCCTCTTGTCTTAGGGGAAGAAAAGAAAATATTTAGGAAATACACTAGTAAATTCCCCATCAATGGGAATATCTTCATGGATTACCTTTTCATTGGTGAAAATAGTTTGAGATATCTCATAGGAAAAAAATATAAAATATTTAGATGATGATACCAAAGAATATTAATCATCCTCATTGACATTTTAGGGAAGTAGAAGTTTATTGATAACATGGATGGTTATCCCCTTCTATTAACTAATTATGTAGGCTATATACAAGGAAATACAATCCATTACCATAATAGCATTGAATTTAATTAAGGAGATTATCAAAAGATTGTATTGGAAATATAGTACAGAAATTTGGGAAGGGGAGGACTTATATATAGGGGTTAAATAAATCCTACATTTTCCATTCTCATTGAAAACTCAACTTCTATGTTTTGATATGTTTTTTTAATAGTTCCATGAAACATTTGTGATGTAAAATAATATGTATAAATATAATCAAATATTACATTTTCAATCCTTGAATGAAAAATTAGAGTACCTTTCATCACGAAATTTTTCGGATTCACCTCATCAGTACTGATTGAATATACATAGAAATTCACATTAGTAGTTGAAGAGTGTTATTTTCAATGATTTTCAAAACCTTATATTTTATGTAATATATTTTTCCAAATAATTGTTTTGATATCACACATTACACATAACACTAGGTTTTAATGGACTAAAATAAACAATTAATATTATATTAAATTTACTAGTAAAACATAGAAATTAAATTTAATGGAATAACTTTGGAAAACACATTTTAAGAATTACTAATAATTTGTATATAAAAGGAAAAAATATAGATAATTAATTAATTAAATTTTTGAAAAGTGTATATATACATTAAAACTAAATTTCTTCCAAAAACTTTTTTTCCCTCAATTTATTGAATATATATTAAAATTAATTATTTGTATTTTACAAAAATTTATTTGAAAAAAGAACATTATTTTTGTGATAATAATTTCCAAATTATCTTGTTGTAATTTTTTAAAATCTTTAAAACATTTTAATTTTTTATGAATAGTGAGAAACAATAAAATTTATTAAATATTTTATTTTCATTAATAAATTTAAAATGTTACATATTGTTTAAAAATTATTTTTAATGTATTATTACAAAAAATATATTATCATTAATCTAATTTAGATTATCGGAATTAATTTTTTGTTTTATTTGAAAATTAAAACATTTCATACTTGTGAGACATTTTTATTTTAAAACCTGATTTTTCATCTCATATTCTAGTTTACCTTTAAATAAAATTATGAAATATATATATAATTTTAATTTGGAAAAATTAATTTCGTATTTAGAATTAGAAGAATTAAAATTTTATAATATTTTCCAATTAATTTTTAATCTTAATGAATATAACAACTATAAAAACTAAGTACCTTAGTCAATAATAAAATCAACATGATAGGGATTTAAAAGAATTGATAAAAGTTAAAATTAACTAAAAATTTAAAATTACTATTTTATTGTCATTTTTTAACTTATATCATTTAATTATTGAAAATGATCTCTTTTGGAGCCTTTTGGAATGAGAATATTTTTGGTACAACATTTATTTTAAAATTTTCCAACTGGGTCATGTCCCACACATCTAAATGGGAACACCCTATCATTTCCTATTTACACCTATGAATCCTTTTGTATAAGAAAATATCTACACAGATACCTTTTTTACTTCCCTAAAAATTTCATAGTTTCCTTATCTATATTAGGAAACCCTCCTAAGAATGGTTTTGAAGAAATCCAAATGTGTTTGTCTAAAGAAGTTGTATTATTCATAGCAAAAATGTTTTGTTTTATTTATAATTCCACATTATTTATATATTAATAAACTATGATGATTTAAAAACATCAACATATCCCATATATTGATATTTTATTACATTAATGTAATAATTTCTATCTCTCTCTACTTTAATAAAATGATAAACAAAACCATCCATCGTATGTACGACAGACTACCACCATGTGAACTAAAACAATTAGTTTTCAATAAATGCCTCTCACAGATGGATATAATGATATATTTTAAACATTTTTTTTGACATTTGTGATATAATTATATTTTTATAATTTTAATATCACACTTAACTGATTACATCCAAATCCATTAAAGTTAAAAATGTCACATTTTCATATGTGTGAACCACCGCCTCCACATATTAATGTAATTATCATTTCATTTTATTTTTAAATGGATTGTAATAGGGATTGATAATATTTATATATAATATACCTATGATTAAAAAATTACTATGTGAATGTTAATTAACATTTAAATTTATTCCCTTCCATCAATCGTGAATGTGTAAATGATGTTTTTGAATACATGAAACCTATTGTGTCCATGGACAATGTTATTCAGTTTATTTTTCTATATTTTATGGATTACTGACAAAAATATTTTATTTATATATATTTTATTAATATAATGTATTAATTTTATAGACAATGGAACCATGATTAATGTAAATGGACCAAATAAAACAAACTAAAAAATACATAAAAATTGAAGTAGTTATAACCTAAAACACGATTTTAAAAATAAATTATTAATAAATATGTAAAAAAAGGAAATATGTAAATAATATATGTTATGATATATTTGGGAATTAATCTGGATTATATTTCTAAAAAACGGATATTTATTATTCATGAGGTTCTAACGTGTTTGAATAATATCAATACCTGAGGTAAGAGATTATCATATCACATTTATTTCTATGAGACACATGCCAAATTCACCATTTAAATATTTTATGTGGGGTATATTATAACAATTAATGTATTTAATATTGATTATTATGAAATTTATTCATATTTACATGTCTATATATTGTTATTTCATTCATGGGGATTATAATTCAAAATTCACCCATGTGGTCAGTGTTTCATGTTAAAATCTCATTATTTATTATGATTATTTTTGATTATAACTCCAATTATGAGATATTATGAACTACATTTCAATAAAGACATAAAATTTCTACAATTATGGTTATTTATGGAAAACACATATTATCCTTTCGTTTCACTTTTAATGATTACCCATTACACTATAAGATTATTTTTATGAAAAATTAACTTTATTTATCTATTTTGTTGAAAATGAATTACTTATATTTCCATGTTGTTAGAAAAATTATATAATGTTTTCACTATTTACCCATGTTAGTTTACAGAAATTTCTATCCATGTTTGAATTTTTTTTAAAAAAATTTAAACTGAATTTTCATTTGTTTTTTGAACAAGTGTTTTTTGATTTTTTACCTTAAATATAAATGAAATCAGCATTTTAATGTGTACGAATTTAATTATATTTCCCAAATTCATAACCTCTCGATGATATAATGATGAAATTATTTTTCCATTTTTATTTTTTAAAAAATATTTCTATAATATCTAAAAAATTATTAAAATTTAAATAAATTATTTGAAAATATAAATTACATTTTCTTTATGAAATATTCTATATGATAATTAAAAAAAATTCAATATAAGATGAAATCCATTTATGTTTCATAATATTTACATGGGATATGGTCCAATGTTACCAAATTTATTGTTTCTTCGGATGATTTCATATCATGATGAAAATAAATTTATGAGCCAGGTTTCATAACCACAGGTTATTATATGATGAAATGTTTATGAAGCATATTTCCTTTTATTAGGTTATAATATAATTGATGTTTTGTGATATTATGTTGTATTTAGTTAAGGGTGGGACATATTTATCCCATCAAATTTGTTTGGTAATGATTTATGATCTATGAGATTAATGGGTACGTGGGAGGTTATATCTATCCTAAAAGAGGGTACACATGAGGTTATCCCTTACCTGAAAGAGGGTTCATGGGAGGTTATACCATTACATAGTGGGGTTAAAAAGGAGATTATCCAAATCCTGAAGTAGGTAAATGGTTAGTTATCACAAGCATGAAATGTTATAAATATATTAGAGGGTAAACATGACCGAATATTTTATATGCTTATATGTATGCCACAAATACACGTCTAATTTAATTGTAGTTATCTAGGGAATAATTTTAATTATTACTTAATGAGTCATATCATATAAGCTACACTATTTTTTTCCATTAGTCGATTTTATTATTTATGATATGAAGGGTGTGGTTTTCAAATGTTATTATAATGTTCACATGCCATTATCCTCATGTTATGTTGATACCTCTCAGGTTTACCCTAAAAGAGATTCTACCATAACCCTTTATCATGATTCATTTAGCTAGGTTTTGAATAAAGGTAATATTTATGATATATTTAATAAAGATTATGGGTATGAATAACAAAAATTTAGATGATGTTGTTCACATATTAACATTTATTTTATGTTTCAACATTTTTAGAGGCACCAGAACTAAACAATTTTTGAATGGATAATTATTTTATTTAATGAATATTCATCTATGAATATGTGATATTTTTTATGAAATTTATGGGTTGTTAAAGTTTGTTTTGAAGAAAAATTTAGATCTTATTTTGATATTGGGATGAGAAAAATTTTATGAGAACCATATAGATAAGTCAAATAATAGGAAAATATACTATGAAATTAGGAAATGGATATAGCAAGTGGTTATCTAGAAATTACATCCATGTCTATAATCTACATATGGATGTGGCCCTCCAAATGATGTATCATGGAGAAATAACTACAATAGGACACATTTGTATTCGATTTAATCATCACCTGAAACCTAATAATATGCCTTTCTCCACATTTGGTTGGAAATTCGAAGAAGATATGTTTATGTAATTCCCAAACTCTATATTAAAAATTATAATGGATTTTAACAGACAATAAAAAAATATATTAAAACTAATTATTTTTTAGATTAATAATAATGTTTATTAATTTAGACATCCAATCTGTGATTATATGTCATTTCTCCACTAAGATTATTTTTCCTCGAACTATGGATTTTTTTATTTGATGGATAAAACATAAATTAATCATTCTAATGATGAATTAAACAAAAAATAAAATATTTTTACTCTTGAGAAACAAATTATTATAAGATATAGATTGAAAAATGTAATTTTTATGGTGAAATAACTTTATGAAGATACAAACCATGATGAAATTCTTAACCAAAAAGGAGGAAACGCAGTTCATTAGGACCCTCACGAGGCCAAAACCTCAATATTTTAGTAGTTATAATAATCAACTAATTTTTTATAAATTTAATAGTACCATTGAAATTATATGTTGGATTTTACATTATTTATACTATGAAAATCTCATTTAGTTGTCTATAATTTAAAATGATAAATAGATCAATAGTGGAATCCTGTCATGAATATTAGACAACAAGATGAAATTCAATCCATGGATTGGGATGAATGTAAGATTTAATTTTTCAAAATGATCTTTCATTGTATTCATCATATGAAAATGGAGAAGTAATTCCTTGACATAAAGTCTAAGTATGATAATCCTTTTGTGCCTATGAGGAAAACATAATAAGATATTAAAGGTACACATCTTGTATTATCATCCAACCTGAATGCATTGTTGATTAATTCTTCATTTGACTAATTTTTTTTCACCAAATGGTGATATCCATAAGTGAATTTAGTAGATATGTAAATATATTTTTATATTATATCAATGCTAACATTGGGATTTGGTTACATATACATCAAATTGTTTTTATAAGAAAATAATGATTAAATACAATTAAAACAATAAAAACCATGGGGGAAGAATATAAGATTTACGTCATGCTCGAAAAAGAGAACGAAACATGGTAGAAAATTTCTTATGGTGGTTAAAAAATATTTAACATGTGGTTTGGAAGGTAATTGAGTTGTTGAATGAGGATTTTGTTGGATAATGTTATCTAATGATGTGAATAGAGAGAAATACACATATAATCAACCTATCACACTCCAATGTTTGATATAAAAGGTGTTTGGGAGTCACAATAAATATTTCTCAAAACCAAGGGCCAATGAAGGGGATCTATATCACCAACCTCTTATACTAATTGGAAAAGTTAAATCTATTGTGTTTACACTTTTTTATGAAGGTTATTATTATAATGAGGTGAAAGAATCACTTATCATCTATTATAATAAGTGATTGTGTATTATTTGATTTGGGATCAGCCCAATATCTTATATCTAAATAAATTTATAAGGGTTTCACAATATATTCTCAATGATTTTATGTTGAATTAATAGTATCAAACGCTTGTGGTAGGATGATCAAAACTAAAGTCTATCGTTATTCTCTAGTTGATGTTTATGGGAATGTGTTCCCTCTATATCATGTTGGTAACTTTTTGGTTCTACATAATGATACATTAAGATTTGATTTTGATTTTTCTACACAAACCGCACATAAATTGGGGAGAAAGTGAAGTTATGTTTTAAATTAAAAATCAAATAATATTTTTCTATCAATGTGATGATAAATACTAATTTTAGAATGTTTTGTTTTTTTAGACAGGATGGAATTCCATGGGAATTTGAATTTTTAAATCTGGTGGATTGGAATTTTTACAAACTGTGAAAGAGAATGAAATTACATTAAATGAAACACTTAAATGTGTTATTTTTTAACATGGGTTAATTCATGATAGGTCCTTTAGTGGTCTTGTTTAGTTTCATGAGTTCCAGGATCCAAAAAGTAATGTTTTGGGTGATCTGGATAGGGCACACAATTGTTTGGAAATTGTAAGGCACAAAGTAGAAAATGGTTTGACCTACAATATGGTCAAATAGCTGGTGAACATGGGTTGTGTATGGTATTAAAAATGGATCTATTATCCCACTTGGGTAATGCGTTTTATGTATTATCTAGACATAATTCCCCACACAGTTTACAAACAGTTTGGATAAGTATGTGGGATAAACCATGTGAGGTGATTTCTTAGGTGGGGGGTTCCACACGATTGGCAGACATTTTGGTGAACCATGTGACCCAAACCTTGTGATGTGATTGTTTAAAATAAATTATTTAAATTTAAAAATATAATTAAAATAAAAAAGGAACCTTTATACCATTTCTCTACTCTAGATCACATGACACCCCCTCCCCGGAGCCCAAGGTTGTGTGTAATGTACCTATTCATTGGATCCCTCTTCAATCATTGTTTCCACCACATTTCATTGTGTTTAACCTTAAATACATTTATTTATTGTCTCAAATCACTATTCTCCATTTTTTGGAATGGTTTTTCATCACTTCTTCTACCCGGTTTCATTCAGATAAACCCTATTGTTAGGTCTAACTAGATTTGTGGTCTTTCTTCTTATGTTAGGTCCTGTGGTGGGTCTCTCGAGACTCCATTATTCTTATTTAATTGTTTTATACCAATGTAGTGGTGATTTAGATACATTTTGATTTTCATTCTCAACTCGATACAATTTATTCTTTTACATCAATGTTTGAAACATTCTTATTTGGGGCCTTTTAGTGATTCTGAGTTCCCAGATTTATCTATAGTGAGTATTGATCACTCTATAAATAGGTTATGAATAAAGGTAATATGTATGATATATTTAATAATGGTTATGAATATTAATAACAAAAATGTATATGATGTTGTTCACTTATAAACATTTATTTTATGTATCAACATTTATAGAGGCACTAGAACTAAACAATTTTGGAATGGATCATTATTTTAAGTAATGAATATTCATCTATAAAGATGTGATATTTGTTTATGAAATTTATGGGTTCTCATAGTTTGTATTGAATAAACATTTAGATACTATCTGGATATTGGGATGAGAAAAATTTTATGAGAACCATATGAATATGTCAAATCAAAAAAAATATACTATAAAATTATAAGATGGATATAGAAAGTGGTTCTCTATAAATTAAATCCATGTCTAGATTCTAAATGTGGATGTGGCCCTGAAAATGATGTATCATGGAGTAATAACTACAATATGGCACATTTGTAATTGATTTAATCATCACCCGGAACACAATAAAAATCCTTACTGCACACTTGGTTGGAAATTTCTAGAAGATGTGATTATGTAATTACCAAACTCTATATTAACCATGATAATGGATTTTAAAAGACAATAAAAAACTAAATAAAAACTAATTAGTTTTTATATTAATGATAAAGTTTCCATATTTTGACATCCAATAAGTGATTTTATGTCATTTCTCCACTAAGATTATTGTTTCCCAAACTATGCCTTCTTTTCATGACTAAAAAATAAATGAATCTTTCTAATGATGAACTCAACATAAAATAAAATAGTTTTCCTCTTGATAAACCAACTATTGTTAGATATAGAATGAAAAATGTAATTTTTATAGTGAAACAACATTACAAATCTATAAACCATGAGTAAATTCTTAACAAAAATGAGGAAACACAGTGCATCAGGTCCTTCATGAGGCTACAACCTCATTATTTTATTAGTTCCAATAATCCATTTATTTTTTATAAATTTAATAGTACCATTTAAATTATATTTTTCAATTTACATTATTTAGACCATGAAAATTTCATTTGGAAGTCTATCATTGAAAAGGATAAATATATTAATGGTGGAGTCCTATCATGAATATTAGACAACAAGAAGAAATTTAATACATAGATTGGGATAAATGTAAGATTTAATTTTTCAATATGTACATTGATTTTATTCTTCATATAAAAATGGAGAAGTAATTCCTTAAAAGAAAATCTAAGTATGTTGAATCCTTTGGTTCCTATTGGGAAAACATAATAAGAATTTCATGGTACGCATTTTGTCTTATCATGAAACATGAATGTATTGTTGATTAATTCTTCATTGGATTAAAAAGGTTTCACCAAACGGTGTTCTCCATAAGTGAGTTTAGTAGCTGTGATGATATATTTTTATATTATATCAATTCTGACAATGGGATTTGGTTACCCATAAATCTAATTGTTTTGATAAGAAAATATTGATTAAATCCAATTAAAACTCTAAAAACCGTGGGGGGAGAATATGAGATTTACTTCATGCTCGAAAAAGAGAAGGAAGCATGGTAGAAAATATATTATGGTGGATAAAAAATGTTTAACATGTGATTTGGAAGGTAATTGAGTTGATGAATCAAGATGTTGTTGTATTATGTTAGCTAATGATGTGAATAGAGTGAAATGTACGTAGAATCAATATCTCACACTCCAATGTTTGATATGAAATGTTTATGGGCGTCAAAATAACTATTTCTCAAATCCAATGGCCAATGAAGAGGATCTATATAACCTACCTCTTATATTGATAAGAAAAGGAAAATCTAATGTGATTCCACTTTTCGATCACAATTATTATTATCATAAGGTGAAAGGTTCACTTATCATCTACTATAGGAATGGATTATGTAATATTTGATTTGGGATCATCCCAATATCTTCTATCTAAATAAATTTATAAGTGTTTCAAAATACATTTTCAATGATTTTATGTGGAACTAATACTAAAAAACTCTTATCGAATGATGATCACAACTAAAGTATATCATTAATCTCTAGTTGATGTTTAAGGGAATGTGTTCCCTCTATATCATGTTGTTCTCCTTTTGGTTCTACATAATGATAAATTATGAATGGATTTGATTTCTCTACACAAATCCCACATAAACTGGGGATAAAGTGAAGTTATGTTTTAAATTAAAATCACATAATATTTGTTTATCAATGTGATGATAAATACTAATTTTAGAATGTTGTGTTTTTTAGACCGGATGGAATTCCATAGGAATTTGAAATTTTGAATCTGGTGGATGGGAATTTTTACAAACTGATAACAAGAATGAAATTACAAAAAATGAAACACATAAATGTGTTATTTTAAAACTTGTGTTTATTAATGATATGTCCTTTAGTGGTCTTGTTTAGTTTCGGGAGTGTCATGATCCAAAAAGTCATGATTTGGGTGATCTGGATAGGGCACACAAGTTTTTGGAAACTATGAGGCATAATGTATCAAATGGTTCGACCTACAATATGGTCAAATAACTGGTGCACATGGGTTGTGTATTGTATTCCAAAATTTTCTCTTATTCTACTTGGGTAATGCTTTTTAGGTAATATTTAGACATAATTTCCCACACAGTGTACAAACAGTTTGGATAACTCTGTGGGATAAACCATTGGAGCTGGTTTCATAGGCAGGGGGTGCCACACTGTAGACACACATTTTGGATAACCATGCAACCCAAACCATTATATGTGATTTTTTAAAAGAAATTAAATAAATTTAAAAATATAATCAAAATAAAAAAGATACCTTTATACCATTTCTCCACTCTAGATCGCATGACACCCCCTCCCCAGAGCCCAAGGCTGTGTGTGATGTACCTGTTCATTGGATCACTCTTTGATCATTGTTTCCACCATATTTCATCATGTTTACTCTTAAATACTTAGATTTATTGTCTCAAATCACACTTACCAATCCGATGGATTGGTTTTTCATCGCTTCTTCCAACCTGTGTCGTTCGGATAAACCCTATTGTTAGGTCTAACAAGTTTTTTGGTTTTTCATCTTACGTTAGGTCATGTGGTGGGTCTCCTGAGACTCCATTATTATTATTTCATTGTTTTCTACCAATGTTATTGTTATTTAGATCCATTTTGGTTTTCCATCTCTACATGAGGTAATTTATTCTTTTACATCATAGTTTGAAACATTCTTATTTCGGGCCTTTTAGTGATTCTGAGTTCCCAGATTTATCTATATTGAGTATTGATCACCAGTTAACTAGGTTATGAATAAAGGTAATATTTATGATATATTTAATAATGGTTATGGATATGAATAACAAAAATGTAGATGTTGTTGTTCACTTATAACCATTTATTTCACGTATAAACATTTCTAGAGGCACTAGAACTAAACAGTTTTTGAATGGATCATTACTTTATGTAATGAGTATTCGTCTTTGAAGATGTGATATTTGGTTATAAAATTTATGGGTTGTTATAGTTTGTATTGAATTATCATTTAGATATTACATGGATATTGGGAAGAGAAAAATTTTATGAGAACCATATCGATAAGTCAAATCATAGGAAAAAATACTATTAAATTATGAGACGGATATAGAAAGTGGTTTTCTAAAATTTACATCCATTTCTAGATTCTACATATGAATATGGCCCTCAAAATGATGTATCATGGAGAAATAACTATAATAGGCCACATTATTATTTGATTTATTCATCACCTGAAACACAAGTATAGGCCTTACTACACACATGGTTGGAAATTCCTTGAAGACATGTTTATATAATTCCAAAACACTATATTAACCATTATAAAGTATTTTAACATACAATAAAAAAACTATATGAAAAATAATTATTTTTTATATTAACAATAATGTTTCCTAATTTGGACATCAAATAAGTGATTTTATGTCATTTATCCACTAGGATTATTGTTCTTAGAACTATGCCATTTTTTATTTGATGGCTAAAACATAAATGAATATTTCTAATGATGAAATAAATAGAGAATAAAATATGTTTCTTCTTGATAAACCAATTATTATAAGATATATAATCAAAAATTTAATTTTTATGGTGAAAAAACTTTACGAACATATAATCTATGATGAAATTATTAACAAAAAAGAAGTAAACACAGTTCATTGGGTCCTTCATGAGGCTACAACTTCATTATTTTAGTATTTCCATTAATTGACTGATTTTTAATAAATTTAATAGTACTATTAAAATTATATTTTTCATTGTACATTATTTATACTATGAAAATTTCATTTGGATTTCTATCATTTAAAAGGATAAATAGATCAATGGTGGAATCCTATCATGAATATTAGACAAAAAGATGAAATTTAATCCATGGATTGGGATGAATGTAAGATTTGATATTTCAATATGTACTTTCGTTTTATTCTTCATATGAAAACGGAGAAGTAATTCCTTGATATAAAATCGAAGTATGATGAAGCCATTGGTGCCTATGGGGAAAACATAATAAGACATTGAAGGTACACATCTAGTATTATCATGCAACCTAAATGTATTTTTGATTAATTCTTCACTGGATTAAAAAATTTACACCAAATGGTGTTATCCATAAGTAAATTTAGAATCTCTGTAGAAATATTTTTATATTATATCAATTCTGACATTGGGATTTGGTTACCCATTAATCTAATTGTATTGATAAGAAAATAATGATTAAATTAAATTAAAACATTAAAAACCATGGGGGAGAATATGAGATTTACTTCATGCTCGAAAAAGAGTAGAAAACATCTTAGAAAATATCTTTTGGTGGATACAAAATGTTTAACATGTGGTTTGGAAGGTAATTGAGTAGACGACTGAGAATAGTGTTGGATTATGTTAGCTAATGATGTGAATAGAGAGAAATATACATAAAATCAACATCTCACACTCCGATTCATGATATGAAAGGTGTATGGGCGTCACAATAGAATTTTCTAAAATCCAATGGCCAATGAAGGGCATCTATATCACAAACCTTTTATACTCATAGGAAAAGGTAAATCTAATGTAATTCCACTTTTTGATGAAGGTTATTATTATGATAAGGTGAAAGGTTCACCTATTATCTACTATAGGAATTAATTATATATTATTTGATTTGAGATCAACCCAATATCTTATATCTAAATAAATATATATGGGTTTCACAATACATTCTCAATTATTTGATGTTGAATTAATAGTAAAAAACTCTTATGGTACGATGATCACAACTATAGTCTATCACTAATCTCTAGTTCATGTTTATGGGAATGTGTTCACTCTATATCATGTTTTTGTCCTTTTGGTTCTACATAATGATACATTATGAGTGGATTTGATTTCCCTACACAAATACCACATCAAGAGGGGATAATGTGAAGTTATGTTTTAAATTAAAAATCAAATAATATTTTCCAGTCAATGTGATGATAAATACTAATTTTATAAAGTTTTGTTTTTTGGACCAGATGGAATTCCATGGGAAATTGAATTTTTGAATCTAGTGGACGTTCTTTTTTACATACTGAGAATGATAATGAAATTAAATAAAATGAAACACTTAAATGTATTATATTTAAACTTGGGTTAAGTCATGATAGGCCCTTTAGTAGTCTTGTTTAGTTTCGGGAGTGCCAGGCTTTAAAAAGTCATGGTTAGGGTGATCTGGATAGGGCACACAATTTTTTGGAAACTATAATCCACAATGTAGCAAATGGGTCATCCTACAATATGGTCAAATAACTGGTGCACATGGGTTGTGTATGGTATTCCAAACTGTGCTCTTATCCCACTAGGGTAATGCTTTTTAGATAATATCAATACATAATTCCCCACACAATTTACAAAGAGTTTGGATAACTATCTATGATAAACCTTGTGAGGCGGTTTCTTAGGCAGGGGGTGGCACACAGTTGACACACAGTTTTGTTAACCATGTGACCCAAACCATGTGATGTGATTGTTTAAATGAAATTAAATAAATTTTAAAATATAATCAAAATAAAAAAGAAACTTTTATACCATTTCTCCACTCTAGTTCCCATGACACCCCCTCCCCGGATCCCAAGGCTTTATGTGATGTACATCTTCATTGGATCCATATTCAATCATGGTTTCCACCATATTTCATCAGGTTAACCCTTAAATACCTTGATTTGTTGTCTCAAATCACTCTCCTCCATCCGTTGGGATGGGTTTTCATCGCAACATCCACCCTGTTTCATATGGATAAACCCTATTGTTTAGTATAACTTGATTTTTGGTCTTTCTTCTTATGTTAGGGCATGTGGTGGGTTTCCCGAGACTCCATTATTTTTATTTCATTTTTTTCTACCAAAGTCATGGTGATTTTGATCCATTTTGGTTTTCCTTCTCTACATGAGGTAATTTATTCTTCTACATCATAGTTTGAAACATTCTTATTTGGGGCCTTTTAGTGATTCTGAGTTCCCAGATTTATTTGTAGTGAGTATTGAACACCCTTTAGGCGGGTTCGAGTCACCAAAACTAAAGAAATCATACCATTTATGAAATGGTTTGAATACATACATATATGTATGTATGTATGTATGTATGTTTATGTAACCATTTTTACCCATCATATGTATATCTTCCCATGAAAGTGTGAATATATTTATATATATGGGGATAGGTGTACTTATGTATATATATATGTAATATGAATATGTTGGTAAAAAAATGGGTATGTTTATATATGTTATACATAAGGATCCCCTGGTACATATTAATGACCATAAAAATATGTACATAGGGGAAAGGTTTCCATTTGTATATGTGAAGATATATATGGTTGAAGGGGGGATTTAGCATCTCTGAGGGGTGGATGATGAATATATGATGTTCCAAAGTGATTTTCTTGGATTTATTATTCTTAAGTTATGATCCCTATCCTTTTCCACTATAAATTTAAAATTTCTTTAAATGATTATTTAACATGAATTGATGATGACTCTTAAATAATTTCTCATATGATAAATTAATTCTTTAAAGAAATATTTCAAGATTTAATAATAAAACCCCTTGAATGTGGTTCGCTATATTCTATGATAAAAACTAATTGATGGTTATTTTATTAATTCTTTGTTTATGTCTTGGAGTATTAATTTTTCTTCAGGATGGAATTTAATAAGTGTAATGTAGTACATGTATTCTACTGTTATTCCATAATGATTTTTCTTATTTATATAGAAGTGTTAAACTATCCAACACACCCCTTAAGAAATTGGAACACTTATAGTTCAATTTTCTAAGTATGAAATAGCCTTGTTTCCCATGTGAGTTAAATGATTTCAATTCCATGTTATAGTTTTTAAGCATGAGATGTTTGTTACCTTTATTTTTTCTCATGTAAGGAATAGTGACATAAGCCTTGTTAGATTTCTTTATTTCTTTAGCTACCCCTTGGTTGAGGTCTGTAATAATAATTTATTGGTTTTTACCATGAAAGGTGTAAATGACATGTTCATTTTCCCACACACTCCGCATTAGGATTGCATTAAGCGATCAACAATTTATCTCATAAAGATAAACATTACAAAAATCCACCCACCTAGATTAGATGTCCTCTGACGTTGTTCGGCCGAACCTCCATTGTCATTTTCATTAGTTCATGATTCAATTGCACTCCTCACAACTCGCTGAAACTGGTATCATCCTCCAAGTGGTTGGCGTCGCGGCACCTTTCCAGAGATTCCTCTCTTGGTGAAGTCATTCCAACGCCCCAACCTGAGCACTATATAAATAGTAGGGGGAAGAGGTGGTAACATTATGAGGAATTTATGAGGTTCATTTAACTAATGAAACTCCAAAATTCATATGGTATGGTTATAAACAAGGAGGAGTCAATCCAAATTCAGAAAATTATTTTGGGAACACGAGGCCTCGAAATCTTGGGCTGTTGTTTTTCACAGACTCATAACAATTATCTATAATAAAAATATTATATAGAAAAATCCAAGTCTTCAAATTCTCCACACCTTAGGACTTTTTGTACTAAAATCCATACCATAGGATAAGGAAACAAATATGGGTACTGAGCATGAATCTGAGCCTCCTGCACCCATGTTCTCTCATGGATATTCATGTTCTATTAGTAAATGCGAACTAATGAGATCAATCATCCATAAAGGACCCGCTTCGGTCGATCCTCGGTCTCCAAGGGAACCTTGGTAAACATCACTCTATTATTAATGTCCATCTCCCCCCAGTCAATTCCATGTGTTGGATCATGCACATACTTCCTCGGCTACAACATGTGGGAAATGTCATGCACCTGATGCATCTTTAGGGGGATGAACTAGGCGATACTCCACCTCTCCTACACTGTTGAGAACCTAAATGGTTTGATGATCCTCGGAGATAACTTTCCACCATGGCCAAATCTCTACAAACCTCATCGAGGTGAGACCCATAGTTAGACATGGTCTCCCTCCTCAAACTCCAAAAGTCTCCATCTCCTGTCAGCATAAGACTTATGTTTGCTCTATGATGTTTTCATCCGCTCCTAGATGATCTGAACCTTCTTAGTGATAGCCCGTACCAACTATGGACCCATAATTGTTGACTCCCCTAGGTCTGTCCAGCAGAGAGGTGATCTGCATGGTTGACCCTATAAATACTCAAACGGTTCCATACCGATGGTGGAATGATATCCTTTGTTGTATGAAAACTCTAAAAAATGAAAGTGATCCTCCTTACTGTATCCAAACTCTAGGACGCAAGCATTATGCATGTCCTACAGTGTCTGAATTTTCTGCTCTGTCTGACCATCCATATGGGGAAGAATGGCAGTGGTTAAACATAGCTGAGTCTAGAACTCCTCCTTCTATCCATTACACAACCATGATGTAAAATGTGTGTCATGGTTACAGACGATCGTTGATGGAACCCATGAGGTCATACAATCTAATGTTTGTATAGGCATCCCAGGCCCTATACTAATCCATACTATTGGATGGGGTATGAAGTGGGTTGACATGGTGAGTTATTCAATGATCACCCAAATGGAATTGTAGCCCCTAGACGTATGTGGAAGCCCCATCACAAAATCCACGCAAATACCATCTCGCTTCTACTCTAGTACTTCTAATGGATGCGCTGAGCCTAATGGATCCTGAAGCTTGTCCTACACTTGCTGAAAAGTCATGCATCGTGAAACAATCTCTTACATTATAGTATTCCTCTCTGGCGACCAGTTCTGATGCATTATTTCTAGGGACATCTTTTGTACACCAGGATGTACTTCTAGAGTGGACGTATGAAACTCTCTCATCACCTCCTCCCATAGCACCACTATTACCAGGGTCCATCCTCTAAAGAGGATGACATGCTCCCCACCTTTAGAAAATTTATCAGGTCCCTTTCCTAATGTTATTTGAGCATGGTGAGCCTCGTAGTTAATGTCTCCATGTTGTGCCTCTCATACTCACTAATGAAGTGGGGGACTGACAGTCCTAGACTAAAAGTAAGCTTCTCCATCTCTATCCACAAAGCATATCTACAACATGGCTAGATGCTATGTCAACTCACATAGCATCTGTAGACCAGACCACCTGCTTAGTGTGTCTTCTAATACATTCTCCTTCCAAGGAGTGCAGAATATATCAAATTCATAGTCCTGGAGGAACTCTATAAAATGTTTTTGTCTCATGTTCATATCCTTTTCTAAGAAGATATTCCTAAGACTCTTGTGATTAGAGTAAACTGTAAACCATTCACCCGTCATGTAGTGTTGCCACAACTTCAAGGCGACGACCGCCGTTGTTTACTTCACGTCATGGGTAACTTAATTCTACTCATGTTGTCTCAGCTATTGTCAGCCATAAGAGACCACTGCTTGCTCATTCATCAAGACACGTCCATGTTCATTCCTTGATGTATCGCTGTATACTATATACCCAAAAAAATTCTGGTATTCTCAAGATGGGGAACTTATCAGACTCTACCTCAGCACCTAAAAACATTGTTGTCACATCTCGGTCCATGAGAAAGGTTTCCCCTTCTTCGTCAAGGCTGTATAGAGTGCCAAAACTCTAGAAATGTCATGTGTGAATATCCAATAGTACCTAGCTAACCCTAGTAAACTCTACAACTTGATCACACTCATTGTTGGATCCCAGGAATGCACTTCCACTATCATTTCTAAATCCACCACAACTCCAGCCTCTGAGATAATATTTCCCAAAAAGTTGAACTCTTGTATCCAAAACTAGAACTTCGAGAGAATACCATAAATTTGGTGCTCTCAGAGTGTATCCAAGACAATTTTTAGATGATAGCCATGATCCTCCTCTGACACTGAGTATATCAAGATGCCTTTGATGAAGACCACCACAAAGCGATTGAGGTATGACTGAAGTATACTATTCATGAGTCCAATAAACATTGCAGGGGCGTTGGTCACTCTGAATTACATAACCAAGACCTCATAGTATCTATACTGTCATCTAAAGGTCATCTTATTCACATACTCATCTCGTACCCTGAGCTGATGATTGTCTGATCTAAGGTCTATATTTGAAAACCAAGAAGAAACCATCATCTGATCAAAGAGATCATCAATCCTAAAAAAGTGGATACATGTTTAGAATCTCAACATCAACTGCCCCAAAGGAAAGGATAGCCAACTGATGTGTGATCGGCTGCACCCTCCTCCAGGTAAGTCCATCCTATATTGCAAAGGTTCCTTTCTCGCTGGTGAAGGAAAACCTAGTCCCATCCTCACGGACACACCACACATTTCACCAAAAGCATTCAATCTGAGCACGACTTGTGGAAAACTGCTTTATACCTAAGAAGACATCGTAAGGCCGTGATACGGCTACTAGAAGTTCCCAGCTGAAGTTCACACCTCCTAGAGTAAGCTCACACTGCTGGAACTAGTGTGTATTCATCGCAAACTCTCCCATATGAGTCTCTAATTGTAAAGATCGAGCCAACAACTCCACTGGAATCTCCAAGATCTGAATGAGAGCTGTCGAAATGAAATAGTGAGTGGAACATGTGTCTATAAGTAGTAAATCTAAGGTGGAGTAGACACAAATTGTACCTTGAATAATCTCTAGAGTATCGTGGTCATTGGCCTCAGCTTCCTATAGCTGAGCTCCTCCCTGTCCACCTTCTCCCTATGGTCGTGGGGGACTACCTAGAGGTGGTGGCAGTAGAACCTAAAATCTCCACCCACCGCCTACTACATGGCGTGATCCTATATAACATCCACAACCTTTTGAACATCCTCGCTCGAATATCTACCTCTTCCTCAACGGTCCCTCGATCTTCTTATAGTCGTCAGTGTGGCTGGTCAGGCAGTCGCGAGGCATGTGATCCTGCCCGACAAACATGAAAAACAGACTGTTCCTCTAATAACATGCACTACCCCTGATCCCCACACCTTTGACCTTACGTCCTGAGGTTGTCCACCAGAAGGTCTGGTCTAGTTGGACCTCTATGTTAGTTTCCTACTACCAGCCGTAGATGACTCTTCAATGTGTTTCCCAAACTTTGGTCTCACTGCCGATGTATACTCAGCAAGGAAAATCTCCACTAAGAGTTCTCTCACCATTACTCCATCATGCATCGATATATTGAGATATACCATCAAAGCTCTGATCTCCCATCAGAGTCCTTGATCAAAGGTTCAAGACCCAATGAAAGGGTTCCCCCTATGTCAGTAGAGTAGCATGAGAGGTTAGTGAATCTCACAGAGTACCAGGCCACATATAGGCTACCCTGTTTTAGGTGTAGCAGCCCTTGTATACAAATATATCTTATAGTATCTAGAATGAATTCTGCCCTGAAAAGTCCCTAAAAATCATCCAAGTTGTGGTTCACCTCTCCATGTGTCTAGAGCATCAGGATCCAACACCTCCCTGCTGCTTCTTGGAAAATACTAACAACTAGGATCACCATCTGGTCGGATGGTGTCACAACCAGGTGAAACAATTTGGACACAGACTGCATCCAGTCCTCATCCACCTATAGATCTGTCACACCACATAACCTTGGAGGCCTCTCCCATTGAAAATCATTCAATGTGCTCAGTCGGTGTTCACCATCTTCTGGTGGGGCTGGTGGAAATGGATTCCCAACAGGTAGTGGTGCTGCTGGTACACCACCCGATGGTCCAGTAGCTATAAGAGGGCCCTGCACTGAAGCCTTATTTCTCAATGGTCCATCAATTTTCTCTCTCTCAGGAATCATGGATGGCTGTCAATGTGGTGGAATCCTAAAAACAATTGGTGGGGAAAAGTTAAAAATTTATACCGGGGGACTGACTCAGATGTGATCAGTTAAAAACAATTCAAAAACACAGGAAATCAATGTTTTGTGTACTGAGTTGGAAATCCAAATTCAGGATCTTGGTGTATGGATACTTCAACTGCCACACAAACACTGGACTCCCAAAAATAAAAACCACACTCAAAACACTTAACATTGTTGCTCCATTAAAATATCAGAGGCCTAGTTCTTCATTATAATAGACTCCACTGATACCAATTTTTCATGACCCATCCCTTGTTGCCCATTTTGTGACTTCCGCAAGCCCGCCTTCCTTAGGGAAGGGGATGGTGACTTGCACCGAAACCCGTATCCCTGTAAAATAGGAAGGAATTTCCTTTAAACCTGAAAACACATTTTCCAAGAATACAACGAGAACAACCAATGTAGTAAAACTGCAGTAGTAAAATGATGATGTAATGAATGTAAATGGGGTGACTACTGTAAGTAATGGGGCCAGAATACAATCCCAACTGGAAAGAACCACAAAAACAAAAAAAACAGCTCCCAAAGTCATACGCCATGGTTCCCACATGAAGGGTAGGTACATCTCATAGTCATTGTCACTGTGGAACGTCATGTCCAAAGGTTTACCTCTAAGCAAGATTCAGTCTTGGCTCCCAACCCTTCATTAAATATTTCTATAATCTGCATAAAACAAAACAAGGTGCGGGAAAATATTATACAGGGGTGAGTATAAAAACACTCAATAGGGTCCCTGAATCCCCCAAAGGTCTCCCAGAGTTCCACATAGTCATAACCACAGATAAATACCTCAATCAAAGAGAACGAAACAATAGTCATCTCACACCAGGTATACAACTCAGAGATCAGGAATAAATATGATTAGTCTTATGCTTTATCATTTTATTCTGTTAAGAAGTTTCCACAACTAAACTACAAAGGAGTTCTTCATATTTTATCCACAAATGTTCATAGGTTGCTGATTCACAATGGGACGCTCTAAGGCTTTTCCACATACATTCACATACTGCTAATAGACATTTGTTCATTGGAATGTTGATTAACACAAGGTCGCTGGATTGCTGGTTCACACAGGGTCGTTGGAAGGCTGATCCACACAGGTTCACTCGATGTTGATCCACACAGTGTCTCTAGTTGCTGATCCTCAATGGTTTACTATAAAACTATTCTTCTTCGAGTATCAACGATGCTCATCCACACAAGGTCGCTATGATGTTGATCCACACAAGGTCGCTACATCCAAGACAGCAGGTCACCAGATTCCTGATCAAGGAAAACTTATTTCATAGAGATCCAATCCTAAATACATTAGTTATATTTCCAACATTACGATTTCTCACAAAAGAAAACCCAAATTACCGCCTCATCATACGAGTTCCAACGTGACAGATGGTGCATCGATCAGACGCCTGGTCTATGAGATATATGCACATTTGTACAATGGGCCCAGTTGGATTAAAGTATGATCCAACCAAAGTCACATGTCAAAATATATCAGTATACACATAAAGTATCTACAAATAACCACATTCTCAC
Source organism: Viscum album (assembly GCA_963277665.1). NCBI lineage: Eukaryota > Viridiplantae > Streptophyta > Magnoliopsida > Santalales > Viscaceae > Viscum > Viscum album. Next base: position 1,417,562,460 of record OY728142.1, read on the forward strand.
AAGGGTCCTTATTCCTGATATGACGCGTCGATCGGACACTCGACCTGTTAGTTACATCCCTATATGTGAAACGGGGGGAGGGGGTGATCCCATCTCGGTCAGGCCCAGCTCGGTTGAGCCTGTCAGAATATTCCAAATGTTCCAGTTCCCAAAAGGGGTCCCAACGCCACTAACGTCGTGTCAAACAGACACCTGGTACATTATTTACAGGAATTTATTTATTCGAGGGTGGGTTTGGGCTACGCCCAGTCTGACTCGGTCTGACAAGCCCGACACAACCATTCCCAGGGTCTACCTGACCCCGCCCGGGTCCATCACTTTAAGAGTTGGCCCAGTTAACTCGGTTTGGCCCATCGAGGTTGGCCAATTGTTTCATGGGCCTGGGTCGTGGCTGGCCTGGCACGACGGGTAGGGCTCGACCCACCCACACTGGCCCACCGGGCTGTGGGGCCTGCCCTACCCACTGGACGAGACCAGCATGCTCGGCCAACCCACGACCACTGGAAGGCGGACAACCTACACCGTTGGCCCCTTGGTTGTGGGGTAGTTTTGATGAGCTGGTGGGGTGCTTCCCCACTGCATGAAATTGTCAGACATTTGGCTGATCATCTTTCGCCAACGTGGGGCAGAGCGGGGCGGCGCCCCACCTCCTGCTGTGTCCTGCAGGTCACGACTGCTACCGCCGATGGCACATGCGGGCACCATTGTTGTCCCACACAGCCTTCTCGGGCTGACCGTCCATGGCCACTACAGCAAACTGTAGCACACTGCTTTCCAAATCTGGAGTTCGGTCGCTGCGGGTCTCCTACAGCAGTTTCTTCTAGGGGCCACCAGACACGCTCCGGTGGTCCGTTTTTTATTCCATCAAAACCTCTGAAGTTATGGAGTCACCATTTCTGATGTGTGTTTTTGTTTTTCATCTGGACACTCCATTTGGAAATTATTCCAGAATAATGAGGCCAATACAATAGAAGCAGAGGGTTTGAGCCTTGTTCGTTTGGCATGCACCCTCCGCATTCTGATAGCATCAAGCGGTCAACTATTTATCTCATAAAGATGAAATTTACAACAATAACCTTACCTAGATTAGGCGTCATCTAACGAAATTTAACGGATTCTCATTCATCGTTTTCGTCGGTTCGTTATTTGATGGAGCATGTCACCACTCACTTAAACCGGTCTGTTCGTCCAAGTGGTTGGCGTCGCGGTACTTTTCCACAGCTTCGTCAAATAGTGAATCCATATCAACAACCCTCCCCGAGATCCATATAAATAGAAGGGTGATGGGTTTGTTAACATTTTTAGGAATTTATGAGTTTTTTAATTAATAATCATGCCAAATTTTAATGCTACATTTACAAAAAAGGAGGGGTCAAGCCAATTAATGTCTAGACATGTCACCAGTCTCACCACCGATGATTATCCACTGAAGAGAAAGAAAAGAAATAAAAATACATAACATGTTATTTTATAGTCATTCAAAATTCCACAAAAATAAATTTTTCACATGACCTACTGTGGTCGTTGTGAAGTATCCCTTAAGAGAATCCCAGCACTATAGATTCAATGGTGCCATCAGATTTGTAATCCAAGAACTGATTAAAAATATAGAAAACGGCACCCATGCGTTTACTAAACGAACATTAAAAAATGTTCAGAAAATAATCTTGGGCATATAGGGCCTTATAATCAAGCACCTTAAATTTTTTAAGACTCGTAATAATTACATAGATAAAAAAATTACATTAAAAAAATCGGGTCTTTACAGGTCGAATACGATTCAACTATTCCATTAAAGGGAGGTCCATGATATGGCTTTAAATGTAACAGGCTTCCCTCAATTGTTGAAAAATATGCCTGGAGAAACATTAGAATGCTTAGGGACATTTTTTAAGGAAATTACAATTGGGGGGAAACTATCATTAATAATTGGCCCATTTGTAATGTTAAACACAGATGAGAGGAGAACCATTGGGAAAATGTTTATGGAGAAAATGGTATAATCATGTCTCTAGATTAGTGGGCTCAGTAAATAATTGTTCTGATGTTTTAGTTGGAAATAAATCATTTTAATGGGTTTTGACACCTTAAGTGTCATGATCTTAAGAAATGAATTGACCTACATTTGACATTTTTAAATTCAATAAGACCATTTGAAAATAACGTCATGAAACTTTTAGGTTAGGTGATGAGTATATAGTGATGTCCTTTGGTCTCAAAAATTCCAAAAAAATCATTATTTATTGAATTAAAAGATTCATTAGGTATTACCTTAATCAATTATTGATAATTATTATAGACAAAATTAATATATATTCAAAGGTCAAGGAATATCATTGAGATTATTTGGGATTTTTACTAAAGACCCTAATGAAATAGAATCCAAATGAAAAATTTAATACGTGTTAATTTTTGAGAAAAAAATTCATTTTTTGGTCATATAATATCCATAGAGGTTATGTTGGTTTTGAAATTAATGAAAAATGATATTGAGTGCTGGCTAAGAGAAACCACAATGACTTATATCGATATTTTTATTTGTTTGGATGGATATTACCAATTCTTAGTATAAAATATCACTGTTATCCAATCCAATCTACATATTAACTCCTAAGGGAGTTATGTTCCTAGTAATAGATTATCAGTTAATACTATTAAATATTAAAGAAAAAAATTACAAAAATATTGATTTAGACTTAGATGTGGAAATTTTTTCATTAACGATCAAGGTTAATTATCTTTATCGAAAAATGTGTGATATATATACATATAATAAATGTTTAAAGTATATATTAACACAGAAGTAGTTAAATATTATCCAAATAAGATTGTTTGAGATGATTAATTATTATTATTGTGGAATAAGTTACCACCTTGTGAATCTGAAAACGTTTTCTAATGTTATGATTTGAAATGATCATCCTTTATTATCAACGATCAGGATCACAAAAGATCCAATATTTTTGGATTCGTAAATGATTGATCTAAAAATATTAAAGTATTGGGTTGAATATTATCATTCTATAATGAATTTTCAAGGTTTTATTTAGAGAATTTTAAAGTTCAAAAGAATGATGATGTAGAGATTCATAGAAAGGATTTAATTTTTCTTTATGTTAACCTTGATTATTATTGATGGATGTGGTTCAAAAACCATATATTTATTCCAACAATAAATAATTTTAAAAAAATTATTTTAGTTGAATCTACTAAATCTTCATAATATATTTATCCAAGATGTAAAAATATGTATAGTTATATAAATGATTATTTCTCGATTGATGTAATGATATGAGATACTATAGTTTTTTTTAAAAGATAGTTTGGTCAATAAGTTACGGCTGAGAGACAAAGGTATAATGGGTTTTTACAACCATCACACATAATAATATGGAAATTAGAAAACATCACAATTTATTTTTCCATCAGACTCCACAATAAATCTTATGTTGATAATTATATATGGGTGTAAGTCAATTTTCTTCGAAATTCATAACACTTCATCACTATCATATAATATTTATCTATAAATCATATTTCTGCGATATAAATTAAGGAAGTGGTAATGTTTCATGGAGTACCACATTGTGTTGTTTCTGATCGAGATTTGAGGTTTACCTCATTATTCTAGAGAAGTATTCAGGAGGCTTTGTATATCGAGATGAATATTTTAACTACATATCATACTTAGAATGATGGAAAATCTAATACAACAATTAAAACCCCAAAATATATGTTTAAATCTTCTTCTATATATTTCATAGATTGTTCGGATCAACACCATCATAAATTTGTGTTTTAATAAAATAATATATTTCACTCTATAATTCTGCTGGATATTTGTGAATCCCACAATGGAAAGATTCGAAGAACTCATATATTATGAGATGAAGTGGGATAATGAATGTTATTAAGACCTGATCTAGTGTAGGAAATGTTAGATAATGTAAAAGTAATTCAATAGCACATAAAGAAATCTTCGAGTTAACCAAAAAGTGATTATAATAATATTTGGATTGATCTAGTATTGTGATGTTTAGATAATGATCTTAAAGTAAATTTATTCATGTAATAATTTTATGAAATTTAAAATGAAACAAAATATTATAGCTAGGAATTCATTCCATTTTTAGTTTATTGATCATGTAGATTCAATTTACTATCACATAAAGATTCCATCAATCTAATCTCTATTTTATTATTAATTTCTTTCATCTCTGTTAAGGAAGTATATACATGATCATTCACATGTATTGAACTCAAATTTTATTCTAATAGATCATGATAATTCCTTTCAAGAACAACCTATAGAGATTTTGGATCATAGAGAGAATGTGAAGTGAAACACGACTGCTCAATAGGTCAATGTTTTCTAGTGAACCCATTGATGTGAAGAAGCTACATGGGAAGATGAGGATTTGATGATCCATAAGTATCCTTAATTATTTTTATCCAAGTGAAAATAATTTAGGGAAAAATTTAATTATTATGGTGTATAATGTCCCACCATGTTATTTTATAAAATATATTTTGACATAAATTTAATTTCATTGATAAAATTCATTACATGTAACATTATGTTTTAGTGACCCACAATATAATATTAATTCTTTTTAACATAAATGTTATAACATAGTTGCTAAATTTTGAATGATTAATAGGAATATTTTTTTTAAAATTACATAAAATGGTTTTATATAATGAAAACATATTGATAAATATATAAATAAATTTCAGTACAGTATTTATATATTCCAAATATATATTTATTCTCAAAAATTTATTTTCAATTATTTTTTATAGAAAATTGTAATGATCATTTTTCCACTTTTATAAAGGTTAATTGAAAAAATTTCATTTTTTGGAATCAAATTTGTCAATTTATCATAGATTTAATTTCATATAATTTTCTAAATTGAATAATTTTTTAATTGAATAGTGAATAATAGTATTTTTTATCTAAAATTTCATTCTGTTATGTAATATTAAAAAAATTTTCTATAATAAAATTGTTTTAAATGTAAAATTAGATCAAATATTTTATTATTAATCCAAATTCAATAATTTTAATCAAATTAATGTTTAATTTTTAAATCATTAATTTTAATAATTATAAAAACATTATTTTTGGAAAATCGTTTTTTGTTGAATATGAAGGTTTAATTTTTTTATAATTATTTTAATTAAATTAGAAAAAATATATTTTATAATTGGAATTATAATCATTAATATTATATATATAGTTCAACTTAATTTTTTCATAGGGAATAGTAGAAACAAAAAATTAATTAATACGGCTATGGTTAAAAAGAGTTTATCTGGGTGTTAAACTAAATTGATAAGGGTTAAAATATCCAAAAAACATAAAAAATTACTTTTATATGGAAATTTTTTTAAGATATATCAAATATAATTTTTAATTATCCATTTATATTTTTTTCCTTAATTTGAAATACGTGGGAAAAAATAATTATTTTCAAAAATTCAAAGTGTCACATCTCCCCCATTTTTTAAAAGACACCTTATCCTCTCCAATTTACACATAAAAACATTTATTGGTTATTAAAATCTCCAAAAAAATATCTCTCATTACTTTGTAACCATGTCATAGTGGCCATTTTTTTATTTTGAAAACATCCTATGGAAGATTTTGTTGTAAACCTAAGGAGGTTGTCTGACGAAGAGGTGTAGTTCATAACCAAGCATTTTTGTTTTATTTCTTATTCTAGATATTTAAAATATTGTTGAACTACAATGTTATAATTTCATCATATTCTCCCTTGAAATTTTATTTTATTATATTGATGGAATAACCGATATCAATCTCCACTTCCATGAGATTGTAACTGAAACTCTTGATCATGTGTATGATACACTACCTCCACATGAACTGATGTAAATAATTTTCCATCAACACTTCTCAAGGATGGAAATAATTATGAATTTAAAATATTTATATTATATATATTTAAAATAATAATTCTATTATTATAATATCATATTTCCTTCCTAAGTGTCTAATCTGTTGAAAAATGATAACCTCTCCCATGTGTACATGTGGACTACCACCAACACAAAGCGATGTGATATGATTTTCATTTTATTTTTATCTAGATCAAATTAAGGGCAGAAAAACATAAATATATATGACATATAAGATATAAAAAGATTTATTTACAGGTTAATTAAAATTTATATTTCTTTTTTTCTCAAACATCAATAAAACGACAACAGCATTAATATATACGTTGGACCAACCATCTCTATAAACTATGTAATTGAATTGCTATCAAAAAATATTATGGTTTAATTTATAAAAATATATAATGAATTATATTAGATGTATATCATGATTAATATTTTATTTTTTATGTAAACATTATCAATATAAGGGGACCAAAAATAAAAAACTATAAAAAACCTGAAAAACTAATAATTTATTACATGAAACCTGATTTTAACAAGGAATTATTAATAATGAGGAAGTAAAAATTCCTTAGTAAATAATATATATATTATATATATTATGATTTTTTATAATAGATTTATAATAAACTGTAATTTATCATAAAACAGGTTTGAATGTTCATAATTATATTCAATACTTAAATTAAAAGATTTTCATCTAAGTTTTATTTCTTTTAAACACATACAGTATTCACAACTTGTTTATATTGTATGGTGTATATACATCCAATAAATGTATCCTCTGAATATTAATATGAAATTTATTTTCATTTAATTATTTATATAAGGTTATTTATGTCGTGGTTACTATGTATCAAATGTCACCAATGTGACAATGGTTATATGTAACCATATCATGGTTTATCTGGATTATTTAGTATTATGATTCTAATGATGAGATCTTGTGGTATAATTATAAATTAAAAAATATATATCATATACTATGGTAATTTATGTATAATACACGTTTCACTTTTATTTCCTTCACTTTACATACTAAAGGGGATGAAATGATATTTTAATAATAAATGAAATTATTCCTCAATTCAGTTGAAATTAATTTTTTATAGAATCTCCACATTTTCCAAAACTATTTTAAACAGTTTTTTTATTATTTTATTTTGAATACATAATTATATTTTTTACCTTATTATAATTATTTTAAAATTAATTAAAATGAATATTCCTCTCATTTTTCGAATATGGATCCAATAAATATTTATCCAAAATGTGAATCGAATATTCCTTTTTATATATACGACACAAACAATATTTTTTTTGTAAATACCACTAAATGATTTAAATATTCCTTTCCAAGATTCCACATTCAATTTCACAAAAAATGTTTTTATTAATATTTTATAAATTATTATATGTAAAATAAGTGATTTAAAAATGTAAAGAATATTTTTTAAAAAAAATGATACAATTGATATTTTAAAATAATTTTTAATCTATGATGTGATAATTTTATGTTACATATGATTTACTAGTTATATAATCCAAGGATACCATCCTTATTCATTATCTATACTATTTCTTATTTTGATAAATTGTCTGCATGAAATCTGTTAATTTACCATGGGTTAAGATATTATGGAATGTTTATATATCCAATTTCATTTTCATGGGTAATGATATGATGATTATTTATGATCATGTGAAAAAATAATGGATTATGTGATAGGTATGACCAACCACTAGGTCTAACACATTGTGTAATGATTAATGTTCTATGAGCTTAAAGGGTAAATAAAAGCTTTTCCCTAGACCTGAATATGGTATAAAAGAGGTCATACCAAGACTGAAAGAGGGTAAATAGAAGGTTATAAAAAGGATTAATGAGGTTACATTATAGATTATCCCATGACTAATTTAGGTATATGGGTTGTTTTCCCAATCCTAACATGTTATGAATTCTTTTGTGGATTTAATAGACATAATATTTTAATTACTTATGTGTATTTGGGAAATATATTCCTTATTCTAATGTTATACCATAATTCTTATGTTCCCTGATTTAATTATGATTCATTTATTATGAATTTCCATAAAACACTCTATGAATCACTATTAAGATATGTGATATATAGTTTATGGTTATCAAATGTTATTCTCATTTTCACATATAGTAATCCACATGTTATGTTTATATCTCTCTCTTTTACCCTTACTAAGAATCATATCTCAACCAATGTAATGTTACCTTTCCCTAGTTTTTTAGGAAATTTATTATGCATTATGTATCTATGTAGTGTCCTGGCTATGAATAAGATAGATAGAGATGATTTAGTTAACTTCTGAACAAGTTGTCTATTTATCCATGTTCATGTAGGCCATTGAACTAAATAATTATAATATTGATCATTATGTTATATAATGAATATTCATATATTAAGATGTAAAATTTATGTATGAAAATTTTGGTTCATTATTGTTACATTTTATTAATATTGGATTATGGAATTGATTTTTATAGTGTCCATATTCCATATTGGTGAAACATCATAAGACATGCATATGGTTGACTAGAGTATTCATTTATTCCATAATATGAGACTTTTTATCTGGGTAACAATATCTTGTTAGGTGACCATACTTAACAAAAATAATGAATTTACCTTCCTCATCAATAAATATCCAATATTATTTTTGTAACACTTTTGGGAAGTGGGATGTTAGAATTTCAATCCTAGTTATGGTTTCTCAGCCACACTAACCAAAATGGAATTCATTTTCTTCATCTATATATAGATTATGAGAACCTTGATATTCTTTTACCTCTATTTTGAATTATTGGGAACATCAAAAAATTTCCTCCTAATTTTCAATGTCGTGAATGTATAATTTTTTTACATAGAATCAGATTAATCCCACCAAAGATGTGAAAAAATTTTCATTTCTTGGAAAACTAAAAGCTCTAGGTTTATCATGGAATTATTGTTAAGTTTTTGGAATAAAACATGAAAGAGTAATTTTAATATATCTTGTTGTTATATAACACCCTGATTATTTTCAGTTGGAGGGTGCATGGAAAATATTTTTTGATAATTGTTTCCACAATTCCATCCACTCCATAATTTTGATGTGATCCCAGACTATGTATTTTTGAACATAATACACCATTTAATATCTTCTCATAAATATGATATAAATACCCCAAGAACAGTAATTTATTAATTCATTGAAAGATATAAAATAGATTTTAACGTAAATTTATCAATTATTCAATTATTAAATACTCATAACATCCACTGAAATTCAAGAAAATATTTTTCATAAAGGTACCAATTGAAAATTTGACATTTTTTTGGGTTTTGGGTGTTCCTCGTGATTCAATTTTATATACAAAATTTAATTAAATTGATAAATTATTGTCTTGAAGTACTCAATTACTAGTCCCATCGTGTTGGGAAACTTATTTTGGAAGTCATCACATTTTCCCTCACATTGGTTATAGATATAGTTTATCCCATTTTCGTATACTGATAATAAATTATTGGAAAATTAAAGATAATAATTATTAACATATTATAGATATAAATAGTAAAACATTTACATTAAAGGGGTGACACATAAAATATATATTGTTTAACATATGAATTTATAGGTTTTGAAAAATGTTTTTTTATGATTTATTTCCTAATATATTATTTTATTAGAAATTTTTATCCCATAATGAAGGTTCATAAGAAGTTTGTGATTTTACCAATGAATATACTTAATAGTGTCAAGATATGTTTGAAAATATACCCATTGTTTCCCAACATGTTATGATCATTTCTGCCTGAATGAATCCTTTTCTAGTTTATTACCACTAGGTACAACTATACCAAAGACACATCCAATTTTTTTATCCACATAATGATGTATTTTATTATAAATAAACTAATAAATACATAAAAAATGTTTATGGATGGTTTAAAATGTTTATTCTTATCCTTAAGGATTTTATGAAATTATTTTTAATCTAAATCCGTAAATTAATTTGAATTTCACACCCACTATGAAAACTTATGTCATTAATATGATTTATTTTATGATTAAAAACATAAAAATACATGTAATTCACCACCATGATATTTTGAGGCAAAATTTATTTGGGTAATTAGTTTCATATACTTAAAACATGAAAATTAAATTCAATGATATAAACTAAAACTCTTTAACATGCTCTTAAAATGAATTCCTCATCTCAAATTTCATTTGATAACTTGGGGACAAAAATAAAAATGGGGTGGGCTATATAGCCCAATAATATAATAATGTTAAACTAATATAAGTTAATATGTTTCACGTGTTATAATTGGAATATCAGGGTCAAATAAGAGGGATGAGAATAAAAATATTTAACAAAGATGGATTATATAAATCAATAACAAAAAGTTAACATATGAATGTGGAAATAACATAAAACAAGACATCATAAATATATTTCAAGGAAAACCACCATGAAAAACTAATATAGTGTTCTTAAGATAAACTCATGAAATATACATGCCATATGATGAGATAGAATCATTAACCAATGCATTGGAGGTCTATATAATATCTTGTCCACACATCACTTCCATATCATGTAAACACTTAAGTACACCACATAGATCACCCAACATAAGGACATCATTCATTAATTTTTACCCCACTATTATGGATTGGAGGTTAAAAAATTTAAATACACTATCAATTAAGGGTTGTTATAACTTGGTTAATACCCTTGAGTGAAAATGGAGGAGGGTTTTCACAACACAAATAGTTGGAAAGAAAAATTGCAAGATAATTTCTATAGCATAATGGGTGTGAATGATGGTCAATAAAGGTAGTTAATGATAAATAAAAGAGAAACCTGTAACTTGTGATCTATAAGGATAGTAATAGTGATAGTAAAAAACATATACCAACATGGAAAATTTGAAATATTAAGGCATTAAATAAATAATTTTGTTTAAAAAGAGGATAAGGATAGGATCACTTACCATGAGAGTACGCATATAAAAGCATGCGTGGAGATTCAAGAAGCTATTTTAGGAACCATAAGATGGATATATAGAGGAAATGGTTGACTAAAGTTACAATACTATGATTTTTGGTGATGAAAAATAGGTCTTTTGGGGGCTTTATATAATAAAAGGGTTGGTGATTCTTAAAATATTTCTAACATTTGGTTTTGGACTCTATATCATAAATCAATCCAAAGCACAAACCATATGATTTATTCCCCTAGTATCTACCATAATGGATTTTATTTAATTATTTAATAATTCTACTACCCAAACATGTTATAATACTATTGATGGTGATGTGTAAGTGGGTCATGATTGTAAATAATTAATCATAGAAACTTTTAATATAATGTCAGTTCTAGAGGAATTATTAAGGGTTTATAATTTTTTTTGAAATAACAACTATGGAATATTATTTTTTAATGTATAAAATTTATCTTTCAGGGATAATATTTATAGTATTTATTATGAAACCATATGCATTATTTTGATATAATTCACACTGTATAGTTTAACTGTATTGAATTTTGTCCCAAATATTCATTATCTATGAAAACTATAAAAACATCACTGGTGGATAATTTTTTAGTTGATTATTTCAAAAATAATATTTATTTTATCGAAAAATTACTTTATATAGGATAATATAAACATTTAAATTAAAATGCAATATTTATTAAAAATTGAATATTTTTTAAATAGCGGTTTTATGACACTTATAAAATCAAATTTATTACTTTATACAATTTTATTATAATTTTATTTAATAATAATTATTTAATAATATTATTATATTAAAATAAATTTATATAAAATTTATCTATTTCATTCTAATACAGTGTGTTTTTTAAAACTATATATATTAAGAAACCCCAATTTTAGTTTTATTTTATTAAAATCTAATGTTTATCAAACTTATTATTTAATCATTACAGAAAAATAAAAGATAAATATAGAAATTATTTTATTAAAAATAAATAAATAATATATAAATTTATACTATTATTGTTTATATACATATCCATTTATTACAACAATTATTTCCAAATGTTTTATATGGTCGATTACGATATTTTAATGGGGTGGTTTAGAGAAAATAGATTAGGCCATGATCTGGATAATTTTATGATTCTATCATAAATAATTCTCTCATGTTATTAGTGTAAAATATATTTTTGGGATTGGTCATGGGAAAATTTTAGTGATTCTATCTCCCTCAGATGCTCTGATGGACAACATTCATATGGAAGGATTCTGTTGGTTGAGTCTATCACTTCTTTTGTCTATGTCAGATGGAGATAGTATAAGTAGATATATAGACTAATCTTAATGGTCAATATATAATTAGTATAATATCAACATTTATGATGCTTAATGTATCCTAAATATGACATGCTATAACTTATAATGGTTTAATGTAACCAATGCAGTGCACATAATATCTATATCTACATTTTTTAATAATGAATTAATTCACTAAAAAGAGAATTTCATTTTTTAAAAGGTCATGTCGTTATAGCTAGTATTTTATAGAATTATATTTTTTATGTTTTTTTCATGAGTGAAATTAGTTGATAAGTTGTTCAATTTAGGTAACCTTTTATATATTTGGGTAATATTTTTCAATAAGTGACAACCAATATGATAGATGTAGTTGTTACCAAATATTATCCAATTTTTTTATTTTATTTTGTGATATATAATATATTAGAAGTGGTATTCATGATTTTTTAACTATAACAATAGGTTTAGTACCCTTTTGGGTGGTTAAATAGATTAGAAATGAAACTAATGGGTCATTAGTATGGTACAATCATCTATAAAATTCATTATACCACCACATTGAAGTGAGATAATGATTCTGTCAGGTTTAACACACACACGAATCCATATATTTGTAAAATTAATTTCCAAAAAATAGTTATAAGTAGTGAGATATTTTTTGGAACACTTCCATCGTGTCTCTATGATTTATCATACTGAAGAAAAATAATATAATTTGATCTCAATTGATCTAAATTGGTAAACCTATAAAAAATAGAGATTTTTAGAAAGGGAAATATTTTCTAGAAAATAAACAAAAAAATTCCATCATAGAGCAGATTAGACTTAATAAAATACAACCATTACACTTGATTGTATGCCTATTAAACACCAAACCTAATCTCACGAAACAAAACAATGAAGAAATTCAGGTGGACGAGTTTCATTAGATGTATTAAATTTTTGGATATAATTGGTTTGTTTAAAACAAAAAAGAGGAGTATAAATAAAAAAGTATCTCCCATTTATTATGTGATCTAGGTTTCACATAAGAAGAACATTTTTTCTTACTCAATAATTTTTGGACTACAAAATTCTTAATGGTATTCTTCTAGATGTTTAGTCAAGGACCCCATATTACTGCCACACGTCACCACATGACTTATATTAGGAGCCATAAAACAATATTTTGTGAGTATGTTTCTTCCAACATGATGTAGTGGCACTCCCTCATGCACATTTTATCACCGTGACTCCCACCAAACCCAAATATTAATAAAAATATTATACGAAAACCTAGTATAGGCTTAAATAGATTTTAAATATCACCTAAAAACAATGGGATATCATAATTTATCATGAAAAATTTATTATAGTTTTTTATTATTGAGAAAACTCACAAATGATTGTATGGAACAAATGGGAGGAACTATCATTTATGACCGTAGATGTTAATACTGGTTTAGTTATAGAATAATATTTTTTGGTATGGTCACTTGTAATAATGAAGAAATAAACTATTAATAAAGATACCACACCTATAGTTGAGAAAATGTTGGTGTTATAGATATAGTTCGTTGATTGTGCTAGATATTGGTCAGTGGTGGAGGAATCTAGAGATAATTAGATAGCTAAAAATAGAAGATTCAAGATATATTTTTATTTGGGGATTTTATTATTATAAGTCCATGTACTTATAAAATTAGACGATTATAGTAATTATTTTTATGTTCAATTTAAAGGATCATTTGGTAGAAGTATAGCTATGCTTTTTATAATGTTGGTTTACTATTTTGAAGAATTTTAATGCATGAGATAATGTATGTGATACATTATTGGTAGTTTGTTAGATAGGTTTGTGAGAAAAAGTGAGCTGAGATGGGGAGTGGAAGGATATATGTGATCACTCCTAGGGTTTGGTTATATTATTTAGTGTATCCATTTTTTCATCATATGATTTTAGTTATATTATTAATGGTTTATTTAGCCCTACTTTTTTAATCATTTTTTCATTATTATTTTAAAATTTTCATCGATGGTTTTAATTTGTTTTATGGTTTTTTATTTATTTTTCTATTAGAACAAATGATTTAATATAATCATTCATTATTTAATTACATATGGTCTATGTGGTAATTAATATGAAAGGTTTTAAATTAATGATATTAAATTTTTATTGTGTTATAGTGGTGAAAATCACATGTATCACATAATATGAGAAGAGAGTGTGGGTAATTATAATGTCCAACTGTGGGATATGGATTGGATTGTAATTATGTGACCTATAAGTTAGACTTGACCTACAGTTTGATAGTACGTGTATGTTCCCTTGGGTGTATGATATAATTTTATACCATTTAGAAATAATGGTATGATTATATTTTATTTGAAGACATGGGTTATATTCTACGTGGATTGGATAATATTTACTATAAACATTCACATTGGTTCATTTAATGAAAGACACTCTGTGAGTAATGGTGAAAAGGGAAATTTTACTAAGTCATCAGACTCAATCCAACCCACACACTTGACACATCATTTAATGTATGTGGGTATGCCTTTATGAGTCATTTTAGAATAAGATTTTGCACATAATGTAGATATAATAATTAGAATCATAAGTGTTATCAAAGATGATTATTTATTAGTATATGTCATAATGAGCCCAGTTAATGGAATATGTATTACATTATTTTTGAATTGTATTTTTATTAGGGACATGGGTGAAACTTTTTATTATATTATTTATTCACTACGATTAAAAAATTTTATTCCTTCCCAATAATTGTATTATTCATACAATATAATCCTAGTTTTTTAATAAAAAAAAATAATTCCATTTTTGAATCCTTTTTTAATTTTAATAGAATTATTTATATATAATGTTTAGATAGCTCATGTCAACAATTTTATGAATTGTACATCAGATCTATTGGTTATGTTTTAGGTTATAATCTCTCCCTAGTTATTTTAGGCCTTTACAACCAATCAACATTATTTAATGCCTAGAGATATATGCCTGAGGTGTTTGGGAATTCTTGGTTGAGAGATAACATATGTAACCAGGCCAAGACATTTTAGATTCACAATAGGTTTTCTTAAAAAACTTATAATCCTAAAATACAAAATAATGTTAATTATATGTCGTTTCATTTTCTGATTAACCGTAAATTTTTTGAATCAAATAAAACCATTTTTAAGGGAAAAATATTTTGTATACATTCATAAAATGGAATATAATTCCATAAAAACTCATGTTTCAATGATTCCATGAATGTGGAAAAAAATCATTAAAAATGAATTAAATAATAAATCTGGTAGATTATCCACTTTCCATTGAAGTTTTTCTATAAATAGTTTTTGGAAATACTAAAATTAGAATTGTAGGATTGATTAATATATTAAATTTTATCACGTAAATAGAAATTATAAAATAAGAGTTTCATTATATCTTTTCTTGTAAAGAAATACTTTTTATCACAACTATTTGATATTAATAATTCCTTAAATAATGTGCAGTTGATAAAAAAAATTAAGGATCTTTAACCTTGTGTAAAATTAAAAAAGGATACTTGAATGGTATAAAATTTTAAGGATTAGTTAAATTGATTGAAACAATTTCTTAAATATTACATTGAAAAATTTACAATCTTTATAAGAGATTTATAAATTGTAAAAAAACTCATACAATTACGTGATTTTGAAAAGAAGTAAAGGTAATGTAATTTATCTCATTTTTTATGTTAATTAAATTGTACTCATAAAAAATGACATCGAATAAATTACAGTATTATTAAAAAGAATCCACAGAGTTTGAAATGATATATCATGGATCCTGAAAATCTTTTCCACAAATTAATCTATATGGATGAACAAATAATATATTTATATAATAAAAATTTTATACAGAATACTTATCAAAAGATATATGTGAATATATATATCAACTAGTCCATATTCCAATGGAGGAAGGATTGAATTTTCTATAAATTATGTTAAATACCCTTTTGGATTGAAATGTTTCATATTTTTATTGGTGGTTTGTTTCGTAAATATATAAAAGAAAAAATCGTTATTAAGAATGTTTTTATGGTATTTTTTTCTTAATCAATGTTAAAAAATTGTGAATGAAGATATATTTATCATATTACTCTTGTAATTTTTTATATGAAAAGTGACTGTGATCCTTAATTGAAATATTTTTTATAAGTAAGGTGATTATATATAATATAAGGATTAAATATAATCTAATGATAAAATATCTAGTTACAGTTACTTAACTTTTTCTGGAAAAAATATTTTCACATAGAGAAGTTGATAAAACAATTATTGGTTGATCAAGTATTGAATATAATATCGTAGGTATAAAATTTATAATTTTTTATTTCTTAAGGATAATAATATTATTAAACTATTAGGCTCACCGTCATAATAATATTATTTAACTATTTTTTATAATAATAAATTTGAATGAGATATTTCTAAAATTTCCATCCAATAAGTTAAAATAATGAATGTACATATAGTTATATTTATCCTAAAAAATAATTTATAATTCATGATTATAGAGATAAAAAATATTTTTATAGAAGATTAACAGCCTACATCTCCTACTATGGAATTATAAACAAATATTATTGATGTGTATTTTCCAATTAGTATAGTGTTTCATCTATAAAAAAACCTGAGTGGTAGTGTGTGTGAATAAATCAGAAGAATTATATTTTTATTAATGAATAGTAAAAAAAGTGACTGTAAATTTATTAAAAAGTAAGAAAATATAAATTAATATTTACTTGTCTTAAATAATTATTTTTAATATATTAACAAGTGATTTACTGGGTTTAATCCTTGGTGTGTGTGTAACACTTATGCCAAAAATTATTTTTTATAAAAAATTATATATTATTATTATAGATAATGAAAATAATTATTCTTATAATTGATTCCATAACATAAAATGTTTATTTTTATAAAAAATATAAAATTAAAACTATGAATGTTTTCATCATTGTATCTTATATTCACTTACACTAAAAACTAATATACCCCCACTTTGGATGTATAACTCATTTTTTTGGGGATAAATAACCCTCCATGGATACAATTTGAAAACATACCCCATTTATTCATTATCCAAATAGTTTACTTCTATCTAATTGAATCAAATACATTGAATTAAAATATTCATCAAATTTATTTTCAATATATATGATGATTGTATTACTAATAATGTGATGAATTATGAACAATTCTATAATATACTATTTAAATTATGAAAAAAATAAAAACATATTTTTCAAATATAATAAATAAATACATTAAATGAAATATTAAATTTATTTTCTTTGATGATATAATCAAATACATGGAAATATTGAAAGAATATAAAAACTCTTTCAACTAAAGTAAATGATAACATTTGAGGGATCACCAATATTTTTGGAACAAAATCATAGAAATGAGATATTTTCACACTCTATTCTATCATTGGTATTTACATGTTTATTAA
Source organism: Viscum album (assembly GCA_963277665.1). Lineage (NCBI taxonomy): Eukaryota > Viridiplantae > Streptophyta > Magnoliopsida > Santalales > Viscaceae > Viscum > Viscum album. The sequence continues at coordinate 1,417,580,208 of OY728142.1, forward strand.
TTAATATCTACCATTTGTTATATTTGAATAATTTTTCAATTCCCCATGGGGATTTCAATTCATAGATGTGGTTTTATTTTTTAATCCAAGACACTATAATGTTTATTTCATCATGAATGTTTATTTCTTTACATATATATCATTTGTAATTCTAGGGTGAGATCTTCAATGATATTTCATCTTTCATCGGTTTATTAATATGAAATGTGTTCATGATCCTACCTTGATACCCATTTTTATATTCATATTAAATATCCTCTACCATTCCCAAATTTTTTAAAACCATACGTGTATTCATGACACTATCAATTGATTCCTCTATCTCAATGAATGAAGTATTCTTTTTGGTTTAACCTTGGAATATCGTAATTTTGTGGAAATGTATTTTACTCACACACCCCCTCATCTCATTCATTATTTTAAAAGTTATAAGGATTAGTTTTAATAGAATATCTTGTGTTATTAATTGACTAGGGTTTTCAAAAATTATTTTATTTATTTTTTCTTGAATTGTTTATGCTATCATCAAATAAATTAGTATCATTGATGATAGAATCATAGATGATGATTTTGTTGGAATTTTTTAGACCAAAGGACATCAGTATATACTCATGGTCTCAAAAATTCCAACAAAATCATCATTTATTGAATGAAAAGATTCATTAGGTATTACCTTAATCAATTATTGATAATTATTATAGACAAAATTAATATATATTCAATGGTCAAGGAATATCATTGAGATTATTTGGATATTTTAATAAAGACCCTAATGAAGTAGAATCCAAATGAAAAATTTACTAAGTGTTAATTTTTGAGAAAAAAATTCATTTTTTGTTCATATAATATCCATAAAGTTTATGTTGATTTTGAAATTAATGAAAAATGATATTGAGTGCTGGCTAAGAGAAACCACAATGACTTATATCGATTTTTTTCTTTGTTTGGATGGATATTACTAATTCACAGTATAAAATATCACTGTTATCGAATCCAATCTACATATTAACTCCTAAGGGTGTTATGTTTCTAGTTATTGATTATCAGTTAATACCATTAAATATTAATGATAAAAATTACAAAAATCATGACTTAGACTTAGATGTGGAAATTTTTTCATTAACGATCAAGGTTAATTATCTTTATCGAGAAATGTGTGATATATATATATATAATAAATGTTTAAAGTATATATTCACACAAAAGTAGTTAAATATTATCCAAATAAGATTGTTTGAGATGATTAATTATTATTATTGTGGAATATGTTACCACCTTGTGAATCTGAAAATGTTTTCTAATGTTATGATTTGAAATGATCATCATTTATTATCAACGATCAGGATCACAAAAGATCCAATATTTTTGGATTCGTAAATGATTGATCTAGAAATATTAAAGTATTGGGTTAAATATTATCTTTCTATAATGAATTTTCAAGCTTTTATTTAGAGAATTTTAATGTTCAAAAGAAGGATGATGTGGATATTCATAGAAAGGATTGAATTTTTCTTTATGTTAATCTTGATTATTATTGATCGATGCGGTTCAAAAACTGTATATGTATTCCAACAATAACTAATTTTAAAAAAATTATTTTAGTTGAATCTACTAAATCTTCATAATATATTTATCCAAGATGTAAAAATATGTATAGTTATATAAAATATTATTTCTCGATTGATGTAATGATATGATATACTCTAGATTTTGTTGTTTAAAGCTAGTTTGGTCAATAAGTTACGGCTGAGAGACAAATGTATAATGGGTTTTTTATATCCATCACACATAATAATATGGAAATTAGAAAACAACACCCTTTATTTTTCCATTAGAATCCACAATAAATCTTAAGTTGATAATTATATATGGGTGTAAGTCAATTTTCTTGGGAATTCATAACACTTCATCACTATCATATAATATTTATCTATAAATCATATTTCTGTGATATAAATTAAGGAAGTTGTAATGTTTCATGGAGTACCACATTGTGTTGTTTCTGATCGAGATTTGAGGTTTACCTCATTATTCTAGAGAAGTATTCAGGAGGCTTTTTATATAGAGATGAATATTTTAACTACATATCATACTTAGAAATATGGAAAATCGAATACAATAATTAAAACCCCAAAATATATGTTTAAATCTTCTTCTATATATTTCATAGATTATTTGGATCAACACAATCATCAATTTGTGTTTTAATAAAATAATATATTTCACTCTATAATTCTACGGGATATTTGTGAATCCCACAATGGAAAGATTCGAAGAACTCATATATTATGAGATGAAGTGGGATAATGAATGTTATTAAGACCTGATCTAGTGTAGGAAATGTTAGATGATGTAAAAGTCATTCAATATCACATAAATAAATCTTCGAGTCAACCAAAAAGTGATTATAATAATATTTGGCTTGATATAGTATTCTGAAGTTTAGATAAAGGTCTTAAAGTAAATTTATTCATGTAATAATTTTATGAAATTTAGAATGAAACAAAATATGATACCTAGGAATTCATTCCATTTTTAGGTTACTGATCACGTAGATTCAATTTACTATCACATAAGGATTCCATAAATCTAATCTCTATTTGATTATTTGTTTCTTTCATCTCTCTTAAGGATGTATATACATGATAATTCACATGTATTGAACTCAAATTTTATTCTAATAGATCATGATAATTCCTTTCAAGAACAACCTATAGGTATTTCGGATCATAGAGAGAATGTGAAGTGAAACATGACTGCTCAATAGGTCAATGTTTTCTAGTGAACCCATTGATGTTAAGAATCTACATGGGAAGATGAGGATTTGATGATCCATAAGTATCCTTAATTATTTTTATCCAAGTGAAAATAATTTAGGGAAAAATTTAATTATTATGGTGTATAATTTCCCACCATATTATTTTATAAAATATATTTTGACATAAATTTAATTTCATTGATAACATTCATTACATGTAACACTATGTTTTAGTGACCCACAATATAATATTAATTGTTTTTAACATAAAAGTTTTAACCTAGTTGCTAAATTTTGAATGATTAATATGATTTTTTTTTAAATTACATAAAATGGTTTTATATAATGAAAACATATTGATGAATATATACATAAATTTCAGTACAGTATTTATATATTCCAGATATATATTTATTTTCAAAACTTTATTTTCATTTATTTTTTGTAGAAAATTTTAATGTTCATTTTTACACTTTTATAAAAGTTAATTGAAAAAATGACCTTTTTTGGAATCAAATTTGTCAATTTATCATAGAGTAAATTTCATATAATTTTCAAAATTGAATAATTTTTTCATTGAAGAGTGAATAATACTATTTTTTATCTGAAATTACATTCTGTTAAGTAATTTTAAAACAAAATTCTATAATAAAATTGTTTTTAAATGTAAAATTAGATCATATATTTTATTATTAATCTAAATTCAATAATTTTAATCAAATTCATGTTTAATTTTTAAATCATTAATTTTAATAATTATAAAAACATTATCTTTGGAAAATCGTGTTTTGTTGAATATGAAGGTTTAATATTTTTTATAATTATTTGAATTAAATTAAAAAAAATAGATTCTATAATTGGAATCATAATCATTAATATTATATATATAGTTCAACCTAATTTTTTTCATAGGGAATAGTAGAAACAAAAAAATAATTAATACGGCTATGGTTAAAAAGAGTTTATCTGGGCGTTAAACTAAATTGATAAGGGTTAAAATATCCAAAAAACATAAAAAATTAATTTTATATGGAAATATTTTTATGATATATCAAATATAATTTTTTAATTATCCATTTATATCTTTTTTTAAATATGAAATACGGGGGTAAAAATAATTATTTTTAAAAATCCAAAGTGTCACATCTCCCCCATTTATTAAATGACACCCTATCCTCTCAAATTTACACATAAAACATTTATTCGTTATTAAAATCTCTAACAAAATATCTCTCATTACTCTGTAACCATGTCATAGTGGCCATGTTTTTATTTTGAAAACATCATATGGAAGATTTTGTTGTAAACCTAAGGAGGTTGTCTAACGAAGAGGTGTAGTTCATTACCAAGCATTTTTGTTTTATTTCATTCTAGATATTTAATATATTGTTGAACTACAATGTTATAATTTCATCATATTCTACCTTGAAATTTTATTTTATTATATTGATGGAATAACCGATATCAATCTCCACTTCCATGAGATTTTAACTGAAACTCTTGATCATGTGTATGATAGACTACCTCCACATGAACCGATGTAAATAGTTTTCCATCAACACTTCTCAAGGATGGATATAATTATGAATTTGAAATATTTATATTATATAAATATTTAAAATAATCATTCTATAATTATAATATCATATATACTTTTTAAGTGTCTAATCCGTCGAAAAATGATAACCTCTCACATGTGTACATGAGGACTACCACCAACACAAAGCGATGTGATATGCTTTTCATTTTATTTTTATCTAGATCAAATTAAGGGCAGAAAAACATAAATATATATGACATATAAGATATAAAAAGTATTATTTACAGGTTAATTAAAATTTATATTTCTTTTTTCTCAAACATCAATAAAACGACAACAGCATTAATATATAAGTAGGACCAACCATCTCCATAAACTATGTAATTGAATTGATATAAAAAATATTATGGTTTAATTTTTAAAAATATATAATGAATTATATTAGATGTATATCATGATTAATATTTTATTTTTTATGTAAACATTATCAATATAAGGGGACCAAAAATAAAAAACTCTAAAAAACCTGAAAAACTAATAATTTATTACATGAAACCTGATCTTAACAAGGAATTATTAATAATGAGGTAGTAAAAATTCAATAGTATATAATATATGGTATGATATATATTATGATTTTTTCTAATAGATTTATAATGAAATGTAATTTATCATAAAATAGGTTTGAATGTTTATAAATATATTCAATACTTAAAGTAAAAGATTTTCATCTAACTTCTATTTCTGTTAAACACATACCATATTCACAACTTGTTTATATTGTATGGTGTATATACATCCAATAAATGTATCCTCTGAATATTAATATGAAATTTATTTTCACTTAATTCTTTATATAAGGTTATTTATGTCATGGTTACTATGTATCAAATGTCACGAATGTGACAATGGTTATATGTAACCATATCATGGTTTATCTGGATTATTTAGGATTATGATTCTAATGATGAGATCATGTGGTATAATTATAAATAAAAAAATATATATCATATACAATGGTATTTTATGTATAATACATGTTTCACTTTTATTTCCTTCACTTTAGATACTGAAGAGGATGAAATGATTTTTTTAATAATAAATGAAATTATTCCTCAATTCAGTTGAAAATAATTTTTTATAGAATCTCCACATTTTTAAAAACTATTATAAACAGTTTTTTTATTATTTTCTTATGAATACATAATTATATTTTTTCCCTTGTTGTAATTATTATAAAATTTATTAAAATGAATATTCCTCTCATTTTTCGAATATGGATCCAATAAATATTTATCCAAAATGTGAATCGAATATTCATTTTTACATATACGACACAAACAATAATTTTTTTTGTAAATACCACTAAATGATTTAAATATTCTTTTCCAAGATTCCACATTCAATTTCACAAAAAAGATTTTTATTAATATTTTATAAATTATTATATGTAAAATAAGTGATTTAAAAATGTAAATAATATTTTTTAAAATAAATGATAAAATTGATATTTCAAAATAATTTTTAATCTATGATGAAATAATTTTATGTTACATATGATTTACTAGGTATATAATCCAAGGATGTCATCCTTATTCATTATCTATACTATTTCTTATTTTGATAAAATGTCTGCATGAAATCTGTTAATTTACCATGGGTTATGATATGATGGAATGTTTATATATCCAATTTCATTTTCATGGGTAATGATATGATGATTATTTATTATCATGTGAAAAAATAATCGATTATGTGATAGGTATGACCGACCACTAGGTCTAACACATTGTGTAATGATTAATGTTCTATGATCTTAAAGGGTAAATAAAAGGTTTTCCCTAGCCCCGAATATGGTATACAAGAGGTCATACCAAGACTGAAAGAGGGTACATAGATGGTTATAAAAAGGATTAATGAGGTTACATTATAGATTATCCCATGACAAATTTAGGTACATGGGTTGTTTTCCCAAGCCTAACATGTTATGAATTCCTTTTTGGAATTAATAGACAAAATATTTTCATTACTTATGTGTATTTGGGAAATATATTCCTTATTCTAATGTTATCCCCTAATTATTATGTTCCCTGATTTAATTATTATTAATTTTTTATGAATTTCTATAATACACTATACGAATCACTATTAAGATATATGATATATAGTTTATAGTTATCAAATGTTATTCTCATGTTCACATATAGTAATCCACATGTTATGTTTATATCTCTCTCTTTTACCCTTACTAAGAATCAGATCTCAACCAATGTAATGTTACCTTTCCCTAGTTTTTGAGGAAATTTATTAGTCATTATATGTCTATGTAGTGTCCTAGCTATGAATAAGACAGATAGAGATTATTTAGTTAACATCTAAACAAGTTGTCTATTTATCAATGTTCATGGAGGCCATTGAACTAAATAATTATATTATTGATCATTATGTTATATAATGAATATTCATATATTAAGAGGTAATATTTATGTATGAAAATTTTGGTTCATTATTGTCACATTTTATTAATATTGGATTATGGAATTGATTTTTATAGTGTCCATATTCCATATAGGGGAAACATCATAAGACAAGCATATGGTTGACTAGAGTATTCATTTATTCAATAATATGAGATTTTTATCTGGTTAAAAATATCTTGTTAGGTGACCATACTTAACACAAATAATGAATTTACCTTCCTCATCAATAAATATCCAATATTATTTTTGTAACACTTTTGGGAAGTGGGATGTTAAAATTTCAATCCCAGTTATAGTTTCTCATCCACAGTAACCAAAATGGAATTCATTTTCTTCTTCTATATATAGATTAGGAGAACCTTGATATTCTTTGATCTGTATTTTGAATTATTGGGAACATCAAAAAATTTCCTCATAATTTTCAATGTCTTGAATGTATAATTTTTTACATAGAATCAGATTAAGCCCACCAAAGAAGTGAAATTTTTTTCATTTATTGGAAATGAAAAATCTATAGGTTTATCATGGAATTATTGTGAAGTTTTTGGAATAAAACATGAAAGAGTAATTGTCATATATCTTGTTGTTATATAACACCCTAACTATTTTCAGTTGGAGGGTGCATGGAAAATATTTTTTGATAATTGTTTCCACAATTCCATCCACTCCATTATTTTGATGTGATCCCTGACAATGTATTTTTGAACATAATAAACCATTTAATATCTTCTCATAAATATGATATAAATAACCCAAGAACAGAAATTTATTAATTCATTTAATGATATAAAATATATTTTAACTTAAATTTATCAATTATTCAATTATTAAATACTCATAACATCCACTGAAATTCATGGAAATATTTTTCATAAAGGTTCCAATTGAAAATTTGACATTTTTTTTGGGTTTTGGGTGTTCCTCGTTATTCAATTTTATATACAAAATTTAATTAAATTGATAAATTATTGTCTTGAAGTACTCAATTCCTAGTCCCATCATGTTGGGAAACTTATTTTGGAAGTCATCACATCTTCCCTCACATTGGTTATAGACATAGTTTATCCCATTTCCGTATACTGATAATAAATGATTGGAAAATTAAAGATAATAATTATTAACATATTATAGATATAAATAGTAAAACATTAACATTAAAGGGGTGAAACATAAAATATATGTTGTTTAACATATGAATTTATAGGTTTTGAAAAAAAAACATTTATGATTTATTTCCTAATATATTATTTTATTGGAAATTTTTATCCCATAATAAAGGTTCGTAAGAAGTTTGTGATTTTACCAATGAATTTACATAATAGTGTCAACATATGTTTGAAAATATACCCATTGTTTCCCAACAGGTTATGATCATTTCTGCCTGAATGAACCCTTTTCTATTTTATTACCAGTAGGTACAACTATACCAAAGACACATCCAATTTTTTTATCTACATAATGATGTATTTTATTATAAATCATATAATCAATACATAACAAATGTTTATGGATGGTTTACTATGTTTATTCTTATCCTTAAGGATTTTATGAAATTATTTTGAATCGAAATCCCTAAATTAATTAGAATTTTACACCCACTATGAAAACTTATGTCATTAATACGATTTATTTTATGATTAAAAACATAAAAATACATGTAATTCACCACCATGATATTTTGAGGCAAAATTTATTTGGGTAATTAGGTTCATATACTTAAAACATCAAAATTAAATTCAATAATATAAACTAAAACTCTTTAACATGCTCTTAAAATGCATTACTCATCTCATATTTCATCTGATAACTTGGGGACAAAAATAAGAATGGGATGGGCTATATATCCCAATAATATAATAATGTTAAACTAATACAAGTTAATATGTTTCACGCGTTATAATTGGCATATCAGGGTAAAATAAGAGGGATGAGAATAAAAATATTTAACAAAGATGGATTATATAACACAATAACAAAACATAACATATAAATATGGAAATATCTTAAAATAAGACATCATAAACATATTTCAAGGAAAACCACCATGAAATACTAACATAGTGTTCTTAAGATAAACTCATGAACTATACATGTCATATGATGAGATATAAACATTAACCAATGTGTTGGAGGTCTATATAATATCTGGTCCACACATAACTTTCATATCATGTAAACACATAAGTACACCACATAGATCACCCAACATAAGGACATCATTCATTAATTTTTACCCCACTATTATGGACTGGAGGTTAAAAAATGTAAATACACTATCAATTAAGGGTTGTTATAACTTGGTTAATACCCTTGAGTGAAAATAGAGGTGGTTTTTCACAACACAAATAGTTGGAATGAAAAATTGCAAGATAATTTCTCTAGCATAATGGGTTTGAATGATGGTCAATAAAGGTAGTTAATGATAAATAAAAGAGAAACTTGTAACTTGTGATCTATAAGGATAGTAATAGTGATTGTAAAAAACATATACCAACATGGAAATTTTGAAATATTAAGGCATTAAATAAATAATTTTGTTTAAAAAAGAGGATAAGGATAGGATCACTTACCATGAGAGTACGCATATAAAAGCATGCATGAAGATTCAGAAGCTATTTTAGGAACCATAATATGGATATATAGAGGAAATGGTTGACTAAAGTCACAATACTATGATTTTTGGTGATGAAAAATAGGTCTTTTTTGGGGTTTTATATAATAAAAGTGATGGTGATTCTTAAAATATTTCTAACATTTGGTTTTGGACTCTATATCATAAATCCATCCAAAGCACAAACCATATGATTTTCCCCTAGTATCTACCAAAGTGGATTTTATTTAATTATTTAATAATTATATTAACCAATCATGTTATAATATTATTGATGGGGATGTGTAAGTGGGTCATGATTGTAAATTATTAATCTTAGAAACTTTTAATATAATGTCAGTTCTAGAGGAATTGTTAAGGGTTTATAATTTTTTTTGAAATAACCACTATGAAAAAGTATTTTTTATTGTATAAAATTTATCTTTCAGGGATAATATTTATAGTATTTATTATGAAACCATATGAATTATTTTGATATAATTCAAAGTGTATAGTTTATCTGTATTGAATTTTGTCCCAAATATTCATTATCTCTGAAAACTATAAAAAACATCACTAGTGGATAATTTTTTAGTAGATTATTTCAAAAATAATATTTATTTTATCGAAAAATTACTTTATATAAGATAATATAAACATTTAAATTAAAATTCAATATTTATTAAAAAATGCATGTTTTTTAAATAGCGGTTTTATGACACTTATAAAGTCAAATTGTTTACATTATACAATTTTATTATAATTTTATTTAATAATAATTATTTAATAATATTATTATATTAAAATAAATTTATATAAAATTTATCTATTTCATTCAAATACAGTGTGTTTTTTAAAACTATATATATTAAGAAACCCAAATTTTAGTTTTATTTTATTAAAATCTAATGTTTATCAAACATCTTATTTAATCATTACAGAAAAATAAAAGATAAATATAGAAATTATTTTATTAAAAATAAATAAAAAATATATACATTTATACTATTATTGTTTATACACATATCCATTTATTAAAACAATAATTTCCATATGTTTAATTTGGGCGATTACGATATTTTAATGGGGTGGTTTAGAGAAAATAGATTAGGCCATGATCTGGATAATTTTATGATTCTATCATAAATAATTTTCTCATGTTATCAGTGTGAAATATAATTTTGTGATTGGTCATGGGAAGATTTTAGTGATTCTATCTCCCTCAGATGCTCTGATGGATAACATTCGTATGCAAGGATTCTGTTGGTTGAGGTCGTCACTTCTTTTGTCTATGTCAGATGGAGATAGTATAAGTCGATATATAGACTAATCTTAATAGTAAATATATAATTACTATAATATCAACATTTATGATTCTTAATGTATCCTAAATATGTCATGTTATAACTTATAATTGTTTAATGTAACCAATGCAGTGCACATAATTTCTATATCTACATTACTTAATAATGAATTAATTCATTAAAAAGAGAATTTCATTTTTTAAAAGGTCATGTCGTTATAGCTAGTATTTTATAGAATTATATCTTTTATGTTTTTTTTCATGAGTGAAATTAGTTGATAAGTTGGTCAATTTAGGAAACCTTATATATAATTGGGTAATCTTTTTCAATAAGTGACAACCAATATGATAGATGTAGTTGTTACCAAATATTATTCAATTTTTTTATTTTATTTTGTTATATATAATATATAAAAAGTGGTATTCGTGATTTTTTAGCTATAATAATAGGTTTAGTACCCTTTTGGGTGGTTAAATAGATTATAAAGGAAACTAATGGGTCAGTAGTATGGTACAATCATCTATAAAATTCATTATACCACCACATTGAAGTGCGATAATGATTTTGTCAGGTTTAACACACTCACCAATCCATATATTTGTAAAATTAATTTCCAAAAAATAGTTATAAGTAGTGAGATTTTTTTTGAAACACTTCCATCGTGTCTCTATGATCTATCATACTGAAGAAAAATAATATAATATGATCTCAATTGATCTAAATTGGTAAACCTATAAAAAATAGATATTTTTAGAAAGGGAAATATTTTCTAGAAAATAAACAAAAAAATTCCATCATAGAGCAGATTAGACTTAATAAAATATAACCATTACACTTGATTGTATGCCTATTAAACACCAAACCTAATCTCATGAAACAAAATTATGAATAAATTCAGGTGGACTATTTTCATTAGATGTATTAATATTTTGGATATAATTGGTCTGTTTAAAACAAAAAAGAGGAGTGTAAATAAAAAAGTATCTCCCATTTATTATGTGATCTAGGTTTCCCATAAGAAGAACATTTTTTCTTACTCAATAATTTTTGGACTACAAAATACTTAATGGTATTCTTCTAGATGTTTAGTCAAGGAACCCATATTACTGCCACAAGTCACCACATGACTTATATTAGGAGCCATAAAACAATATTTTATGAGTACGATTCTTCCAACATGATCTAGTGGCACTCCCTCATGCACATTTTATCACCCTGACTCCCACCAAACCCAAATATTAATAAAAATATTATACGAAAACCCAGTATATGCTTAAATAGATTTTAAATATCACCTAAAAACAATGGGATATTATGATTTATCATTAAAAATTTATTATAGTTGTTTATTATTGAGAAAACTCACAAATGTTTGTATGGAAAAAATGGGAGGAACTATCATTTATGACCTTAGATGTTAATACTGGTTTAGTTATAGAATAATATTTTTTGGTATGGTCACTTGTAATAATGAAGAAATAAACTATTAATAAAGATACCACACCTATAGTTGAGAAAATGTTGGTGTTATAGATATATTTCGTTGATTGTGATAGATATTAGTCAATGTTGGAGGAATCTAGAGATAATTAGATAGCTAAAAATAGAAGATTCGAGATAGATTTTTATTTGGGGATTTTATGATTATAAGTCCATGTACTTATAAAATTAGACGATTATAGTAATTATTTTTATGTTCAATCTAAAGGATCAATATTTAGAAGTATAACTATGCTTTTTATAATGTTGGTTTACTATTTTGATGAATTTTAATGCATGAGATAATGAATATGATACATTATTGGTAGTTTGTTAGATAGGTTTGTGAGAAAAAGGGAGGTGAGATGGGGAGTGGAAGGATATATGTGATCACTCCTAGGGTTTGGTTATATTATTTAGTTTATCCATTTTTGCATCATATGATTTTAGTTATATTATTAATGGTTTATTTAGCACCTCTCTTTTATTCATTTTTTCATTATTATTTTAAAATTTTCATCGATGGTTTTAATTTGTTTTACGGTTTGTTATTTATTTTTCTATTAGAACAAATGATTTAATATAATCATTCATTATTTAATTACATATGGTCTGTGTGGTAATTAATATGATAGGTTTTAAATTAATGATATTAAATTTTTATTGTGTTATAGTGGTGAAAATCACATGTATCACATATCATGAGAAGAGTGTGTGGGAAATTATAATGTCCAACTGTGGGACATGGATTGGATTTTAATTGTGTGACCTATAAGTTAGACTTGACCAACAGTTTGATAGTACGCGTATGTTCCCTTGGGTGTATGATATAATTTTATACCATTTAGAAATAATGGTATGATTATATTTTATGTGTAGACATGGGTTATATTCTAAGTGGATTGGATAATCATTACTATAAACATTCACATTGGTTCATTTAATGAAAGACACTCTATGATTAATGGTGAAATGGGGAATTTTACTAAGTCATCAGACTCAATCCAACCCACACACTTGACCCATCATTTAATGTATGTGGGCAGGCATTTTTGAGTCATTTTAGAAAAATATTTTGTATATAATGTAGATATAATAATTGGAATCATAAGTGTTATCAAATATGATTATTTATTATAAAATGTCATAATGAGCCTGGTTAATGGAATATGTATTACATTATTTTTGAATTATATTTTTATTAGGGACATGGGTTAAAAATTTTATTCTATTATTTATTCACTATGATTTAAATTTTTTTATTCCATCCGAATAATTGTATTATTCATACAATATAATCATAGTTTTTTAATAAAATATAAAAAATAATTACATTTTTGAATCATTTTTTAATTTTAATAGAATTATTTATATCTAATGTATATATAGCTCATGTCAACAATTTTATGAATTCTACATCAGATCTATTGGTCATGTTTTAGGTTATAATCTCTCCCTAGTTATTTTAGGCCTTTACAACAAATCATCATTTTTAAATGACTAGAGATATATGCTTGAGGTGTTTGGGAATTCCTGGTTGAGAGATATCATATGTAACCAAGCCAAGACATTTTAGATTCACAATAGGTTTTCTTAAAAAAAACTTATAATCCAAAAATAAAAAATAATTTTAATTATATGTTGTTTCATTTTCTAATTATCCGTAAATTTTTTGAATCAAATAAAACCATATTTAAGGGAAATATATTTTGTATATATTCATAAAATGGAATATAATTCCATAAAAACTCATGTTGTAATGATTCCATGAATGTGGAAAAAAATCATTAAAAATGAATTAAATAAGAAATCTGGTAGATTATACTCTTTCCATTGATGTTTTTCTAGAAATAGTTTTTGAAAATACTAAAATTAGAATTGTAGGATTGATTAATATATTAAATTTTATCATGTAAATAAAAATGATACAATCAGAGTTTAATTATATCTTTTATTGTAAAGAAATATTTTTTATAACAACTATTTGATATTAATAATTCCTTAAATAATGTGCAGTTGATAGAAAAAAATTTATGTATCTTTCACCTTGTGTAAAATTAAACAAGGATACTTGAATTGTATAAGATTTTAAGGATTAGTTAAATTGATTGAAACAATTTCTTAAATATTACATTGAAATATTTACAATCTTTATAAGAGATTTATAAATTTTAAAAAAACCCATATAATTACGTGATTTTGAAAAGAAGTAAAGGTAATGTAATTTATCTCATTTTTTATGTTAATTAAATTGTACTCATAAAAATGACATCAAATAAATTAAAGTATTATTAAAAAGAATCCACAGAGTTTGAAATGATATATCATGGATCCTGAAAATCTTTTCCACAAATTAATGTATATGGATGAACAAATAATATATTTATATAATAAAAATTTTATTCAGAATACTTTTCAAAATATATATGTGAATATATATATCAACTAGTCCATATACCAATGGAGGAAGGATTGAATTCTCTATAAATTATGTTAAATACCCTTTTGGATTAAAATGTATCATATTTTTATAGGTGGTTTGTTTCGTAAATATATAAAAGAAAAATCGTTATTAAGAATGTTTTTATGATATTTTTTTCTTAATCAAAGTTAAAAACTTATTATTGAAGATATATTTATCAGATTACTCTTGTAATTTTTTATATGAAGAGTGATTGTGATCCTTAATTAAAATATTTTTTATAAGGAAGGTGATTATATATAATATAACGATTAAATATAATCTAATGATAAAATATCTAGTTACAGTTACTTAAATTTTTCTGGACAAAATAGTTTCACATAGAGAAGTAGAAGAACAATTATTGGTTGATCAAGTATTGAATATAATATCGTAGTTATAAAATTTATAATTTTTTAATTCTTAAGGATAATAATTTTATTAAACTATTAGGCTCACCATCCTAATAATATTTTTTAACTATTTTTTATAATAATAAATTGGAATGAGATATTTCTCAAATTTCCATCCAATAATTTAAAATAATGAATGTACATATAGTTATATTTATCCTAAAAAATAATTTATAATTCATGATTATATAGATAAAAAATATTTTTATAGAAGATCAACAGCCTAAATCTCCTACCATGGAATTATAAACAAATATTGTTGATGTTTATTTTCCAAATGGTATAGTGTTTCATATATAAAACAACATGAGTGGTAGTGTGTGTGAATAAATATGATGAATTATATTTTTATTAATAAATTGTAAAAAAAAGAGAGTGTACATTTATTAAAAAGTAAGAAAATATAAATTAATATTTACTTGTCTTAAATAATGATTTTCAATATATTAACAAGTGTTTTATTGGGTTTAATCCTTGGTGTGTGTGTAACACTTACTACGGCGTGTGCTCGTTCTGGTGCGACGTTGTCTTGATGAGGCTTTGGGGTCACGCTCCGGCCTTCCAAGACTTACCTTCCTCTTCCGCGGTGGTGGCGGCAGCTTCGGTGGTGTGGAATCGTGCTCCACTTCACAGCGAAGGGGTCATGCTCCAGTTCCGCGCCAAAGGGGTTGGTTCGTTCCATGCTTCGAGCACTGTCCGAGGTACCTTGGTTGGTCTCTTGTGGTATATGTGTGCAGGGATGAGGGCGGCGACGGGTACTACTGTGATGATTGTGGGGTGCGTTTGAGGTGCTGGCTATGTTCCTTTGGATAGAAATTTGGTTGTTTGTGTTGTTTTGGATCTACTTCAATTGCTTGTCTGGTGCTGCTGTTTGCGAGTTCTGTTTGGTTTGGAGGTGATGCTGGAGTGATGAATTGGTCGTGGAATTGGTGATTTTTGGTGGTGCAAATGGTGTGGTTGGCAGTGATTCTATATGGAGCAGGGTGCGGCATCAGGGCAGACTGATCTTCGCTCTAGTTTCTTTAACATCCTTTTGTGGATGGATTCTCTTGGAGGTTCATCTCACTTCGCTGGACGGTTGGTCGAACTTCGTCTGAAGTTTGCTGATGGGAGGATTTGGGCTGGTGTCGATAGTCACACCGGTGGATGTTTGAGGAGGCTGGCTTGGAGATTTGGTCTGCTTGTCTGATTTTTGTGCCTTGGTTCATGGTTTCTTGGCCTTGTTTTTGTTGTTTGAATGTGATGAAGTGATGAAAGGTGAAGTGGTGTCGTGGTGTTTTGATGGTGTGGTGTGGCAATGTTGTGATGTTTGGTTTCTCACTTTTTCCTTAAAAGTGTTTTCATAATAAAAAATTTAATTTTCAGCACATACACTAAAAACTAATATACCCACACTTTGGTTGTATAACTCATTTTTTTGGGGATAAATAACCCTCCATGGATACAATTTGAAAACCTACCCCATTTATTCATTATCCAAATAGTTTACTTCTATCTAATTGAATCAAATACATTGAATTAAAATATTCATCAAATTTATTTTCAATATATATGATGATTGTATTACTGATAATGTGATGAATTATGAACAATTATATAATATACTATTTAAATTATGAAAAAAATAAAAACATATTTTTCAAATATAATAAATAAATACATTAAATGAAATATTAAATTTATTTTCATTGATGATATAATCAAATACATGGAAATCTAGAAAGAATATAAAAACTCTTTCAACGAAAGTAAATGATAACATTTGAGGGATCACCAATATTTTTGGAACAAAATCATAGAAAAGAGATATTTTCACACTCTATTCTATCATTGGTATTTACCTGTTTATTAATGAATATCTACAATTTGTTATATTTAAATAATTTTTCAATTCCCCAGGGGGATTTCAATTCATAGATGTGGTTTTCTTTTTTAATCCAAGACACTATAATGTTTATTTCATCATGAATGTTTATTTCTTTACATATATATAATTTGTAATTATAGGGTGAGATCATCAATGACATTTCATCTTTCATCAGTTTATTAATATGAAATGTGTTATGATCCTACCTTGATACCCATTTTTATTTTCATATTAAATATCCTCTACCATTCCCAAAATTTTTAAAACCACATGTGTATTTATGACACCATCAATTGATTCCTCTAACTCAATGAATGAAGTATTCTTTTTGGTTTATCCTAGGAAGATCTTATTTATGTGGAAATGTATTTTACTCACACACCCCCTTATCTCATTCATTATTTTAAAAGTTATAAGGATTAGTTTTAATAACTTATCTTGTGTTATTAATTGACTAGGGTTTTCAAAAATTATTTTATTTATTTTTGCTTGAATTGTTTATGCTATCATCAAAGGAATTAATATCATTGATGATAGAATCATAGATGATTTTATGTGGTGATCTATTCCCATTCACTTGGCCTATGAACTCTATATAAGGCTTTATATATGGGAAATGATAATTAGTTTTTTCAAACCAATTATTGAAATTGTCAATTAGTTTTTTGGATTGAATCTCTTATTATGTGAAAAGATAATGTAAATTGATATCCCCCCTTTTCCTATTTCTACTATGGATTAATATTTTGTTATAGATTCATATATTATGTAGTTTTCGTAAGAAAATTTTATAAATGGGGTTCTAAAGGCCTTTTAGATTGAATATGGAATCCCTCCTCAACCAGTGGTTGATCAAAATATGCTCCTACTCCCTCCACTACCTAATATTTTGAGAACTTATTTCCAATTCTATGACAATATTCTATAATGTTTGAATCTGATTAGAATCAATTAATTCTCTATTTATTTAATCATACATAAACACCATTGTGGGACATTCATTTTAATTTATTTTCAAATTGATTTTTCAAAAGGAATGTGTCATGAACATGCCCTAGTTTACCTGAACTGACAAACAATCAAGCATTATATATTTACCAAAAAGTATTCCAAACCTCCATATACTAAAATATTGTGTTTTAGTATCATAATAAAACATAATTGTGAATGGTTTCACCAAATAAATGATAACCAAAAAAGTTAATTCCACCAGTAAATCTGATATCACCTGTCCGTATATCAGATGACTATGATCCACAACCTTAGAAAAAATAAATTACACATAATGAGATTAATGAGAATAAAAAATGATTAGAAAAATCCTTAATTATACTTGAGTAATATACTACCAAAATATAGTAAATATTATAAAGTAATAATCAAAAAATATAAAAGACATGCCTAGGATGATGATTCCATTATATAAAAACCCAAAATAAATCTAATCTGAAATTTCATGGCTTCTCGACCATGGGAGTTGAGAACCAACAATGTAATGCCAGGAAATCAATATAAAAGTGCACACCACATTGATCCTAGAATGTAAAATCAACAATATTGGGTACTCGATCCTTCATGGATCATACTATCCATAGTTACCTAAAAATAGTCATTAAGGGTATCCCCATATTTAAAACACATTAAATCAAACCTCAACAAGGAATAACCTTATCATTGAAGAACCTCAAGAAAAACCACTTAGATCAATAGGGTACAAAGAAAATCAAAATTCACAAGGAACAATATAAGATAAAAACATTATGTTCTAGGTTTCAAAATCCATAGAGGAAATATGGAAGACACACACACACAAACAAACAATTACATTAATGAGATGCCATTAAAAATCATCAATTACATACTGGGGGTGACCCCTGATCCCAAACAATTTCAATACCCACTAAGAAAAATCTGAGAGAAATAATTACTAAATGACTAAAATCACAATTATGATGTCCTAAATTGTAATCATAATTTAAAATACCTTATAAGATGTCTAAAAAACATCATAATGAAAACCGCTTGGAGAATTCGAAAATCTCAACTTTGAATGACCTGTTTCTCTACACACAAAGAGAAAATGATGTTTATTCCTCCTCTTGAATAATTTACCTCACTTATCCAGTCTTTTCATACTCATGCTTTACCATTTCTGGATTCCCACCAGATTAGAAAAATTAAACCTGATTAAAAAAAATAAAAACATATTCTACCTAGATAGTTATAAAAGGGAATATTGTAATGAAAAATCTATTAATATTAAATCCTTTGGAGTTTTTAGAGGATTTAATGATCTATCAAAACCCCATAATCGCTCCATTTCTTCAAAGAAACCTGATTAATCTAAAAACAATGAGGTTGATGATTTTTAATGATTTAAATGGGGGTCTAATTGTAGGAATTATTCCTTATCCACCACTCAATATTGTGTTTTTCTAGTGCTCAGAAGTATGAAAACCAATCATAAGAAATGAGGGGAGACAATCTCTAAATAATCCTAAAAAAGAGTTTGTAATATTCTTAATATAATCAATATAAGTACTAATCCAAATAAAAAAATAATTAAATATCATTCCTGAAATCAGATATTATGATTTCATATAAATCATAATCCTAACAAAAGAAGAAAAACATTAATCATAAACCCCTTTCTTTTAAAGTCCACAATTTCAATAAATGTTTTATAATCTATTTTACCATGGGAATCCCTTGAAAATATGAAAATCCTCAACATAATTTCTTTTTATTTGTAAAATACCTATATATAAAAATTCAAAAAAACATTCCCAATTATAATATATAATGTGAAATCCCATATCTGGTTCACTCATAAGTACTGGAACACGGATGATCACATGGCCTCAAGAATGTATCCCCATATACTAGTGGCTCCTGACTAGTAGTGAGGTCCATGGGTGTGTCTGTGGGTATAATATTCCCCCAATTCATTGAATATCACATTCTTATTATGATAAATAAATAAATAAATACATAAATAAATAGTGGAATCATAAAAACTGAAAACATAACACCAGAAGATACAAATGTCCTAATCAGATAAATTGAATAAATAATTTTAACCAGCATAGTATAAAAAATTATATCAATGTCATGATGCTAAAAAAAGGAAAATTATTTAAGGGAAACATAAAATTATATAATATAAATATGCAAAAAATGTATCAAAAATATCTGTAATAGGATCAAGATCTAAGGATTAGTCTTATGATCCAATATCTCATTCCATGTAGATCAATCATTTATATCTATGTTTTACCTTATTTATACCAACATCTAAGATGTTTTTCCATATACCAATTTGGGTCCTAAAGATAGTGTGAGATATAATCTATATTCCACTTACAATGGTGTCTATTACTATTCAAATCAATGTATATTAATAAATTAGTGTGTAGTTATGATAAAAAATTTGGAATTAAATGTGAAACTTTGGTGTCCAAGTAGAAACATAAATTTAACCAAATCCAATGTGTCACCATGAAATCCATGTATTAATAATAGATAAAGAAGGCCCACGATGAATCAATGAATCCTTGATCACTGATAGTTGGGATATGTTAATGACATGAACCATACAACCTAGCTCTGTGGGGACACAGTGTAATCAATGGAGTCAATTAGATGTGTTCTCATAGATAAGTGTCTAACCTTTCCATGGAACATCTATAGTGTAATATATAGATAAACATGACAATGGACTTAGATAAGTATCCAAGGATCCTCCTTCCCAAGGACATCATGTGGATCCATGGAGACTATCCAAGTCATTATAAAAAAGTAGAAACAAATTGACTAAATCATCATTACTACACAATGGTATTCACATAATAGTAAGATATTGACCAAATTCCAAGATGGGTATCTCTATTAGAAATTGAACTACTGATTATAGATAGTTCTAGTATGTTATCTACGTATTCCCTTTGTAATCCATGTATGGATGATTTCTTAAAAGTCTTTAAATACTAAGAAGGTCCACAGTAATATTTTTCACCTTTTATTTATTACATTAAATTGATATATTAAAAACCATGATAGTTAATTCATTTTATTGAATAAAATATGATAAAAATTTTATTTAACAATGAAAAGGGGTCATATTATGTGTCATACAATTTATTATTTGATGAGAAATTAATGAGGGACAAGGGAAACATACCTTTCTTAACATTAATGTATCAGCTAATAAATTCAAATTTTATCGAGTCCATTGAATAATTCAAACTAATAAACTAATGGTAATTATATGAAATAATATTAAAAGGGCCATATAGTCATATGAATGGGATGGACAAGATGTGTATCACATATGGTTCAATGATTTATAATGATAGAAGGGGAATTTAATATGGAGTTTAGGTTCTAAATTTGGAAACCAATTTAATAAGGATTGATTTTATGGAAAACTATGAGTAAAATTAGAATACAGTTTGATGGAAATAAATACTAAAAATTATACATTATGGAAAAGTATATAATTCTTATAATATGGTGTTATATGACCACTAATCCCATATCAGCTTCTGATTGGGGCTAAAATGAAGGAAATTAGCAAAACTGATAAATCCCAAAATATTAGATAACCAACACTATAAATTACAATCTGGTAGGATTCATAATTACAGAGATGAATTAATTAATAGGTTTTAAGGTCATGAATGCTATCATGGAAGGCAGGGATGTGCATGATGAATAATGTGGAAAAAGGGGGTAACAAAATATAAAAAATATATTTTAATAGAGTAATTTTAATATTATTTAATTTTTTAGATGATTTATCTTCATGATATTCCAAAATATGTGAAAAACATGATAAAACACTATCAAATGGGGTCACCCCCTCCCATGGATAGGCACCCTATTGAAGGAAGCATACAATAACCATGAGTTTTGACTATGTAACCAGTATGCACTTTCTCACATGGTCATATGACCTCCCTTTTATGTTTATTAAAACCCTTATTCCTTGTATATGGAACACACAATTGAGCTTCACCGTTATATCCAATTGAATGACAGGGGTACAACTCATACGACCTCTCTTAAAACAAGTCCCTAGGCTTTAAAAAAAGTATTAGTCACTTCGAAAAAATCCATGACCCATTCACATAAAAATTAAATGTCAAAATATATATTAAAACGAATATTTAAAGGGTTTTTACTTCATTGAAGTCATAGTATCTTTCAATCTATCATAATTAGATCACATCATCCTCAACTTTCCCTTTTGAGGGTGGAATACTATTTTATTTAAAAAGATCTAACCATTGTGCATGTACATTGTCATCACACTCCCTATTCTACTATTGTATGAAGTCATGTGACAAAAAACCTAGGCCAATTTAAATTACCTATGATAGAGACAAATGGTTCATTGATTATTGATACATATATGATACTTCTCAGAGGGAATATTTTACACTAACTCAACTTCATTATGATGTTGATTATGTAACTGGTCTATGTGATAGTGACAAAGTTAATAAATATATTAGAAATCATTCAAAAAATGATATTATTGAGGAAGGTATATCTGATAGGATATTGAACTGATTATCTGAATTTTTTCAAAGGATCAATATAAAGAGGAGATAACTTTTCAAGTATTTGAGTCTTTTTATGCCTCATCCTTGGGAAAACACTCAAGTAGACATGATCCCTATACTCAAAATCAATAGGTCATAAATGTTGATCAACGAAATAATTTTGACTAGAATGAGCTATAGATATTCACTTATATAAAATATTTACATACTTATATTTCATTTGAAAATATTGGGGTATATTTAGTGGTTCCATCCTACCTCTAAATATTATATCAGTTTGTAACACAACCTATCATATAAAGCCTCATACAGAGACATATGGATTGCTTCCTGATAATTTTTATTGGATAAAAATTTAGATATAGGTATGTGTTTCTATGAATAACCCCTTAAATCAATGATTCATACAATAACCATTTCCTAAAAAATCATAATTTTTCTCAGGAATTTTTCATTGGTCGGTGGGTGAATGGTTGTAATTAGAACAACATGGGTACCGAGAGCCTCTTGAAACTCCCTCTAGAACCGGGATGTAAACCAAAATCACTATCCAATAAAATAAAAAGTGAAATATGATGAAGGTGTAGTGTCTCTTAAATTCAAGGTCTCTTGATTTCATCCACTAAAAAGGTATCCTTGATATATAAAGAGTTAGAGTGATTCATTAACTTGTGGAAGATAACACATATTTCATCACTACATAGAGGGAAAATTGGTAATCCGGTCTCAAAATGCATGGTGATTCCATCCCATTTACACTATAAAATAGGAAAAATCTATAAATTCTCTATTGGTGATTGTTTTTATGCCTTTTCCTACTGATATATGGAACATTGGGTAACAATGATGACTATATTTATATTCATCATTAGCCACCAATACCTAGGGAGTATGTCACTATACATCTTTGCAACATTAATATGTATTTCCCAGATTAAGACATGAGACTCACACATCAAATCCTCACATATTTTGGAAGGATCCTAGATGCCTCTTTGAATAAAAAGTATCTCATCCGGATCAGTGATCCAACTTGGTCATTGGTCTATGCCTCAAAAACTCCCATATAGGACTAAACTCTCAATGTCTAATAGTTCCCTCATCTTCACTATATCAAGGGGTAAATACATCACTTATAATGATATCAGGATAGAAAATTCCTACTTCTCATAAATATCTATGTTAATCTAAAAAAATAGGGACATCAACTATAGTTCACCTTTAGTCTCATGAAATTTCTACATCATAGTCCTCTGGATCATAACATTAATCATTAAATTATCTCCCCCATGTTTGTAGGGAATCTAAAAAACAAAATATTACAGGTTTTCAAATAACCTCCTCTATATGTTATTGAAATCACACAATGGTGATATCTAGTTAATATTCTTTTGGACATTAAATACCAAAAAAAGATATCTATGAAATTAATGCCTATAACAACGTATAATGGGAACAATAATGGAAAGATAAAGATCATGCAATGAGTAATTACTCTAATTTGGAATTTTCTGATGAGACCCATATGCCAGGATTTGATTATCCTACTTCTGAACTACACCAATTCCAAATACTAATATATTATAGTAAATTTTATAGATTCAACTCTACTGTAGAAGAATCATGATTTAAATTAACTTTAGTCTCTGATTCAACTTATAAAAGTTTATAACACATGAATCTTACAAATAAAAACATAATTCTATTTTTATCAATCCAGTTAGAGGTGTTGTTAGGAATGAAAAACATAATATCGTGACTATAGTAGCCACTTACCCCCAAGAATCTCATAATGTCTAAAATGATATTAGGATTCTCACATGAGTCCACAACTCACACCGTCTCCTGGTCGTATGATTCTTACAGATTTTCGATAATGTGACCTCAGAATTGGATGTTATTAATAAAATGTGTTATTTGGTGATCTAGGAATTCAAAATGTGTTGTATATTTTTGAATAAAATGATCTTAATATTATTTATGTACATGTAGTTTATGTTCAAGTTGATTATGTTAGTACATCAAGATTTTATCCGTGAGGATTACCAAAAATGAATTTTGATATGGGTTGGAAGCCCAATAATTCAATGGAATTAATACTATTGGTGCATTTATAAGATCAAAGAACATTATTGTATATTACCACATGTGAAATCTTCTATGTAATCATATATGTGGTATATCTAATAGTATAACATGAAACTAGTTATAGCATTCGCTCAGATCTATCATTGAGAAAACATGATCTTTTTAGATCTAGTTAAAATGGATTTCTATAAATGGTAGGGGATACCGATTCATAATAGTAAGCTAGTTCAACCAATGGTGATCCACATAAATCTCAAAAGTACCATACAACTTATATTTGAAAAGAATAGGTGGACCCCAAGGAGATGTATTGGGTTAGATAAAAACATTAGATTCTATGTCATGTAAATATGTTTTTATCCCCTACAACTCAATAGCATCCATCCTATAAGGAAGAATCTATACGAGTGCTTCCCCTATATCTATTATGATGGTAAAAAATAAATATATCTCATGAGGTAGTATAAAAAAATATATTGTGAATACATTAATAAATTGTTTAGCCATAAAATATAAAACAGTGTTTCCTCTAGAAATTGGGATGACCTCATTGATTTAAGGTTCAAACATTTCTAGAGGTTTCTAACGAGTTTTTTCGTAGAACCAGAAACATCCAATGATTCTATATCCATTTGGATCTACTTTCCAATGGTAGGTGCTCACTAGTTATGAACTGATGAGACTTAAGAATTTACATTGGTTGAGAGGATGGGAGGTCGGACTCATTACACCCTTTTGGGGGGAATTATTGTCTACTCCGAGACTCTCTTTATAGATTTAAGTTATGTTTGTGAAACCTTGTTAAATTAAAAAGTATGAAAATGAGCTTTCCTTTATATATGTCTATCAATAATTAGTATGAATGAGATTTAGAGAATCTTTTATATATATTCGAGGTTCTTAATTGTAATGGTCCAGACCTCTCCGGCCCATTCCTTTGTCGAAAAGAAGGTCGCGAATTGTTCTGGAGGGTAAAATGGACTTTTCCCACACATTCCTGAATTTTGAAACTACACACCGTGTAGTTAGGGTATAGGCCGTGTACCCCCTTTTGGGTATACCTTGTGTTTCAAGTTGTGTCCTTGCTGTGTGGAATAATGGGTGCACGCCTTGTGACCATTTCTACACGCCGTGTAGTCCTTTCCCACGTACGTGTTACCAGACAACAGCTGTATACCATGTTGAAGTCATGTCCTTGTCGTGTGCAATGAATGAGTAAACACCGTGTGTCTAAACTACACGCCGTGTAGTCCCTCCCCGTGTATGCGTTACCCTCAAACCGTGTGTTGACCAGTCAACGACCGTAGAGCCGTGTTGGAAGCCGCGTGGAGACCGTGTGAAAGAACCTAGTACACGTCATGTACCATAAAGTACATGTCGTGTACTTTTTCTTTTCATGCCTATAAAAGGAGGGGTCCCCTCCTCCTTTTCAACACAGACCTATCCTCCCCTCTCCTCTGAGCAGAGCTCTCTTAAGAGACTCGAAGGTTCTTCCTTCCATAACTTTTTCTTCTGAGCTCCAATTTACGATCCCTCAGCATCCACGGGATCGTAACGACGAGGCAGAGCTTTCGAGATTGGATCTGTTGTCTTTCCTTTGGCCTTTCCTTTCCGAATTCCACCCGAGGAGGTTTTACCGGGACCCGACAGAAGTGGCGGACGGTGACGGACATCTTCAAAGGTTTATCTGGGGGAGCATTGCGATCAAGATCCTGTTGAAGTAGGGATCTTACCTTTGTCTCTCTAATTTGTGCATCATTTGGGGTGGGTATCCTCTTGTTGTAACGAGAAGCAGTTAAACCGTTAAATAAAAATAATAACAAGTTATATAACAGTGATGGGAAGTTGTGTCTGCTATTACTTAATATCCTGTGATATTATGTTATGAATTGAATGACCTTATGCCTATGGAAAATCATGTTCGTTTGGGGCCATTGCTTATGCAATTAAATGTTTCCCTCTCTTTCTGGATTTTCTTATGGGTGGAAACCTTGTGGACTGTGGAAATCGGTTAATCACGTAAAGATGGATGTTTAAAATATGGAACCCTTGTGTGATCACCCCGGTTAAACAAAATAGAACAATGAACATGTGGGTGTTGTCTTGGTTATGTGGATGTGATGGGGGTGTTTTGTGGGTTGTTGTGGATAGGGTGAGCAGCGGGGCTGCGGTTGACTTGGTTGTGGGTTGGTGTGAATTTTGTGATGGTGATGGGAAGTGGGGCTGCAATAAACGGTATTAGAGGGATGATGATGTGTGGGTTCGGTGTGTTTGTGGTTATGGTGGTTGGAAGTGGGGCTCTAGGGATGTGTCTGAATGTGAACAGGTTATGGGTTCTGATTAATAAATAAAATGTGGAAGAGTTAATGAATGGTTGGGCATGGTAATGGAATGGGTATAATAATTAATGGTGTTGGTTGGTCTATAAGAGGGACCTTGTAGTGCTGCTTATGTTTTTCCTAACTGGATTTGTTGATGGCAGGGATATGTTTTACGAACAATTGATGTGGTTAGTTGTGAATAGTTGCCCAGTAGATAAGGAACTAAATAACTATTTCTACTGAAATGTGAAAACCTAAAGGGGGTTGGGTTTGTTTGTTGTATACATGCTTCGTAGTAGCAGTGTCGAGGCACGTGCTCAGTTTCTCTTTTTAGAAGCCATAGGTTGGGCTGTGTGGTCGGTATATATATATCTGTATCTTTTGTGTTTTATCGCACCCCACCCATGTTGAGCACTTGGTTCCGAACACTCTCATTTCATGGGAGAGGGTGTTTTTCCCTTAGATACTAGCTCCTTCCTGCTCCTTCTCCCTTAGGGTGTGATGGCTTGAGGCGACCTTACACCTAAGACTCTTCGGGTAGGTTTCTATTGCGGTGTTTTTAGCCCAAGACTCTTCGGGCAGGTTCTACTGTTTCCCAAGAATCTTCGGGATGAGGCCCAGGTTTGTGCAGTTGGGATACATGGTTGTGAGGCCCAGGTGTGTGTGGGCGGGATACGTGGTTGTGAGGCCCAGGTGTGTGTGGGCGGGATAAGTGGATGTGAGGCCCAGGTGTGTGCAGGCGGGATACGTGGTTGTGAGGCCCAGGTGTGTGTGGGCGGGGAGAGTGTGGTAGCGTCAGGACATTCGTCGTTAGGAAGAGCAGCTAACTAAAGGGAAATGGTGTGGGGTCCCTAATACTCTTGTTTCTTATATACTACTACCTGTTGTGCTTGTGTTTTTAGTGAGTGTGGCTGGTGAGGTTGGGTGTATAGAATTCCTTGTTAGGTTTCTTCTGTTGTTCTCACGGGACATTAGGATGTATCCCCACTTGTGCACGAGAGCTTTAGGTTTCCCTGCTGAGTATACTTGTGTTCTCACCCTAAGTTTACTTTCAGGTTTCCAGGAGGACTACCAGGGCCGTGCGGGACCCTACTAGTCAGACAGTTGGAGTTGTTGTTGTTATTGTACCTTGTTATCTTTTGGTTTTGTACATTGAGCTTTCTTGTACTTGTACCTTGTTATAAAATTGTTTAAACATGCATGTGGGCTTGGTTTGGGTTTATTTCTATACACTTGTTCTTTTTCCTTTTTGGTGGTTGACTTGTCCAATTTCCTGATCCTAAATAATAAAAAGGGTAATGCCTCCCATATTTGTGAAAACTCATACCCTTGGTGCTAGTCGCCACCCCGGGGCCTACTAGATGTGGGACTCAGGGGTCATTGTCTCCCTTTCACCGTTGCCATCTCAGGAGGGGCATCTTTGGTGGGAGGGAGTCATGACAGAATAGTATCATAGGTGATGGTTGAGATATAGGATGGATTCTGGAGTTAGGAACAGTGAGGATTGCATGGGATGGTAGGGCAACAATGTTAGTCAATCTGGGTATGTGACATATGCCAGGGAAGACCGGCTAGGACCCAGGATTTTAGGGCCCCCCGTGATCCGATGCAAGGACTCTAAGCCTACTGAACGACCAAGTGAGGCTACATTGATTGCAGGGTAGAGACCCTAGGGAAGGTACATGCATAATCATGATTGTGTTTTACATGATTTGGGTGTTCTGGGAAAGAAATTAGAATAAAATGATAAAAAACCATGATTTTTTCCATACTACTGGGGCTTAGTAATTCTTTGTTTACCGTACCGCTATGGTACCTCGTCGACATCAGAGAGGCAGAGGAGCTGGGCGTGGACAGTTGCACGCAGCAGAGTTCGCACCTCTAGTAGGACCAGGGATCTATAGAGATGTGTTTGGGATTTCTTGAATAATCTCCTTTATGTTTTGTTGGGAGCATTACACTCCATTGTTGGAACTCTTTTTCTCATTCTCTGGGCCTGGACCTTGTTTTTGTGAGTTTTTAATGCTATGTTGTTTCCCACTTTTCATTAAATGTACATGAAGATCCCTATCATGTGGGGAGGGGAAGACCTAATCCCTAATCAATACGCATTAATGTGGATGCGATTAAACCCATGTAGGCGAGTCAGTGCCACCTAAAGCGGATAATATCTCGACATGGGATAAATAATTCCCCAAGCCATGTGTCCGGCTAGAGCGTGGGTTGTACGGTGTTGGGGGTAGTGTAAGATGGAAAATCCTAATATATGGATGTGGGAAGGCCCATTCCTTAATCGAGATGCATTAATACAGATGCGATTAACCCCGTGCAGGCGAGTCAGTGTCGCCTAAAGAAGATAATATCTCGACATAGGAGAAGGAATTCCTATCACATATGATTAGGGTTGTTGGTTGGGTTCCTGTTAAAACGTGAACCCTAAGAGGTATCTTGTCGAGTTCCTCTAGGTTGGTTTTTGAATTCTCGGGGAAGAGAATATTTTATGAGGTATCTAATGTAATGGCCTGGACCTCTCCGGCCCATTCTTTTGTCAAAAAGAATGTCACAAATTGTTCTAGATGGTAAAATAGACTTTTCCCACACATTCCAGAATTTTGAAACTACATGCCGTGTAGTTTGGGTACACACCGTGTACCCCCTTTTCGGGTATACCCCGTGTTGCAAGCCGTGTCCTTGCTGTGTGGAATAATGGGTGCACGCCGTGTGACCAGTTCTCTATGTAGTGTAGTCCTTCCCCGCGTACGCGTTACCAGTCAATGGCCATGTACCATGTTGGAGTCATGTGCTTACCATGTGAAATGAATGAGTACACGCAGTGTGTCTAAACTACTTGTCTTGTAGTCCCTCCCCGCATATGCATTACCCTCAAACAATGTGTTGACCAGCCAACGGCTGCGGAGCCGTGTTGGAAGTCACGTAGAGACCATGTGAAAGAACTGAGTACATGTCGTGTACCATAAATTACATGCCATGTACTTTTTCTTTTCAAGCCTATAAAAGGAGGGGTACCCTCCTCCATTTCAACACACACCTCTCCTCCACTATCCTCTGAGCAGAGCTCTCTTATGTGACTCAATGGCTCTTTCTTCCATAACTTCTTCGTCCGAGCTCCGATTTACAATCCGTCCGCAGCCACAGTATCGTAACGATGAGGCAGAGCTTCCGAGCTTGGATCTGTTGTCTTTCCTTCGGCCTTTCCTTTCTGACTTCCACACGAGGAGGTTTTTCCGGGACCCGACAGAATTGACGGACGCTGAAGGACGTCTTCTAAGGTTGATCCAGGGGAGCGTTGTGATCAAGAACCTGTTGAAGAAGGGATCTTACCTTCATCTCTCTAATTAGTGCATCATTCTGGGTGGGTATCCTCTTGTTATCACGAGAAACAGTTAAAACTTTAAATAAAGATAATAACTAGTTATATAACGGGGATGTAAATTTTTGTTTGGTGTTACTTTATATCATGTGATATTATGTTGTGAACTGAACGAGCTTCTGCCTATGGAAAATCACAGTCATTGGAGGCCTTTGCTTAAGCAATTAAATGTTGCCCTCTCCTTCTGGATTTTCTTTTGTGTGGAAACCTTGTGGACTGTGGAAATTGGTTAATCACGTAAAGTTGGCAGTTTAAAATCTGGAACCCTTGTATGATCACCCCGGTTAAACAAAATTTAATAATTAACATGTGGGTGTTGGCTTGGTTATGTGGCATGTGATGGGGGTGTTTTGTGGTTTGTTGTGGATAGGGTGACCAGCCAGGATGCGGTTGACTTGGTTGTGGGTTGGTGTGAATGTTGTAATGGTTATGGGCAGCGGGGCTACGATAAATTGTATTAAAGTGATGATGATGTGAGGGTTCATTGTGATTGTGGTTATGGTGGTTGGAAGCGGGGCTCCAGGGATGTGTTTTAATGTGAATGGGTTATGGGTTGTGATTAATAAATAAAATGTGGAAGAGTTAATGAATGGTGGGGCGTGGCAATGGAATGGGTATAATAATCAATGGGGTTGGTTGGTTGATAAGAGGGACCTTGTCGTGCTGCTTATGTTTTTCCTAACTTGTTTTGTGGATGGAAGGGATATGTTTTACGAATTATTGATGTGGTTAGTTGTGGATATTTTCCCAGTAGTTAAGGAACAAAATAACTATTTCTACTGAAGTGTGAAAACCTAAATGGGTTGGGTTTGTTTGTTGTATGCATTCTTCGTTGTAGCAGTGCCGAGGCACGTGCTCAGTTTCTCTGTTTAGAAGCCATAGGTTGGGCTGTGTGGTTGGTATATATATATATATATCTGTATCTTTTGTGTTTTATCGCACCCCACCCATGTTGAGCACTTGGTTCCGAACACTCCTATTTCATGGGAGAGGGTGTTTTCCCTTAGTTACTAGCTCATTCCTGCTCCTCCCCTAGGTTGTGATGTCTTGAGGCGACCATACACCTAATACTCTTCGGGTAGGTTTCAATTGGGGTGGTTTTATCCAAAGACTCTTCAAGTAGGTTCTACTGTTTCCCATGAATCTTCGGGATGAGGCCCAGGTGTGTGCGGTCGGGATACGTGGTTGTGAGGCCCAAGTGTGTGCGGGCGGGATACGTTGTTGTGAGGCCTAGGTGTGTGTGGGAGGGATACGTGGTTGTGAGGCCCAGGTGTGTGTGGGCGTGGAGAGTGTGGCAGCGCCCCGGACGTTCGTCGTTAGGAAGAGCATCTAACTAAAGGGAAATGGTGCGGGGTACCCAATACTCTTATTTCATATATACTACAACCTGTTGTGCTTGTGTTTTTGGTGAGTGTGGCTGGTGAGGTTGGGTGGATTGAATTCCTTTCTAGGTTTCTTCTTTTTTTCTCACGGGACATTAGGATGTCTCCCCACCTGTGCATGAGAGCTTTAGGTTTCCCTACTGATTATACTTGTATGCTCACCCTATATTTAGTTTCAGGTTTCCAGGAGGACTACCCGCGCCGTGCAGGACCCTACTAGTCCGATAGTTGGAGTTTTTGCTGTTGTTGTACCTTGTTTTCTTTTGGTTTTGTACTTTGAGCTTTCTTGTACTTGTACCTTATTATAAAATTATTTAAACATGAATGTGGTATTGGTTTTGGTTTATTTCTATACACTTGTTCTTTTTCATTTTTGGTGGTTGACTTATCCTATTTCCTGATCCTAAATAATAAAAAGGGTAATGCCTCCCATATTTGTGAAAACTATACCCTTGGTGCAAGTCACCACCTCGGGGCTTACTGAAGGTGTGGCTCAGGGGTCATTATCTCCCTTTCACCATTGCCAGCTCAGGAAGGGCATATTTGGTTGGAGGGGGTCATGATGTTCATCGATATAGAATGATCTGTATTTGTTAGAGATTCTTAGTCAATGGTATCCTTTGACACATTATATAAAAATATCTTTTTCATTATGATAACCATACTGGTTTTAAAGCCACTCAGCGGGGCACTTGAAGTTTATTGTCATTCAGAAGGACATATATTATTTCAGAGTTGGGATTGTACCGGAAGATGGGCTACCTACATATCCTTTGTTTTAGAAAAGAAATCTGAACCCATATAGTTCAAGTAAAGAAGTGTGAGGTTTATGTATGATTGATGGATCAAAGAAAGATGCCATAATTACTTTTACACTCTAAGCTCACGTGATTCATGCTCGGTGTGAGAAACAAGAGGTATTGGTAATACAGAAAATTGTTCCATGAACGATGCAATTATAAGAAATGATGTGTGGCTTATGTGTGACTGCCCAGATAAATGAAGATTATGATTTACTTCCGAGAAGAAACCCGAGTACATTTTCCATAAAGGTATATGTTCTTTATGGACATTTGGATACATAACTTCGGACTTAATCCTGATAATGATGGCCAAATTAGAGAGGAATTATGAATGGGTTTTACTCCTGAGAAGGAAGCCAATATAAAAAGTAAATTATGACTGGTTAAGAGAAATTATGACTGGGGATTTACTCTTAAAGAAGAGGCCTAGGTTAAAGGGACGTGAGAACTGGGGACTAGTCTGGAGAAGGAGGCCCATGTTAGGGAATTATGATTATGGGAACTTGGGGCTTACTCCTAAAAAGGATTCCCAAAATTAAGGAATTTTGTTTTGGGCTTACTCCTGAGGAGGATTCCCAAAATTAAGGGAACTTGAAGACTGAGGCTTACTTCTAAAAAGGAGTCCCAGGTTAGGCGACTTGAAGACTAGGGCTTACTCTTAAAAAGGAGGCCCAGGTTAGGGGACTTATGGATTATTCATAAGGAGGATGCCGATATTTGGGATTTTGAGATTGGGACTTACTCATGAGGAGTCCCATGTAAATGATCCTTTCATCTTTAAAGGATGAGGTTGTTTGAATGAAATCTCTATCCTTAGTGACATAAAGATATGTAAATCACTAGGTTTTGAGAAATGTTCCACATAATTCCTTTCAGACAACGAATCCAACAAAGAAACAATGTCATAAATGTCTTTGAAGAGTGTTTTTGAAGGCTATATCTTGAAAAAGGAGAGGTGGATTTGAAGAAATCAAGTGAATAGGCAAGAAGGGCACCCAAAAAGAGAGAGGCGTGCAAGTCCTGCGTGGGTGTGCAAGTCCTGGTTGCGCAAGTATACTTGCCCGACACACGGGTACTTGCATGACGGTCATCTCTTTGGGTAATAATTGGGCGATATGTGGCTCAAGAGATTAGTATTATCCCTAAAGGCTTCCAAAAGAGTGGAACACAAGTTTTATTAAAGGGATAGGGTGGCGCGCAAGTGTGGCCATTTCCCTTATTGGCTGGCCACTTAGGCGTGCAAGTGTTGATGTGTTTCAACACTTAAGCCTTGTTTCCCCTATTTAGATCTTCCATTATAGGTATGAAATTATCTTAGAATTTTTTGGAAGACTTCCAGAATAGACTAGGGTACCGAGAGCTTGAATCTGAGTTTTGGAATATTTTTCCCATCATGAAATGGGGGCTCAATGGGGTATTTATAGGCCAGGGATGACCCTTGGGAGAAAATCAAAGAGGGCGTGCAAGTCACCTGTGCGAACACTATTCAGAACGCAAGTATACTTTTGCGACCATGATAAAACTTGCAAGAACCAAGTGGGATGAAATCCTTCTTCATGCCTTAGTCGATTTTTGATGTTTCTTCAATGGATAAATCACTTTGGACTAAGGTGTTTCCCTTTTTCAGTCGTTAGACTTCGTGATGTAAAGGAGCGTCAACAAAAGTCCCCCCCCCCTCAGAGATGGATCCGAAAGAAATGAGGATGTGACTCTGAGGTAAATAATAAAACCAAGGAACATGCGGCGCGCAAGTGTTGAGCGCGCAAATGGCGGCGTGAAAAGGTGAGTCGTGTAGGCTTCGACGCACAGGGGTGCGGCCATGACTATATATAGGCGGTCATTACATGAGAAAATCACCAAATAGTTTGAAATTGACTCAACTATTTGATAATTTATCTGAAAACATATTACCATATTCAAGTATGGCGGAAAACAGGTAAACTAGACTGAAGAAAATTTTGAATCTGAAGAATGATAGGAAAAAGGGTTAAAAGGCATTAGAAGAAGTATTTTTCAAAAAAGAAGTTACTACTATTTAACAAACCCGTAGGGGGTTAAATTATGCAGGGCCACCTAAGGGAATTGGCTGCATAGTCAAATAATAGCATCTTTTGGCTAACAGGTCTCTTATGTAGACTACTTATGCAAGGCCGCCTAAGGGCACGTACTGCCTAATCTGGGAAAAGAACTCTATGAAATTTACATTTCTACTTCTAAAAATCCAGTCGAAGTTTATGGGGATTCAAATTTTCCAAATCATAGAGTTTTCTGTATGGAGAGAGGTATTTTAATATGGAAAAGATATTTCCAAACATGATTGTCTAAGAACTGAAAGAATGTCACTCCTACGAAGTTCTGACGCAAACACAGGGAAGGAAAATATAAATCATAAACATGAATACTTTCAGATCATGGAAAAGAGTATGAGAAAAATATGTTAAGGATTCCTATTTTGTGGATCCCTATATATTGTCATTAAGAAAAACAAGGAAAAAAGAAGTTTTCCTCCCATTAATGAAGTTACCACTATTGGAAAATCTCATAGGGGGTCGAATTATGCAGGGCCTCCTAAGGGCATTGGATGCATATTAAAATAATAGCATCTTTTGGATGACAAGTCTGTTATGTAGACTGTTTATGCATGGTTTCCTAAGGGCACGTGCTGCATAGTCAGGCAAAAGAACTCTCAGGTATCAGACATTTTGTGACCAGAAGTCAAGAAAATGGTTATGGCGATCTGGAAGTATTTAAGGTTAGGAGTATGACACATCAAAATGTCCATTTTCCAATGCATGTAGAAGATAAACAGGACAATTCTAACCATAATCATGTTGTGGATGGGTCCTGAACTAAAATGTTGGACTTCACTATGTATCCCATAAGGATGGGAATCAATCTATATGTAGTTCATGAAATTTAGTTTAACATCATGTGGGATGACAGTGTAGGAGATATTATTTTATGGTCATAGTGCTTGGACCATTATAATGAATACACAGTGTGTGTTTTCATATTGATTTTCAGCCAGGGGACTGAAAGTAAAACATGGGGTTAGGACCAAAGACTTGGGGCTGGATTCGAGGGATGCTCAAACGTTCCTATGTATCCCATAAGTATGGGAATCAATCCATACAAATTTATTGAAATACCTTCTGTACAGACTTGGTTTGTACATATGTAGGGTGTAAGGGGACTTTAGTGCAATGATGGTTTGACCCAAGATAATAGGTTCAGGCCATCACCATGTATGCACGTAGTATTTGGAATTTAACATGATTAG
Source organism: Viscum album (assembly GCA_963277665.1). Classification (NCBI taxonomy): domain Eukaryota; kingdom Viridiplantae; phylum Streptophyta; class Magnoliopsida; order Santalales; family Viscaceae; genus Viscum; species Viscum album. The sequence continues at coordinate 1,417,615,932 of OY728142.1, forward strand.
AGATCAATGTAAATAATTATTCCCTCTCAGGTAAGGGTGTCAATGAATGATGTAGTTTATTGTCATACAGGACAAAAGTGTGAACAATTTAACATCATATAACAAGGACGATGGTGAACCAATGTAAAACTATTTGTTCTTGGGGTTTGTTCACGAATCAATATCATATGAGACAGAGGTGAACTAATGTGAAGAGATTGGTTTTGGGATTGAACCTCAGAAGGATTCCTACATACCTATCCTAGAAGGAAATGATCAAAGTCCGCATAGTTCAATTAAAGAATGAATTGGTAATCAGGTTGTTTTTTAGGACAATGAACCAAAACAAAATGGTGTTGGGACTTACACATGGTTAGCGGCCCCGAGAGGGTGTTATGGTTGAAGTTTACTCTAAGATAACGTGATTCATACACGGTGTGAGAAAAAAGTAGTAGAAATAACCTTAACGATGTACAATTTAATGTCATGTATGACACATGAAGGGAATATGCTGTTTAAAGTCTTGCAATGAGGACTATTGGTGCCACATTGTTTAGTGTCATGTAGTAGGGAAAAAATATAGTTTAAAGTCATGTAGGATAAATATAGGGACACAGTTTACAGTCATGTTGGACGTAATGGTGTTGTATAGTTTAGCGTCCGGTAGCTAATATGATGAGGATAATATAGTTTAACGTCATGTTGGATGAAAGGGGGACTATGCAGTTTAATTTCATGTAGTAAGGACAAAAGAGGACACAATTTAACCTCATGTTGGACGTATTAAGGACTTTTCCATAGTTTAATGTCATGTTGGATGATGGAATAGTTTATCTTTATGTTGGATGATGGTGTGAACAGTTTAAGTTCATATGCATGGACCGGAGATTATGCAATTTAATGTCTTGCTGGACATAAGGGACTTTTTTACAGTTTAGCATCATGTAGTTAGGACGTCATAGTTTAACGTCATGTTAGAGGTAGAAGGGACTGTGCAGTTTAATTTCACACAGTAAGGACTTAATAAGGGATGTATAGTTTAATGTCATAAAGAAAGGATGACATAGTTTAACGTCGCGTTGGACGTAAGTGCAAATAGTTTAAGGTTATATGCATGGACCGTGGATGGTGCAGTTTAACATCTTGCTGGACATAAGGGACTATGCAGTTTAAAGTCTTGCAGCAAGGACAACACAGTTTAACATCATGTAGGACAAATATGGATGAAAATAGTTTAAGGTCATATGCATGGACCTTACTGATGTATTTTGTGTTTATACGAAATACATCGTCAGAAATGTTTCATTGGTTGGAGTAGTGATGAGTTCTCCATCCATTGAGATTAAAGAATAAGCTCCATTGGAGTAGACCTTATATATTGAATAAGGTCCATCCCATTTTGGCTCTATCTTGGGAGGTTTCTTTCCTAGTATCATTGGAGTTCTGATAACCAATAACAGTTCTCCCTGAATGAATGAACGAAGACGAACTTTTTTGTTGAAAGCTTGTGCTATTCGATTCGGATAGACTTCTAAGTGGTGTAGGGAGCATAATATTTTATCATACAACAGTTCCAATTCATCCAATCACTTTTGAGATTGTACATCTGTAGATGAATGATCAAAAATGACTACTCAATGCGAGGGTAATTGAACATCAATGTGCAAGACTGCTTCTGTTCCATATACCAATGAATATGGAGTTAACCATGTTGTAGTGCGGGTGGTGGTCCGATAAGCCCATAAATCATGAAAGAGTTTATCAGGCCATGATTTATTATCTTTATCCACTATATTTTACAGTATGTTTGAATGATTCTTGTTGAAAGCTTTTATCTGGCCATTCGCCGCTGCATGATAACGAGATGAATGATTGTATTTGATTTTGTATTCTGTATACAACTTCTTCACATCAGATGAACAGAAGTAGGTGCCATTGTCCGTCAATATGGTATTAGGGAAACCAAATCTGGTAATGATGTTAGACTTGATGAAGCTGACAATTCTTTTAGAACTAAATTCATTGAAGGGTATTTCCTCTGCCCATTTGGAAAAGACGTCAGTAGTAGTTAGAATATAATTACACTGTTTGGCTACAGCCGAAGGATAAGGTCCTAATACATCCATTCCCCATGTGGAAAATGGCCATGAGTATTTAGTTGTATGAAGCAAATCTGGGGGTTGATGAATGAAGTTGGCATGTATATGGAATGAATGTCACTTTCTTGTGAAATCAACAAAATCTTGTATCATTGAAGGCTAAAAATATCCAAGCCTTCGAATTTGATCTGATAGTCTGTGTATAGACTGATGGGCACCAAAGATTCCTGCACGCACTTCTTTCATGACATCCATTGTCTCTTCACCATAAATGCATCTAAAGAGAACTCCATCAAAACATATTTGTTAGATAATTTTCTCTAGGTGATCTGGGCTATCATAAAGAGTTAAATTCACCACACGTCATTGGATTTGTTATTTCCCAGCTCTATCAGGTGGAAGTGTTCCATTTTGAAGGTATTCCCGGATAGGTTCCATCCATCCTATCATATGACCATACAGTTCTGGAATATGACTAATTTCATTAATTTCCTCTGTTCTAATTTGAACATATGGTGAAATTGTATGACGGTGGGAAATACTGATGCTTGTCTCGTCTCAATTTGGATCTACCAGAGCTGTGGCTATATTAACTAGTGTATCAGCTTGGGCATTTTGTGTTCTCGGGACATAAGAAAAATTTGGATCCAAAGGAAATTCTGCCATTAACTCTCTGACACAATCATACAAAGGGAATAGTTCTTCTTTTTGGATTTCATAATACCCATTGACTTGTTTGATTACCATGTCTGAATCACCTTTCACCTTTAAGTGATTAACTTGTACTTGAAGTGCCATCTCCAATCCTGCGATAAGATCTTGGTATTCTACTTCATTATTTTTACCACCTCCCAAAAATGAGAAGGAATAATGTAGAACTACCTTTTCTGGGGAAATGAGTACAATTCCTAACCCAACATTGTTAAATTTAGGATCTTCCATTTTCCTCCCTGTTGGACTTCTTGAAGCACCATCAAAGTACATTTCCAATGTTTGAATATTATCTTGAATAGAAAATACTTCTTCATCAGGAAGTTCAATATCAAAATATGTATCATCTACTGAAGGATCTTCAACAAGGAAATCAGCCGATTCTTGGCCATTTATTGCCTTTTGAGACACATACTAGATATCAAATTACTGCAAACTAACTGCCCACCTTACCAGACGTCCTGTAAGCATTGGACGACTAAGGACAAATTTGAGCGGGTTATTGCAAGATACCAATTGCACCTCATGATGTTGAAGATAGTGTCTCAAATTCTAAACTGCAAGTATTAACACTAGGAAACACTTTTCAATATATGAATATCAGGGTTTTCTTCAAGAATAGTCCGACTGAGATAGTAAAGGTTGTTTTCATTCCTGTCATCGTTCTTTTGAGCAAGAAAGGCTCCCAATGATCGCTCTAATGCTATCACATAAAGGATAAGTGGTATTCCTTCAATAGGTGGCATTAATACTAGTGGACTCCAGAGATATTTCTTGAGAATATCGAATTCTTCTTGACATTCTTTAGTCCACCGGTAAGTGACTCCCTTCTTCATCAATTTGGTGAAGGGTTAACTTTTTCCTGCTAAATTTTTTATGAAACGCCGAATATAGGCTAAGTGTCCTTGAAGTCCTCTAAATTCATTAAAATTCCGAGGAGGTGACATACCAAGGATTGACTTTGTCTTCTCAGTATCGTCTTCGATACCACGATGGTGTACAACAAGGCTGAGAAATTTTCCTAAGGTTACCCCAAAAGCACATTTTAAGGGGTTCATCTTAAATTATGTTGCTGAAGTTTGTGGAATATGACTTCTAAATCAGCCATGTTATTAGAACGTTTCCTGGATTTTAATACCAAATCATCCACATAACATTCAAAAAACATCCCTGAAAAGGGTTTGAAGATAAGATGCATGGCATGCTGATATGTTGCACCTGCATTCTTCAGGCCTAAGGGCATTACCCGATAGCAAAACACACCCTGAGGGGCTCTGAAGGCTATAGATTCCTCTTCATCTAGAGCCATTCGGATTTGATTATATCTTAAATATCCATCCATGATGGAAAGTGCTTCATAGCTAGTTTTTGCATCAATTAAGAGTTCTATAATTGGAACTGGAAAATCATCCTTAATACAATGCCGATTAAGATCTCTGAAATCATTGAAAACTCTAATTTGTCTGTTCTTCTTTTTCACTGGGTCAATAATGGCCAACAACTTGGAATATTGAACTTCTCTAATGAAGTTATATTTGATAAGATTATCCACTTCAACTTCAATTTTGGAAGCATAGGTTGGTTGTGTTCTTCTTGCAGCTTGCTTAAATCCTCGATGTTCTTCTGGACAACCCAAACAATGAGTAGCAACATCAGGATCAAGCCTTGGAATCTCTGTATAGTTCCAAGAAAATATATCTAGACTTTTCATTAAAAATTAAATATACATCTCTTGATCTTCAAGATTCATGGCAGAACTAATTAAAGTGGGCCGTGGATCTTGTTTTGTACCCAGATTTATTTCTATGAGTTCATCCACGGTGGTAGAGATACCCTCTTCAAATGCTGGAGGAGCATCCCTGAGATTTTCCTCTTCTTCTTCTACATGTGTTATTTCTTCTGTTTCTACCTGCATAGTAGATGATGAAGTATAATATCCATGATCAGAAGAGATGTTAAAATTTGAACATCTAGAATATGAAGCTTCCTTTTCTGACCCGATTGATGATGAAGGGTCTTTTGGAAAATAAAGCGGAGATGATGGATTGATAATCGACATCATTGTTCACCTCTAACATTGCTATAACTTCTTCTGTCCTGGTTGGAAAAGTATTGACTTTCTGGATTTCAGTAGATGAAATGAAGACATCCCCATTTGAGAATTCATCATTGCTTGGTGAATTAACAATTTCTACCATGATGTCTAGCATAATTGTCGTAATTGACATTATGGGGGTTTCTATAAGAGTATTTTGATTTGGGTCTATCATGTCTATTTGACTGATAGGAAACACATAATCTGCACTCACATGTGTAAATGGATTTACTGGAATCTTTTCCAAACCAAATGGAGCATTAACCTTGCTAACCTCCCTTGCTGTGGATTTCTCCTTACCCTTCACGTGATATAATTCCTACACAATGTATTGAGATTCACATGATTTGAAGGGGGATTTATCACCATAAAATGTCCCAATTTGACCATCAAAACAATATTTGAGACATTGACGGTATGATGAAGGGATAGACGCATGTTGATGTAGCAAGGGTCTTCAATGCAAGATGTTCAAGGCTTTGTCATGATCAACAACCATGAAATCTGAATTGGATACAATATCTCCAAACTGAGTTCTGTGTGTAATCATTCTTGGGGGTTCATGTTCATTTTTATCATATCCTTGTAACATCAATGTAGAAGGAGATAAATCCGATTCTGTGAGGCCCAATAAACGAAGTGTACGAATGGGGATGAGGTTTACTCCTAAACCAATATCAATGAAATATCTTTAGAAATCTACACCATTGACCTTGACAGATAAATAAAAATGTTTAATATGTCCATGCACGACATTATCATCATCTTCATCTATGAAAGATATCACTCCATGACATTCTGCAGGATTATTCTCTACATGGTAGACTTCAGCTGCTGCAATTTTGGTTTCAAATTCCTAAGGACATGACAAATACTCAATGAGTGCATCCTAAAGATCCTTTGATAAATTTAAGGCATCCAAAATTTATAACTCAGCCACTACTTGGGCCAAGTGTTTCAATACATCATAATTTTTATCCAAAGGTCTGTGTTACCCAACAGGAACATGTGGTTTCTCATGTACCTTAGAAGTTGATGCTTTTTAAGTAGATGCATCTTGTATCGGGGTAGGTGTAACACCCCGAGCTTCCATGATACTCTTCTCATTCAATAATGCAATAGCTTTCATTGTACGCATCTTCAAGTTCTAAAACAACGCGACTAATCATAGTAGCTGTTATGAATAGTAATAAACACTTTTTAAAATAATATAAACTTTATATTTCAAAATGGACTTCATTATTGTATTCGTAATATCGAAATTATCCTAAGTTAAATTTTTTGTAACTTTCTGAGAACTTTCAATTTTTTTATGAATAGTGAAAAATACGTAAAACAACTTTTTTAATCAAAATAATTTATAGTGATAAATTATACTATTTAGTGGTTTTAAAATATAATTAGAATATATTTTTACCATTTTATCAAATGGTGGTCATTAGAATTAATTTAACATTGAAATTAGACATAAACAATTGACAATCTTTTGATATAAATTGTTTCTTAAAAACACGCTATTTGTTTTGACAGTGGGAATTAATTATAAAATTAATTAATGCAACTTATATGTTTGTAATTTTTTAAAATAGATATAATTTTTGAATTCGGAATATCAATTATAGCTTAGGGTGAAATTTTGGCATTGTTCTGAAAAACTTCAATTTTTGATGAATAGTGAAACCACTAAGTGGTAGTTAAATAACTGATTTTTTTGTTTAAATGAAATATTACTACTTCTGTGATTTGATTTTCATAAATCTGACATACATGGTTGTCATTAGGAAGTAAAATGTGGTTCAATTAGATTAAAATAATTTTTGGTGAATAGTAACTTTTAAGTTCTTAATCGCGATTAGAGGTAATTAGTGTAGTTTAAGTTAAAAATAATGTTTTAATAATATGAGATGAGCTTGAAACATGTCCTACCCTTATTGGATGTTACATGGACGACCAAGAAAATCCATGGGTCAACTTGGGGACCCCATGGAGCCACTTTAGTTGGAAAATGACATAAATAACTTTTATTTAATGTTAAAGTAAAAAATGACACAAACATGAAATGTTTTACTAAAACAATTCTTACATGAGGTTATACAAGTCATAGTTTTGACTATAAATATTAATTGGAAATGTAAAAATATTTCCTACATCATAGTATTTTTTTTATAATTTTTAGACATTAAATAAATTAAATTATTTATGACATCATTATGATGCAGCGATGACCTCATTATTTAAAGATTTTAATAAAATGAAAAGATATTGTATAATACAAGGCTTACACTTGTCCAAAGACTATTTTATGGGTATATTTCGAACCCTTATCACCTTAGCCACGAATTATATAGGTGTGGGACCTTTAGAATCCGAAAAGCATTGTATAATAATTTAAAATTTCCTTACTTTCCAAGAGTGCCCCTCCTCTCCTCTTATAAAAGGCCCCCACCTCTACAACCTCATTCACACTTTCAAGCCATTTGGCTAGGCCAAACTCTGCCCAAATACTCTCCCAACTTCCCCCTATTACTCCTAGAAGCCTCACGTTGGGTAGAACGCTTCCCAAGGAAGCCTTTGGCTGAAATCAAAAAGAGTTACCCGATTTTGAGGTAATGTCTTTTCTAATGTTGTTTTGTTTTATTTAGCTTCTCCAACCCCTTAAACTCTTTTTATTCATTTATTTTGTAACAAAACCAGTATCCTCAATATACTAGTATGTTGTTATAAGAAGGATTCGAGCTACACTTACACACACCTACATCTAATGGTTAAAGAACATACTGTTTCTGTGGATGGCGAATGTATGCCTCACGAAATGATGATTGTTCAACACTCATATAACACCTTCAAAGGTGGTCATTATGATGTCACTATATTTATATATGATATATAATATGTTTATGTTTTACTTATTCTTATGTATTTCTCATTTATGGCATACTTTATGATTTCCATTATGGGTAAACGCGATAATTTCATTTTAGGAAGTGCGGACTACCGCCCCCTCAAAGTGATTTGAATAGTTAATGCCATATGTGAGATGTATAAAGGATGGAGTAAACGGTATTATACACTATATTATAATGGAATTATATTATACATTAATATCATTATGATTTCATTCCATTAAATACGAAATAGAAATGAAAGTAGTGTTCATGCGTACGTACGGCTTACCGTCTCCATGAACGGTGCATTTCATTTCATACCTCTAAATGTTAAGTAATATTATAAATGAATGTATATACTGTATATATATGATATATATGATATCTACATCATGAATATAATTCTGGATATAATGGATATTTCACCACATGAACAACTTGTAATTATAAGAAGATTATTTTTCACTCAAGTACCAAAGATCGACAAAACGACCGTTATTAACTTAAATAACTAAATAATGTTCATAACATGGGAATAAGTGATATAAAAGGAATAATGAACATGAAAAAGGTTCTTAAGTAAATAGAAATTATCTCTAGTTTATTATTCAGGAGTTTAAAGAACGGTCGAGTCAGGACAAGACGCAAGGTAAGGGAACTTCTTAACCCAATTTCTATTCTTTTGGTTAATCTCCTAATTTCAAATTATGTCATGATATTATTATTTCATATCTTGTATTTTTTACATTATTTATGTGTACTTATAGTGAATACACATTATAGATGTACTTTATTTAAGAAAAATGATCTTTTTAAGGACTTCGTCTCAATCCCCTTTCATTGAGGCATATTTTGTTTTATACACAACTTTATTTTATACAGTGTATAAACCACTTTGACGTTTACGTTTATTCAAAGGGAATCTTTTTTATATGAAGAGTTTTGCTAAATGACAAAAGGGAATGTTTTCCTTTCCGTACTTATGCGGCTACAACGACTTCTCCGCCGTTGTGACCATTATTTGAGTTTCGACTTCCTCTACAAGCCATCATTTTTTTTAATGAAAAATAAATACAAAGTTTTAACTTTCTTTTATTTTGGTATTGAAAATGGTTTTTAAAGAGTTTTTATTATATCAATGTGTTCTATTGATATCTTGTGATTGAAATGTGGAAATTTTATGTTTTCTTTTATGCATGTTATATGTGATACGATTATGTTATGTTTTATGATATGTTTAAAACTATTCATGTGAGGAATGAATTGGACTTAATAAGTGACGGGTGGAGCCCGCTATAGCTCCTCGATTCATCGGTAGGTCTCATGAGACAACTAGACGCGGAATTGGCCGAGGCCCTTTCCCAATTTGATTTGTGATTTTGGCCGAGGCCTTAATCATTTTAGACGTCTTGGCCGAGGCCTTGAAAAAATGTTTCAGAATGTCTGGCATTATGCATTCCATCATTATGAAAGTTGTTATTGATATTGCATGTGATTGTTTGACCAGTAGAATATCCATGTGAAGAAGTAGATGGCATTATCTCATTTTACTTTTGCCATATTATGTTGATGTTCAAGTTTAAAAGGCTTTTGTTTTAGTTATACATTTCCTTAAATGTTTATGTTTATTTATGAATGCTTCCGCAATATTGTTATCCTTACTGAGCATCTGAGCTCACCCCTTTCAATGTTTTAATATTTTTCAGGATGTGAAGAAGTATTTTATGTATGACCTATAGGGATAGTCAGAAGAGGATATGATTTTGGACTATGAAGACTTTGTTATTAGTTTTTCACTTTATGATGTAATGTAAGACTTATGAATGTATCTAGTGTTTCCAAGGATACTAAACTAATCGGTCTTTCGGTACATGATGTTTTGTGATCATGCCAATGTTACGAAGTAATGAACCAACTCTGAGTAGCTGGTGTTGGGGCGTTATAGTTGGTATCAGAGGCAGTTTTGTACTAACCTTGGAAGCTAGATTTAGATAAAATCTGATTAGAGAACATAGCCCGAAGATAGATTTTGAGGATTAGTATAGAAGAACTTCCTAGAATTTTGGTATTGTAGAGATGTTGTGATTTTTCCGAGCAATACATCCCTGTCTGGATACGAGCAGGTAGAGGCAGCTCTGGCACAGATGTACCTAGGGGTAAAACCCGAAAACACCTCTTTGAGCTAGACTCGAATGGGAACTGGTGCACGACAACGGGCCTTACTGCGCTCTTGGTTATGACACTCCCGGGAGATATGCTTATGACAATTCTCATTTTATTTACAATCCACTATGAAGGGTTATGAGTATATACTTCCTCAAAGAACAAATTTTTATGGATTATATCCATAAATAGTTCAATTTATGTTAAGTATCTTACAAGTATGGAATTATGTATTTTGATTCATAAACTAATATAGTTTATGCCATTGTTTAGAAATGGCACCTAGTGGAAGGAATGGAAACTGTATCAATGCACGCACTCCGTGTAGGGATTTCCCTCCTGCTCAAGATAATTATTGTGGATCTGGAGATACAACTGGTGCTGATCAACTTATTACCATACTGGGACAACTCACTCAGGTTATGAATAATAACCTTACTCGTATGGATCACCCTGATCCGCAATGTGGAGGATCAATGTTAGACCGCTTCATGAGGCAACAACCACCAACATTTAATGGGGGTACAAATCCATTAGTAGCTGAGCAATGGATAAACACCTTAGAGAAAATATTCCCTACCTTAGGGAGTAGCGAAAGGGAGAAGGTTATCATGGCAGTTTACCGCCTCACTGGAGATGGTGATCAATGGTGGTCGTTGATTCAAAACACAAAGGAAGATGATGACGTATCGAATATGGAATGGAGGGAGTTCAAAGAGATTTTCCTAGAAGAATACTACCCTCATGACCATCGAGCAGATATGGAAAGACAATTTTTGAGTCTGAGACAAAATGAGGATGAGAATGTCGCAAAGTATGAGGCCAACTTTACAAGGTTAGCGAGGTATGCTGCAGATTATATACATTACCCAAGAGGTAAGATAGGTCGTTTCATTGATGGGTTAAGACCATTTCTCCGTTGAGCTTTAGTATCACAATCGTTCTCAACATACGAAGATATTGTCTCATGTGCTATCAAGACAGAAAAGTAATTCTCTAAGTCTTATGACAACAAAGTAAAGTAAGAGAAGAAGAGAACAGTGGAACAAGAGATAGATAAAGGGAAAAAGTGAAAGAAGGATTTTCCATTATGTGATAATTGTGGGAAGAATCACCCGGGTACTTGCCTAAAAGGAATGGGAGTTTGTTATAAATGTGGAGAAAAGGGTCACCAGGCTCGTGATTGCAATGGAAAGAAAGAGGCTGTCAAAGTTGAATGCTACAATTGTAGAGAAATGGGTCATTATGCAAATGAATGTCCTAAGCGTCAGGGAAACTTACCTCAGAAAAGGCCAAGGGATCAAGGCCAATCTTATGCTGTGACTACAGTTGAAGCGGAATAATTAATGTATTGGTGCTTTTAGACTCATGGATTATATTCTGGTTATTAGAATAATGTGATATATTAGGATTGTACTACAGTACTTGTTGATTTCAGTAAGGTTTTAATTTGATGAGGGTAATTATATTTTTAGTATGTGACAATATGAGAAACTTTACTTTGTTTGTGGAATCTGATAAATTGATTTTGGAATTAAGAGACCTTTTAGAGAAAGTCTGGACAGAGATATTTTGGATAACTATAAAGGTTGGAGTGGATTAAGTTGATCTTTGGATAGTATTGTTTAAGGTTAAAAAATTTATGAAGATTATTTTTGAATATTATAATACTATAGTTTTAGGAAAAGGACAACCTGAAGGGTGGGGCAAAACCCGTCGCGTCGGACAAAGCTGCAGGAATCGAACCCACAATCACAGTGCGATAGGCCCTTATTTCCTACCACTAGCCTACAGGAAGTCCCTAGTTATTACAAAATAATTTTACTAATCTAAATGGTATGTGTTAACATTTGTGACCTTATACAATTAGAATAAGTATAATATTTTTGTGTTCTATTATCTTTCTGAGTGAAAGATGTGTTGAAGGTTGAAACTCTAATTGTCAAGCATAAATATATATATACCTATCTCTTATTCAATGAATGAATTAATTTTTAAACATTAGTAAAGGGATATTAAAACAAAAAAATTTGTTATCCTAATACCTTATGTCTTGTTGAACTGATGATATTTTAAATCAACATAGATTGAAGGCTTTGAGGACCTCAATTTGACAGTTGATTGTGATTGATGACCTCAATCACTCCCTACAAATATTTACGTTTTTCCTCCAATTATATGTCTTTAATTGCCACCAATGTTCTCCTAATCGAGATCATAATTGGGTGGTGACTTTTTCATTTCCCTTTCCCTCTTATTAAGGCTAAATTTTATTAATCTTATTTCCGATGTGGTTTTTCCACAAAGGTATTTTCTCTTTTCATCCTTTTATTTTCAAAGAAAAATTTCAAATTGCGAGGACACAATTTATTGAAGGAGGGGAGAATGTAACACCCCAAACTTCCATGATACGCTTCTCATTCAATAATGAAATAGCTTGCATTATACGCAACATCGAGTTCTAAAACACCGCGACTAATCATTGTAGCTGTTATGAATTGTAATAACCACCTTTTAAAATTATAGAAATTTTATATTTCAAAATGGACTTCATTTTTGTATTCATAATATTGAAATTATCCTATGTTAAATTTTTTGTAACTTTATGAGAACTTCCAATTTTTTAATGAATAGTGAACAATACTTAAAACAACTTTTTTAATCAAAATAATTTATAGTGATAAATTATACTATTTAGTGGTTTTAAAATATAATTAGAATATATTTTTACCATTTTATCCAATGGTGGTCATTAGAATTAATTTAACAAAGAAATTAGAGATAAACAATTGCCAATCTTTTGATATAAATTGTTTCTTAAAAACATGCTATTTGTTGTGACAACGGGAATTATTTATAAAATTAATTAATGAAACTTATATGTTTGGAATTTTGAATAATAGACATCATTTTTGAATTCGGAATATCAATTATAGCTTAGGGTGAAATTTTGGCATTGTTCTGAAAAACATCAATTTTTGATGAATAGTGAAACCACTAAGTGGTAGTTAAATAACTGATTTTTTCATTTAAATGAAATATTACCACTTATGTGATTTGATTTTAAAAAATCAGACATACATGGTTGTCATTAATAAGTAAAATGTGGTTCAATGAGATTAAAATAATTTTTTATGAATAGTAACTTTTAAGTTCTTCATCGCGATTAGAGGTAATTAGTGTAGTTTAAGGTAAAAATATTGTTTTAATAATATGAGATGAGCTTGACACATGTCCTACCCTCATTGGATGTTCCATGGCCGACCAAGACAATCCATGGGTCAACTTGGGGACCCCATGGAGCAACATTAGTTGGAAAATGACATAAATAACTTTTATTTAATGTTAAAGTAAAAAATGACACAAACATGAAATGTTTTACTAAACCAATTTTTACATGGGGTTATACAAGTCATATTTTTTACTATAAATAGTAATTGGAAAGATAAAAATATTTCCTACATCATAGTATTTTTTTTATAATTTTTAGACATTAAATAAATTAAATTATTTATGATATCATTATGATGCAGTGATGACCTCATTATTTAACGATTTTAATAAAATTAAATAATAATGTACAATACAAGGCTTACACTTGTCCAAGGACTATTGTATGGGTATATTTAGAACCCCTATCACCTTATCCACGAATTATATAAGTGTGGGACCTTTATAATCCGAAAATCATTGTATAATAATGTAAAATTTACTTACCTTCCAAGAGTGCCCCTCCTCTCCTCTTATAAAAGGCCCCCACCTCTACCACATCATTCACACTTTCAAGCCATTTGGCTCGGCCAACCTCTTCCCAAATACTCTCGAAACTTCTCCCTATTACTCCTAGAAGCCTCACTTTGGGCAGAACTCTTCCCAATGAAGCCCTTGGCTCAAATCAAAAAGATTTACCCGATTTTGAGGTAATGTCTTCTCTAATGTTGTTTTGTTTCATTTAGCTTCTCCAACCCCTTAAACTCTTTTTATTCATTTCTTTTGTAACAAAAACAGTATCCTCAATATACTAGGATGTTGTTATAAGAATTATTCTAGCTACACTTACACACACCTACATCTAATGGTTAAAGAACATACTGTTTCTGTGGATGGCGAATTTCTGCCTCACGAAACGATGATTGTTCAACACTCATATAACACCTTAAAAGGTGTCCATTAAGATGTCACTATATTTATATATGATATATAATATGTTTATGTTTCTCTTATCCTTCTGTATTTCTCATTTATGGCATACTTTATGATTTCCATTATTGGTAAACGTGATAATTTCATTTTAGGAAGTGCGGACTACCGCCCCCTCAAAGTGATTTGAAACGTTAATGCCATATGTGAGATGTATAAAGGATGGATTAAATGGTATTATACACTATATTATAATGGAATTATATTATAAATTAATATAATTATGATTTCATTCCATTAAATATGAAATAGAAATGAAAGTAGCGTTCATGCGTACGTACGGCTTACCGTCTCCATGAACGGTGCATTTCATTTTTTACCTCTAAATGTTACTTAATATTATAAATAAATGTATATACTGTATATATATGATATATATGATATCTACATCATGAATATAATTCTGGATATAATGGATATTTCACCACATGAAAAACTTGTAATTATAAGAAGTTTATTTTTGACTCAAGTACCAAAGATCGACAAAACGACCATTATTAACATAAATAATTACATAATGTTCATAACATGGTAATAAGTGATATAAAGGGAATAATGAACTTGAAAAAGGTTCTTATGTAAATAGAAATTAACTCTAGTTTATTATTCAGGAGGTTAAAGAACGGTCGAGTCAGGACAAGACGCAAGGTAACAGAACTTCTTAACCAAATTTCTATTCTTTGGGTTAATCTCCTAATTTCAAATTATGTCGTGATATTATTATGTACTATCTTGTATTTTTACATTATTTATGTTTACATATAGTGAATACACATTAAAGATGTAATTTATTTAAAAAAATGATCTTTTTAAGGACTTCGTCTCAATCCCCTTTTATTGAGACATATTTGGTTTTATACACAACTTACTTTTATACGGTGTATAAACCCCTTTGACTTTTACGTTTATTGAAAAGGAATATTTTTTATACGAAGCGTTTTGCTAAACGACAAAAGGGAATGTTTTTCTTTCTGTACTTATGCGGCGACAATGACTTCTCTGCCGCCGTGACCATTATTTCAGTTTCGGCTTCCTCTACAAGCCATCATTTTTTTAATGAAAAATAAATACAAAGTTTTAACTTTCTTTTATTTTGGTATTGAAAATGGTTTTTAAAGAGTTTTTATTATACCAATGTGTTGTATTGATATCTTGTGATTGAAATGTGGAAATGTTATGTTTATTTTATGCATGTTTTATGTAATACGATTATGTTATGGTCTATGATATGTTTAAAACTATTCATATGAGGAATGCATTGGACTTAATAAGTGATGGGTGGAGCCCGCTATAGCTCCTAGATGCATCGGTAGGTCTCATGAGACAACTAGATGTGGAATTGGCCGAGGCCCTTTCCCAATTTGATTTTTGAATTTGGTCGTGGCCTTAATCATGCCAGACGTCATGGCCGAGGCCTTGACAAAATGTTTCAGAATGTCTGGCATTATGAATTTCATCATTATGAAAGTGGTTATTGATATTCCATGTGATTATTCAACCAGTAGAATATCCATGTGAAGAAGTAAATGGAATTATCTCATTTTACTTTTTCCATATTATGTTGATGTTCAAGTTTAAAAGGCTTTTTTAGTTATACATTGCCTTAAATGTTTATGTTTATTTATGAAAGCTTTCGCAATATTGTTATCCTTACTGAGCATCTGAGCTCACCCCTTTCAATGTTTTAATATTTTCCAGGATGTGAAGAAGTATTTTATGTATGACCTGCAGGGATAGTCAGAAGAGGATATGAGTGTGGAATATGAAGACTTTGTTATTAGTTTTTCACTTTATGATGTAATGTAAGACTTATGAATGTATCTAGTGTTTCCAAGGCTACTAAACTAATCGGTCTTTCAGGACTTTATCTTTTGTGATCATGCTAATGTTACGAAGTAATTCACCGACTCTGGGTAGCTGGGGTTGGGGCGTTACAGTAGGAGTTGGAAATACTTCTAGCTTTGAAATATTAGACCGAATAGGTTTATTTACTTGTTGAGAGGAAGAAGTTGGAATCTCTAACCGATCCCCCAGAATAACTGTGCCAGGACTGAGTCTGCTATTGGTGGAAGAATTTTTTTCTTCTTGTTGAGCCCGTTGAAGGGATCTTCCACGAGTTTCTGCTGCATACATAGTTTTAGCAGGGGTAGAATTTGAATAGTGTCTTCTGGGATATCCACCTATTCCTCTGTATCCCAGACCTCTTGAACTCCCCCAAATTACACTGTTTGATATAGGGAATTGAGGCTCATAAAAATTGAAAATGTGAATGGCATAAGGATATGTTAAATTAATCATATTAACAGTACCAAAGATCATCTCTTCATCTGATGAAGACTCTACCTGATTAGCCAATTTAGGTTGTGCCGTTAGGTGGGGCGGTGCTTTTGCCTTCGAAGTAGATGGAATAAAATCTACCATAGTCAAAGACAATTTGGGCTTTGACACGATATCATCTTCTTCTGATTGTTCCTCTTTCATTGAATTATGTCATTTCCTTGATGATATTACCTCTGATGAAGGGGGATTTGTTGTCGCATTCATAGAAGAAGACACAATTGGTTTCTTCAATTGCGTTCGCAAAATTGCATGAGTTTGGTTGAACATTTTTCAGACCATCCAATCATCATATTTTTGCGCATTTTTTTTTCTTGACTTCTTGACACTCACCTTCTTCCTCTAGATTTTTAGCAATTGCACATGCTACCTAAGCTGAAGAACCTTTCAACTTGAATTGTCCCGAGCCCACCATTTTTTGTAGTAGGTCATTGAAGACAAAACACTACTGAAGAGGATTCCCCAACATCTAATGAAATGGGAAATAATTGGGACGGTCTTGATCTATTTCCTTGTTCGGCCTCTTGGGCCTTGGCAATTGAACCAAATTATATTCTAGATCTGAAATGAAGTAACCATGAACTTGTTCATTTCAGAAAGAGTAAACATTTCTCTTCAGATCCTCAAATTGTTTCCATCTTTGATCTCTTTGACCATCATGATGAAACTAACTTTGTTGTTGACTCTTAGGAGGAGGAGACCTTCGAGAAGATTAAGGCCTTGAAGCAGAAGAAGGTATAGGTGCTTAATTAAGCATAATTGTAGATGTCTCTACTTTACCCATTATCCTTCATGGAGCTGATGTAATTACATGAGATTTACACTATGACTTTGTAAGAGAGTCTTGAATCTGCCGAGCGATTGAAGTAAGGTCTCAAAACCCTCCTGTGTATTTCATAGGGATCAACAGTGTGCGCAACTCATCACGCAAATTTGCTACACAGATTGGAAATAATTATTCTTGAGGGAGTGATAAGCACAAAAAATATCTTAATCCCATACAGCGAGCAAGGAAATATAAAACCCTTTCACTCTACCTTTGCTTACAGTTTTAAGATCAAAAACTATTCTATTTGGCAACGTTGAGCTGAATTGAAGAAGGAATCGTTGACGGAGATCCTACCATCCGGTAATTGATCGGGATTCCAAGCTTGTATACCTGACAAAAGCAGGTCCTTGTAATGACTGTACAAAACACCTGATCATAACTGGTTCTTGTTGTTGAGGGGTTCCCATCATAGGATTTCAATGAGAAACAAAATGTGTTATGTATTGCACTGGGTCTCCCGAAACATTAAATATAGGGAATGTAGTACTTGAAAATTTTGATGGGGGAGGAATTGTGTCTACCCATTCAAGGTAAGCTCCCTTCTCCGGTTGAACCGGTGCACTATTTCCTTCCATAGATTCCAAATGAGAAGTTATTGACTCAATGGTAGTCATTAACTTTTGATAAACATCTGGTTGATCTTGGACCTATGAAGGTGCAATAATTGGGGCTTTTATAGGTGTGGTGACCAGGACAGCCACGAATAGTAGTATTACTGGTTGTTGTTGCATATAACTCATTGGATTATACCACTAGGGTGTATTGGTAAAGGAGGATACTCTTGATCCATCTCAGTAGCTGCAAAAAATTCCCTTGGCTAACTGACTCCAGCATGCTTAGGAGGAAGACTAGTTTAAATTAGTTCTGCATTCAACCTTCTTAATTCCTTTATCTCTTCGTCTTGTTGTGCGAATATTTACTCTAGTGAGAGTGATCCGCCTTCACCAGAGGAAGGGTATATAACCTCATTCTTCCCTTTTCCATTGTTGGACACCTTTCAGAGAGGGGGAAGTTGGTTATTTGAAGGAATACCCAGATTCTGGGTAAGACTTTGATTTCTTGTACGCACACCTTCTTCATTTGTGTCTGTGTGTACATCTTCTTGAGCATGATTTTCCTCATCTGATCCCTCTGAGTGAGCCTCATATGGGGGATCAGCAACAATGACATTGATGACATCGATAGATGCATAACGCATTGCAACCCTTATATAAACATTTCTGTGATATTTTCTTCTTCTATGGACTTGTTGAGACGCTGCCTTCCGCTGATTTGATCCCGTAGGAACTTCTTGATGAACCGTAATATGGAGGGAATCCCCTGATAATTTGGCACCTCGTTCCTCTTGTGGATTCTTCCCTAATTGAGAGAAGACTAAATTTCTCTGAGGAAGAGATTGAGGATTTGAAAAAGTCCCCAGTCGGGTGGACTGGGGATATTCCTGCTATTAGTGCTCAACTCCTCGAATCCTATTTGCTGATTCTGAGGGTTGGGTTAAAAGAGTCCCCAGTCTGGAAAGCTGGGGTGGTTTTTGAGTTGCTATATCTGAGACCTTCTTAAAAGCTCTCCTAATATTACAGACTTTATTCTGTAAATTGGATGGATGCATTAACCTGCATCCACTCTTATCACCCAGTTTAAAAGACCGTTTGATGATTTCTAAACCTTCTGTCACTTGATGATGTGCACGATCTAAATGAGAAACATGTTCGATGTTATCATTTTCTCGATGCAAAAGTAATTCAATAAATTTTTCTCTGTATTATTGATTTTGAGAAGGACTGGTTGATGCTTGTTCTTGAGCAAGCCTTTGATTACAAACAAAACCAATTGGTTGTGGCTGGCCATGGGCAATAAAATTTCATGAGACCACTTTTGGTGGGGTTTGTTGACTGGAGAGTATAGTGAAATTTAGTGTTCCATGGATACCACATCCCCTGATATGAATACCATATGGGGCATTAGAAATTAACTGGTGAAATTTTCTTAGTGCGCCAAGGCATGAACACTGAAGGGCTCTTTGCTGATTTTCAGCCTTCGGATATCGAGGAACTGAGAGAGATTCCAAGTCAATTTGGCGTTGTAAACCTTATATTATCTTGACATGATTTTCATATTCATCATAATATAATATTTTCTTTTTCAACTGACAATGATTTTTCTATACATTGAGATGAATATCATGAATTCCATCTTCTGTCAACATCTCTGGAATGTCATACTGGGAGTCAGCCAAAGGACAAAACATAACTGGCACATCACCTTTTTCCAGTTGTTTTCTTATAGTCAGTACTTCCTCTTTATCATTAAATAATGATTCATCTACATGATGATACCAAAGTTGGTTTTACCTTGGTGCTCCATCAGATTCAACAAGATCGGTAGCGAATTCATTGATGAAACTAGAATATGAACAACCCAAGGGCTGTACGGAGAGTGGCCTACACCCTAGGCTATCTTTTGATTGAGAAAGTATTTAACCTGCTAGAGGTAAAGCATCAGACATGACTGGCTTCATATTTGCAAGTGCCTCAAGATAAGAGGGATTTTTCATCACTACATTGTCTATTGAATCATTTTACAAGATATGTGAATTAATACTATAGAGAGGACTTTCATAGCTAAATTCGTCATCATGGGGAGGACCACCATGGTGGGTTACAACAAAAGATGAATCATTTTCCTCTTTGGTCTTCTGTCCACACAGAGGGTTCTTGTGGCGCTAATATGAAGATGAAACTTTGAGATCGACTAAACTGTCATGAAGCAAACCTTCATGAGGAAGTTTTTGTTGAAGACCTTCAGAATTAATGTTCCCACAATTGGTAACTGAAAGAGTTGAATCTTGAGTTAGAACAGATAATTGTCTGAGTGCATCAAGAACTCCATGATCAAGCAAGGCCTTGTTACAGATTGGCCCAATATTTCTTGACTGTGCTGGACGGGTCTTCTTCTTAGACGCCTTCCTATTCACATTGGGAACCACTTGTTGATGAAAGTCATTATTATAGGTAGGTGTATGTGCCTGCTCAGGAGAAAGGATTGGGTTAGACTGATTATCTCCACTCAAATCTGGTGTATGTTCTGGACTTGGTTGTCCGCATGATATGGGAAAGTACGCCCAACAACCCTCTTGGAATGGAACAAAGGTGTGTGTCTGTTTTGGAGTGAACTGTTGATGTGTCACTCCACTGGTAGAGATATATTTTCATTTCATTACCCGTGATGCTGCGGAAGCTGTTATAATATCATGGAGGCATCTGAAATATGACCAGGGATTTGCTTCTGCTCATTCACCATTGACAAAATACGCTTAGTGACTTCAGCTGCCGGAATGGGAATATGTGTCCATTCCATTCTTGGAGTAGGTGTGTTCTATTTCTTGTCCTACTTTTCATGTCAGTGAATTCTGACAACACTCAAGTGTGGGGGAAGATAGTTTAGTATTATTCTTATTTGTTGCTGGAGCTTTCCTATTGACTTCTCTAGGTGCTACCAAATGAGATTGTGGGTAGGCTTGATCAACACTGGAAGGTGTATGTGACTACTGATTGTATTCCGTCGAACGTGGTTGAAAAACATCCTTCAATACTTGCAGACGAGGATGCTGGGAGGACTGATGAGTGTAAACCGGTGTATGTGGTTATTTACTAGTTGTCAACACACTGGGTTGGAGGGCTTCATCATATGTAGTAAGACGAGCATGATGCCTAGATGATGACTTATAAATAGTTGTGTGTTACTGTCTATATTACTCCACTAGAATTTCCTGGCGGGATTGGCGTGTTTCAACCAGATGAGTCTACTAAACATTGGAATTAAAACAGACAGGTGTGTGTGTGTGTTCCCGCTCCTTGATTTCCACCAAGTTAGATTTGGTGGACATCTCGGGAAATGGAAGAGATAAGAACCTGGTCATTGTTGACTGTTCGTCGCCTATGGTGGGTCATCTTTCTTGCTCGGGTTCGAGGAACCAGATCCGAACACCTGGAGACGACATCCTCATCATGTTGAGGGCGCACTACTACACGAGTCTGGCGGCAATTATTGATGGGATCCCTCGGGAAGGACTATTGTCTCTTTGAATTAAGGCCCTGAGGCACTTGCTCATTCACCTACCCAGAATATTAGAGGGGCTTCTGTTTGTGATCTGGGGATAACGACCTGAAATGGTTGGAAATGTTTGTTGGAACCACCTACTTCTTGATCGCTGGTCTTCGTTGTCCGGACGACCAGGGTGAATTATTGACTTGGAGGGCTTGTCGAGCAGCCTCCAGAGTCGGAAGAGTACCGTTTTGATGTTATTCCTTAACCAGATCATTTGATACCCAGTGTTGAAGACGCTGAGTAGGTGATTTCATCCTCAGAGTGGATGGCGATCCTCAGGAGTAGAAGCAGAGGCATTCATAGCAGAGGTATTCACAGGTGTGAACATAAGAGAAGCCATTTCTGTAATGCATAAGATCTTGGGAAAGAGTACCTTTTTATATAAAAAAAATAATAAAGATATGTTCTACCAAGACATCTTTTAGATGAGAACGTATCTTATTTATTGTTCTATTGGCCCTCTCATTGAGTTTAAATAGGGCCCTAACAAAATAAGTAAAACATCAGTTTAACATGGTTAAGGATTCACATCGGGTTCACTATTTTTTTGTCTCCTCTATAAATGGGGATGACATCATTGATTTAAGGTTCAAACATTCCAAGCGGTTTCTAACAGGTTTTTTGTAGAACAAGAAACATCCAATGATTCTATATCCATTTGGAACTACATTCCAAAGGTATGTGCTCACTAGTTATGAACTGATGAGACCTGAGAATTTGAATTGGTCGAGAGGATGGGAGTTCAGACTCATCACACCCTTTTGGGGGGAATTCTTTTCTACTGTGGGACTCTATTTATAGATTTAATCTATATTCATGAATCCTTATTAAATTACCATGTATGAAAATGAGATTTCCTTTAGATCTGACAATCAATAATTAATATGAATGATATTTAGAGATCTTTTATATGCATTAGAGGTTCTTCATCGATAGAGATTCATTTGTATTTGGTAAATATTCTTAGATAGTTGTATCCTTAGACACATTATATAAAATTCTATTGGTCATTATGATAACCATACTGGTTTTAAAGCCAATCAGTGGGGCACTTGAAGTTTATTGTCATTCAGAAGGACATGGATTATTTCAGAGTTGGGATCATAACCGCAGATGGGCTACCTACATATCCTTTGTTTTAGAAAAGGAATCAGACCCCACATAGTTCGAGTAAACAATTATGAGGTTTATGTATGATTTATGGCTCAAAGAAAGATGTCTTAATTACTTTTACTCTCTAAGCTCACGTGAGTCATGTTCGGTGCGAGAAACAAGAGGTATTGGTAAAACCATGAAATTGTTCCATAAAAGATGCAATTATAAGAAATGATGTGGGGATGATGTATGTATGACTGCCTAGATAGATGAAGATTAGAATTTACATCAGGGATGAAACCCAAGAACAATGTCCATAAAGTTATATGTTCTTTAAGGAGATTTGGATATTTAATATAGGATTTAATCCTGATAAGGATTCCCAAATTAGAGAGGACTTATTATTGGGTTTTACTCCTCAGAAAGAATCCCAAATCAAATGTAAATTAAGACTGGTTAAGAGGAATTATGACTGGCGATATACTCTTAAAAAAGAGGCACATGTTAAAGGGAATTGAGAACTAGGGATTACTCTTGAGAAGGAGGCCCATGTTGGAGAATTATGATTCTGGGAACTTGGGGATTACTCTTAAGGAGGATGCCCAAAATTAATGAATTTTGGTCTGGGTTTACTCCTGAGGAGGATGCCCAAAATTAAGGGAACTAGAAGACTAGGTCTTACTCTTAATAAGGAGGCCCATGTTAGGGGACTTGAAGACTGGGGCTTACTCCTAAAAGGAGGCCCAAGTTAGGGGACTTGGGGCTTACTCCTATGGAGGATGCCCATATTTGGGATTTTGATATTTGGACTTACTCCTGAGAAGGATGCCCATGTAAATGATCCTCTCATCATTAAATGACGAGGACGAATGAATGAAATATCTAGCCATAGTTACATAACGATATGTAAATCACTATGTTTTGTGAAATTTTCCACAGAATTCCTTTCAGATTAGGATTCCCACAACGGATCCATGTCATAAATGACTTTGAAGAGGTTTTTGAAGCCCAAATATTGATAAAGGAGAAGTGTCTTTGAAGAAATAAGGTGAATAGGATGGAGGGTCAACCAAAAAGAGAGAGACATGCAAGTACTACGTGGGCACGGAAGTCCTGGTCGCGCAAGTATACTTGTGTGACACCTGGGTACGTGCGCGACTGTCAACTCTTAGGGTAAAACATGGGCGAGACATGGCTCAAGACCTTAGTATTATCCTTAAAGGCTTACAAAAGAGTGGCACACAAGTTTTATTGAAGGGATAAGGTGGCGTGCCAGCGTGTCCACTTCCTTTAAGGGCTGGAAACTTAGGCGCGCATGTGTTGATGAGTTTTAACACTTACACCTTGTTTCCCCTATTCATAGCTTCCATTCTAGGTATGAAATTACCTTATAAGAGTTCAGAAGTCTTCAAGAAGAGACTAGGGCGATGAGAGCTCGAATATGAGTTTTGTAATTTTTTCCGGTTGTGTAATGGGGGGACCACATGGGTATTTATAGGCCAGGGAAGACCCTTGGGTGAAAATCAAAGAGGGCGTGCAAGTCACCTGCATGACCACTATTCGGCGCTGAAGTATACTTGCGCAAGCATGATAAAACATACACGACCCATGTGGGAAGAAACCCTTCTTCATGCCTTTGTCGATTTTTGATGATTCTTCAGAGGATGAATCACTTTGGACTAAGGTATTTCCCTTTTTCAGTCATTAGACTTTGTGACAGAAATGAGCATAAAAAATCATCCTCACATGTTACTTGATTATCTATATAATGGATGGAAATATGGATTTTCATTTTACCCATCCAACAATGCTCTAGTATATCTCAACATTCCTATAAATACAATACACCCTTAATAATATAACTATCACCCTCTAGTGATTTGAAGGATATCAACATACAATAGAAATCAACATAATCTTGTTTGGGGGCCATCCAATCCATCCAGAGAATGTTGTTGAATCTCATCATGTTATGAATTATGATGCACCACAGGAAATGATAACCTCCTATCTCAAGGGAGAAATCACTGCTTTGGAATACACATTCTAATCAAATTCCCAATGAAGTATCAAGCGTCTTCTTTCCACTAAAATATTGAATCTCAAGAACAAGGCTTTTCATTGTAGTAACAGAGATAAATGAATGTGAAGAGCCTATATCAAAAAGGGATAACACTAAATTATTGTTTAGAAAGACTGTACATCATACTATTGATGACTCCAAAACATGTTCCCCAGGTATATAATTTAATTTATATATCTGTTATGATCCCTTAATAAGGGATAAATCCAACCTACTAGGAGTGGGTCCACTCATCTCACACTTCAGGTCATAATTCTGGAATCCTCAACTTCATCCACCTCCTCGATGTGTAGGGCTATTGGTAGTCAACCTTCCATAATGTAGTGGAGCTATTATTCTTTCTCATGATGAAAAATCCAGTTATGATCCTCTTATAATTAGAACATATGGAATTTTCTTAAAAACTCTAAAAATTACCAATGGTTCCATATGATCAACACTCATTAAGGTGTCGATCACATTAAGGATGGATGTCAATGTGACACCCAAGCTAGAGGAATATGACATAACATCAAGTGTGGGTACTCTGGATATTGTTTATCTTTTTGGAACCCCCCAAATGACCTTTCATACTATTGATCAAACTATTACCCTCCATCACTAATTACCCACTATGAAATGTTCCATAATCATCCCCCAGGTTACGTTTAGTGATATGAGAATTATTAAAAATCATAGAAATATTTATCAAATAGAATACATTTACCTAATACCAGATAGAATACCTGATTACATCTTCAAATATTGTTACCCTCAGGTGCCTGTTAGTAGTAATGGAAGGTCAAAAACACTAACACTCTTTAAAGAAATATAAAACACTGTTACTGAAAATGATCCTTGAGCTAAATTTAAAAATAAACTAGGATATTTAGCTCAAGGAATCTCAAAAAATATATAGTCATAGAAGTAAGAATGTATATTTCTACAATCCATATCCTAATGATGGAATTCTTGGGAAAAAATCCCACAGATTCCTAGAAGAAGAAAAAATCATATAAGAATCAAGAATAACCGAACTCTTAGAAGGCATATGAAAATTCATATATATATAGATAGCGTGGATTCTAGAATTTTATTGACACCATTATATTTTAAAACAATAAAATTGGGATCGACAACAAATATTGCGTGCAACATCGGGTATATATGAGAATGTAACAAAAAAAAATTTTAAAGAAAAAAATGTCTTCGAAATTGTATATGGATCAAAAAAATTTCATATACAAAAATTTAATTACTTGAAATTTTAAAATACTACAATTGGGTTTAATAACATATATGACACACAATTCATATATTAAAATAGAGTTTAAAACCACAAGAAGTTATGATATATTTAATTTTAAATAATTTTTTTATTCAATTTATTGTGGAAAATGCATCCCTTGAGTCTAAATGAAATGTAATATAGTATACTATTATAACTTGTTCATTAAATTAAAAGGAATTGATAGTTCTATTGATATTAAAAGGGTTTATTCTTTACAGCTGTATAAAAAACACAGGGGTTGTCTATCGATTATAAAGAAAATTAGAATCATTTGAATGAAAAAAAATCCTAAATAAATTAGAATATTTATTTTAAAAAATAACCATCAAATTTGAAATTTATATATCAAAATTATATCATGGTGACTTTTTTAGAATTAAATGAAAATATTAATTTTTTTAATAATGAAAAATACTGAATTTTATTCAAAACACCATTTTTAAAATCGTTTTAAAATTAAATTCTTTATTATAATAGTGTTAATGTAAAATTTGTAAAACAATTTTATAATCTCACTATTTATGATATTGGAATCAACTTTATAATGATATTTGATTTAAAATATTTTTAAACTATTGAATGTTTTCTTTGGGAAAGTTAATTTTTTTGAAGTCTCTGCTAGTTTAATAGTAAATTGATTTATACCAATTCTACGAATGTTATTTGGTAAAATGGATTCTCAAAATTTAATCAGAACTATTAACATAATATTATTATGTAAGAATTACCATTTTATCATTATGAACAGTAAGAAATGTAAAAAACATATTGCACTTTAGGTAAAAACATGTTTACAGGGGGTTAAAATAAGATGATATGGCTAAATATTAATGAGAAAGTTTTAAAAAAGAAATTTTAAGGAAATATTTAGACATTATAATATATAAATACTGATAATGTCCCATTTTTGTCCCTGTGTCATTTGAATAATGTGGTTACACTTTATTCTTTTAAAAAATTCCTTGTGTGGCATGTCCCCCACATATAAGAGGATACTCCCTTCACATATTCACACATCTCATAGTGATTTCCATTCCCAAAACCTGAAAAAATATCTCCCCTAAATCCATATACATATTCTAGAGATTTTATTCATCCACAAATACTATCCTTAGGGTCCTTAAAAGGATATCCCAAAAAGGTTTCTCTAAGAGGAGATGATTGTCTTAACAAATCTATTTCATTTTATTTCTTATTTTTTGAACATAAATTAGGTATTTGAAACAAAAATATTTGAAAAAAATGAATAATATATAATTATATATTTTTGTTCATAAATTAACATTTATTCATTTTCCCCTCAATGAAATGGGAAATAAAATTTTCAATCATGTGAATAATGGACTATCACCTCCTGAACCATTTCAAAATGTTTCCCATAAACAGATATCATGATTGTATATAATTATGGATTATATATATATATTTATATATATATATGATATTATTATTCTTATCTAATTATAATATCACATATAAATTCTTCCCTTCTCTTCCATTAAAAATATGATAATGTCACTCGTGTGAGTGATAAATTCCCACCTCATGAAGAAATGTGATTATTTTTTCACTTATAGTTTTTATGGAATGTAATAAGGTTGTATTTAATGAATATATTTTCTCTATATAAAATTATATATTATGGAAAATTAATATATCACCATTTTCATTAATATTTCATTTGTTAATGGAATGATATCATAGCTTTTGAGTAATTATGACATATCATCTCCATGTTGCGATGGCATTCAATTTTCATGAAACTCCATCATGAATGATTCGAAAAATATATATAATGTGTAAATTAAATATTTATAAAATTAATATCATTATTTGACATGATAAATAAATATATTTTATAAAATAGTAAGATAATATTTAATAGAACACGCTTGAAAGAACTAGGCATTAACAAACGAAAAAAATAAAAATAATGAAATATTGTCTACAAATGGGTGAAAAATGTTATAATATGGTAATATATGAAATTAAAAACATGATTATTTATCTTCCATTAACTAATAAGATGCTTAAATACATTATGCAGAAGGTTCGAACACGTATAATGGAAATTTACCTAAGGTAGGGGTTTCCCACCTCACTTTTTCCTTTAATGAAATATATGCCATATTCAACATATATTCCATTGTCTTGTGTAAATAATACCTATTGTAAAATCCATATACTAAATATATTTATATTAATGGTATTTAACATTTAAATTGATTTTATTCCTTTCATAAGGCTTATAATTCAACAGTTACAAAATGTGTTAGAGATTTATGATTAATGCCCAATTTTAATGTGGATTGTTTATAACTAAATTTCTATTGGAGGTAATTATTTGATCATTATATATGAAAAAATATTATTTTCACCCTTCTATATAAAATCATTAACTTTTTTAATTAAAAAAAAATTCCCTACCATGTTCCTTAAAATTATAGATAAAATGTTTTTAAAAAATCTAATATCATTTCCTTCTTTTGTTGAAAATCACATTTCGGCTAAAACCATGTTATCCTAAAATGTTTTCATGAACATGTTTATCATTATATAAATGATTTATTAAATACATTTGTACCATTTTTTTAATTTTTAATTTTTTTTAAAAGGAATCATCGTTTTGTTTTCCAAACAAGTCCCATTGGGGTTTTATTTAAAATATTAAAAGAATCATTATTTTAACATGTATGATATTTAAAAAAATTCATGTCACCATTACCAATAAATGAATTAAATAATATATTATAAATATAAAAGTTTTTATTCAAGTAAAAGTATTTTAAACATTGTTTATAAACTGTAGGATAATTTTTTTAAAAATATTAAAGTTTATTTTCCTTCAAAATGTTCTTTATTATAATTATGTTATTTTTATTCAACAATGACACAAACCATTTATTGAACATTAGAAACAATGGTGGTAATTTTTATTAATACTATCCTATTAGTTTATATAGTTGGTTTACTATTACATGGACCTGGGAGATTACTGGCATTGTTTATCTTTATTAATGATTGAATCATTAATTTTCCATTGAAATATTCACTTTAACATCCTCATTGGAAATTATATTCCACTAAAATAATCATATTATTTTTTAAGGATTTAATTATTATGGAAAGTATATTTAATTTATATATATGGTATTATTCTATGAATGTTATGTATTTTATTGTGAAAATATTGTTAATCTGATTTCTTTCATCTATATAGAAATTTTGTAAGATGTAATATTTTTGATGTATTGAATCGACTATTTTATAAATGATGAATTTCAAGGGAATGTAGTGATGTTTGGGACCTAGTTATATATAGAATATTGATTCACTAGTAGTGCTAATAGTTGATATAGTTTCACAGACTTATTTAAATTTGTCTTTTGACATATTATTTTTTATAGTATTAAATTGACATGTGAAATAACTATATAATAGTGGTATCCTGATTTTTGAGACAATGTTGTCTAAAAATAAAAAATTACTTCATAAAAATTAAATTATTATTATTATACATGATATTTTACCATTGATATTATCAAATGATGTATTTAACTCTGAGTTTAGTTATTAAATGGAATGTGTGTTCAGTTATTTACACTGCCAAAATGATTAATCACTGTATATTCATGAATGTCAAGTTATTTCAATATAATGTGTGTTCAGTTATTTAGCATCCCGTGTTTATTATACTTATTTATTAAAGATATATTAGTTTTTACATAAACCTCAATCAGAATTTGAGCTCCCACCTATTCTTTTTCCGTTCCTGAAAATGATATATGAGTAATAAGAATTAAATGAATGAATATTCAAGGGGAAATAACAATATTCTTAAAAAAATAGTTATGATGGAATTTTTTCTAAAAAATATAATATGGGAATCATTTATACTTCTCAATTACTAAGACTAGTAATCTATTTTGTCCTTAGGGATGTTATTCCATATATCTTATGCCAATGTAATAATGTAGACACTATATCATGAGTATTGGAGTCGGGATCATTATATTTTATATCAATGAGAATTTGGTAGAAACTATATGAAATATATTTAGGAAAAATATGATTAGGGAACATAACCATTTTTTGAATTTTATAATAAGCATAGAATAACATTACAATTTTTTTGGTATGGTAGTGATTATGTGGGTTCTCATTGAAATGCATCTCATTATGGATACTAGTGGGCATGGTTCTTGAACGTATTTATCTTGGGGTAAAAAATATTAAAAAGGAATATTGATCTAGACTATAGAATTACCAGTTATATGAAAACATGCATCACTGTGCACTTGTTTTAACACTCCAATGGGATAAAATTTAGATATTTCACATATTATTAGCCAACATTTATGATGGATTTGAATAGATGCTGAAAATTAATGACCTAGGATAAACCATAGGTGTACTATATTTAAAATAATGTCTCATTATTAAGATATAATATAAATGATTATATGATTTTCATTAATTTTTATACTTTATCACACCATAATTGTTTATTTTTTTCACTAGTAGGAACCCAAATGAATTATGTTAACATTAAATATAATAGAAAATGTGGAGATTATGAAAAAAAATTGGATGATTACATGAGTGTAACAAATATAGACTATGCCTAATCTATTATATTAAAATATGATTAAAAACCTACACCTTAACCAAATTTTGAGATTACCAAAGAAGAGAGATATGGAATTTGATAATATCTCAACTAATGGAGATAATGGAAGAATAATGGTCCAATTTCCTTCATGTTAGAAATATGGAACGAGAAACCTAGGAATGTGCCGCAATAGAATGGGAATTTGTTTTATGTGGGGGAAAATAATGGAATATGTTAATTAAATTTATAGAAAAAATGAATAGTATGTTAAATGAAAATATATTTAATGCTAGGTATACATATATAGTTCATTTTCATAAATTTTAGAATCCTTGGATTCATTTGAGTAACAGAACTCTACTAATGGTTAACCCATATACCATGGAAGTTTTTATATAGAAATAAAATATAATAATTATATATATATTTTGATTAAATAATCAATTTATGATGTATTTTAACCAATGGTATTTTGGTTAAGTAAATGAAAAAGTTATTGGGGGTAATAATTTGATTACATTTATTTTGGAATAAAGATAAAATGTATCAGCAACCATTATGGTTTTAGTTATCTTTTATATTAAATAATTATTGTTCATCAAATGTTGGTTTTGTTTTAAGAATTATATTAATATGGTTATAGAAAAAGAAAAACATGTATACATGGTGACAACTCATTTCATCCGACAAGGCTCTAGGATTGAACCCACCATCAATGAATGATAAAGGTTATGTGCCTACCACTGGTCTATTTAATTTCCAATTTAAAATGATCATGATTTTGGTTAAAAAAATATAATGAATAAATATTTACAATTAATCAATGGAGTTAAAATTTTAGTTTAGTGTCTAATTTATTATAATGGGTAACATGCGCTAAACATTAAAATTTTTGAAAATATTTTAAAATAGGAAGAAAAAATACTGACTATTTCAATGATCATATGATCCATTAAATGTTAATTTTATTTCTTTGTGATTAAAAATTAATTTTAGATATTCCTTTCATGGAGTAAAATATGAAGTGAAAACAGATCTATGTATAACAAATTGATGAACTTTTTCTTATTAAATAGAAATATATCAAGTAGTATATATACTAATATTCATGGAAAGTACTAGAATTAACATAATGTGGGAAATGGATCATGAATAAAAATAGTATCACATTACCTTCATTTCTAATTGATCAGTGGTCTTCTGAATCTTCACAGATTTAGGGTTTTTTTGTTTTTTAATTTCAATTTATCATAAACATTCTTGTGATTAATGAACTCTATCAACATCCATCAATAAATAGTGATTATGATTTTCATACATGTCAATATATTCCCTTCCTAAATAATTTCTAGTATATGGAAACATAGTTAATTTTTATTATATAATCCATTCATATTTATTTTTCCCTATTTTTGGATGATGTTTTTTTAACAATTATAACAATGTGGGGTTTATAAAAAAGAATTTTCAGTTACAAATCCCTTTATATCCGAGGGAATGTTAATTTTGTAAGGATGAAATTTATTTTAGGAGGGGAGAATGTAACACAATCAGATTTAAAAAAAATAAATTGGGGTTAACAAAAAAATATGATATAATCCTTCAGTCATATATTAGAATGTAATTCCTCTATATTTGAAGACATAAATTTTTTCTTTGAAATAGAAAATGACCCGCAACACTAAGAATATGCAATAATTTAACACCCACATATTTTAATAGAAGAAAATTTTATTTGATATCATACATGAATCAAAACATATATTTTAAACAATAATGAAACACCCCTAGAACTTTCAATATATTTACTTTTAAATAAATTTGTTATCTTCAATAGAATTTGAAACATGCAACCTAGAGTCTAAATGAACCAAAATATTATATACCAATATAAAATGGCATAAAATTAGAAGGTATGAATATTAATAAAAAATTATTCAAAGTATAAGGTTTAAAAATTTATAAAAAAACCATTGGTAATCTATTTATTAAAAATAAAATTCAAATAATATGAAATAAAAAATGTTATGTGAAAGTTTACATGTTTATCTAAATGATTTTTTAGATGCACTTTGTACACATAATTTAAAATTAGTATTTCACAATTTTAAAAATGATATTGTAAAAAATAATATAATTTTTTTAAATATTCATATATGAATTATCTTTAGGGTAAATTTTTATAATTTCCTAAATATATTAATTTTTCGATGAATAGTGAAAAATATAATTTTTTTTATAATGAATTTTTCATTTAAATTATTTAAAATGTTAAATTTAATTTAAATTCGTTTTCAAAGTAAAATTCTTTCAAATATATTACAATATAACTTATCTACATCATTTTAATCAATTTAATATTGAATTTTGATGTAATGGTTTTTTTAAAATTTTGAATGTGTACATTGGAAAAACTACTTTTTGACGGGTCTACGAGTTTAATTTAAAATTCAATTATGAAAATTATTTGAATTGAATTTGGAAAAATTGAATAAATATTTGGACTAATAATGATTTATATTATTAAAAATTTTCAGAATAATTATTTACCATTTTGAAGATTAAACGTTGTAAAAAAATATTTATCATGGTTAATGTAAAACGGGTTCACTTTGGGTTAAACTAAAAATATAAGGGTTAAAAATGACCTAAAACATGTTCATATAAAATTAGATGGAAATATTAAGACCTTATCACCTCAATGGTTTCATAATATAATTTTTTAAAACCTTTTTAAATTTGAAAAATGTGGGTAATCTTTATTCGTATAAAAAGTTCCATGTGTGTCCTCTCCCCTAAATTTGAAAAGGCTACTACCCATTCACTTATATACATCAATAAATAAATTTACATTAAACAATACATGATAACATATATCTAAAAAAATTTACAACATATATATATGTTTTTATTCCTAAAATACAAAACCGAGGTTATTCAGAGGAGATTAAATGGTGGTTTCTCTAAGAGAAGGTAATTCTCATAATGAAGGTGTTTTGATTTATTTTTTCTTTTTTGTACAATTAATTATGTATCAAAACTTACACTATAACACAAGTTTAGTCTACCATATACTAATATGTTATTAGTTACATTTCATAATATTTATCCACATATTCATTCATTAAATGGGAAATGAAATCATCAATCATAATTATGGAAGAATATTGAATTGCGAACCAATGTAACTTTTTTCCATCCATACCATACATGATTATATATAATGATGGATTATATATATAATATTATTTTACTTATTAAAATATAATATTATTATATTATGTACGTGTAATTTAACATATACCTTATTACTTTGCATTCCATTTAACATACTATTACGTTGCTTGTTTGTACGGTGGACTACTCTCTCACGAAGAGATAAGATTAATTTTTAACTTATATATTACAAAAAAATATGAAGATAAACATAATGATTTTATATGATATATATGAAATTATAATTAATTTTTAATGTTAATATATTTCCCACTTCTTTACATTATCACTCATTAATGGAATAATATCGGCACTCATTCCTATGTATAGCCTACCATCTCCAAGAAGTACTAGGATTCATTTTATATGTAAAAACATCACGAATAACTAGAAAAATTATTACAATGAACTTTTATGATATTTATAACATTAATATAATTATAGGTTTTATGGATCTATATCTAATTCAATATAAGTATAATTTTGATGGAAAAACATACAAGAGTAAACAAGGAAATGAAAGCCAAAACAATTGAAAATAATTGTATATTATTAAAAAATGGGTGATAAAATGTTAAATGAATAAAATAAACGATATTATAAATATTATTATGGTTCATTAATATATAACAACATTTAAAAAAATAATACTGGAGGTTCAAACACAAAAAAATAAGACCCGTGTTAAGGGTTTCTCATATAGCTTTTACGATTGTGATACATATTCAATTTCAACACTAATTATATTGTGTTATGTATATAATACCCTTGTTTATATTTTATATCATTAATATAATTATATTCCTTGTATTTTATTATTCTTTTTATTTTCTTCCTTTTATAGAGCTTGTGATTCAAATGTTACTAAATGGGCTATAGATTTATATTACAATATCATTTTAATTAGCAGTGTTTATACATGAATTTACATAGAAAGATATTAATAATAATTGTTTTGTAAAGACATTTAATCTTTTTATACTATATATTTCATAATTTTTAAAAGTAATTGTATGATATTATTCTATTTGGACCTCAAAATTATTGATATTTTTAAAAAAATAATCAATCTTTATTTTTTCTATTCAATTGAAACCCCTTTCGATTAATTTTTTAAAACTATTTTAAATAATGATATTAATGTTATCCAAATAATATATGAATGAAATTTTTTACCCATGTTATATTTTTTACTATAATTATATATAAATATCTTTGACATTCTCTGAACATGGCAATATTTGATTTCATAGAAAATGTGACATGAATCATTCTTTTAATGTATACAACATGTACATAATTTCTACCATCACGACCAATCAATGTTTTAATATTTATTTATATATTTTGAAAATTTAATTCCAATGAAAGATAATTTCAAAATATTTTATGAACTATTAGTTTTCAAAATATATTTTCAATGTGAAATGTTATCTTCATTAATAATGTTTTTAATAATAGGTTTAGGGAATTTATTTTTATCAATTATAAAAACCCCTTCATTTTACATATAATTACCTTTTGATATATTGTATTGATAGCATGGTTAATATTTATCTAGATAATTTATGATTAGTTTGACTGGGAATGGTATTGAAATTCCCTTTCTTGAAAACTTTTGGTAACCATTATCTTTCCCTTGAATCATTAAACTTCTTGTCATCATTAAAAATTATATTTCCCTAAATGTAAATATTATTTATCAATTATGCACTTATGAATTAAAACATATATCATTTCTACATATGGTATTTTACTATTAATGTTATGTGATTCATTAGGGTAATTATTATTAATCTGTCTACCTTACAAAACACATAAATTTATTGATATGAACATTGTTCCCAAATTAAATAAATTATTAAAATATAGGAGGAATTATTTGTACATATAGTGATGGGTGGGGAAATGTTATATATAATGACTATTAATGACTTAGTATTCCAATGAGATGAATATGTTTGATAGAATTATTTAAATGGATTTTCTATTGAAGACCATGCAATAGTTAAAAAATATAATACAAAAGTTCTTAAACATAGTTATATCACGGAATTTCAGTTCATGATATATAATAATTATAAATTTACATCATTTATAATTTAGATATTATTATTATCCATGATATTTCCTCAATGATATTTTCTCTCTGGATGTATTTAATTCTCAATTTATTGATTTACTTTAATTTAAATTTATTTATTTATATTTATATATTGATTAATCCTAGACTATTCATGATAATCAAGTTATATAAATAGAATGTCTCTTTAATAAATTACATATACATATTTATTATGATAATTGATTATAGATAGTATCCACTATAATTAACCCTTACTAATCATTTGATCTCACCATTATTATTTTCATTTCACTCAAATTTTAATAGTTTACTAAAAAAAACTTTCTATGATATTCAATAAAAAATAAGGATAATATGAAAAAAAATATGTTTTATTTTTTGTATATAAATTTAATATGGTAATCATGTATACATATTTTAAGACCGCTAAGAAATTTTATCTTATGGTATTTGATTCATTAAATATTATTATGATGTAATAAAATAGACATTTCTTTGTGTGACTAGATTCCCAATAGTTAAACATGTATATGCATCCTATGAACTGTCATCCCCAGAAAACACGGGAGATTGCAACTACTTAATCTCTCACGTATGCTCTTCCATTGCAGGTCCCACCACCATACGAACATGGACATCTCTACCATCATAAATTTAAAATATAGGATTTCATGGATGAAAAACTATACAAATTACAAAAACACACCTTATATAATGTTAAACAGTGATAAACACTGCAGATATAAGAATTATTTAGGTAAAAGAATTCATATATAAGAGTTACACCCATCTTTATACTCAAAAATCTATTTCTATATGATGAATACGACAATTTTAAATCACTAGGGATACTACTTACTACCCACTTCTAATGAATGGTATCAGTTATGTTATTTGGATGATAAGAGGGTCTCTGGTATATAGTGTATCAATTTCATGTAATAGGAGAAAATATACTTAAAAAAGTTTCAATTAGAATTAATATATAATGGAAACAATTTTATTAGAGTTTATACCTCAATAGTTCATAAGAGATGCAGTTGATATATATATATATATATAAGTTATGGTCAAGTTGGATTCATCTATCATTACTATGTTTTAATGTATAATGTTTTATATGTTTAAAATGATACTACATGTAATAAATATCAATAATTAATTATGGTTCAATTATATATATCACCATTCAAATTTATAAGGGCACTCACACAATTTAAATTTCCATTAGAAGTTATGGAATTACATATAAGTAACATTTTATCTCATGTGGTCAATGTTCCATGGATCAAACACACTATATTTGGATATATTTTTTCAATAATAAATCTATATAAGAAAAATCCATTTATTTTGATGTATACACTTCAATAACTTCTATTCTTTGAGACTTGTAATAAATGTTCACAAAATATCAAATATAACTACCACTGAAACAATTATTTTCTGTATGAAATGCATGAAATATGTTAACATGGAATGAAATAGTTCATGACCTATTAATACTGATGGGACTAAAATGATGAATGAGATACTACCTCAATTCCTTATTTGACCAAGGTTAAAGATTAAAACTACAATAGAATGATAATCCATAATTCATTATCATAACCAAAAGATGAAAATAGTACAACCATAACATGGACATCCAAAAATACAATACCCTCTTAGGAAATTTGGAATTTTCCCTAGATGTGGGTTTACTAATCCTAGGAATATAAGCATTCCCAAATTTCATTACATTCCAAATATCCATTATACCATCCTTAAATAGTAACAAAAAATAAAAATGATGCCCTAATATAACATTTTAGTTTTCTAGTCTTTGATCCCTAATAAGAAATGAAACCTAGTTATCCACATGTGATCAAACACGCCTCAATGAATGAAAGAGGATTTCAAAAACTTGTGTGGTCAAAGATGTATGTATGTGGGGGAATATGAAATTTGGTCAAAGAGTATCAAAAATATATATTGGAAAAAAAGAAATAAT
Source organism: Viscum album (assembly GCA_963277665.1). Classification (NCBI taxonomy): domain Eukaryota; kingdom Viridiplantae; phylum Streptophyta; class Magnoliopsida; order Santalales; family Viscaceae; genus Viscum; species Viscum album. Next base: position 1,417,653,692 of record OY728142.1, read on the forward strand.
AAATAAATAAATAGAGGAATCATAAAAATAGACGACATAAGTATAGACGATATAATCAACCAGATAAGATAAATATACAGTACAAATTAAACAACATTGTATACAAAATTATGTTAATGTAATGATTATATACAAAATGAACCTGTATAAAAAGAAGAAGGAACTCATACAACACATCTATATGAAAATAATAAAAAATAAAAAACTATCTCTGGTGGAATCATGATCCAAATCTCGGTCCAATTATCTATATAACCATGCTAAGAAGATTATGATTCGATGACTATACACTTTCCCTTTTCCCTACCTACATCCGTGAAGTCTATCGAGGAAACAATTACTGGCCCAAAAAAGGTGTGAGATATAATCGGTAAGAATCAATAAAAACATTTTCTATTAAAATTACATTTTGTATATATAAATATAATAGTTTATAGTTATGACAATAAATAGTGGAAAATGGTTTTGTATAATAACCATGTTAGGTCGAAACCTCTTAGGATTCTCAACCAACCGTGCCTACTTTGACGTAAGACAGATGCATCGGAATGAGTTTCTCATAAATGGTTATGGTCTAACAGATTTAACAGAGGTTCCTAGGTATAATAAATATATATGTGGGACCCCAGGTGTAACTATGGTGTCAAATAAGAAAAGTAACAAAATTGTATCCAATGTTTATCCAAGACATAAAAATAGTGATAATAGATAAAGATGACTGAATGTGACCTAAGGAATCCTTTACCATAGATAACTAGTCCAGGTCACAAAAACTATCCATATATGCTAGGTATATGTGGTAGTAATGTAATTCAAGGGGTACACCCAAGGAATTCTACTGGAATAGTGTCTAATTTGGTCCATGGAGCATCACCACAGTAATCTTGTGCTAATCATGAATCGGGACCCAGGGAAGTATCCAAGGGGCCCCATGTCCATGGGAGTAAGGTATATAAGATTGTATCCAACGTATTATAAATATATATATATATATATATATATATATATATATCCATTAATGAATCATGTTATTCATTGGTAATACGGTGAGGCATTAACATTATAGTAAAATATCGGATGAATTCCATGGTTGGTATCCCACTTGGAAACAAACCTAGTGAATTAGTATAGAGTCATATGATTTCTCAAGTAATTCTCATTGGAATCCTAGGGAGGATCATGTTGACCTCTCATTTAATATAAAATGGTCAAAAATAATATTTTACTCCTTACATGTATAAAATTATAATTCAATGTAAAAAATGATCTAGTTCAGTCACCTTATTTACTTCACTAAAATAACGATGCCATTTAATAACTTCCAAGATTTATATTAGGTAGAATACGATATTTTATTTTATTTAAATTTAGTATTTTCTATGTGAAACATTATTTCAAAATAATAAATTATTATTTTGTAAATTTAAATACTATCATATACATTGTGGAGGACAAACCGAAATAACCAGTAGGAGTTTTGGTTATTAATATATAAATGGTAACATAGTTATATACATGGAACACCCAAGGGATAGATAAAATTTGGATTATTGAATTTGAATGGTATATAGGTTACCTATGAGGTAATTCAATTTCAAAACATGAAATCCTATTGAAGGAAGATTGATTATTTGGAAATAAGGGGAAACAATATAAGGAATTATGGAGAAAAATATAAACTATTATACTTAGGGGAAAATTTTAGATTCACTACCATATAATGTTAGACATGCACCCATCGTGTGAAATCTTTTAATTTGAGAAAGAATAGAAGAAATCAGAAAAACATTAAAACTATGAGTAAATTACGAAAGGACCATTATCAATCATAACATTGAATATGGTGAGTGAAACTAATGGTGGTAGGAATTGGATTTATGAATATACAAGTGGATATCAAATGTGATAAAATATGATTTTCTTCAATTCCAACCATGTGTGATAGAACAATTCATGCATTTAATGTCTATGGATGCTCTTAAGGAAGAAGGGGAACTACCCATATAATGGAGGAGAAATAGCGAGTAGGAATATATAACTATTCAATGGAAAATGGAAATTTTAAACTTATTTAAATGTTTTCATATACTATCTGCATGGGTTGTTGAGTCAATAAGGTTTTCCTTATGACTTTTCCATTCCTTCTTGTTTTGAAAATCACAAACACCTTATCTTTAAGGAAAATTGATTTCTTAAGGAAAATCGCTTTTATAAGGAAAAATGCTTTCTTAAGGAAAATCGCTTTTATAAGGAAAAATGCTTTCTTAAGGAAAATTGATTATATAAGGAAAATTTCTTTCTTAAGGAAAATCGCTTTTATAAGAAAAATTATCCTTATCATATTTTCATTCATATTTTTCTTAAGTATGAGTTTCGGATTCATTTTCTCGGAATCATTAAAACATAGATATAAAGCATTCTGTTTAGTATTCAGATTCTGGACAAGAACTATAAGGAAGTTTCATTCCGAATTCCGGATATGAATTCTGACTAAGTTCTATTCCAGATTCCGGATACGAATTCTGAAGAAGAATTCTCATTACGAATTCTAATGAAGAAATCTCATTCCGAATTCTCATTACGAATTCTGATAAAGAATTCTCATTACGAATTCTGATGACGAATTCTCATTACGAATTCTGTTGACGAATTCTCATTACGAATTCTGATGACGAATTCTCATTACGAATTCTAATGATGAATTCTCATTACGATTTCTGATGACAAATTCCTATTCCGAATTCCTACTACGAATTCTTATTCCGAATTCTCCTATTAAATAGAATCTGATTATCATTGTTTTATACACTCTGAATTTATTCACTCCGAACCTTCACTCCGAAGTTTCTATTCCGAACCTTTATGTTAGAGTTTAAAACGATGTCGTACTTTCTGTTACACTTGTTTTGTTATAAAACGATGTCGTCCATTTTGTTATAAACTAACCGTTGTCTAAGTGACACGTGTACAGGTCCCTCCGAACTTTAAGGAAAATATGACCGTTGGAGAGGAGCCGACCTTACCTATAAATATGAGCTCATTTGAAAGAGCTCGTGGCTGATGGTTGATGCATATGCCGATTGTTGATAAAGTGCTTACATGCTGTTGAAGTGATTTCTAGAGAGAGAGTATCTTATTAACTCTCAAAGCTTCGTGCGACTCCGAATGTTGGTGATTACATTCGAGGGCTTCCGGGGATAGGAAGACAGAGGTGCCGACTACCTTAAAGATCGAGGGCTTTCTTGCTGAGAAAGACAGAGGTGCCGACTACCTTAATGATCGAGGGATTTCTTGCTGAGAAAGACAGAGGTTGCCAACTACCTTGAAGTTGAGGGCTTGTGGGGATAGCAAGACAGAGACACCGATCTTCGTATCGAGGGCTTACCCTGGTGTGGGTAAGACAGACTTGTTTGAAAGTATAAATCAAGGGACCTTTATCCAAGGTTGTTGGATACCCTTCTCTTTGGGTTAAAAGACTATTATCTTGTTACTAGTAGTTTTACTACTTGTCTTTATTCCGCTGTAATTTGTATCTTAAGGAAAGTATAACTTTCTTATACTTCCTTACTTACTCTGATTAGTTTAGATTCTATACGCTTTAAGGTAGAATCTTATATTGTAACTTTTGTTAAGTTTTAATTTCCGGAACCATATTTCCGGAATCTGCTTTTGGAATCTCTTTCCAAGTTTAGTTCGGTGTTAGAGGTGTTGTGAATCTACTTAGTTTAACTTTGTTAAACTTAGTCCTTTCTTTTTCTTAAGGAAACTTTAGTTGTTCATAACTAACTTTAAAGGTTCCAAAGGAATTTTTAAAGTATACAATTCACCCCCCCCCCTCTTGTATATTGAGAATCTCATATTATATTTCGATCCTACATGGGTTTCCAAATAGTACACCTACCATGCACAAACATTATATAAGGGAGTCTCCCCCAAACATGATTAAGCACACAATTGGACAAACCTTGCCCTAAATATGGGATTCACCTCTACAAAGTGGTATGTAGTTTCTCATATGGGTGTGAAACAAACTTTTCATGGTCTGTTAAACCGCACCCCTTATATACAATATGTAAAGTTGAGAAACATGATTAAAAATAATCAAGCACCAACCATGTAACACATAAAACTTCCTCAAAAATTATAACTCTGGGATATGATAAATCCCAATATTCTTCCAAAAAATCCATTATCCCAATAAGATCCATAATAGGGATTAAATAATGTTTTAATGTTAAATTTAAAGGATTCATACTTCAAGTGAAAATCTAAGAACATACATAAAACCATCCACAATTTAATTTTTTCAAAATACAGGTTTATTATAATATTTTTATAAATGATTCGATTATCAAAATCAAAAAATGTATTAGAAAATATACAATTAAATTAATAATAATCATAACACGTTCCCACTATTCAAAAAACCAACTTTTTTAAAAATTATAATAGTAAAATATAATAAAAACATCAAATGAAACATAACCTAATATCATCATCATGTGAAACAACACCCCCTAATGCATCATAAAAAAATAATATAAACCATTAAATCAAATTTTATATGAATTAGTGAAAACCTCAAATATGTTGAATATAGTGTAGAGATGTGGTTAATTTTTCCACATAGTTTTCCTTTTCATTTTCCAATTTTTTTTCCATTATGAAAATATTACAATCATCTACCCAGGAGACCCATATGCTTTCCCAGAAAATTTTAGATTCCATGAATCATTTTTTTCAATTAATAGCCTCCCATATCATTGAATAATACAACGAAATGCCACAACTGGTCAATGATCTATGAAATTATCTGATATGAAAACCAAGTCAAAAGCATTCCCCAACTAATGAAGGAAATTAATGTTTCATCATAAAAGGTATTTATCAAGATACTTTTACTAATATACCTCTTGAGTCTCAAAAACAATTAATATCCTTTCTACAATGACACCCCCAAAAATCTTGAGGTATTTGTAAGAACCCTAGATCCTTATAAATTACCATGTTATTGATACCATGTTTTCAGGACCCAAATTTCCCAAATCCATGAACAAGATCATCAAAACCCATGAATATTCTATAATTTCGTGATTTTTTTAAAATATAAAAACATGTTATTACCCAGTTGGGTCACTTATTTGACTTATTTATTTCCCTAACTTCAAAAAAAATATCCATTCTATGTGATTTTTCTTCAATCACACAGACGTTATGAAACATACCATAAGGTCAAACAACAGGAATCTACTCATGGTCGTGTATGATAATTTTTTAGTTCTAAAAATTTTGCAAATGAAAAAAAGGTTCAGATTTCCAAAATGGGTAGTAGAATTTATACTTTTATGTATAACTTTTATGGGTAGTTATAAGGAATAATATTTTTTAATATATTATGTTCTCTCTCATTAAAATTAATAAAATTCATTAAAAAGGGATTTTATAAGATGTTTTTAGATTTATTCTATGAGTTTATAACCAACACTTGATGAATAAGAAATTATATTGTAGAATATTGGGAATTTTCATTAATAACCTAAAAAATCCCATAGTCAATATTATTTCAAGCAGACCCATGTTGATCTCACTGTGTTCGTTTGTTAGAAGAAGAAGACAAAGAATAGTAATCTATTGGTGAATAATAATAACATCCCAAATTCCTGTTATAATTTCTAAACTAATAAAATTACCCCCTAATTATAAGAGAGTATAAGTATTCTTTGTGAATTACTAAACATTACAAATGATTTTTATTTTTGTTGATTATTCGGATTTATCTTCATTTTCATTTTTTGTCCCTATATATTACCTTAATTTTCAATATAATAAAAAATTGTGTTATTAGAGCAAACAAAAAAAATATTTTTGAAATGTATGATCCTATTTTTGAAATTTTTAATTTAATCATTCTAATGGGAGGTGAACTATAAAAATTCCCCATAAAATATCATCATTTACAAACTAATGGAAAATATCAATTGAATAAGGTAAAATTATTATTGGGCAACAAGAATAAATCATGAAATTTTTATATGGATATATACTTATTTTTATGAAAAGATAAAAAGTGTTCCTTGAATGATTTTTTTGAGAATAATCGATAAAGAAAACAGTGTTAAAGATATTTTTTTGGGAAATTATTGGTGTCATAATCCATACCTTCCATCCTACATATCTACTAAATATGATGAATTTTCCTTCAGTGAAACATACTTCTTCAATTTAGATTTTACATATATTAACTCATAAATAATTTATGTAATAAATTTAGAGATATTTTTGGGGAAACATCTCTTGTAAAATGAACTATTTTATATGAACAATACATAATGAAATATAAAATAATATTTTTATTTGACAAATATTTTTAATAGACTTTTGATTGAGGTATTAAATTTAATACAATGCATTGAAATAATGTTTCAAAAATAACCAATATTTATTATAGTATTTTAAATTTAAATATCAATAAATGATTCGTTTTATATTATTTTCTAGATTTAATTAAAGTGATTGATTAAAATTTAGATGACATAAATATTATAAGAAATAATTATAAGAAATATTTTATAAAAACCATGTTCTTTATTAGACACTTAAAACTAATTTAATACATAAATTATTGACATGATACAAAATGGAAGATCAAGAGGTCTAGTGTATTTGGGTATTAGGAACATTACATAATATCTAAGACCATAAAACACACAACAGAATTATTGAAAACGTCCTTTGCATTACCACTAAATTCCCTCGCTTGTAGTATTGCATTCGATAAAATGTGGACATGCATAAGAAAGGTTGAGCTATAAAGCCTAGTAAGGGAATAAACCTGGTATAACATGATAAATACAATACATGTTAGAAAATAGGTATATCAATGAATCCCAAGAGAAACATGAACATAAAGTCATGATGAAGAATTATAATCATAACATGGAAATATGGGAACAACACTTAACATGGAATTATCATGAGCTAAGGCTCATTGAACATGGATCATGAGTAAAACCACATTGCACATTAACCACTAGTAAAACATCATTATACTTTAATTATCATGAGTCAACTCTCATTTAACATGAAAAATCATGATACTATACTTTACCCAATCCATTGGAGTGCTATCAGGGCACACCCTCTTAAACATTTCATTTCATGCATAAGTGTGCCACTTGGAATTAATCAACATCATAAGTTAATACAAGTTTAAGTAATGTAGAAAAAATACATGAACGTACCATTCAATATGTATAGGTTCTTAAATTTGAATACCATTGATAGAGATATGGGTATGATATTCACAACACACTGATCTTCGCTTAGAAAAACAAAGTGCAATTTCAGCAGCATAACGACATGACATAAGGATTCATGAAAATATTTAATGGGAGAAAAAAGTATTTCTCATAATATTCACATGAAATTTATTGTAATGGGGTTATATAGATATATGTACCAACATATGTAATTAAAATTAGATGCATAATATAAAAGAATTACTTTGATGTAAATGATGAGAGAGAAATCCCTCACGGAATTTCAGCATGGTAACAGGTGTACATGGGAGGCATTAATGAGACAGGAAGGGGAATACCATTATCCAAAAATAAAGAGGGAAGTATGGTGATAGTGTGAAATCATACCCCAACATTTTTAATTTAAAAAAGGGTATAAGAACTTAATAAAAATTGGACAAAATGAGAAAGGAAGAAATCCTTTACTTGTAAGTGTGATCCCAAAGGCTTGAGAGATGCTTGAGAGAGGCTTCATTAAAGCTTGGGGAACCTTGGGAGGGTTATAGAGATTGGAGTACAGGGATTGGTCTAACTCAAATTTCTTTGAGTGAAGAGGAACTGGGAGATTGGGTGGGTTTATATAGGAAATGAGAGGGAATTCTTTATTTTTAGGTTTGGGACAACTCACATTAAACTAATAAATTTGACAAACCAGACCATGGTTATTCCCCATGATTTTTGAAAAATGGGAGTGGAAGAAAATATTTTATAGTTCAAGTGGATGAAATTATTAAAATAATAGGGTTGCTTATGTGGAGGTCAATCAAACTCTCATGGAAAACAATTAAAGAAGACAAAATGTTTTATAAGTCATGGAGGGTCCACAAAAGATCTGTATAATAAATCGAAAAATATAAAATTAAATTTTATTAATTATAAAACATATATTTTCCAAAATTAATGTTTATAGTATATTATTACATCACTATTGGGTCATTATGATGTCTTACAACATAATATATATTTAAACGATATTTAATCTTTAACCAAAATTTCTCCTGTCTCAGAGAATTATGAGAAATTCACCATTGGGTAATTTCTATATGCTTATTCCTAAAATAATATTCATTTTATGTAAATTATTTTATAAATATATGAATTTTAACATTTTTAATTAAAACAGACTTTTATCGAAAATCCATTTGTTTTCACAAAAATAGTTTTAAAACCTTAATAAAAATTAAAATTTCATTCATGAAATTATATGATCATTTATATTTAATAAAAAATAATTTAATATTATTATTTTATTAAAATATTATTTAATTAAAAATTCCATTAATTTATCAAAATATATTTCATAGTTGAATATTAACTAAAAATATAATTTCTTTTTTCAAAACTATTGACAAAGTAATAATAATAAATGAATGCCTATTTATTATACAAAATTAATGTACATAGTCATAGTTCAATGGTCTTGTTACATAACCCCATATAACACCCGCATAAGACCGAAGGGTACGGTGTGCAATGGTGGCAGACTCTTGGGGTGTCTTGGATAACATTGCTCAAGTGGTAATCTCCTTTAACTTCCACTTCTCCCATAGTCGATTCTACTCAAGATTAACATGTTCAAGATCATATTGGGATTGGTCAAGAGCAAATCCAAATGATACCACCTCCATTCCATGGTCCGAAAAATGGGCTTCATAGGGGGGATGTATACTGGTTAAGACCATCACTTCCTTTTTTTAGTAAATTGTGTTTCTTATAGCCTTATATTTATACTAATCATGTGATCACTATTCAATTAGTACATTAGAAATGGTCATAATTCATATCGGTATTTTAAAATCAAAAAATGTAAAACCAATGAATTTCACATTTTATATAACCATAATAATACATTTAATTCGATCAAGTGGAATTTCCATTAATGAATGTTTGGGTCATTACAATCATCCCCCCTTAATATTTTTCGCCCTCAAAATTTTATTTCCCCACACTAAAATAGATGTAGGAAACTCTGTTTTATCACTTCCTCAGATTCCCACATCTCTTTTTCAAACATGTGGTTTCTCCACAACACCTTGACGAGGGGAATTGTATTATTTTGTGGAACTTTTTCTCTATGATCTAGGATCTTCACAGGTTGCTCTTCATACGAAAGATCATCATCTACTTATACTACCTCTGAAGAGAGTACATTTTAAGGGTTTGGTATGTACTTTATAAATAGGGATACATGATAGAAATCATCTACTTTGTCCATGGTAGGTGAATGTACTATTCGATAGTCACCAACCCCAACATGGTCAAGAATCTAAAAGGGTCCGATGTACCTAGGACTTAACTTCCCTTTCATTATAAATATCATGAACTTATTCCATGGTGATTTGCATATAAATACAATTTTTAAAACATTAAACAATAGGTCTCATTGATGGTTATATGCATAACTCTTCTGTCTACTCTAGGCTTCCTTGATATGATGTTGAATGGTTTTCACCTTCTCCACCATTTCTTCGACTATTTCTGGTCCTAAAAACTTATGTTCACTGACTTCATCCGAATATGTTGGTCTACTTCACCTCTTCCCATACAGGGCTTCATAAGGTGCCATTCGGATGCTCGAGTGGAAACTATAATTGTTGGAGAATTCAATCAGTGGAAGTTGTCGGTCCTCCCTCTATTGAAGTCCATAAAACATGATCTTAACATTTAATCTAGTTTCTGAATAGTTCACCCATGTTGGCCCTCAATTTGAGTGTGATAGGCCATACTGAAGATCAGTTCATTATCCAGAGCATGATGAGGACTCTTCCAAAATATAGAGGTGGATATTTTATCACGATCAGATAAAATAGATAGTGGTAATCCATGTTTCCTTACCACTTTTTCGATTTATATCCATGCCATTTGATCCAATGATAAATCATCCCAAATTGAAATAATATGAGAAAACTTTATAAGATGTTCCACAACAAACTAGATTTCATTGTTGCCTTTGGATGTCTTCGGAAGTTCGGTGACAAAGTCCATGGTGATGTTATCCCATATCCATGCTGGTATGGGCAATGGTTGAATCATCCCATTAGACTTATGCCTCTCTTATTTCACTTGATGACACACCCGACACTCTGATTTATACTCAAGGATTTTCTTATTCATATTATTCCACCAATAATTCCCTCAGAGATCTCGATGCATATTTCTGTTTCCTAGGTGAATAAAGAAATTTTAACTATTTGCAACATCAAAAAGATCCTTCATCAGCTCTATACTTGATGGAACACATAGTCTTTTCCCAAATCTCACAATTCCTTCTTCATTAAAATTTAACCCCTAGAATTTCCCTCTTCTTATTTCTTCCACTTTCTTCTGAATTATTACATCCTCCTTTTGAGAATCCTTTAAATTTTCCAAAAGAGATGGTTGAGAAATCATTTTTAAAGGATTTATGATGTTACCCTACTTATGATTCCCATGTCCATCTTTAAAAAATCAAAAAAGATTGGATCCTATTCAATTCTAATCAATGATATAATCATTGGGTCCTTTCTACTTAGATCATATGACACCTTGTTCGCTTTCCTAGGGTGGTAATGGATTGAGAAATCATAGTCTTTGATCACCTCTAACCAAATTTGTTGGTGCATATTATACACTTTCTATGTGAATATATAATTGAAACGTATTTTGTTGGTATATATTTGACACTTCTCCACAATGATATAATGCTGCAAAATTATTAAAGTAACGATCACCGTATCCAACTCCAAATCATGTGTAGGATAATTTTGCTAATGAAAATTTAATTTCCTAGAATCATAAGCAATGACTTTGTCATTTTCATCAACACATAGCCTTGGACCTTCTGTGAAGAATCACTGAATACCAGAAAATGTTCTCCACTTGTGGGTAATGTGAACATGTGCATAGCGATAAGCCTCATTTTTAACTCCATAAATATTTTTTCTCATTTATCACTCCATGTAAACTTTATTTCCTTCTGATTTAGCTTAGTAAGATGGTTCGATAATTATTAGAAATTTATAAAAATTGTTGATAATATCCAGCTAACCCCAAGAAGCTATGTATATCTATTACCGATGTTGGCATCAATTATCCCTCAATTACATATATTTTTGGAGGGATCCACAGATATCCCATTGCTTGTGATGATATGGCCCAATAATGAGACCTACTTCAACCAGAACTCACACTTTCTATAAATTTCATAGAGCTTCTCCTTCTGCAAGGTGTCTACTACAGTTCTTAGATTCTTCTCAAAATCCCCCTTGGTTTTGGAGTATATCAGAATATCATCTATAAAGACTACCACAAATTTGTTGAGGTCATCCATAATAAGTATATTCATAATGTCCATTAAGATTTCTTAAGGATTATTTATTCCAAAATGCATTACTATGAATTCATAGTGCCTGTATGTTTTACAAAAAGTAGTCTTGGGGATATCTCCCTCCTTCACCACTACTTGATAATATCCCTACTGTAAATCCTCTTTGGAGAAGTATTGTTCTCCATGCAGCTGATTGAAAAATTCCTTGATTTGTGGTCAAGGATACTTGTTCTTCATCATGATTTAGTTAAGCTCACGATAATCAATTCAAAGGCGCAATAACCCATCATTCTTGTTGAAGAAGAGCACTTGTGAACCCCATGGTGAAGCCCACGGGCGTATAATCCCTTTATCAAGATTCTCTTATTGTTTTTTATTTAGCTTTTGAAGCTCCACAACATCAATTAAATACAGAGTCTTGTATATTGTCAACTCCCCAGGTATAAGGTCAATTGGGGATTCAATATCTCTTCTAGGAGGAAGACCAGGCTATTCCTTGGGAAACACTTCAGAAACTTTCCTCACAATAGGCATGTATTCAATAATGGTTTCCTCCTTAGACTCAATCATCTGAGCCAGAAACATGTTCTCATAGGTAAATAATATCCACTCTTGAGATTATGGAGCTATAGAAGATTCATCTTCTTCATTTCACTTTTATAGAACCCATGGATTATTTTCCAAGTGGAGAGTGATTTCCCTCTCACAACAATTTATGTTGTAAATATATAAGGAAATCCAATCCAGGCTAACAATTGCATAAAATTCCACCAGATGAATTATGATGAGGTTCACCAATAATTTCAATCCATTGATTATAACAGGGGTGGAGTTATATTAATGGGATGCAATGATTGCCCCATTTTTCATACTCACCAACATCTTTACTTCAATGATTTGTGGTGGGGCTTGGATTGTTCTACTAAACTTTTGTGATATAAAATAATGTGTAGAACCTAAATCAAAAAATGTGTTCTCTATTAATGAATAAATAATTAGCGTACCTATCACCACTTCATTGTTGGGGTTCACATTGGCATTAGTGATGTAAAAAGATCTTTCTTTCTTCCTTGGTGGTTACTGGTTTCCCCTGAAAACCCTTGGCTTAGGGCACTGATTTCAAGATGCCCTGGTTCTTTGCTGTTGTATCAACAAACAATGCGTTGAGGTTCGAACAGAGAATTCCTCTCATATATTTCAGCTACGGGTTTTTCTTGATGACAGTTAATAGCAAGGTGACATTATCTTCCACACCAAAAGAATTTCCTCATCCCCTTAATGTAATGTCTGGGTTTCTTTTTTCCACACCATAAGAAAGTGGGGTGATTGATCTTTTTAGCATCATTGGATTTATCCATCGGGTTTCCAGAATTGAAGTCCACCTTCCACTTCTTATCCCCATGATACACCTATGATTCTTTGATATCCATTTCGACCTAGAGGGAATATCAGACAACGTCCTCATAGTTATCTATGTCACAGATCAGGAGTCCTTTATATAGGCTAGGATTCATCCCACCAAAGAAGCGGTAAACCTTGCATTCAGGGGTAATAAAATATCCATAAGCACATCGTACAAGCCGTGTGAATTTTTACTCATACACTCTGATAGATCCATCATCTTTTTTTGATGGAATGGAAGTCCCATTCAATATTATATCAAATGGTGCATGGAAACTATTTATCAAAAAACATATTCCAGAAATCCTTATATCCAAAGCCTAGATCTCCTTCTTAGGCTAAGTATTTTTCTTCAACTTCCTCCATTTATCATCTTCCCCCTCTATATGATAAGCATCTATGATAACCTTATCTTATTCAAAACATTGAATGACGGTGATGATCTTTTCAATGGAGTTGATCCATTGTTCGGTGATTGAGGGACCAAATGATCCATATAAGTAGGATTCCTTTATCTCATGAAGCTATCGATAGTGACTTGTTATTTCTTAGGTGGGGTTGAATATTCCACTTGACCCATATTTGTATTCAAATCTGGAGTTGAGTGAGAGAGAAGTGTAATAATGTTTATGATTCCTACTCCAATTGGATTTCAAAACTCATTAGCACAGTCATCACATTGATCATCATATTAGTTGTTAGCCCGAGTCCTCCTATTACCAGACACTGGCTAGAATAAAAGGAAAGTTAAGGCTAACACATAAAAGGTAATCCAAATAAAAAGATGATGACTTATAAACAACTTTTATTTCCTTAACTTATGAATACATAGGCATTAATCAATTTTATTTATGTTTTACATTCTATCATACATTATTTGGGGAATTGTTTTCAAAAAAATTATTTAATAATGGTTCATACAAAGATTTTGAATTTACTAAAGCATATCTCTCAGGAGTGTCATAACCATGAGTGTAGAAGGTCCTTTTTTCGTGCACCAGTTCCCATTTGAGTATAGCTTAATGCGGTGTTTTTGGGTTTTACCTCTAGGATACATCTGTGCCCGAGCCTCCTCTACCTGCTCGTATCGAAACATGGTTATATTCGCTTGATAAACCACTTACTCAATAATCAAAAATAAATAGGGATGTTTTCATTATACTTACTCTGGTATCTGATTCTTCATTAGGGTTTTCTAATCCTAATCCAAAAAATAACAAAACTTATCCTTTCATACCAATTATAACAACCATGCTATTTATTACACACTTAAACCTATTTTATTACATACACTCTTCACTTGATACAGCATGGAATATCAAGAGGCCTAGTGCCTTTGGGGAGTAGGAAGATTAAATAACAGTATAGAACATAAAACACACAACATTTTTATTGAAATCTTCCTTACATGACCACTACATTCCCTCGTACATGGAATTGCATGGGATAACCAGAGAACATTCATAAGAAAAGGGTGAGCTATAAAGCCGAGTAAGGGAATAAACATGGAATAACATTAGAAATACAATACATGTTAGAACATAGGCATATCAATGCATCACAAGAGAAAAATGAACATAAAGGCCTGATAAATAATGATAATCCTAACATGGAAATGTGTCAACCAACTTAACATGGAATTAGCATGAGCCCAGGCTCATTCCACATGAGGCATGAGTAAACCCTCATTGTAATGAAGAATGAAAAAAACCACATTTAAATTGAATTAAACTGAGTCAACACCGATTTCACATGATGTATCATGATACGACACTTTACCCAATGCATTTGAGTGCTATCAGGGTGCACCCTTCTCAAGCATTTCATTTTATGCATAAGTGTGCCACAAGGTTCATAATACATGGAATCAGTCAATATCATAAGTTATCCATGATAAATTAATGTTGAATAGATACATTAAATTAACATTAAATATTTATGTGTTCATAAAGGTGAATACCATTGATTGATACAAGGGTGTGGTATTCACTACAAAATAATCTTGGTTTGGAAAAACACGGTGCAATTTCGGAAGCATAACGACATGACATAAGGATTCATGAAAATGGTTAATGAGAGAGATAAGGGGGTCTCACCATTTTCACATAAAATTCAGAGTAATGGGGTAATATATATATATTTACCAACAAATGTAATGGAATTTAGATGCATAATATAAAATAATTACATGGATGTAAAAGAGGAGAGAGAAATCCCTCATGGAATTTCATCATGGTAACAGGCATACATGGGAGGAATTAATGAGTGATAAATGGGTATCCAATTATCCAAACAAAAATAAGGAAGTATGAGGTAGGTTCAAAATCATACCCTATCATTTTTAAATGAAAAAATGTCCTAACAACTTAAAGAATATTGGACAAAATGAGAAATGAATAAATCCCTTACAAGGAAGTGTGATACCAAGGGCTTAGGAGAGACATGATAAAGGCTTATTGGGAGATTGGGGAACCTTGGGAGGATTATAGAGTGAGGAATGAAGGGTTTGGTCTAAATACAAAGGCATTGTGTGAAGAGGAAGTGGGAGCTTTGGTGGGTTTATATTAGAAATGAGAGGGAATTCATTATTATTTTGGTTTGGGACAAATCACATAAAACTAATCGATACCACAAACAAGCCCAAGGTTTTTGCCCATTTTTTTTCCAAAGGGGAGTAGAAAATACTATTTTACATGGACAATGTCCTAACTTCTTAAAATAATAGGTTTTCTTGTGTGGAGGTGAGTCACACTCTCATGGAAAATAATTTAAAAGACAAAATGTTTTATAAGTCTTAGAGGATCCACAAAAGCTTTGTAAAATAAATAAAAAAACTAAAATCACATTATTTTAATTCTAAAACATATATTGGTTGAACATATTGTTTTTAGTATTTTATTACATCAATATAGTGTCATTTTGATGTCATAAAACAAATTATATATTTAAACGGTATTTAATTTTTACCCAAAAATTCAACTGTCTCAGAAAATTATAAAGAATTCACCATTTGATAATTTCGACGTCTTGATTCCAAAAATAATATTAATTTTTTCTAAACAATTTTATAAGTATGTGAATTTTATATTTTTAACTTAAAAGCAAGATTTACAGAAAATTCTTGGGTTTTGACAAAAATATTTTTCAAACCTTAATAAAAATTACAATTGTATTTATAAAATTATATGATCATTTATATATAATAAAAAGTATTTTATTAACAAAATTTTAATTTAAATATTATTCAATTAAAAAATAAATTAATTAATCAAAATATATTTCTTAGTTGAGTATTAAATAAAAATACTATTTGTGCATTAAAAACTGTTTACAAAGGAACAATCATAAAATGAATGAAAATTCCTTATAAAAAAATAATGTACATAGTAATAGTGCAAGGGTCTTGTTACATAACACCTTATAACACCCGCATAAGACTTAAGGGTATGTTGTGCAATTGTGACTGACTCTTGGGGTGGCTCCGATAACATCGCTAGGGTGGTATTCTCTATTTTCTTCCACATCTCACATAGTTGGTTCCGCTCAAGCTTAACGTGTTCAAGCTCAGCTTGGGATTGGTCAAGAGAGAAGCTCAATGATCCCACCTCCTTCCAGAGATCCAAAAAATAGGCTTCGTAAGGGACAAGTCTACTGGATGAGGCCATCTCTTCCTCTATCAGTGTAAATTGGATTGGTTATGGACCTATATTTATACTAATCATGTGATCACCGTTGAACAATAATATTAGAAACAATCACAATTCATAATGGTATTATAAAATCCAGAAAGGTAAAACCAACGACGATAACATTTTATATAACCATAATAATACATTTAATTAGGTCAAATGAAATATAAATTAATGAATGTTTGGGTCGTTACATATTTAATTTACTATCGAATAAGTATAAAAAAGATAATAAATGTTTTAAATATTTTCATAATCATATAATGGGAAAAATAATTTAATATTGTTTAATATGGATATATTTTTAATTCTATTATAAAGTGACACATGTGATATGTTTGTTACACCAACCATAGGTGGAACAAAATATATTTTCCCTGATATCAATGAGTGATCTACATTCTATCTTTTTTGTATTTAATATTTTAAAAATAACATGTTGAAAAAATTAATTGTTTTTGAAATTGATGTTAAAAGTCATTTTGTTGTAAAAATTTAATGAGAAAACACAATAAACGAGGATAATATAATATGTTTATAATGAAATTATCTCATTATAAAATATATTATGTTTAGATGCCCTATATAACATAAAAAATTGGAAAAATTATTAGAAAAAATGGAATATTATGGGAGATGATTAAATCAATTGTTGTTGACATATGCCTTTCTTAATAATTCTAGGCAGATTGTGAAAATTAATTTATTGGGGTTTCTAAATGATTGGTAATGTTCATGAAACAATGTAGTAAATTTTACCTAAAATATGTATTACATTTATATTTATTGGATACAGAGATAATAATATTAATTTTAAGTTATAGTTACAGATTCCAATGACTTATTAATTTTAAATAATATGATAAAATAAATTGTTTATTTATTAAATGTATGAATGTTTATAATATTTCCATGGAATAACTATATCAATATATATTAATTGGATATAAAATCTAAAAAATCTATTAGTTTTAATGCTTTAGAATTATTACGTGACATTAGATACCCAAATTAGATAGATGATATTTTAATACACATTTGATAGAATATTCTTTTGAAAATATTGTTACATAACTTATAAAATTATAAAATTGAAATTAAATAAAAAACAATAAATATTAGATTATATTATATAATGCATCCACTTATAATAACAATTTAAATAATTACATAAGATTAAATAAAACATTTATTCAACTAGATCTTCAAAATGTAAAAATTATGCTTAAAAAGGGTTTACAAAGGATAATAAAATGAAATGTCATGATAAAAAATATATTTACTCATTAATAAAAAAATGTTTAAAAAATTAATAGATATATTTTATTAACCCATAAAGAACATGAGATATGAAAACCCATGTTAGAAGTTTAAATGTATTAAATTCTATACATAAATATGAAATCAATAATCTGAAATAGATCATTATTTAATAGTACTTTATATTTTTAATAGCCATAAAGATATATAGTTCATTGTAGAGAATATAAATATTTTAAATTATTTTAGTTCTGACGTGTAATTTATAGTTAGTTAAAGATGATTAAAATTTTGATATAATTTCTCAATTTTAAAATAGTTTATTTTTTATACAATTTTTACATTGTGGGATGTTAATGATTGTGTTTTTATATTTCAGTGTGACTATCACCCATATGAATTAATATTAAAAAACTCCAAAAAACAAATAACATTTTAACAGTGTTTATTTCCAATATGGGGGACTCTTCCCTTTCTATAATCATCCCAATAATATGTATCTTATAATATTATGTAATAGATTATATGAAAGAAGGTATTATCATAAACGAAAAATAATAGTGGGAAGATTTCATCATTTAAAATGTTTTTAAAATACCCAAAATTTTAAATTCATTATGGTGTCAAATAACTTATTTTTTGAAATCATTTCTGTCAAAATAATGGATTATTATGATCTAGGAATATCCATTGGGTTGTTTTATATGTTTATTGGATTCTTGGGTTAAAAACATCTGTTTAAATTAAAAATATTCCATGAGAACAATTATATTTCATGGATAGTACAAACCATGTGGTAACTGTGAACTTTTACACTATTGGGATCTAGATGAATTTTTCATGGGTTGAGTATAGTTATCAAAATTACTTGAATTACCAAGGAGACTTTGAATGTGTTTGGTTTCTTTTCCAAGTCCATCACATGGCTTTATCATGGTTTTTCGAAACTGTGTAACTCATCTCTTAGAAACAGTCTACCCTATTTTTCAATGGATAAAAGCCACATATGGTTAGACCGCAATATTACTAACCATGCTGACTAACCATGTACCAACACTTGAACATATAAAATAATTTAAATTAAATTTTTCCCAAGATGTTTTTTATGTTTAATGGCCCATTTATTTTCATTTGGATTTTACTAAACCTTCAAAAACACTCTATAAGAATCATCCCATTTATTCAGGATATAATTAATTCATTCTTGATGAATCTCATCAAGGTGTGTTCCATTTTTTATACACATTATTCACTTATACATAGATTCATTAATGACCTATTCGCCCCTTATCTGGTGGGAACCCAAATGGGAAATCGATTCCATATCATTACAAAATATTTACATTTTCTTCAACAAGGTTTTAGATATATATTAAAGTGAATTTTCTTTTTGTAAAACGTTTTAGAAACATATTTATTTGTTCCACTAAATTATTTTTAAATATTCATTCATTATATGTTATTATGTTATATAAAATATTTCTGTAGTGATTATAATAATTCTAAGAGACAATATACATTTTGTCAAAAATGATTAAAAATATATCAATATAATATATTTTTCAATTTATTATATTAGTGTTATGATTTATCCTTCCATAAATAATATTTTTTTAAAATAATATTTTATCTAT
Source organism: Viscum album (assembly GCA_963277665.1). Classification (NCBI taxonomy): domain Eukaryota; kingdom Viridiplantae; phylum Streptophyta; class Magnoliopsida; order Santalales; family Viscaceae; genus Viscum; species Viscum album. The sequence continues at coordinate 1,417,673,280 of OY728142.1, forward strand.
TGTTATAAGAAATTAAATCAAATATTATAAAATTTTAAATTATATTTAAAATAAAATATTATGTTGGTTATTCCATATTTGTTTCAAAAATATTTATAATATTTATTATTTTAAATTTAGATAATATTAAATATATATATAATAATTATAAAATCAGAAAATCCATAAAAATAAATATATTTCCATGATATATTTTAAAAACATGTTTATACAAGTTAAAACACTACGATACAATACATATAGTTCCATAAAACATCACATTTAATACATTTCTCTAACACATCAGTTATCACTTATATGATTCACACTTACAACATATTCCATGAATGAATTTATTCCACTCAGTCCGGGATTGGTCATATTTTTGGTGATCACATATAGTAGGCTCATGTTTTCATTATAAATATAGACTTCCCCAATTAAAGACAATAGTGGTTGGATGAAACTGTGAAGAATATAGGTTTGTAAATATCACCAATAGAGGGAGAGGTGAATGATAGATTTATTTTTATAATGTAATATTATGAAATAAACCACTGTGACTGGTTAAGATATCGATCCCATATTCTTTAGGCACTCACATATCCTATGTGATAACAAATAAAAACTCTAAAAAATAACACACTTATAATTATGATGTTTTCCCTTGATGTGTGTTACTATATCATTGTTGTGTTTTGGATAATCATTGACATAAAATCTCCACTAGTAATAAGAAACATGATTATAAGAATTGAAAATCTTCTGAAATTCCTGATAGAAAAAACGCATGTAATTCCTGATCATAATTGAAATTAATGGACCATCTACCAACATTATAATTACACTGGAATCCCACCAGTGTTGTTTATTATTAATACTTCTAGTTGAGGAATCTTCTAAAAAGATCCTATTTTTTATAATGTCATCCTAGTAATTCATTAAAGAATGCCTTTATTGGAGAGGAATTCTAGCTCTACTATCTTTGGATACAATGATATATTTGCCTTATTCTGATTCAATAAACTCAGTATAATCTTATAAATAACTATTGTCCAATAGATCACTGTATCCATAACTCAATAACTATATTCTTACATAACTCAATTATTTCCATTAATTAATACTCCCTCTGGAGTGTATATTTTATGCATTTACCAAGAATATTATTCACAAAAAGATGTTTGATACAAACTATAATCATTTTTCTTCACACATTTTATAGACCCAATCACTATTCATAATTCTTGGATGAAAACCCAGTCACACACACTATTTTATTCTTAATGAAAATATACTTGAACAAACTCAATATAAACTAAAATAATACAAAATGGAGTTTGCATTATATCTCATTTGTGAATGTTTTTGGTGATACAAAAAACATACTTTGTACAATACTCCTTTGAAAAAAAACTGTGAACAACCAATTGTCTCTTCCTTTATATGCGCAAGAAATTTTCACACTCACACTTGGATGCATAGTGTGTGAGGAAAAAACAATAAACACATACATAAAAATGATATAGTCATTTTAATTAATTCAAGCATATAATGAAATTTATAAAACCTTCATGTAATAACAAGAGTGAATAGGTTATTCATGCTTCATAGAAACAAAGAAGAATGCTTGTAAGAACAATATTCATCCAGAATTTTTTCATGGAATTTTTTTATAGGGCTTATTCAAGAGTGTTAGAGACTTTTGAAAGGACTATGAATTCTATGTTCTCCTTCAATTAAAACTATCATGAGGGGATATTTTTTATTTGCGAACCAAATCATTTCAAAATAACTTTTTATATCGAAACCAACTTTAATTCACAAACTAATGAGAGTTTGGAACATAGTATTTATAGAGAAAAATTACACTGACCTATCCCATGCGTGTCAGCTTTCCTAAAATAGGTTTTCACAATTTTGTGACCATGGATAAACACCATCAGGTCAAATTAAAATTTTCCCACACTATACCTCCAAAAATTTATATTCACTAAATCAAGGAAACAACATTTCATTTTATTGTGATGATCTTAAGATCATTAGAACAAAACGATGGTGTTCAAAAAGATGAGACCTATGTTCTACATGTTGATGTGTGATGAAATTATGCACACATAACTCCTCTGATAGTTTAAACAATATGACGATCATTGTAGAGATCTGATTGCTAAAAATAATCAGTCTGAGTGGGTGATTTAAATAAAATATAAGTCCTATATAGTTCAAATGATAATAAATCACATATTTTTATCCACGAAAAACGATTCCTGGAGATTATAAGATGAGCATAGATCATATATGACACTAAGGATGAAGATGACATATATATACACTCACAACACTATCGAGATGAATTGATCGATGAATTCGATGATTGATATTATTTAATCTCTATAGTATCCCATTTATGCATGAAAAAAAATCATATTATTTTCTCATTAATAATACCAGATGTTGAATCCTTCCACTAGGTTTAGTAACAGTGTACTCCCAAAACAAACTGGAACCACTCTATGCTAGCATCTTTCCTATGCTATTATTGTGCCACCCCAAACAGTGGATCACCAATACATTTTATCAAGATGGAACACTAACTTATTTATTCTATACTCAATATTTTTGGATTAAGCTAGTATCTTGATGTTGGATGGTCAAAGTGGTTTTTTTTCATATTTTTCTCACTTGGTGATCCATACTATTTGGATTAAGACTTAAAAAATATTATCACAGATGAAATAAAAATAAAACACCAAAATTTAACTTTTCAAAATATCTATCATGAAAATAAATATTTTTCATTATCATAATAAAACATTTTATTTTAACACATCAACTCATCAACAATTTAATGATTAAATAGATAATGAAAAACCATCTACTATTTTCATCATTTCCATAATATAATGATTGATAATCTATATCATACAGTCTTTTATAAATGTGGAAAAAATTGTTAATCTATTGATGCAATAAGAACATGTCATTTTTCAATAAGAAAAACTCTACAAAAATCACATTTAAAACTCATTGACCTTTCATCACATTAAAAAATTGAGAAAAATTTCAACTATGACACATGAATTGGATTATTCAAATCCTCGTTTTTATTTATTGTCAATATTAAATTTATTTAATATTTAGTTATATATTATTCCCCTTATTGAAAATAAAACCAAAGATGAAAATTTATTAAATAATTCCAATAAAATAATTTTTCACCAGAAAACATGACCATCTCATTTATATAAAAATTTCATAATCACGTTAAACATAGGAATTTTATCACATAGTTTTCTTATTTTAATCCCATTATATAATCAAATGTTTTTCAACATTGAAAAAAATGGAGTAGAAAATAACAGAAATATAACCAAGGATTTTTTGAGATAACAATAAAATTCCATATTTGTGAAATAATGCTCAGAGTGTCTCAATTCATATTCATGAAATTATAATAAATCCAATATATCAATTAAATGATAAATCATGAACATAAAACAAAAAACACATCAAAAAGATGATGTGAAAAGGGGGAAACTCCCACTATGTTTTTACATTTCCATCAACTATTCAATCCCCCTTAATTTATATGATAATAAAATTAATAATATGGGATGAAGGAGTTATTGAAATACCTTAATGTGTATTTATATATTTTGATTGAATTTATCTGATGTTTTCCTATTAATTCTCAAAACATCCCCCTTAAATGGATGAATACATTTATATCATTTCATGATAATCTGAAGAATCCATGAAACTCAATCTAATCATGTTTTCCAGAAGTGAAGACATCAAACATCTCCTTCAATGCATTAAATTGTTAGTTCAGAACAAAATATATAATAGGGAATAAAAATGCGACACTTGTTCCACAATAATAACATTCAAATTGATATTTTACTTTTAATATAAGACTTTATTCTCTTACATTATTAGTATGGAAATATTTATTAGAAAACCCTTATTTATTTTGTGTATCTCACTTTTTGAACATTATTAATATTCCCTTATTCTACTATGTGATGAATAATGTAGTCATAGATAGTTAATTTTCATTGAAATTTAGTTACATTAGCATTCAATAGAAAGAATCCGGGATGATTTTCCATTCATTAATTACCACATCGAAATTCATGGTCTCATATTTTACAAATTTCATTTAGAAAATAATAATAATTATTAGTATAAATTCTTATTAATTTAGTAGTGAATTCATATACATACTTTGATTTTTATTTCTTATCACAGAGCTTCTTACTTTCTTTAAATAATTTCATCTCCTGGTATTTAATAAATTTTTATAGAGTGCCATTTTATACTAGTATTTATAGGATTTTAGATGAAATTTACCGCAAATCCAACAATAACCTCAACAACATCGTCTTCTATAATCCATAAAAATTGGTGATAAACTAAATGTTTTATAGATACATACATGCTATTATTTTTCCTCATAGTTGGAGAAAAATAATTTTCAAACTTATATAACTACTTTTTATCACTATAATTCCATATTCTTATAGTTTTTTGTGTCATAACATACACCACTACTACAAATAGATTTATGTATCACTGGTAAAATCTAAAATAACATGTACCTTTTTATTTGGACTGGTCTTCAGTGTGTATTTTAAGGATTTATAATTTATATAAAATACATTATCAAAATCAAATATCATCTTATTTCTAGATTTTTTTTCATTAAGACACATAGACTGTTTCTCCCTCAATGTTTTCTTCTTTTTTAAATATATATTGTGTAATTCATAATGGATTGTTGTATACAACAATAATTTTGAATTTATGTGTTTATAATTATTATTACCTGTTTTGATATTTATTAATGTATTTAATGATCAATTGTGGGGAGTTAAAAGGTAATATGAGTTAATTATCATAAGTTATTAAATTATATTTGATAAATTAAAAAAATTAAAAGAAATTATTTTTAAATTTTTTCTGAGAAGAATATATTTTACTAAGAACATAGTGGTTACATACGATACATAAAATTCCATATTCAATATGGCAATTTTTAACAAAATAGATACATAGGTCTAAAAATATACAATGTATAAATTAATGAAAAGAATTTACACATAATTTATTAGTTTGATGAAATATATAGGAATTTATAATCTCATTGATATATAAGAATGACTGAATTCTATGTGATGCATGTTTATTAGAGAGTTAATGATTCAAGTAAAGGAAAAATTTATTCATTGAGTTTCAAAAAAAAAAATAAAACCTTGTTTTGGCGTTAATAACTAAATATTTTGAAATATATGGATTGATTATAATGATACCCAATGAATCATTTTTTATATGATGATTTTAAATTACAAAAAACCATGATGTTTTTAGATAATATATGGTTTTCCATTATGTCATTTTAGAAGATAGTGTTATGATTTTATGCTAATTCTCATATAAATAAATATCATTATTGATGTTACTATCATAATTTTATCTAGGGTATTCGGTGGTGATAAATTAAGAAAACAATGAATTTATATGTCTTATATAAGAATAATCCACTATAATGAATTATAATATTTAAAAACATGGGAAATACGGTTATGTAAATTGGGATACATCCATGATGTAATGATAATTATGACACCATCCTACCACTATGTGGAGAATATAAATGATGTGGTAAATGAGAGTTTTGTATTATATTATGACCATTGTGTAGTTTATGTCAAAGTAGAATGAAAGTTTTTCTCTAAATAATTTCATTCCATGATACAAGAGTCAACACTAGGACAATATTACTTCAAGAATGTATGGAGATAATAAATTTACTTCTATTATGTGGAGAATAATAGGTCTCAATAGTTCTAGATATGACAATGGGAATGAACATAGAGTTTTTAATGGATTTAATTGGGAATGTAATATGATAGAACAACATAATTTTTGATGACTTTAAAAGTGCAGTATTATGGTGATACAATATGATTTTTAAATGAGATATAATTCTTGTGATTTATATGGAATTAAAAATAAATTAATTGTCATGAGAGAAAAAGAATATATCAAAATTAGGATTGGTAGGACATATATTTGTAGTTTTGAAACCAATATTATTTTTTTGAATAGTATCAAGAGTAAAAAATGTATTAGATGAAACTATATCAGAAAAGAATAAAATGTTTTTCAAAGAAGTATAAGGGTAAGAAGAATAGATTATATCAATGTCAACAGGCCTTAATCATTTATATTTTCAATCTTATAATGAATAATGCTGATATACATGAGACTTTACTAGAATAAATATCTATAGTCAAAAACCTATTCATGAGGAAAAATACATTTTTTATTGATATAGTGATATGTATTTTAGATTAGATATTCTTTTTCATTGTTTTTTGTCAATGTATTTATATTTTGGTGTGATCTTTTAAAAAACTAGTCGGGTAATTATAAACTTGTGGGATCCATTATAAAAAACATATGAGGAGAAAATTTATGATTTTTAAGAGATATATTTCTGGTATTCACATGTGTTATATAGTGAATATCTTGGATGTATAATTTGACATGAATCTAGAAAGAAGTAGTGTCTCACATTGTCTTTTGAACTTATAAAAATATTTCTCCTTTATAATTCCAATTTCTTATTGAAAATTGGTAAGTGAAAATTAAAAAAATTATAGATCAATACATTAATCAGGTATATAGGTTACATTGAAGAATAATTTATATGATCATCAATAATTTATTGACCCACCTCTTAGTGAGACATCACCCCTTACCTAGTTAATACAAAATGATATTTCTAAAATAATTGAAAATTCAAAATTGATGATTTTGAAATAATATTTCATTGTAGAATATTTATTCTTTTGAATGTTTGTTTTGATTGGTCTTTCCTAATGGAATTAGGTTAGTAAACTAATATAAAAAAAAATTTAAAAGGGTTAAAAATGTATTTTTATATACATTTTTATGAATGAAATGTGGATAATGTTCTCATTAATGATTTGATATGATTGACTAGTTGTGGTTGATGCTCTATTTTAAAATATTGAGTAATTTCAATATATAGTGGTTTTTTGGTTACAATGTACCCATTATATTTTCCATTGATGATATTTTATTACTATGTTTAAATGTTAACTTATTTCAATAGTTAGATATAACTGTTTATTGTGTCAACTAAGTCATATAGTGGTTTTATATTTGTTGGGAATTAAGAGGATTCAATTTGAATTGGATTTTAAAAAAAAAATATATCCATGTCTTCATGTAGGTGAGTAATGGGAATTAATATTTTTTTAAAAACATAGAGGATAATAAAAGATACTCAGATTAACTTTATACTTTGTGAGACAACTTAAGATAAATAAGGGTTGATTAAGATATTCACCATCAACCGTGAGGGAAATAATGGAATATCATTGGTTTTTCCCAATAGTGGTTGAGTTATTGCATAATTAATTTAATGGGTATAATCATAGTGTTGTTATAATAATTTATTAATTCTAGGATATTCTGATAAGAGTTTTGATATATACCTCTTTGGATTGGTTGGTTTTTTCCAATACAATATAAAGTAACTTTTCACATATCTAGATAGAATTGGATGGATTATGTAATATCCAATGTCAGGTTTCTCGGCTAAAATTTCATTGATTGAGAGATTATTATATATGAACTCATTTTTTCCTCCCCATTAGCTAAATGTTTTTTTACTAATGGAGGGGTACTAGTTAATAAAATAGAAAGACAATACCATAAAAATAACAGCCATCAAATAATTTATTTCATATAAAATATAATGTATAAAAAAATTCAATATTTAAAAACAATTTAAATACTTACATACTAATAAAATCACAAATTAAAAAATAAATTAAAACCCATTTAATGGAAACTCTATCAAATTTACAATTGATATAGCTACAATATCTTGATTATCTCGATAAAAAATGAAAAAGAAAACCAAATGATGTGAACCTATGAGAGGTTTCATAACAGGTCTTAGTATTTCATTTATATCACTATAAAACTATTCCATCCTTGTAATGTTGACTAAGGTCTTCACATTTAATATATTTTTTATATTATATTTTCACAATAATTATTGTATATATGTATTTTGTGAGTGTAAAACTTTGTAATACACCACAATGAAAACCTTAAAATTTAACCTAAAAATATTTTCATGCATGTGGGTCCATATACGAGATCAATAATAATAATAATTAATGCAGAAATGTTTTTTGGAAACCATTAAATAAATATACCATAAAAAATTCTTCTCCAATATTCTTTTCCTAATGAAGATGGTATATATCACTAATAGAATATAGAAATAGATGGATATCTATATATTCTTAGCAGGACAACCCATATAATTAACACAATTTAATTCAATATTTATTACATAAATATACACATGACACCCTTAAAAGTTAACGATTCATAGTTCCTTTTGGTGATTGGGCATAAAAGTGTCATTGTTTCAATAAAAATTTAATTAAATAATCTAATCCACCATAACATGCTCTTAAAAATCCACTCCTCTTCTAAAAAATCATGGGAATAAATAAGGACATATATAAGAAAAGGGAAAATATATAAATCCTAGTATGAGAATAAAAAAAGAGTATAATAAGTTAATGTAGTACATGTGAGGTAATATAAATGTCATGGTAACATAAGTGGGTTGAGAATAAAAATCGTGAACAATATGGCATGATATAACATAATAACATAAAGGAAACCTATGAATTTGGGAAAAATTAAAACATGAAATTATAAACATCAAGGATAAAAAAAATTATGCATAACATAAAGTTCTTAAGATAAACCTCTATTCACCATAAATGGTATCTCACAAGAGAAAAAAGTTATACAATGCATTAAAGGGATATATAATTATAGGACCACCCATCATATTTATGTAATGTACATCAATAACATTACCCCATATATCATTAATAAAAATCATGTTGTTCATCAATTTAACTTTAATATTAAGGAGTTTTGTAATACACATGTAAATACACATTAAACATAGGGTATGTAAAATTATAAGAACACCCTTGAGAGGAAACCATATGGGTATTCTAATAGAAAGGTTTGGCATGGAACCCCATAGAATAATTTCTTATGCATAAAATGTGAAAATAAATGTTTATATAAGGGTTTCATGATTGATAAATGGTTTTATAATTTCTTAATAATAATGAGTAAATTAGGAGGAATGTGTAAAAACAATTCCATTCATGAACAAATGGTAATAAACAGGTATGACATAAAGAAGTTGGTTGAATAAAGAATAGAAAGAGAAGGTCAATTACCTCTAGAGGATGCATCTAAATTATTTGAAGAATCTAATTAAGATTTGGGGAACCATAGGAGGGATATTGAGAGTGAAATAAAGTGCAAATTATTTTTTATGGGTTTTGAGTGATGTGGAATGTGATTTTAGATTGGATAATATATTAACAGATAGGGTGAGTATTTAGTATTTTCAAAACATTGGTTTTGGACTGTATATCATAAATTAATCGAAAAACAAACCATTACATGGGTTTTCTAATGATTTTCAGAAAACTAAGAGTATATGTTATTATTTTATATGTCAATGAACATAAATAATTACAACAAAGCACCTGGTGATGTCAAAGTGTGTACTATTTATAAAGAATTAATTTTGAAACCTTAAAATATAATATTGTTTTTAGGGGATTCATTAACAGTTTTTATAATTAATCAAATGTCCTCAAAACACATTATTTTTAATTAGAATAAATATTTTCTTCATGTATACACTTTATATTATTTTTCACATAAAATTTGGGATTCTATGATGTCATAATAAAAAATTTATATTTATACTGTAATTAATTTTGACCACCAAATTTGATAATCAATTAAAATTATGAAAAATTACAATTATATATTTTTAGTTATTTGTTTTCAAAAATAATATTATTTCTTTCCAAATAATTATCTACGTATGAAAATTTTATCATTTAAATTAAAGTTCTATATTTATTGGTAAATAATATTATTTATAAACAACATGTTTATGACCCATATAAAAATTAATTTACTCTTCATAAACTTTTGATATAATTTATATTTAATAAATAATATCTAATAAAATTATATTATTAATGTATAAATTATATAAAAAATTAAACAATTTATTAAAATAGATTGTGTCTATTGTAATTATATACATATGAAAATACAATTTTTATATCATCATATCAAAATATCATTTTAACAAACATAATGTGTAATCATAATAATGTAATCAAATATACATGTAATTATTATTTAAATAAAAATAAATTTTTAATTTTTAATATTCAGTATATTAGGGTTCAGATACGTAGCCTTTTATTACAGTATTGAAATCCTCAAGTGTAATGTATATTATTTTGATATTTTCATGGGGTGGTTCGATGAATTTTGTTTTGGCCATGATCTTGATGAGGTTGACCTACTCCTTTAAATTGTTTCAATAATGCTTTAGTTTTTTAATCATTGTATGGGATTAGTCAAGTGAAAATCCAGGTGAATCTATCTCCCTCAAAAGCTCCAATAAATGGGCTTCATAGTGTGTTATTCTGCTGGTCGATGCCATCATTTCCATTTTATCTGTCAAATGGATTTATATTAACACTATATATATAATAACATTGATTGAAAATATACTAATATTATTATATAAAAAATTCGGATGATTAATATTCATTTAAGAAATCGTGTATATGTATTATAATTTTCCAAACTAACATGTGTATTGAATGTGTTTTCTATATTAACATTACTTAATAACATATTTATTCTTTAAAAAAGGGAATATCATGTATAAAATTTCAGTTCATTTCATTTTTCCCATCATTAAAAATCTCAAATGTTAAATATAAATTTCATATTATAATATATATGTCGGTAATTATTTTTTCTTTCCCATTCTAGTTTTTATGTCACTTTCTCAAAATTATGATTCCATGATAACACTTTAACTCGGTGAGTTTTTATGTTTTTTAGAACCCAGTCTTGAAGATCTTATATCTTCACTAGCTGCTACTCATATAAATGATCATTATTTAATGGCACCACCTAGGTATTTAATAAATGGTAGGGGTTTAGTAAATAATTTTTCAAGAGGGATACATTGAACACATTATGTACTTCAGATATTTTTAGTGGGAATGAATGTTTATATTCCACAACTATGATGTAATAATGGATATAGAAGTGGACGATTTATATTGTAATAATATTTAACTTCCTCTAAAACCTCATTAATTTAATATATGTCTATATAATAAGGGAATCATTATCTCAAACTTCACTCTACAAGCATCATCAATGATTGTCTATTTTTCTTTTCTGTTGACATTATACATATTTTATATGTCACTGAATGGTTTAATTTTTATTTATCATTGAATGGTTATGATCTTGTCCCATCAGTTTATAATCCCCATATATTTTATTATATGTATTATTTTGACACATATTTCGATATAGAGCAAAATTACCTACCATTTGAATGCTATAAGGGAAACTATGATAATATGAGAAATTCGCTAGTGGATGGGGTTGGTCAAAATATCACTGTTAATCCATTTATCATGATCTTACCATATATTCTAGAGTTGGAATGTTACATTCACACAATCCAACCATACGAGTGTGATATGTAGTGTAGAGACATACCATCAAATATAATTCATGGGGAAGGATTCTCAAGAACCTATAGGTAGACCTCGTATCTAGATTATATATCATTAAGAGTAGAACTCTAGGTAGTCTTACCACTTCACATATGTATATATTAGTTAGTTAGACAATTAGTAATGATTCAAGAATGAAAATAAACTTTTATGATTTTTTATTGTCAACAACTACAACCTTGAGGGAATTATTTATATAATGTTTTTTATTTAGTCTTATAATTAAATTTATGTTTATGTTTTACTATTTACATACTATTTTGGAAAATTGATATATCATACCCTTTTACTTTTGTTATTAAACATTTAATTGTTGGAATTCCAAGCATCAAGATAAAAAATCAACAATATAACACTTCAGGTTATCCCAAAAGATATTCTATTTAGAATATATATTCATCTTAGTGATTATTGGATGAATTCAAAATTATGAGCTATGTAAATCGTACAGATGTTCTCTCTCTAATTCTAGTTTTTTGGGAAAAATATCAGGGTTACAAACCTTGTAATTCCATATGTTGGAAATTCGAACATTGAAAAATTTACAACCATTTTCAAAAGGATATATTAATCATTCTAATACTCCACTATCCTCGCAATAATATATTTTTGATCAGTTATTTAATAAATATATGATAAATATATTTTTATGTTTACTTATTCATCCTTTTCTTGTCTAATAATACTGGATCCCCAATAATACATATCATGGATAGAGTTGTGGGAACCTATCTACAAAAATAATCTCAAATTTTTTTATTTACTAGGATGGTAATGGATTGAAAAATCATAATCCTTAATCATTTATAACCACCTCTCTTTCACATAATATGATCCATTTGTGTGAATATAAACTTTATGATTTTTTCACACATATAAATGTCATAATTTTATCTATTAAGAAAATGATGACATATCTATAACATGATGATCAATACATACAATTATATAATTTGGTTTTGGTAGATCATATCAGGGCAATTTAATTGGAGGGAAAAAAAATATATTACTTTCACATCTTTCATGAGTACCCAATCTAATTCTATTATGTACACATCATTATATATAATGATTCCTTCCCCAAAACTGCGTTATGTTAGTATATTTGTAGTGATTATCCACACCTTAAACTTTTTTTGTAATTATTAATTTTCCTTAGAAAAAATAAACTTTAATACCATTGGAGTATTATTTATTAGTGGGATGGATAATCATGAAATGATTATCTTATTTTTCTAATAGTAACCGCATAATCCAAGAAATCTATTTTTTTAAATCATACATGTTTGTATAAGAAATTCTTCAATTGCCTCCATATTTAACAGATAAATACATATCCATTTGTTTTTTATAATATTCTACAAGAATGATACAACAAATAAAACTAATTTGTACATTACCTTTGATATAAATTCTATTTTCACATGGTATTTAATAGATTATATTAATTATCCACATATTAATTCTTTATTTTGGAGTAGTGAATAATATCATTTATAAAGACTACCTAAAATTTTTCAAGGCAATACTTAAATAATATATTTATTATGTTAATGGATATTGATGGAGTATTAGTGAGTCCAACTAGAATACCTATGAACTTATAGTTCCCGTAACATGTATGAAACCCTGTCTTGGGGATATCTCTTTATTAACCATTAATTGGTTATATCACAACTAAATATCCACCTTAGATAAGTACAACGATCTAGGTAGGTGATTTAATAAGTCATAAATCCTAGGTAAAAGATACATATTCTTTACCATGATATTTTTTAGCTCACGATGATGAATTCAAAGAAACATTGACCAATACTCCATCTTTTTATAAGAGGACTGGTACACCCCATGGTGAATTACTTTGATGTATAAACCCCTTTATTGAGATTCCCTTTTAATTTTTAATTCATATCCTAAACATTCAGAACAAATATTCTCCATAGGGTCTTGGATATTGAAAAATATTTGAGAATATGTTCAATTTATAAATCACCCTCTCATCTTAGGGGAAGAAGAAAAAATATTTAGGAGATACACTAGTAAATTCCCCCACAATTGGAATATATTCGTGGATAATCTTTTCCTCGATCAAAATCATTTGAGAGATCTCATAGGGAAAAAATATAAAAGATTTAGATGATGATACCAAAGAAGACTAATCATAATCATTGAATTTTATAGAAGTAGAAGATGATTCATAACATGGATGGTTATCCCCTTCTATTAGATAATTATGTAGGATATATACAAGGAAATAAAATCCATTCACATAATAGTATTGAATTCAAATAAATATATTTTTGAAAGATTATCGTGGAAATATAGTGCACAAATTTGGGAAGGGGAGGAGTTATATACCAGGGGTTAAATAATTCCCACATTTTCCATTCTCATTGATAAATAAACTTCTATGTTTTGAGATGTTTTTTTTGAATAGTTCCACTAAACCTTTTTGTTGTAAAATAATGTGTGTAAATAGAATCAAATATTACATTTTCAATCATTGAAAGAAAAATTAGAGTACCTTTCAACACTACATTTTTGGGATTCACCTCATCAGTAGTGATTGAATAAACTAAATCATTCAAACTAGTAGGTGGAGGTTGTTATATTCAATTATTTTGATAACCTTATATTTTATGAAATATATTTTCCTAAATAATTATTTTTCATATCACGCATTACACATAACACTAGGTTTTAATGGAAAACAATAAATAATTTATATTATTTTAAATTGACTAGTAAGACATAGATATTAAATTTAACTAGATAACTTCGAAAACACATTTTAATAATTATTAATAAATTATATATAAAAGAAAAAAATATAGATAATTAATTAGTTAATTTTTGGAAAAGTAATTATATACATTGAAAATAAATTTCTTCCCAAAAAAAGATTTTCCCTTATTTTACGAATATATTTCAAAATTTATTATATTTTTATAAAATTTAATTGAAAGAAGAACATTATATTTTTAATAATCATTTCCAAATTATTTTGTTGTTGTTTATTAAAATCATTAAAACATGTTAATTTTTGCTGAATAGTGAGAAAAAATGAATTTTACAAAATATTTTATTTTCATTAATAAATTGAAAATGTTACATAGCGTTTAAAATTTATTTTTAAAGTATTTTTAGAGAAAATATATTTTCATTAATCTAATTTACAAATTGGAATTAATTTAATGTTTTATTTGAATATTAAAACAATTCAGACTTATAAAAAAATTTCTTTTCAAACCCAATTTTTCATCTCATATTCTAGTTTAATTTTAAATAAAATTATGAAATATATATGATTTCAATTTGGAAAAATGAATTTATTATTTAGAATCATAAATATTAGAATTTTATAATATTTTACAATTATTTTTTAATCTTAATGAATATAACAAAAATAAAAATTAATTACCTTGGTTAATAATAAAAAGGGACATAATTGGTATTTAAAAGAATTTATAAAGGTTAAAATGAACAAAAAATTTAAATTTCCTATTTTATTGTCATTTTTTTAACTTATATAATTTAATTAAGGAATATAATGTATTTTGGAGCCTATTGGAATGTGAAAAATTTTGGTACAATTTTTTTTAAAATTTTCCAAGTGGATCACCTCCCACACATCTAAATGGGAACCCCCTATCATTTCATATTTACACCTATGAATCCTCTTTATCAGAAAATATCTACTCAAATGACTTTTTTTAATTCTACAAAAATGTCCTGGTTTCCTTATTTATATTAGTAAACCCTCCTAGGAATGGTTTTGAAGAAACCCTAATGTGTTTTTTTGAAGAAGAAGTATTATTCTTTCCCAAAATGTTTTGTTCTATTTATAATTCCACATAATTTAAATATTAAAAACATATGACGATTTAAAATCATCAACATATCCCATATACTGATATTTTATTACATTAATGTAATAATATATATCTCTATCTACTTTAATCAAATGGTAAACAAAACCATCGATCACATATACGACAGACTACCACAATGTGAACTACAACAATTAGTTTTCAATCAATTCATCTCAGAGATGGATATAATGATGGATTTGAAATATTTTTTTGATATTCAGGATATAATTATACTTTTATAATTTTAATGCCACATTTAATTGATTACATTCCAATCCATTGGAAATGAAAACAGCGCATTTTCATATTTGTGGACTACCGCCTCTACATATAAATATAATTCTATTTTCATTTTAATTTTTAAATGGATTGTAATAAGGATTGATAAAATGAATATATAATATTCCTTTTATTAAAAAATTAATATATGAATGTTAATTAACATTTAAATTTATTTCCTTCCATCTATCGTGAAAGTGTAAATAAATTTTTTGAATATATACAACCAAATGTGTCTATGGAAAATGTTATTTAGTTTATTTTTCTATATTTAATGGATTAATAAAAATAAATATTTTATTTATAAATATTTTATTAATATAATGTTTTAATTTCTATAGACTGTGGAATTATGATCAATTTAAATGGACCAAATATACCAATCCAAAACATACATAAAAATTGAAGTAGTTATAACCCAAAACGTTATTTTAAAAATAAATTATTAATAAATAGGTAACAAAATGGAATATGTAAATAATATATGGTATGATATATTTTTTCATTAATCTGGATTATATTTATAATAAACAGATATTTATTATTCATGAGGTTTTAACTTGTTTGAAAAATATCGAGACCTGATATAAGAGATTATCATCTCACAAATATTTCTATGAGAAACATTCCATATTCACCATTTAATTATTTTATTTGGGGTATATGCTACCAATTAATGTATTTTATAATGATTATTAAGAAATTTATTCATATTTACATGTCTATAAATTTTTATTTAATTCATGGGGATTATAATTCCAATGTCACCCAAGTGATCAGTGTTTGATGTTACAATCTCATTATTTATTACGATTATTTGTGACTGTAATTACAATTATGAGATATTATGATCTACGTCTCAATAAACTTATAAAATTTCTACACATAAGGTTATTTATGGAAAATACATAATATAATTTCATTTCCCTCTTATATTTCTATGTTGTTAGAAAAATTATTTAATGTTTTCACTATTTACAAATGTTAGATTAAAGAAATTTTTATCCATGTTTGAATTTTTAAAAAAAAAATTAAACCGAATTTTGTTGTTGTTTTTTGAACAAGTGTTTTTTTAATTTTTACCTATAATATAAATTAAATCATTATTTTTAAGTTTACGGATTTTATTATATTTCCCACATTCATAACCAATTGATGATAAAATATCACATTGAACGGAAAGATGAAGACCCAAAATTATGTCTCAATCATCCGGAATCTGTTATTAAAAAATGTTATACTGATGAAACTCTAAATAAATATGACAATAAACAGAAGTATAAAAAGAAAATGGATGATCTTCATGATATTGTTAAATTTTTGAATAGTGTTGAAAAATATAGTGATGGAATTTATTCAAGGAAATAAATTTAAAAATATTGAATCACTCCCAATATCCTGGGAAAAGGAAAAGGTAAAAAACTAGTTGGTGAATCAACATCACAAAAATATTTTCAGAAAATATTTTCAAAAGAATGAGGGGAATATAAAATGAAATATATTGGTCAACATCTCAGGGAAGTGGTTTATAGAGATGAAAATGAAGAAATTATAAATAATGTAACAATGTAAAATAAAGAAAGTGATAAAGAAAAGTAGAAAGCTGAAAAAGAACATACTTAGGATCAAAAGTTTTTGTCCGATATATTTCAAATAATGTTAGTAGTAGCCACAACATGAATGATACCATCAAATAATTAGATGACATAAGGAAAAATTATCAGAAATTACATTTTTAGAATGTCATTTATATCTCAAAAAAGAAGATGATTTTTTTTTCTGGAAATTGGAATTAGAATTTAGAAGACTTAGAAGCCAGAATTCATTGTGTGGAACTTCTTAATTATGGGGAAGACCCAAATTCAGAAAATAATATCACTTTAAAAAGAGACTAGTATGTTGTTCATGTAATTAGATGAATGGAAAAGACAATTCATTATTTTATAGTAATTTAAGAGAATATTGATTATGTTTTGGAAAAAAAAACAAAAAAAAAGTCTCTTTCAAAATTCATTGAAAAAGACTGTTCAAGCTCAAGAAATGTTCTAAAATATGTGAAGAAAGTACCAAGTATCATAGATTGTCTTAAAATTAGGTTGTGAAGTTATCTAAATAGTATGAGGAAACTATCAATACTCATAAGTATTCAATTGAAGATATAAGATGGATTGTGAATGAACTGTCTATTGAATTAAAAAAAATTGGTCTATGATACTGTTTTAATGATGAGGGATTTCAGTTGTTCCTATGTCATCTCATCTAATGGTTTCAAAAACATTTTAAAAAATATGTATTCTATTCAATCTCAAGTGTCAAAGATTATATTTTAAAAATATGCGTTGATTGAGTATAAAAATCAAATTATTTTGGCATATGATAGAATTATATTTGAGGATCAAATGACCAAATCCCATGGAGAAAAACATCATACATTGGAAGAGATGATGATATCTATGAAATATTTAAATCATAATCACGATAAGATATTCTCATAATAAGAATTTAAGATCAGTTCTCAATAAGAATCTTTTGACAAGATAATATATGATAGGAATGAATTTATTAAAATGAAGTCATTTTTGTTATACCTCTTAAATAAAGACAAGGAAAAGGAAATAAGGGAACAATTGAATTTTGTGAACTCTTGTTTTATAGTTTTTTCATTCATTAATGAAATTATATGACATTCACATATTGATTAATTGAATGTTTTCCATTATTTTGATGAATGTTCTTTCAATTATTCTAGATTGTCAAATTCATAATTTCTAAGAATTGATTATTTCTCTAACTCTTCATTTAGGTATGTGAATAATTTCTCTATTCTTATTTGAAAATAAGAAGGGGGACTAATGATTTATAAAAGTGTGGAGAATGAAATATAAAGGGCTATAAATTTTATAAATAGGTAAAATGTATTAGAAATTGGGAGAAACACTTACAAAGGAACCGAATATGATTCTAAGGGTATTTTTAATTTAAATAGGAGTTAGTTGTATTCAATACATTTTTAGAAAAAAATTTCAAACCCCAGGGATATAAGTATAAGGTTTAATTCCAAATAATAAAGTTTCATAAAAAAATTGGACACATGATTTACAATGAAATTATTTACATAATAATTCTAGTTTTTTCATTCCAAATGGGTGCATATTATTGAGTCTAATGTCGTTTTGAAATCATTATTCAATTTTTTTTAGAAATCCAAAAACACTTTCTTAAATACCAAATAAAATTTTATTTTGATGTCCAAATTTGTTTCAAAATGGAATCTTGCATCATTTTATCAAACTTTCTTTATGATATTTTAATTTATATTTTATCCATATAATTTCATTCAAATGCATATGATAATTATCATAATCATGAATTTTTTTAGAAAAAACTCATTCTTTGATTATCATAACGATGCTGAATATGAATTTTATTATACCCATCAAATTTGATTTTTTTAAACTAGAAACTTTTTTCATCATAAATAATATCATGTATCATACCAACATTTAAATTGTACTCAACGTCTTAAGAAGAATCATGAGACTTGGTTAAACTCATTTTATCATATTCCAAAAACTATATCGTATCAATAGAAAAAAAATTAATCAAAATTATGCCATGTATTCTATTTCAATACGATTTATAAAATGTTGTATTTGTTTTAGTTAAAATATGACCATTGCAGTTCCAAATGTCCAAGACCCTTCAAAATTTTAGGGGAAAATATGACCATTGGATTCCAAGATGACCGTTTGGACGTTGGCCTCTATATTCAAGGTCATTTGAATGACCTGAAAACTTTTGATGAATTCGGGACAATGCTCGAGAGCTCTATCAAAATGAATCTTTGTGAAAAATAATCTTAAGAGTTTTTGTGGTAAACTTATTTTTCAATGTACTTTTTACATCCATGAGTTTTAATTTCCATTGTACGACAACAATAATTGGAAATTACGATTGAGGGTATCCATGAATAGAAAGACATTAGTGGTGATCATTTTCAGAACATGAGATTTATAGGATACAAAGACAGAGGTGTGGATCACCTTCTAGGTCAAGGGATTGTGGGAATAGAAAGACAGAAGACAATAATCATATCTAGGGCTTAGCTTGAAATGGGTAAGAAAAAATTTCTTGAAGGTATAAATCAAGGGCCCTCTATCCAAGGTTATTAGGTACCCTTTTTTGTGATAAAATCATTATATTCTTTTAATTTTTTACATTTACATTACTCTGAAATAGAACGTGAAACATTTTGTATATTCCTATTTCTATTCAGTATTTAGTGACGACAATCGATTCATTTACCCAAATTGATTCTATATGATTTGTGATAGATTCATTAATTGTTTCAATTTGTTTATCTTAACCATTATTATTATTATCTTTATCGATTACTATGATTAAATCATTTCTTTATTATGAATATGACTAATTTAAAAAAAAGAACTATGGAATACTTATCATAACCTACTAATTATGATACATTGTTTGTTGGACCTAAATCCATGTCTAATTGTTCTTTAAATACTATAGAGGTTTGTGGATATGTTTAGTTTAATTATACTAAAATATGTTCCATTTATGTATAAAACAAATTTTTTAAAATATTAATTCACCCTTCCTATATTTTGTAATATTAATATTCATTTTTATCCAACAAAAACATTCCAAATCCTCTTAGTGACCTCAAACAGTACAACATATATTAAATATATCTTCACCTATTTTCCTTTACAATAGGGACACAACTAAGGGGAAACATTTACAAAAGATTATAACCAATAGAAAAATCCAAATGACATCTTCATTAATCCACATCATATTTATGTAAAATATATGCTATAAATAGATGCTGACATATATCTTGAATCTTTATAGATACATTATATTTATGTAAAATATTTTCTATTAATAGATGCTGACATATATCATGAATATTCATAGATGTCTCTAGTACCAAACACGGTCCCACTAATGATGCTTCATCAAGCTCAACTAAAAAAAGAGGTGACCTACACGATAAACTGTACGGATCCTATATAGGATCTATTCTAAATAATGAATGATAATTTTTGTTTAAGTGAAATCAAACATACCTAAATGTATTTCATATTATTAACCAAAATTTATATCATAGTGATAGAGAATATCCTCCATAATGTGAATAGCACACTCTATCTGAACATTCTTTTATGGATGATAAGAGGTATTCAACCTTATCCGAGTCCACAAAGCCTCTTGGATACATCTATAGAACCTTGATTTATACCAATGATCTATATATGAAAAATCTTTAGAAGGAATCCCATGTAACCAAATAATCTCCTTTATGTATAGCATACATAGATCTTCTATATTAATAGTTCCCTTGATCAAAATGAAATGACATCACTTTTCAATCTAATCAATCACCACCTAGAGAGAATTGATCCTTTGAGGAGTACATGGTAACCAAACAACAATGCCCATATATAACAATTCCTATATAGAAAAAAGCACAAGTAGAGGCCAAAAAACCCCAAGATGATTTATATTCTCTATATTTATATGTTTTTTTGGTGTTATAGCAGGACACATAATCGATAATGTCAGTCATCATACATTGGCACCATAACTTTTTTATCACATGACAATAAACCTATTTATTTCCTTGATGATAAACACATGAATAATAATTAATATGAAACCAAATAGATCTCCTAAAAAATACAGGGATGAGAAATTAATCCCTAATACGAAGAATACAATTTGAAGGGATAGATGAACTACAACCATATTGGGTTTCTCTAGTTCATCTAAAATCATTATCATTCTACTAAATCGATATAATATAAAAATATATAGAGTATGATAACTAAAAAATAGTCATAAATATTCAAAAAAATATACTCATGATCTTCCACGTGAAACTGAAAAAAAAAATCCATATTAGGTTACACTCTTCGATTGATTAAAATACTACTTGAGATGACACATTCCTACTAAGAGGATCAACATTGAAATTCCCCTTATCAAGGGTGTAGGCGATATCAAAATCAATAATATGATGATATTCCAGCCATCGCCGTTGTTTGAGATTCATGCCTTATGAAAAAAGATATCACTCTACATTGTTTGTCCACAAAATACTATGAACCTATACTGAGAATATAGTTCCTCCAACAATTATGTTCATCCATAACTGTAGAATTTTCTAAATCATGACTGTGGTAATTCTTCTCATGTGGTTAATACTAAAGATAACTCCAAGCTACCACATGTTCATAAAGCATGAGTATAATAACCAAACCATTGTACAAAGAATCACTGAAACCCATATACCATTTTACTAGATTAGGTTATTTCCAAATATGAGATGATGATAGCTCTTTTTTCTTCTCTTCAAAATATGACAAACACTTCCTATTCCATATTAATTTCTTCTCTTTCCAAGTAATATCATTCATATGTGACACCATATTTGAGAAATAATTATAAGAGTATTGATACCATCTAGAATAATCAAGGATTCTTCTAATCTTGAAGGTATTATATGGATAATACCATGAAAATACAACCTCTACCATCTCAAGATCAAATGATAATCCATTCCTAGAAATCAAATTCATTAGGAACTTCACGTCTTGGACACATAAATTTAATATTAATAGTGTTACATATAAACAAAAACACCTTAGGATATCTATAACCTAAATCAATTGGTGTTTATTATCATGCTCAGATCTCACATTAACAGAAATGTTATCCACAAACATTACAAAAAAATCAACAAATTGGTGGAATATTATATTAAAAAAACATAGAAACTACCTGAGTGCTAGTCGGACCAAATTAAATTATAATAGTTTCTAAATAGGGATAACTTCTATGGAATGTCCTATTTTCTATATCACACTCACAAACAATAAGCTGATGACAACCCTCCTCATGATCAATCATAGAAGACCTGTTTTCCACCATTAACTTGTCAAACAATACATCCACA
This sequence comes from Viscum album, assembly GCA_963277665.1. Classification (NCBI taxonomy): domain Eukaryota; kingdom Viridiplantae; phylum Streptophyta; class Magnoliopsida; order Santalales; family Viscaceae; genus Viscum; species Viscum album. The sequence continues at coordinate 1,417,696,118 of OY728142.1, forward strand.
TGAGGAAAATGATACTTATTCCTAATTTTTAATCAAGTCAACTTATAACATATCATTCACAATCAGAGTGACATGTGTGGCTTCATGGAAATGAGAACTAGAAATTCCGATGGAGAAAATATAGTTAGAATAACAGTTTTATATTAGGATATCAAAATGTATCTGGAGATCTTGTATCACCACATTTTCTAGAAGATACGAAGGTATCAAAACTAGACTTGTACCCAGAACAAGGTTAATTATTATATCTAAATCCCTCTCTGAGAGGATTACCAATAAATCCATCTAGTAAAATCCCAAATTTTATTAGGAATATCATCAATAAAATAAACATCATCATGTTCAACAAAAATTGTAGACAAAAAACTCCAGACCTCACGGAGAAGAAGGTCCCTCATGAACAAATCTTAGATCCCACTCTCCCTAAAGCACCCATGAGATCCCATAAAATGTAAGAAATAAGAAACAATGATGAAAAAAATTAAAACATGGAACAATGAGTAACATGTTTAACTATATCGATGAGGACATCAATAAAATCAAGATCAAGAATGAGAAAATTTCCAACAAACTATACATCAGCTATCGATATGACACAAGAATGAAACCGTAACCCCTATTATTTCCTATTAACAAGAGGAGAAGCGAAATATCTCAAAATGGGGATGAGTTAAATTATATGGTTATTATAATTGAAAAAATTGATATATATAAATAATTGGGGGACAACCGTGTAAAATAAAGAAATATCTACAGATGATGCAACAGTGATGGTACCTCTCAGTATCACATGAAACACATTTACCTCAATGTAAGCTCCCCTATTTCATAAAGGTACTTTAGTCCCAATCCTAATGTCTAGATCACTATAGTCTTTTAAGAATCTAACAACACCATACTATCATTTGATATAGGAGATCTTTATCCATATCAAGTAATAGAGATATACTGACAAAAACATTTGAGATGACCAAAATGTCCACAACTATTACAAATATTTGTAGGTGAAGAAAAGGAATTATATGTGTGTACAAACATTACACACTAATAGAAATTCTTATTCAAACCACTTACTTCAACAAGAGTTTCGATTATTCATTCTATTGAGAACCTTCTCCACCATTCCTTCACTAATGCAACGACATCCCCTTTTCCCCTAGTAGGTCATCGATGCTTCCACATGGTGTATGAAAATGGGTGTAATATCCATCAATTCTTAATGAATTAGGTTTTAAAATAATATCCATTTCCATTATCTCCATATTTGTCAAAATCACTATTATAGATACCTATGATAAATAACCAGTCACAACCTACATAGGTATTTATGATATTTTAGTTAGTCATTGTTAATATCCTCATATAAAAAATAATCCAATTATGGAAAAAAATTGACATACAAACACTGAACACTCTTCCGTCTGCAAATATAAGAACTTCAAAGACTCCTCCATCATTAAAGATGAGAAAAAAATCTTCTAGAATAAGCGAGTAATGAAGTCATTCCAACTAAATCCCACATGCCTATACCCATGTTCAATAGAATCCCACCATTTATTATTAGGACCCTCAAGATTGAACACTATGAAAATCACCTTAATAGTCTCATGTATATATATCTATAATATCAAATATATATTGAATATTTTCATGATAGTCCATCGGCTATTGAGATTCATTAATTCCATTAATGGGGGGTGGCGTCTCATAAAAGAACAACCATGATAAATCTCATAATCCAAAAGCTCATGATTGTACAATTCTAACTTCATTTATAGATTTAAGTTTATTATATTAGGCCACACGAACCTAAACCTTGATAGAATCAATAAATTTATTATTCATAAGATGATTTCCATGATGGTAATCCATTTCACTATCCTGAGGAAATCACGTAACATGTCTTGGAGGCATATCGATTCAAAAAAAAAAAATAATAAATGATCAAAAAATAGAATAGTCATAGTTTAAACTAGAAATAACATATCTAAAACCGATATTAACCTAAATAACTCAAAATAGGGGACACAGGTCCCAACAACACATGGAATCTTGAGTCTTATCATAGAATGTTTTGGCAAGGCACTCTCCACAATATACCTCTCATGTCCAGAAAATTCTACATTCAGTCTACAAAAACCCCACAAAAAAGGTATTTAGATGAAATACCTTATATGATACCAAACAATGATGAACTCAACATGAATACGCACTCAAAATGATACACGACCCAGATTTACACATTCTCAAAGGGTGTTCACGATCCTCACAGGATGGTGTCTATCACCCAGGAAACAAAAACAAATATAGAGAATGATTTCGCCCAAACTGAAGCATAAAACTTGTAATATATGCCAATATACAAAAAGAAATAATCTAATTAAATATTAATATATTTTTTGTAACAGAAATAAAACAATAAGAGTGATACAACATACAAATTATAAAAATAATTTCCAAGAGACAAGTCCAATACCAAAATATGAAAAGGCTAAAATAGCTACTTTGAATTTCTCCAAGTGATGGAATGGGAAACAAACCACCATCTCACCATCCATCTACAGAATCCTAGATAATAGAAAAATTTTCTTCCTAGCTATTGAAAATTTCGTTTCCCTACATTGTATGTCGTACCCATATCTACACACCCCTAATGAGGTATACAATGTGTGGGATAAAATGATTAATAGTGTCTCACCTAGGTGTTCCATATCAACTCATTGAACAGTAATCTAGTCATTCTCTTCTATAAATAAAATCAGAAATGATATATAGTTTACTAGTTTTTATCTAAATCATGAGAAAATAATTTAATAACAACATTTCCTACACATCCAAATAAATAAATTAAATTGGTTTCAAAGAACTACTTATACATATATCAACATAATTATATCAAGTTAAACCAAATAATTCATGACATATAATATTAAATCCATGGTAGTAATGTGAAAATATTACAAACCAAAAGCATCCCAAATCATCCATGAAGAATAGGTAACAAAACACAAAGGATTATAATAGGTTAGGGTAGCTTTACTACTTTCACCTAAACATATACAATCATAGATATATAAACCCTCTACACTTATAAAAAAGTCATATAAATAGAGTAACCCCCAATAAATTGATCCCCTAATAGGTCCATAAAGTCACTAGAAAAAAAGGCCTACGGATAAGAGGAAATACCCATAAAGAAACCCCTTGATTTTGGATGAAGATATTTGAAAACCCTTCAACCAATGTTCCCAAATTTTTCCGTATTTTATATTTTCCAAAAAATTTCATCATATCAATATTTGGAAACCATTTCATAAAAAAATTTGAAAATTCATTGAAAAACACTTTCCATTTACAATAAAACGGGAATTTTTTTTAATAAAAAACATTTCCACACACACAAATATAATAACTAATATCATTACATTTTAGTTAATAAAACACATAATTAGAAATTGGAAGAGTTTAGTTCAAAAAAAATTCTATAGAGGGAACCACCGACCTCAAAACACAGGTTACACACACTAGTAACAAGATAAACTATAATAAATTGTCAAATATTGATAATAGAGGCCCTATAATCAATCAATATATCTTATATTAGATTAAATGTTTTATAAGGGACACATAATAATATGAAAAAACAAAACACCCCTAAAGAATGCACACCCGCCACCCCCAACCAAAAGGAATCAACCCCTTTAACAAAACCCGAATGCAATCAAGATGGAAACATAAAGAACATCACCATTGGTCAATAGATCATGTAACACAACATAAAATAAGTATTTATATTACATGCATTGAATAATAAGAAATTTTTACCCACTAAGAGATACACCATAGAAAACCCTACTGGTCGAATGAGAAAAAATCAATCTTGAAGGGTGGAGGTTAAATAAATCGCAGGAGAGGAGCGGTATGTCACGGTGAAGGAGGGTTGTAGAAGATTGACAAAAATATCACTTTTATGGAACCCTAAAATCCCTATCATTTACTTTTTAACATTTTGTAATCCCTTTACATGACAAGTAATCTACATTGATCAAATACACTGAAAAATCCCAGATCCATTTATTCAAATCATGACATTAGCATTAAAATGTATGTAATGTTTACAAGGAATGTATTCCATCTCACTGTGTACTCATCTCAAAACATAATGCTCAAAAACATGACACATCGCGTTCTCTATACCTAACATGTTAATTTCTTACAGATAGTGAAAACTACATATTCATACCCAAAAATCTAATACTCCTTGGGTGTTCTATGAAATCACATGGTACCCAAAAACTCTATTAAACATTTATACCAAGACTCCATTAATTTAATCTAACATACATCTCTGAAAATTAATTCATTTTCTCTAAAAATTCTCTCAATCATTAGAAGTCCCAAGTGGAACCCAATTAATGAGTAAAATAAGAAAAGAGAAGGGAATTTATGGAAAGTGGAAAAAATTATGTTACAATGTTCCATTTTAAATCCCTTATAAAAACCACAATGGTTACCTCCCTCCATCATTCCATTGATAATAAGGAACATTATCCAACATGTTGTAGAGCTATAATGGGTATCACCTTTCATATATCCTAAATCAGAATCACCCATTTTCAAGAAATATTATGGAAATAAACCCATTTTAGATTATTTATTACAAATAAGAAATTCTAAAATATTTTTATATACTACCATATCATTAATAAGATATTTTATTTTTTCAAAGTTTCATCATAAAACCATATAAAAACCCTTTTGAACCTAGATGGATAACGCTTTTGGATATTTGGAATAAACCTTTCATTTCCAAACCCATTTTCAAATACACAATACATAGAATGAAGGGGAATATATTTGTTCTTAATAATAATACAAGAATTATTTTAATAGACTCTATAAATGGAAGAATGTATACAATAGTATGAAAAGTCGTTTTCCCCAAATATGCTACAACAGAACATTTAATTTGACTTTTGTAAATAAATTCCAAATATTCCGTAAAAAACAAATTTTTACACCATTAAATAAATTTCAAGAGAAACATAAAACTATATTTATATTTATTTTATGTAAATATAAATTTATTAATATATTATTTTTTTAAATATGGACTTGGAGGAAAATGATTTGGAAAGGAAACATTTAGAGATTATTTTAAAATAATGTACCTTACCTTGAGTCCAAATTGTCATGTATGTTCAGTATCTTCCATAATAAAAAATAAATGTAATTTTTTTTAAAAAATATGGAACTTCTTGTTTTTTATTATTTATCTTACCATGTAATAATAAATTACTTAATCAATCTGAATAATGTTAGTTATTTTGACAATATTTGACTGATATGTCCAAAATGACATCAAAAGGTTGAATATTGTCAAATAGGTTATTATTACATCATCTACATCATAATAATTTTTAAATTTTTATATAAATTATTTTCTAAAACCAATATATATTGGTGGTTGTGAAAACTGAGATGGGATATAATCATGATGACGGTAGGTTATGCTTAGGCATGAGCAACACTTCCATTTTCAACAATCATTTTAGAAAGAGGATAAGAATTATTTATATTTCCGAACTAAAAATTATAGCATAAATAAAATAGTATTTCATTAAATATAATTATATATATATCATCCTTGTGAAATGTAGTTGAAAAATTAAACATGTTACTTTAGGGATCCAGAACTCTCCATGTACGAACACACAATGTCATCATTTCTCAGCTGATGGATAAGTAAGAAATAATATAATGCTTTACCTTTTAATAATGATAAATAATCAATAAATATTATATATAATGATCAATTTCAACAGTATAACCAAATGTGAGAGGTGGTTATGGATAATGAATGGCATTGGTTCATGAGTTGGTAGTCTGACATACACACAAATGAACGTTTTGTTTCACATTTGATGGGGGTGGTGATAGATGATGGAAATAAAATTAACACAATAAAATATAATTATATTGGAGATACTGATATAATTAAATTATCATGGATTAAAAAGACATTAAGGTGGCATAATTAGAAATAAAAGAACTCTATCAATTAAGATCTATACATCTTCTTGGTAAAACCTCTTAAATTTTACATAAAAATATTTCTTAGGACTGTTCTATTAGTTTTAAACCCCTATCCCATTAATATTATTAGAAGATTATGTATGTTTTTTATAATTATCTTTTTTGTTTTTAACCTGATTTAACCATTTTTGATGATTAATGTGATAACATTTCTTATTCATTATGGGTAAATATATTTACTATAAAAAGAAAATTATCACATAAAAAAATTTATTGGTCTTTTTATCCTTATATTAATCCATAAGAGGATAATAGTATTTTTTATAATTTTATGTCATCTAATAAATTATTTTTTTATTATAAAATATCATCAACATCAATTTTTTAACTATCAATTTATTTGAATATAATAATATCAAAACAAAAAATTTAATTAATATTATAATAAATCTAAAAACCCATAATATTTTTTGTTTATCTAAAAAATTAATTGAAAAATATAATTATTTAAATTATATAACTTTTCATATTTTTAAAATAATTTATTTTATTATTTTATTACTATTTTCTCAATGTCAAAATCAAATATATATGGAAAAATATTCCATATTTTTTAATAATTAGATGAAAATGGATAAAAAATTTCATGAAAAATAAAAAAAATAAATTTGAAGGATATTTTTCGTTCTTATCAAATTATTTTTAACCCTTAGTCACATTATTTACTCTTTATGGTGGATACAAAAAAATACATAAGGTTGAATGTTGAGAAAAAATAAAGTAAACAATTTAATAAAATAAAATATACTAATTAAAAATATATAATACATTTTTACATATTTATATAATGTATTTTGGAGTATTTAATTTAAAATTAGACATGTAAAATATGATGGAAAACAAATTTTCTAAAAAATGATAATTTCTAGTAAAAACAATTTTATATAAAATTAATCCCCAAAAACATACATGGATAATTTTAAATCAAAATGAATAATTTATTTAAAAAATAATCCAAAATGTAAATATACATTATAAATAGTTTTAAATAAAATAACATTTCCCATAGAAATAACTATTTTTCCCCATTCATTGAAAAATCAATCTTCTAAAAAATTCTAAAAAATTCATTCTATGATAAATTTTGTAGGATGATTTAAAAAACTAATTAGTTATTATATATAAAATTATATTTTTTAAAACTAATCATTTAAATAAATAATTACAAGAAAGTGTTTTTTAAAACTATTTAGATTTTATTTTATAAATTACTTGATAGGTGTATAATGAATGTAACTATTAATCTCATTAATACTGATAAATATTAAAATGATTTATTCAACCATTACATTGTTTGTTACATAGTGAGGTTTATGATATAGAGTGAAAATACATTTTAGGGACATTATGTGGTTACTATTTTTTGGAATATCTTTGGATGACTAACAACATGCCGAGAAGTACCCTCAACTCTGACTTTTGATCCATTTCATGATGCAACGTCAAACCTTTAACAATCCACTAGAATCATGACACTTTATAAAAAATAATCAAACATTGATATGTCACTACTTGGAACAAATATTTAATATTCTTGAAAATTTTAGAGATAACCATAACATCATATTAAAAAATATATTTTAAACAAAACATACTATAATTAATTTTAATACTAAAATAAACAATGAATCATTAATAAGAAAAAAAATTATTTTGAAATCACAATAATTTAACATTAATTGGATAAAAAATTATCATCCTTTCAATATATAAATAATTTACATTTTTTCAATATCAAACACTACAACAAAAATCGCATTTAGCGGTGGTCTTTTAGCGGCGGTTTAAAAAACCTCCGCGAAACCTTTTCTTTAAAGGGTTTCCAAGCAGTTGATTTAAAAACGCCACTAAACCCATTTATTTTATTATAGTCATGACACTCCCCCCCCCCCCCACTCCCAAGCTGACCCCTTTATCCCCCCGACCATGTCGAGCCCCAACCGTAGGTCTGCTCCCCTCCCTTGCTGCCGGTGACATCGTCGCTTGTCGCCACTGACCCCCTTCTCCCCCGGACACCCACGACACCACCTTCTCCCGTTGACCCTATCTATTTTCTACCCTAGGTCGGCTCCCCTCTCCGGCCTCTGGTGGTTTGCATAGTGGTAGGTATGCTTTTTCATGTTTTGTTATTCTTTGGATATTTGTGTATTAGCCTTTTCATCAAGGATATAATTTCTGATTTATCTTTTATATGTGATATTGTTTTTCATTTTATGTTCGAATTATGTAATGGTTTTGTTTATGAGTTTTTTTGATTAATTTTATTGTGTTATACTCTTTGTGGATCTTTTAATAGTACAAAAAACTATTTATTTTTGTGCATGTTTGTCTGATTGTGATATTTGATGAGTGGACCATAGTGCGGGAGGGAGATAGTTAAACTAATGTAGGTTCGATTTAGTTGATATGTTTATTCATTTCGGAATTACTATTCTCATTTCACATTTTCATTAGAGGTTTTTGGGATTATCTTATCGAGTATACTCATATAATCTCTCCCACATATATAAATATGTTTTAAAGGATTCCAATGGATATTTGGTGGACGAGGTACACATTTCTATTGTGAGGAATGTAGTTTCTTTTAGATTCATATTCATAGGAGTTTACTTTTGATATATATTTTTCATAATTTTTTTATGCATGGAAATTACATGAATTATGGATTGGGTTTTATTTTATATCTATTCAATTTGATCGGTGGTTTATTTTATATTTCTAAGATTATGGGGGTAATGAATAATTTCAAGGGTAGTTTAACACTTAAACTATGTAGTGATAGAAAACAAAAAACAAAAAAAACCATTGATCACCATGCATGAAACCTAAAGAAAAACAATAAATAAAATGATCAAATTATTATATACCTTACACTGAAGAGAATAAACTTTTATCTTTATTCATTACATATGATAAATATAACTCAAGGGTATCCAAAAGATTCCCCTCTACATAGTTTATCCATGCGTTGAACGAATTCACCAAACATTTAGGTGGTACTCTTTATCAAACCATGATACGCAAGTTTCTCTTGAGTTTTAGGATAAAAGACGAAACATAGCACTGAAGAATATGAGATATTCATCCAAGATCTTACACAAGAATTATACACACAACTTTTTGACCCTCTACCTTTATATAATCTATTATAAATGACCCCCAATAGCCCAAACATTTACTCATGTGTTAGATAACACATGAGTAAATAACATATGGTTACTTTAGTTTTTATCCTATTGATGGAATGTGTACTGATAATAATCATATAAAAACAACTTTTAATATCCCTTTATTTAATGATATCTTATGTGGTGGTAAAAATATATAATCATAAAAATGATATACAACTAACCCTTTATATGTAATATAATATTCCATGTTTTAATTATAGAAATGAATATGATATAACATATAATTCATCATATGTGTATGGATTTAGGGAATATCTCCATCAATATCCTACTTTAACTAATGCCTCATAGACATAGTTCTATTTCCTCTTATATTAAATCAGGTATAATAATATATGAAACCATATATGAAAATAATTTGGGATATCTTAAAAAAAAATACAAATCTATCATTAACTTCAATTTATATCACATCATATATAATACCTGGTGATTGTCCATACCAAACTCTTTTAAGATAAATTGTAAAACACTTTTAAAGAATATCTATGTGCTAAAAAATAACAATTCATTCAAGTATAATGTTTTACCCCACAATGCTTTATAACATTAATAAAAAATATGAATTACCTAATTTATGAATGTATGCAAATAACAACCTCTAGAAAAGAACCAATGAAAATCATGTTTCCAAGGGATATCACATGATCTCCATAAAATACTTGTACCTATATACCAATATCTACCATCTGCATCATATAAAGTCGTGCATCTTATATGATCCCTTTTTCTAAAACATTGAGTTCCCATGAGAAAAGAACCAATACAATCATTGATTCTCTTAGTTAAGGCTTGGAACCCTCTTTTTAATTCTAGAATAATCCCCTTTTAATGTAATTATAGATTCAACAGGTGACATTACTTCAGCATGAAACTTCTAGACCATGTTTTGAAGAAACAAAGTGGTTTCTTAACAACAATTGTTGAGTCAGGATTAGCCATGACACGTTTTGATCATATTTTATATCAAATGATATTTGAAATAATTATTACATCACTTATTTCATGCATTTTTTTGTTTTAATTAGATATTCATTTAGCTGAATAACATGCAATGTATTAGCACATCCACCCATGGATCATATCTCCTCTGATATTTTAGGCCACTTCAAAAAATGGTTAAAATTAATTAATTTAATGGGATAGGGGAACCTACTACTTTCTTATGTTGAGTAATGTGGTTGGACATTGTTCACTCACCCTAATATCCAAATTTAATTCTAATCATTTATGGTGGTACTACATTAGATGACAACACTATTAAATATTTCTTCAATAATGTTAAATTTAAAATCATCTTTTTCCTAGTCATTGGGGTTCAACCTAGTAGTGGGAGTAATCAAAATTTTATATATTTTATCGATTTATAAACTATGCAACTTACATGAACTCTTTGTTATAATTATTTTCCATTCAAGGATAATTCCACATGTCTTATTCTCAGGATTTTTTGTTTTTTAAATGAGACCACATAATCATTTTTCTTAAAATACTTCCTTCAATTCCATCAAGAACAAATTTTCATTTCAATATTGGGTGAATCCAATAAATTAATGCTCCTTTATTTCATTTGTGAGAAAGATTCCCCACTTTATTCATCATCCAAATTTAATTCTCCTTTAGTTTAAATTTTATTTTTCGTCAGGTTTAGATTCATATTTTCATTGCTTGTTTATTATGTTTCATACTACAATGTTATAACTGGTACTCAAAGTCCCTATAACTACATCATCAATGATAAGGAGAGAATTTTTTTCAATTACATGTAACTATTTTCAATATATATATACCATCGATTATTTCCAAATCCCCTTAGGGGTACATTTTTTGTATGAGTTATGAAAATTTAGGCCATACATATTCAATATTGGGGGTACCAATTTAAAACCATGTATTGTGGGGATTCAAAATAATAAGACCCTAATTGTGTATGTGAAATAAAGTATTTATTAAATAAGATTCTATATATTGAACCATCATTGAACATGAAACAAACTTGTTAAAATGTATATTTCCTAAGAAAATACTCAATATATTCTTGTTTCATCAAGTGATTTTGTAATCACAAGTGTATATGCATAAACATGCATGCACATATGTACTTTTATTTTCTAGTTGGTGATTTAACATATATATATATATATATATAGGAAAACCTTACGTACCATATTTATATATTTTTTCAACTAGTATATATGAATCTCTCTCCGTATTTAGTAATAGTTTTGTGTTTTAATTTTTTTTAATATCGTGTAGGCACATTATGACATACATGGATAAAAGCTGGATCACATTATCGAGGAACACACCTCAGTATATTAAGGGTTTTAATGATTTTTTATATTTTCCAATTTCCAATCGATATGTTTAAGGGATAATAAGAGGTCCATGTCCTAAATGTAAATTTAGAAGTTGGTTGAAGAGAGATGAAGTTTACAAACATTTAATATTAAGGAAATTCCCTGGTCAATATTTGCATTAGATTTTTCATAGATAATTGAACATTTCTGAAAGGTTGAGCACAGATGTCAATCCACAAAATGACCTCACAACTTTTTTGAAAATAAAAAATGAAATGAGAAACCTTATAAATGATGCATTCGTCACAGAAAGAGACCATTATCAACATCAAAACATATCAAAAAAACCATATGAGGGTGATACAAAGAGCAATGAGACAAGTGATGTTTTTTTGACTGTAGGAAAACCATATCAAGATTGTAACATATCAGTGGATCATCCTCTTAATTCTGCAGAGACTAATCCAAGAGAAAACATCACTAAATAAAAATATGTTTCTTGATTTAGTTGATGATGGAAATAAAGAGTTGTATAGTGTATTTTTGAAATATTCAAAACATTCTTTTATGATTATGTTGCACCATATCTAATGTCTATGTGGAATTATAAATAAGGCAATGTCCATGATATTGGAAATTTTGCATGATGAATTTCCTGAAGCAAACATCCCCATGTATTTTTATGATATGAAAAAAGTTGTTAATAGGCTTGATCTGAATTATATAAAAATACATGTGTGTCCCAATGACTGTATGCTTTTTTGGCGAGAGGATTCAAGTCGATGGGATTGTAAAACATGTTCTTCTTCTAGATGGAATTAAATGGGTGATGTTGGAAGTCATAATCAACATACATTCATGAAGAAGAAGAAAAGGAACACACCTGCAAAGGTTTTACATTTATTTTATTTAAATCCCCAATTGAAAATATTATTGTTGTCTTTGAAAACTGCCAAACACATGAAGTGGATTTCAGTAGATAATATCAATGATGGGTTAATGAGACATCCACAAGATTCAAAATCATGGAAGAAATAGTATTCATTACACCATGATTTATCAGCTAATCTGAGTAATATTCTATTTGGATTTGTTAATGATGGATTCAACCAATTTGAGACTTTGAGTACAAGTTATTAAATTTGGCCAGTGGTTTTGATCCCTTACAATCTTCCTCTGTGGATGTGTATAAAACAAACTTGTTTTATAATTTTGATGATTATTCCTAGAAAAAATGCCTAGAAATGATATTGATGTATACTTTCACCCTTAAATTGAAGAATTATAGGAGTTGTGAAGCAACATTATTGACACATTTGACGCTTCTTCTAATACAATGTTCAAAATGCATGTTGCTCTAATGTGAACAATTAGTGACTTCCCTAGGATTGGGAATTTAACTAGATTGAATAGTTAATTGGCTTGGATTTTCCTATTTGTAACTTTGATTTTCAGCCCAAAAGACTACCACACAGTAGAAAATGGTGTTTCTTGTGCCATCAAAGATTTCTCGATGCATATCATAGATTTTAGCTGAACAGATCAAAATTTAATAGTTTCATTGATCGGAGACAACCTCTAAATTTGTCAACTAGTTATGAAATATTGACACAACATGGAAGTATTGAATCCTAATTTGGGATGGTTTTTCATTTGAATAATAGTGGGAAACAGGTTCGAAGTTCAAATTCAAGAGAAATCATAACACAACAATGGAAGATATAAAAGTTTATTCATCAAACTTCTAAATTGGGAATTTAATTTGTTGTAGTATAATCTTGATGTGATGTATATTGAGAAGAATGTCTTTGAAAATTTGATTTTTACATTGCTTATTGATCATGGAATGTAGAAAGATCATCTCAATGCTCAAAAATTCTTACAAGTAATGAACATTAAATGTGACCTTTGGCTAGATAAGAATGAAAATTATCCTACGGTAATTTTTGAAAAGAAAAATAGGGTTAATGATACATTGAATTGAATTTTATAGAATGATAAGGTATTTCATGGGTATTCAAGTAACATCTCGATGTGTGTTGACTTGCATAATTGTATGTTACATGGATTGAAAAGGTATGATATACATATTTTCTTACAACATTTACTACCATTGGCATGGCATACATTATTGCCTAAAAATATTACTGCTATTGTACTCCAATTCAGAACATTTTTTAGGATACTATGTGATAATTATGTACATTCATTTCATCCTTACAACCTCCAAGAGAGGTTTGTATTGACCCATTGTGTAATGAATATGATCTTTCTTTCTTCATTTTTTACTGTAAAGATGCATTTAACTGTGAATTTGTTTGAGGAAGCTAAATTAGGTGGCCTCGTTCATTATCAATGGATGAATATAATTGAGAGGTACTTAATATATATGTTTTTAGTTAAGTAATCAAATTTTGGAACTTAATTATATTCATAATTATGATTATTTTATTTCATAGATATCTTGGGCATTTGAAATATTATGTGAGAAATAAAGCTCAAATAGAAGGCTCTATTACTGAAGGATATTTGGTTGAGGAGTGTCCTACATTTTATTCTAGATACATGGATTATATTTAGACAAGATTTAATTAAGATGTATGTGTTGATTACACGTCGACTCAATCAAAAATACATCATAAATAAAAAAATATTTCCTGCTATTGGCCGATCAGTTGGGAGGACCACAAATGTGACACTGAATGAATTGAAATTATTACAGGCACATATATTTGTGCTACTAAATAGTGAAATTGCAGATTGATTTGTTGAAGAGTTGAGGATACAAAAAAGAGACAAATGAGAGGCCAGACATGGAATGAGAATGATATAACGAAAGATGTTAATAAAGAGCTTGTAGAATGGTTGGAACAACGTGTATGTTCATAAATTTTACAATAAATATGAATATTAGTTTGAAACATATATTTTGAAAATCTAATAATGTTTATTGATTTTTCTTAGATCAAGAATACTAATATTTGAGAATAGGTGTCAGAAGATTTGATGTTTCTATCTCGAGGTCCGCAAAAACAAGTTAAAAAGTTCGACGCTTACAACGTGTATGACTTTAGATTTCATACAGTCAATTGAAAATAGGGTTTGAAAACATTGAATAGTGGTATATTTACATTTGTTGATGTGGAATAATATGTAAATATGATAGATATTATTGAATTAAACTACCACATATATTTTTCAGTTTTTTTATTCAAATACAATTTGGTCGATATTATTAGAGGTGATAAAAAAGATTCCTTGGAATTTACTTATGTCAACATCTATCACTTGACGGATGTTTCTGATGGTGAACAGCATGATCCATATATATTATCATCACACAAAAAATATTATATTATGTGAATTATTTTTTGGATGATGGGTGGAGTGTAATTTCTCACATAATACAAAGATATTTGTATTATATGGGTGATGAAGTAGAAGATTTGACCTCAGAAATTAAATCAAATCAACAACAACAAGAAGAACTATTTTCCTAAATGATATTGAAAATATTAGTCTAGAAAGGATGAATGAAGTGGTTGAATAAATGGAGCACGAAACAGACATGATTGATTGGGAAAATTATTGTATTTACAGTTATATATTCATTCAACAACCACTTATTTCATTTGTGCTGACATTCATTATCTATGTTATTTATATTTTGTTTGTTAGTAATAAGAATATATTATCAATTTTAAATTGTTTTTTCATAATTTTATTGAAATATATGTTCTAAAATTAATTTTAATTGATTAAATATCATGAATGCCAAGGATTAAGTGATACACTACTTAATCCTCTACTACGACAGATGACAATCCATCTGTCTCCCTCCATACAACATCTCAACTACCTGCTACCAGCATTCATGCACAATCTCCCCTTGCACCATCTCTCAAACACTCTGTGAGCATCCCTTTAGATACTGAGTAGTCGAATCCCCATTTATTAGCCTCATCAGTTGGGCAGAGGCATGCCACTTCTAGTTCATCATGGATATACTGGAGGGTCACTGTTATAGGTACAAGTTTTAATATAAATAAATTTATTGAACTTTTTTTATACTAAATATTTGTTCATTGAAGATGAAAAAAATTCAACTATGGAGAAAAATATAAAAAGTTCAGATGTGTGGAATATTAATGGAGAGAAGATAGTTGTCACATCTGATTCATATGGGGTCCCTGTGGATGACACGGTGGGATTACTTGGACCAATTCTAGGATAGCTGATAGTAGAGCCCATTTTCCTTCAATTTCTTATTATGATTGGAGACATATTCCTCCATGTTGGAAATATGAAGTTTTTGATTCGCAAATAATGTTAATTTTAATACATTATGGTGTAATTTACTGTAATCATATTAATATGTTCAAAATGAATTTTTGTATACAGAATTTTTTCCACTTTACAGTTGCTGATGTGATAGCACGAAAGAGGACATTGAAAAAATCATGGTATGAAATGAAAATACATCAAATGGAGATTTTGGGGTGATGTCCAAAAACTTCATTGACCTTCCAATAAATGTATGTAAGGCTACCCAGTGGGGTACCCAAAAACAGTGGAAACTTTTAGTTGAAAGACATTGTGAAGAGAAGCAGATGTTATTTAGATATATATTATTATATAAACCTAATTTTATGATTATAAATGTATATAAAGAGGATATGACATTGAATAAATTACTATTAAATTTCATTTTATTTTTTTCAGGATCTCTCAATAAAGAATACATCAAGCTGGGATAAGAAAGTCATCCCTCACACTACGTGGTCAAAAAGCTTTTCTAGAAGGAGATCGACTTTGGTAATCTTTTCATTAGTTGAAATATTTTTTAATAAAATATTATATGTTTAATATATAAAATTTTTAATGTACCATTGTTTAATACAGTCACATAGTTTAGGGCATGAAGCATCTAGAACTAAAGTGTGGTTGGATGTTCATAAAACATCTGATGGACGTTATGTTAATGAGACTGCCAAAGAATTTGGGGTATAAACTCTTTTTTTATTATAATAACTTATTATCAGTTTTTACTATGTTAAAATATATTGATATTTGATTTATAGCTAATAATTAAAGAACTATGGGATGTTAATCCTAGGCCATCCTACTCAGTCTCCCAAGATAACCCAGTTGCTAAAGTCCTTGGGAAGGTACATCCTGGTAGAGTGTGCACGATGGGTTTGGGAACAGTACCATCTAAGGTTTTTGGCAGTCCACCCAAGATTGAAGTTGCATCTACTCCTGGTTTTAGTCAGTCCATACCTGGAGATGCTCAGAAAGAGATTTTTTTTCTACAAAACACATTTCCTGAGTAGGGGGATCAAATATCGGCTTTGCATAAAGTGTTGACTGATATACATCAATAGATAAGCATATATTACCCTGGTGGTACTGTATCAACTGGTGGTGAGTGGGTAAATAAAAAAAATTCAAAATCATTTAGTATGGAAACTTTAATTGGTTTTAAGTTCAAAAATAAATATTTAACACTTTAATTTTCAATATAATGTTTTTACAGGTGGTAACAGGAAGTGGAGATGGAGGTGGAGAGGGTGACGATATGTGTTCATCATCGGACAATGATTAGTAGTATTATTTATATGTCGTAGGTGGAGAGGGTGAAGATATTTGTTCATCGTCGGTTTGTATATGTATCATGTGTGGTATATAGTTTCAACCAAACATTTTCATTACCTAAAATTTTCTTGAATTGTCAAGTTTCCTTTTATTTATTTTATTGATTTATGATATTTCCTTTTATGTCTTGATTTCATGAGTGTAGTAAGCTCCATATATGTTGATTCTTTATTGTGATGAATCATTTTTCCTAAATTTATTATGTATGTCAGCCCTGGGTCAACATCCAACTTCAAAGCATTATAGACTGGTTATGGATATTTTCGTTCCTATAATGTGGATATATAAAAAAATCCATAGATTCTTATAAGATTAGTAAAATTTTTATATATAATGAGTGGAATTGTAACCAACCATCCATACCAGAACCCTCCAAATACTCAAAGAAGGAAATTGATGTTGAATTGATTGTACGAGTAATCATGAGGCCCATTTCATATTTAGGACACAACAACCTACATCAGTCTCCTACCAAAGAATTAATATAACAATCTATTCTCTTTCCTACCACTTTACCATAGTGAAGAATAAATAAAAAATTATGATATGGGAAGAGGGAAACTCACCTAAAACTATTAAGTGTTGGTCTCCCAATATCGATTTTAAAATATAATGAAAATGGTCAAGAATTCCTGTTTGGGATATACCAGGGTTATCTATGAATTGATAGAAAAGATGTAAGAATGTGACAGATTGAGGGTATTTTAGAATATATAGGTGGTCTAGAAAATAGAAGACCTTGGTGCAGCCCCATACACAATTCCAAAGAATAATTAAAAAGGGGGGGGGGGGGTCTATGGAATAATGGGAAGGACCTTTCCAAAATGAGGTTAATCAAGGAATCCTATGAGAATTATAGTTATATCTATGATGAAGATCTGATAAAATAATAGAAGGGGCCATGATATATTCTAGAGATCTATTTCGGAGAGCACAACTAGGAAGGGGATATTATAACACACACCAGATCCATGATTCCACTACCCCAAATTTGATAAATCCCTCAACCCCACCCCTCCAAAGAAAAACTCACCCTCAGACACCATAACACAACAAATGTGACAATTCCTATGCCATTTCCAAAATGGAATAATAACCCAAACACTCTCACGACCCCTAATGCCGTATCCTACTAGTCCATACCATGGAACTCCGAGGTCCATTTTGTGACCCTTCTCCAAAATTTAGCCATGAAAAAATTGGAGGTATCACCAAAATCCTCTCTAAACACCCCCCACACACCAAAACCAACCTATCCACACCTTAGTGGCACTCTTTATGGTAAAAATGATCTCCTATGCAGTTAAATCCCGAAAAGAACATAGTGATTCACTTAAAATTTCCCTGAAACTAAAGTAACAACTCTTGAACATTAAAAAAATATTAAAATACTAACCAAGATATTTCAATTCTCCTCACTATATGATTTTTTTATCTCTGGGATGTCATGTGGTAGGAAGATGCTCTAGAATTTCTGAAGGTACTCTACCCACCACCTCTATCTGAGATTCATGTACTTCTAAGAAAATGTATTGATCATACTATTATCATAAAAAACGATCATGAAAATCTATCCAAAAAATTGTGTATCTGATACTTAAGCACATGCATATATAAAAAATGATCGAACTCATTATAGGAGTAATTTTTATCTGGTGGATAATGTTGAAGAATTCATAGGCCACAAAAAGAAGTTGGACATTTTATAAAAAGATATTGCTAAAACCACTTGTAAAGTTTTTATTAAATATGAATCAAAATTCCCTTGGTTGTTCTTAGTTAAGAATATATTTTCATATTCAATGTAGTATGAATTTTATTGGTCATTTGGTATTATTGGAATGATTTTTTTTCAGGGCACCGATATAGAAGCTGTAGAAACTGCTATTTTTTTGTAAATTTGTTTTTAGCGGCCGTTTTAACGTCCTCTAACCATAACCGGAATAATTCATGGTTGTTAAAACCACCACAAAATGTCGGTATTTTTCTATTATCGGCGGATTGAACCGTAGTTTAATGTAACAAGAATACATAGAAGCGGATTTAACTGCCACTAAATGTCAGCATTTTTCTATTAGCGGTAGTTATAAGCACATCTACGGTATTAAATTTAGCGACGATTATAGAAGAAACTACATATTCCCATCTTCCGCACACAGTTCGCAGATGGTATGATTTTTTGACCCGCAGTTTCAACTGACGTTGAAAAAGTGATCCCATGCATTCGTAAAAACGCCACTAAAAAACATCATAATCGCCGCGAACTACATAAAGTACGACAGTTCCTATAAACCACCTCTAAATATCTTTAATCACCAATAATAGTGTCTTGGCTCACAATTTAGTAACGGTTTTCAGAAACCACCATAGAAGCATAAATTGGAAGTTAAAAGCACCACCATACACCAAAATAACCGCCGCAAATAGTCAATATTTAATGTAGTGAAATTCAATAGAACACCAAATGATTAATGTTTTAAAATTAATATAACTTGAATTTATTCCGTTTGATCACACTATTACAAACATCATTGTTTATTTTTTACAAAAGAATAAATTATTTAAATTTTGGAAAAGTAATTTTGAATCATTTTGAAAAATTAATAGAAATTATATATGGAATAAAAAAAGTTTACACACATTGAAAATCAAGATAGAGTTTAAAATATAAAATTCCAAATGAATTTTTTTTTTCAGAAAATATGAATGTAATGTGAAATATACATTCAACGAGTGACATTATATAATATATTATAAGATGTAACATGAATCCAATGTATAATTTAATATAAATAAAAAATTATCCAAAAAACTAATCTATAGTTTCTTAATAATATAAATATTCGTATTATCATAACAAAAAATTTCAAAATATACCCTATATCATTGGGCATAAGAAATCCAAATAGATACAATCACAAGGATTCAAAATATATTAAAATAAAAAACAAGTAACTAAATTTTAAAGAGATGAATACTGCACGGGAGTGGCTTCCTTTGGGATCCCATCAACAAAACCTTAATGTCACTGTTCAACACGGAAAATATGATGCACGATCTGTCACAGATGTTATTATGGGCGGATCTCCTTCGACTGAATTGAATATTTCTACAAGGATTAACCCCAGGAATTTTCCTCACTATGGTCTATCGATTATTTCCTTCTCAACATATGCAGTGGAAACACTCTCTTCAGATCATTGGTTTTCTTTTGTTGGTAAATTCCTTAACTGCAGAACCTCTATTGTCTTTCTAGGAAGACTTTGAAAAGAATATGATTTGTCAATTTTCACATTAGTCTACTGAACTGTTTGAAAATACTCTTTTAATTTTCCTCGAATGGTGAGCTCAATAGATTTAGGTCTCGAGGTTTCTGGGTTTTTGGGGTTGATAGAATAAAGGTGTTTAAATGGTATCTAGATTTTAATTTGGATTTTGATCCCCCCATTTTTCCTTTATGGCTAGGATTACATAATATTCCACTACCCCTCTTCAAACTTAATTATTTATTTTCTATCATAGGTCTATTTGGCCAACCAATTATGTTAGATTCTGGTTCCTTAAATCTTACATCCCCTCTGTTTCTTAAATTTTCACTCAAGTCAATATCACATAAACCCTGGCTTAACGATTCTGGATTAAAAATGGGGAAAATGGTTTCATTCAATATGTCATCTTTATGAATGTCCAATAATTATGTAAAAAATTCTCATGCATTATTCATACCATAAATGAATGTGGGAATAAATGTAATGCTCCTCAGACTCCTTCATTCTACAAATCTGTTTGGGTGGAAAACGAAGCCTTCAAACCAACTGTTTATACTAATATCATGAATTCTTCTCTACCCTATAAGGTTAACTCCTCTAAACCATATGATTATGAGATCTTTTGTGATATTTGTTCTTATATGGAGGAAATTCATTACACCTCAAAAACTAAAACACCCATTTTTTAGGAATGAAAATGTATGAAACGTTAGAAATAAGTTAAAAACCCTGATCAGGAATACTTGTTAGAAAATGGGATTAAACATTTAGGCCAATTAGAGGATTACAACATAAAAACAAGTACTAGAAAATGTAAAAAATCTATAATGGATTCTGATGGAATTATCAAACCAAGTTCAAGAATCACCTGAAAGTGTAGGGATAACACTAATGTTTAATTAAAAATCATCACACATTCTCTTTATACCATCATGAAGGAACAAAACACACTTCCCCCTATCTACTCACTACTGATAAAGATACTTCCTCCTTAGATGCTGCAACATGCTCTTCTGAATCTGACTCCAATGATTCTTCTAGTGAGAATGATAACCCTACTTATAGGGATGCCTATCAATTTATAAAATAACTATATCTCCAAAATTAGTTTGAATCATGAATTGAAGAGAAATATAGTATGGATTTTGGTCAGTATTAAAATGGAGAGATGTTATCTAACACATATCTTGATCTCTAAAAGTGGAAGTTCAACCATATGGTTGAGGAATTTCAAAATCACCCATGAATTAATTTTAATGATGCCCATTGATAATAGATTTGGTTTGGGATTCTCGTTGAATCATTTATTTTTACCAAAAAACCACTTTTTATCATCTTCTATCAGGAAGTGTACCCAGATTTTCCAGAACTGCGCTGCACTCCAATAGAGTTTTCTAGTTTTTCTTCTGTTTGAAGTTTCATCATCTTGTTCTTACACAGGAGGTCCCATTATGGGTGACATTACCTTCTAGATTTGACTTGATCAATTAATGATAAGGGTTCTTATATGTCTTGATCTGATGGTCCAGATCTTTCTGACTAGTTAATATCCTACGGATGGTTTCAGTCATTCTTTAGAAGCTCCACTATTGACCAATTTCACAATTTACAGCATTGGAAGAGGCAGTCTCATGCAGAATTCTTGAGGGATGGTGAAGTAGGTTTGATGATTCATGTTTGGGTCGTCATTTCTTTTTTATAATGCTATAATTTTCTGCTTGTGTAAGTTCATTACACCTCCTGATGTCTTTTGTAATTTTTTTTGTTTTTATAAATTTATTCAGACATGAATTAAGTGAAAATATCATGTTATTTAAAGAAATATTAACTATATTTAAAATAATAATATAATTTTTAAAATAATACATATATATTTATTAAATTTTTCTAGAAAAATATAATGATATCATTTAAGATAGATCACAATATTATGCTTGAAATAATATATATATTGATAAATAATAATTTACCTTCATTATAATATCTATTCATCGAAATGGTGGTGTGTTCCAAAATAATATTATTAACTAATAATGTGTTCAATACATACAGTTCGTGTTATTACAAATCTGTTGTTCATATTACATCAGTTTTGAAAAGAAACACATACATTTTTAAAGTGATAACAAATTAGAACTAACATGCAATTGAATATTTTATTTATAAAATGACATATTATTTCTTAAATATATACTAATCACAATATATCTATAAATTTTTCAGTGAAATCATTAAGACTCTTCTATATTGGATCACAATGATGGTTCAAAACCAATATGTTGTAATAAAAATTCATAAATGTAATAATTTTTTAAATTTAATGATTGTAATACATATAACTTTTAAACATATAATTTTTCAATTGATAATATTGTCAGTAATACAAATGGGTTATGATACACACATATTACATTAATCATATATCATTATTTAGTTGAGCTCTAGGGGTTGCCAGAAAAGATTAAAATCATTTTATAGGGTAACATTTTTACCATTACATACACATTTATTCAATTTATATCAATCCATCTATCAATAAAAAAATTTCAGACATTAATACATTGTAGATAGTTATAAAAAATAATTATGTTTATTTTTAAAAAGGAAAAATTATTTGAATAATGAAGAAATAAATTTTCAATTCATATATATCAAATTGGTTTTATTTGTTTGAATATATTTCATTGGAAATTTATTTTTCTACAAATTTTTTAATGTTCTTCTTATTGAATTTCAATGAAATACTCCACTAAACAACACTTATTAAAAACAAATGAAATAAAAAAACACTGGAATTCTCTAATTTGTTAAAAATTGAGACAAAAAATAGTATTTTTTAATTTATGATTCACATAAACCTCACTTGTACTAGGTTGGATTATTTTACACTATTTAGTTATATACATTTTATTAATTTAAAAATCTAAATTAATTAATAGTTTGAACACCATAAATTTTTTAATTTTCTGAAATAATATATTTTGCAAATGTGTATATTGATAATATGAAAATAAATCAGATAATACCTATTTGTTAACAACTATTGGGAATATTTTATATCACTTATCACTTATGATACAAATGATTTTAAAATCATGTTATGTTTCATCTATTTATGTAAAAAACTAAAGCTGAGTAATCATTTAAAATGAATGATAATTGAATTTTCTCAAAATAAATATGAAAACAATGCAAATTTTAGAAAATATACATGATGAATAATTTTAAATAATAAAATAGAATTTGAATCCATAATATGATATAATAATATTTTATAATCACATAAATAATGGATTATTATGAACAATATTTAAGTGAAATTCTATATAGATATCCACTACAGGCTCTTAATCCTAGATTCAAGAATACAAAAAAAATTATGATAGATTGTAAATGTATATACGGTGTTTTCAATTCATATTGAATGATAATAATACATCAATCAATAAAATACACAATATTGAGGCATTTCAAACACCAATTCAAAAAATTATTTCTAAAAAAATACAAAAAGGAAAAAACATGCATTATAGTAGTAAGAAATAACTCACTTCTAATAAGATGAATGATGGTCTATTCAATTGTTATATGGTCAATCTTAACCATTTTAATTTGAAAAATTTCTATATAGGTTGTGATTTATACTAAGGTGTTTAAAATGAAAGAACATTAGTTTAAATAAAATTCTCTTAATAAATAAAATGATGCATAAAGAATATAGTCATTCATTAAAACAATATAGAACAAATTCATAATCATGGGGCCATGACTACTATTTATAATTTGTGATGGGTTGTACTAATTAGTTTTAAATTGTAAAAGGTTGACATCCATACAATATATCCATTATACTATAATTAAATATTTTTAATTAACTCTTTAATACCCATTATTTTCAACACATTTCTGATGACCTAGAGATTTTTTATTATTTACTGATGAAATGTAAAACAAAAGAATTCACATAACATTCATAACATAAAATTATGAAAACACGACACTAAAAATTAAATCTTTTTATTTGTAAAATATTTTTCACAACCCAATTTTTTTATTTAACACATAAAATATAATTTATCATGTAGTTTAATGTTTTTACTATTGTAGAATAATATAATTACTGAAATAATGAAATACCTCCAACTTGTGACAATATTTTAGGAGATGTTAAATGGGGAGGAAAGCAGGAGAATCATAAGACGAGCACGAAAAAATTGAAGAAAAAGAGTTATATCGATTAACCCAAGGGGTGGATATAAGAAGGAAATGAATTGGGAAACAAACATGTAAATGTAAAAAATGGGGTTGATTGGTTAAAAATTTAGTGGTGGAAATGGGGGTGGATGTATACCAGATTTAGGGGAGGAATGATGTGGGAATGAATTGAATGAGACAAAATGATATGGTGAATAATCACAGTGAGGCGAATAAACATGATCTAGGGATTCCAAATTTGGGGGATGTTATCTCATAGTTCATATAGAGAAGCATTATATTTATTAATATAGTACAAATAAATATAATAAATAACTATTGGAATAAGAAATATATTTATAAAATATATATATATAATCAATTGATTGATTACCATTATTTTACTTTATGTCTATAAATTTTCTTATTAGATTTTTTTCTAATTACTTATCAATGATTTAAAATTATACAGATTAATTTGAAGGAATATTATTTAATAATAAAATTTTTAATTTAATACATTGAAATATATTTTTATTAACAAATACTATGTTTATGTACAAATAATTAATATATATGTTAAACTATTATTATGATATATATTGATATTGAATAATTTATGAACATATATATTACTACTGGGAAAATACTTATAAACAATAATAAATATAAAAATACATTCATCTATTTTTAACATAATTTATACTACTAGTAAACTAAAACAACATTTCAAATTTTTAATAAATAATTTTTTTAATTAATATTTAATATTGATTGATATATTTTTATTGGTGAAAATAATTGTGGGTTCTTAAAATTATTACGAATAAAAAAATATATGTATCTATTATTCATTTCTACCAATAATTATATTATGTGATAGAAGATTTCTTTTTCTAAATTTCACTTTTTAATAGTGTATCTATGAGTTTTTAGAGAGGTTTAATGTTTCTTCTTAGGGGTCTAGGAATGTGAGGCCCTAATCTAATTGTTCCAAATTTTCACTATCAAATGAAACTAGTTTACCTCCATTCTAATGGTTGGTGTCTCTTTATAATGTATATAAGGAATTAAATATATGGTTTCCCTGTGTTTTCCCATGTTTTTTCTTATTATAATGATTCATTTTATATCATGGTGGGATGAATTTGTGACATCTTGGTTTGTACAGGTGTTTTTCATTAAAAACGGTTTTGTTCACATAAGGTGTCTGATGAAATTTGTTTCAAGTGGAATTGATTCTAAAATGGGATTTCAAGTAAGGAAGTGATAATGAATCACAATAAAAATGTGTTATAAAATTTGATTATGGTTTTAGAATGATTTTGGGAATGAATAACAAATTAGGAACATTTGGGTGGATCTAGAAATAGACTATGTCACTGTAGTGTGTCTAGTACAAATAGATGTTTGATATTGATAGACTAGGAAACGATGAAATAATACTTGGATTAACAAGATTCCTATATTACTGTTTTATTTATATATCTGATCCCTTATTCCCATTGACTATAGTAAAATTATTTCTCATTATAATTTATTCTATTTTTTACACAAGAAGATAAATTTTATGGATTGTTTCTCATTTATATAACTTATGGTGTGTATAAAGTTGGTTTTTATTATTATTTATTTATTTATTACATATAATACACTTATTATTTATTTACATGAATATGAACGTCTTTTATGAATGACAAATGTTGTTTTTAAAATTTTTTATCATTCCAAAATGCATTATAATATGAATTTCGATATCAGTTAGAGATAACATTATCATGTCATTTAACTTTGTATTGATTATTTAGGGAAATTATAATAGTAATTATGATCGAACCCAAGATATCTATTTTTGTGGGTATAGATTTGGTTTTATAGGACTCAATCATAGGGAAGGGTGTAAGATAAATTTCTAACTTTGCTTGAGTGTCAACATTATCTTAGAGTGATGGTTTGGTGGTGATGGATGGTGAAATTATGATTTAGCATCTGTATTTTCTTATTTTATTTTCATGTTTAGGTCTATGGTATTGACAATTCATATCTCAGTGTAGTTTACTAAACTTTTCCTCTATATACTCTAGTGGGTTTTATATTTTAGTTATATATTTAATTTGATTTGGTTCCTTGTTTTTTTACCTTATAGAGTTCCACCTTTGGTGACATGTCTTGTTGAGTAAAGATGGTTCGTAACATGTTTCACAGGAATCAATGAACTAATATAAATAATGATATTTTTATTTACAAAAAATATTAAAATACATGTATATATTAATATGTTATGACAATGAAACATGAAACATTGTTTTCAAGATCACAAGTGGAATAAAATTTTATATAAATAAAAATACATTGAATATAAAATATTTATCCTCATTGTATTCCTTATATAACATACCATCTATTATAAATATGGATGACAAGAAAATAATTATAAATATAACTGATAATTTTAGAGATAATTAAATTAATAGGGTTGACTAATTTTATTGAATCCAAAAAGGTCACATTATTATGAATTTAATAGTACTATTATATATATATTAATATGGTATATGACCATTGGATATATGGTCATTGTATATATTTTCAATGGATATGTGGTCATTGGTTATACATATAATAAACAAGTATAATTTTAATTTAATATTTTCATGTAAATAATATATTACAAAAAATATATATATAACTATCATAAAATAGATAATTTTGGAATGAAATAAAAATATTTTAACTTATTGTAAAAAAAATCAATTACTTTGAAGAGAATATTTTCTTATATATCATGTATTTTAAATTTTTTAATTTTCATGAATAACTTAAATTAATTATATTTACAAAATTTATGTAATTATTCTTAAAACTTTATGAATAAAATCGAACAAATTTTTACAAAATTATATGGATTAACAATTTAGTGATGCATAGTCAAGGATAAAATTTTATTTTGAATTTTTTTAATAATTATATGTTTTTATTTAGATGTTAACCTTTTAACATTTTGATTATGAAATTTTATTATATACATACATATCAATAATAATTAATACATTAATTATTAATTAGTTTTTAAATAATAATAAATCTAAATATATAAACATATACCTCTCAAAAAATAAGTTTATTTGTTTTTATTTTTGAGAAATAAATTTAACATGTTTTAAGAATTATTTTATTCAAATTTATACATTATACGTGTTCAAAATATTTTATATCTCATATAATTATTATTCATTAATATGAAATACGTAAATGATCACATAATGTTTAAGAAGTCTTATTTTTTAAAAAAATTTGTTTTCTATTTCTTTTAGGTTGTAATTTAAAATTTTAGTTCATTATATTTAGAATTGATATTGGATTATATGATGTCATAGCTTTCAATTAGAGAGTAATAATTAGGAAATAGCATCCATATTTTTTTGGTAAAAAATAATATTTATCATAAATATTTAAACAGTGTAAAAAAATGTCAAAGGGGGTAAAATAATATGGCTCAAATTTCAAGTAACTAGTTTGGTATTTATAAATTATATAAGCCTATTTTTAGGTGTGGGAGTCAATATTTCAATTTTAAAAATACTTTCATAGCTAAAATAACTAACTCTCATGTGATTCTATATTTAACCTTAAACTAATATGTACGTCCAATGTATTGTCCCCCATTTTTAAATAATAAGTGAGTATTTAATAAAAAATAGAAACCTATTATTTAATTTTAATTATTTTTATTAAATTTCCAAATTTACTATCTTAATTTAATCTTATAAATTTGGTAACATTTTCTCCAATTAAGGAGGAAAAAATCCTTCAATTTTATTGAATCCTTTTTGAGGAGAAATATCTAAGAGTAAGTGATTTCTTATTCTGTTTATTTGGAATTAGCATCTCAGATTGACACATTATGAATCACTTTACCACTATAATTATGTTTTATTAACAACTAAAATATTTTTAAAAAATGATATTTATATAATATAACTGTTAGGTCCACAAGGATGAATACCCTGAGAGGGGGGTGAATTAGTGTATGACTAATTTAAAATTAAAGCCCATTCTGATCTTGTTTCACTGTTGAGAAAAACACTCTTCTCTCTCTTTCCTGTTTCACAATATAATCAGAAAGTAAAGGAAGCACAGGACACATCAATTTTAC
This sequence comes from Viscum album, assembly GCA_963277665.1. Classification (NCBI taxonomy): domain Eukaryota; kingdom Viridiplantae; phylum Streptophyta; class Magnoliopsida; order Santalales; family Viscaceae; genus Viscum; species Viscum album. The sequence goes on from OY728142.1 coordinate 1,417,724,979, forward strand.
TTGGTTCACTGCTAAGGGCTACGTTCAAGGAGCATACCCCGACAGGTTTCCGGTCATATCCAATTCCACTAAACTTCACGAGCTGTGGATTACAAGGTTCGGGCTGGACCACTTCTATGCCTAAGCTCACTTCCTTTACACTTTTTAGGGTTAGCTCACTGCTTTCCCAAGGGTCACTCCCTGTTTCTCTCCCTCTGGATCACTATCGGTGGAGAGGATCACCTTCATTCTCTTCCTTTGATCACTTCTCTAGAAGGAATCCACTCACAGTTTATAGACCTCTAGGTCTCTTCATTTGGATGAAGGATTCCATCTTCCTCTATATGTAGATGCTCTATTGAAGCTCAACTTTCACACGTAGATGAATCTCACTTTGTACTGAAGGTATCGAGAAATCTTCCAGCTTCCTCGCGGCCTAAAAATATGGCATGAGAATCAACCTTACTTGGCGCGCTAGTCTAAGCCAGCGCACAAGTATCAGTGTGCAAGTCACAACTGGCGCGCAAGTCTTCTCCATCCACTTGTGCGACACAAGCTTCTGCAAATCCAAACCCGAGCGACTCACTTTCTTCCTTTCCTAAACCACCTTAGACGCGTAACTAACATGTGGCGCGCAACTTCCAACACTGGTGCGCAAGTCTTACTTGTGCGACACACAACCACATGCACGACTTCCACACATGCGCGATGGGAGCTCTCATTTCTCAAAGTGTTGAACTCCGGTGAAGAATGAGGAGGGGTGGTCCAATATTTATAGGAAAATTTACCACCTTGCGCAATGGCGCACAAGTCAACCCTCGGAGCGCTAGTCTCGGTGCGCATTTCTCTTCACCTGCAAATCACTTGCGCGACCCACTTCCAAACTTGCGCGAACCTCTTTCCTTTTCCATATTTTGATCTTCTGATATTGAAAATCCATAGGCGTGCAAGTTCTCAAGCTTCCAAGGCATCGGTGCGCAAGTCTCTTCACAGAGCACACGTCACCTGCACGACACCACCAATACTTGCGCGACACTTATCATTTTTCCATATTTTTATGATCTGATCTTGAAAAACATATGGCATGCAAGTTTCCAAGCCTTCATGTACAGAGAGCGCAATTCCCATTTCCAAAAACCACATTTCTTCATTTAACGATTTTCCGGCCCAAAAATTTGGAAAACACTGGAAAACAGCGCCACCTTGTATCTGTTCTTTTTGTAACGCCTACAGATCATCCATTCCTTTGTCGATGTTCTTTACAAAAACATTGATCGTTTAACCACAGCTCTTGAAGTCAACATTCCACAATGAAATCACCGTTGTCAACTAGTTTTTATGACATGGTTTGTTTTGTGAATAATCACAGCACAATTGTCCACTTTGTCAACAAACACAATCACCTCAAAAATGCTTCAATGATACCTTGAGGGATTTTTTCCCAACAATAACTATGCACTCTTACTAATTTAATAGTATAACATTTTTTTTGAAATGGTTGATTCAACGATCGAATACATTGACCCTTTGATAGAAGAGGTGATTGAGAGATTTTGTAGACCAAAATATAAAACATGGATCTACATTTTTATAGATCTTCATTTTAATATAAATTCTTTTTTTAGAATTTATCATGATTCTCAAATACAATAAAAAGTGTTACATTAAATGGAGTATATTTTCTTATAGTTGATTAATTTGGCGAAATATTCAAGGATCCTAAAAACAAGCTAGTATATATAGTTATATTCACAAGCATCTATAGTGAATAAGAGTCAATGATATTAAATTATTCTTCATATAATGGAATGGGATGTTTTCATATGAAAAATGTTTTGGTGATACCATATTCCTTCTATTAGTTATAGAACCACAAGAAAAATTACCCAACACATGGTTTATAGGAAGAAATATTAATTTTTCATAAAATATATAGATGAATTATCTATATGGATAAAATTGGAATATATATACTGATCAAAAGTTATTGAGGTGTATATTCACATAGAAGTATTTAAACATGAAATAATGATGTTTTTTAGAGATGATGAGGAACTACGATTACACAATATATTACAACACATTGTTGCTGATCAATGTGGATGATTTTGTAATCTAAAATTATGATACTATCATATCCCTGATTTTAATTAAAAGACACTCAATACTCATGTATTTATAATGAAATCACCTATATATAAAAATGGAAGGGGGGAAATCTTATATTTCCTATGATATTTCTCAGCAATCTATCCATTTGAATATATTAGAGGAGAAGAAGGAAGATATGGATCTATTGAAGAAGGTATGGCTTATTATAGAGTTAAACCATAGTATTTATTGATTTCTATGATTCAAAAATTGAATTTGGTCCCCTCTATTACAAGAGTAAAAGATGGAACTATTGGATGATGTTAATAAATAATCATTCTCTATCAATCATAGAATATATATATATATATCGATATGTTAAGTATACTTAACTTAAAAACAAAAAAATAAATATTTTTTTCTTGATTCCTGGGTTCTTAGAAATGTAATGATAAATGAATTGTGTATAAGGGTATGATATAACTATTAATCATAGATGTTTTATATGGGGGAACATCACCCTGGATTTCATTATGAATCTCATTAAGACCTTTAGTATCTATAATGGAATTTTGGTTATGGTTTATCACGATATAATGTTCATAATTTTCGTGTTCACACAATATTACTTCTCTCGAAACCTACATTATTGATATATTAGATTCATGTGGAATAGTTTCAGGGAATACCACTTTCAAATTTTTCTTATCATGGCCCATGAATTAACATCATTTCATAAAGGAGTATTCAAAAAACATTAGATACAAAGATGATATTTATTTCCATATATCAAGATAAAAATGATAGTAAATCATAAATGATCATTAAACATAGATTGAAATGTTGATATCATATTCCAATAAATTCAATAGAGTTTGGGATTTATATATTATTTAGGTATTCATCTCATATAATTACATATTCAAATATAGAATGAAAATGGAAGCATATGAGGATCTATATTGGAAGTGATGTTTAAATTAAACATGTCGAGAATAGGTTTTTGAGTTGAAGATTTTTGAACCTCATATTTCTGAAAAATATTATAAAAATTAAAATAATTCAGTGATATTTCAATAAATAAAAAAGTCTATAGAAGAGTTCTAAGGATCATAAATTGTGATATATTGAGCTTAATGTTGGAGATAATGTATTACATAATATACAACTATGGAACAGGGTTATGTGATATATAAATAATGGAAATATTCGACATTGATACATAGATACCATTAAGATAATTAATCAAATGAGGATGATAGCATATCACATTAAACATCCACCAAACCTCTCATAAGTTCATGATATGTTCCATGTATTACTTTTTAGGATTTACATATAATATTTATCACGTGAACACAATTTAAAGGATATATAATTGGAACATGATCTATCATATAAGGGAAAACGAGTAGAGATCATGGATCATTATAATAATGTGCATAGAAATATGAACATTTACCTGCTCAAAATGCTATGTTTAAAGCATAATTTTGAGGGAACGATTTGGGAAACCAGAGAAGTCATGATAAAAAAATCCTTCTATATTTTCTTCTATGTAATGAAATATAGTTTAATGGTGAAGACTGTGACACCCTTCATTTTTATAACATTAATGTGTTGGATAGATTGTTTCACACTCAACACCAAACTAAAATGAAACATTATAGATTTTATTTAAAGAAATTATTTTACGAAAACTATTAATTAATAAAATATGAGAATGAAATATCTTGAATAAATAAAAAATTTAAAATAATTATAAAACCAAAAGTCAAAAAAGTTCACACATATGAAATATCCATCCAAATGGTTTTCTTAGAAACCAATTATACCTATATAAAGATGAAAAGCATAATAAATATAATAGAAATTATGAGAGATAAATAAATCAATAGGATGAGTGAATTTTATTGAATAATATATGACGATATATAAGAATTCAATATGGAAAATATATATATGTCTTTTTATATATTTTCACTAGATATATGTCCATTGGACATATGGTCTTTTAATATGTGATCTTTTGGTATACATGTATAATATTGGAATATTTATAATTCTATATTTTCAAGTATCAAATGTGTTACACATAAATTATATGAATTTTAATTGATATAAAACTAATAATTATAAGGCAAAAATAGTATGATACATATTAATTTTTGATAATATACATAATTTTATTTAATAAATGGAACAAAATGAATTTTAAATTTGTTTATTATAGGAATAATAACAAAAAAATATAATAAAAACATTAAATGAATATTTTTTAAAATAAGAAACTAATGCCCAATAATTAATAATGTAATTCGGAGAAATAAAATTTTAGTGATTCATTATCGACGAAATATGTTTTATTTTAAACAATTACGTCATTATGTATAATATGATTTCATTAAAAAAATTTCCACATTTTAAATCTGAATTATATTTATTAATAATTATTATGAATTTATGAAACTAAATTTACATTCTAATGTTGGATTTTAATTGTTCATAAGTAAGAATATAATCATTTAGTATTAAAAAACATTTCAAAATACTATTTTATTTTCATTATGCATTTTGGTTTGAACACGAATAAATATTTAATCGTTTAAAAATTATTTTACTACATCTCTATAAATATAATTATAATAAATATTTTATTTATCACTTAGTTATTATAAATTTAATTAGTATTAGTATTATAACACTTAATTTTGGACAAATAATTTTTCATAAAGCTATTTTTTATTTATTTTTTATGTATTAATTTAAATATTCAAAATGTAAGATATAGAATTTGAATTATATTATATGAAGGAAATAATTTTTATCAATACATTGAAATTAGGTATGTGGGATTATATTGTTTTTTTAATAATTTCCTATGAAAATAATTAATCATATTAAAATACGATAAAAGGTAGTAAATTAACAAAGAACAATTTTTTTTTGTAATTATAAATATATATTTAATTAATTATTAATGTCTGTTTTTTAGTGTGGGGGAAGAAGTTTTATTTTTACCAAAATATATTTACTTAAATGACATGTGATTCCATGTCTACCCTTTCCCTAGCTTATGTGTGAGGAAAATGGACTTAACGTTCACTTATAAATGATGATCTCTTCAACACATTCCAAAAAACTTATATATTTTATTTTTCACTTAGATTCCATTAAATATATTTTCTCTGGAATTTATTTTACATGTTTTGATTCTTTTTTTTCTAATAATGTGGCTTAAATAATTCTTTCCAAAGAATTTCATTTCTAGAAGGAGTGAAGTTATCAGTGTAAGTATTTAGTTATCCAATATCTTTTTATATTAATATATCATCCCAAATGATATTAAATCACATTATAGAATAAGATTATATATTACTAACACCATTATTCTTAATTTAACATTATATTACTATAATATAACTCTATAATCACAAAAATATATTTTTATATCAGGTTTGTATTTATATCGGATCAATTACTATCATGAATAATTATATACTAGTTTCAAAATTTATAATATGAATGAGTATAAATAATGAAATACAAGAAATGTATGATATTAAATATTAAATTATGTTATATTTTTTTTTCTATAATAGAGACATAAATTTTAATTCTTATTATAATATAACTCATCATTATCGATTAATTTCCCAAAATATCCACATCATTAATTATATTATCACATTAAAATCAGGGTTTTCTATTTCGAAACATTAGTTGGGAAATTGTTTTGGTCTTACTCTCTAAAACAACTTCAATCTCATTATAGTATATTTATTTTTCTATATCAATTTTTCACTTACCATTTCCACTACCATTCATTCACGATTTTTCAGAAATAGTGATTATTAATGGAACTGAACAAATATATATTTTAGGAAGAGAATGTTTTTATTCAGTATCTATGAATTTATAGTGTTTACAAGATGTAAATATCACTAAATTAAATACTTTATAAGGTCAATTTATACCAAATTATTGTTCATTTTGGAAAATAATAATATGAATTTTTTATCTCTATTGTTTATGAGTTCCCTTATGATTTATTTCTCCCTTAATTTTATTATACTTATGTAAAAATTATCCTCTATATTATTTTCATGGTTATTCAAATTAATGTTTATTTACCTTCTCTTAATTTTCATAAAATAATTTATTTATAAATTATTACCTTTTTATGTAATATTTCTAGGAAATTAAAAGGGTATATCTTCTCATTTCCTAAACAATATAAACATGTTTTTAAAATAAATTTAATATATGAAAATATACTTGAATTATTATTTTTTTCCCATGTGATACATATTAGTGGAATTATCCACTCCGTTTCTATAGATTATATATTGATTCCTTGAATTAATTTTCATGATACAAGTTTTTTTCTCATGAATTAGTTATTATATGGGTTTTTTATGAATTTGAATATGTTAATGTAGTGTAGATATGTGTTATTTATCATTATATGATGGGTGTGTTCATTTTTTTTTCAAATAATTGGTTTATTCTTTTTATAAAATGAAAATTCATTGATAATTTCAATACTAAAAACGTTCTGTACATTATGTACATGGATATAAATATATCAAAGGAAAAACCTCTGTTAGAAGTTTTGATTCATAAAAATGAGAAAATTTATATATTTATAACACCATATATTATTTTATCATGTAAAAAACTCAAATATATCATTAATGAATACTATAAACATATACTATATTTATGTGAATTATACAAAAGTTTGGTAGATAAATCATTGACTTATTATTTATTTGTAGAAATTAATTTAGTTTCATGAAGTAGAATTATATATAATAGAACATGTTCCAAAAATATATCATGTATCATCCCTATATATCAAATTATTTAAACTACCTCGGATGCTATATTAGGAAAACTATGATGTGGTTGATTAGGTTAAATTGTGGTAAGAATATTATCATTCCTTATTCTATGTGTCGTAATGGCGGGTAAATATTCATGTTGTATATAAGATAATGATATATAATATATATTTTCAAGTAGGTAGTGTGTTATTGTATATATTTTCATTTTTTAGCCAGTGATGTTTTAATAAGAAGTATAAAAAAAATTCTAGTAAATTTTTTTCATAACCTTATTAAGTAATAATTTATGCATGTTATTTATTATACATAATTTCTATTCTTTAAACCCAGTAACCTCTCTTATATAGATAAAAATATTTCAATATTCATAATATCCATCAATTTGTATTTCCATTATTTTATTTATAGTAGAAATTACTATTTCTTGATATAGTTAACATAATCAATTATTATTATTTCTTGATATATTGGAAATAATGGATATAATTTAAATTTCTTTTCTATAATAAATTTACACAGATAAATTCATTTATTTCATCTCTAATATTCTAGCAGTCCTATTTGTCTTAAAAATATTATATACTATTTTAAATACATCTAAATATCATTACAACCTAATATATAAATCAATTCCCATCCAATTTTATTGTTTTCATAAAATTAAGTAATAAACTCTTACATATAGTTACTTTAAGAAAGAAAAATAAATATTACATTAAATAATTAAAATTAATGTAACAAAGGATTAATAATATGAACATTTGAATAAATAATTATAAAAATATTTAGTCACATATTTTTTTTCCCGATCATGAAAAATAAAAAAATAGTGGAACTTTATTCTTTATATTAGCAAGGTATTCACAATGATTACCTTCTACATAACAACATAATCAGTTATCACTACATGAAAAATTGATTTCCTATTAATTAATAGTTACTTTTATTTAATTTCTTCACTAGTTTTATAGATATTATTAATTAGTTCCCTTATTAACATTATATATCATAATACATTGGAAACCTTCACTAATTCATAATCTCTTATAGATTCAACCACATCCCAATGTCACATTATTTATATTAACCATATTAATGTGTGATAATCTCGTATTTTTTTAATAGTGTACTATATTCATAAAAAATAATATTTTTGATATATCAATAAATTTAAAAAATATTATTCATCCATAATATTAAATATTGTGATATTAATGAGGAATCTTCATTCCGGGTTGAACATGCCTTATAATGTTAATAGAATACCATTATTACACTATTCATACATTATAATTCTATATAATTATTCATTAATTATCATTATTTCCATTATCCTTACTAACATAACATTATTTTCAATGATATATTTATATTATATTTATATTATGATCGATTTATAAATATTTACTCTTTTATTTTCTTCTCAAAAACACATATTAGGGGATATAATTTAAATTTCAACATATATTCACTATTCTAATTCTTTGAAAAAAAATTAGAATATGGAAACATGATTTTCAATTATTAAGTTCTATTTAATAATTGAAATGAATTTATAAAAACTATATATAAAATATACTCAAATAGTTTGATCATATACGTTCTATAAAAATAATGATAATAAAATATTTAAACCACGAGGTCCCTTGAGTAAAAGTGGTATTTTTTTGCAACCAATGAGTCCTTCTCAATGGTTGTTTCCATTAAATGCATCAAAAAGGAGACCACATATGAGGTAGTAATTTGGTAAATGATTCATGTAATCAAATTCTCCATTTAATTATTTTAATTTCCTTTGGATTGAATCTGATTCAACACATTATATGGATTCTTTAAGGTACATGTCATGATGTTTTCCATATTGGATTCTTACATATTGGAATCCATGCCTACTAGATGTTAATGGCAATAATTTTTAGACAACACATGGGTACCGGGAAATGAACATGGTGGTAGGGGATTATTAATGGAAAGCCACTATGGATGTTAGTTTGATGTGGTTCTCTGTAATGAAGAATTCCTTTTCACATTTTATGGACTTAGATTTTTAGGGTGAAATAAAATCCAAAATTTGTAAACATTGATTATAACATGGGATGTTTAATTTTTTTCAATTGATTTTAGGACCATGATTTCCTAGTACCAGGTCATTTCTTATTTATTTTTATATCTCTACCATGTTATTAATTTCTAATAGATACAAATTTAGTGAATGAAATTTTGATTCTGTTCTCTAAAACAACTAACATATAAGAATTAAGTAACTCTTAAAAAATAAAGGGTTTTAGAATAAGAATGTGTAATGATATTATTATATGTATACATTTCTGTTATATTTAAAATGTATTAAATTATTTTTCCTAAATTTATCATCCACTATTTTATACCCCATATTTATTTAAGTGTTAGAAACTATCAAATCCAATGATTCCTATGACGTAGTTAGAATAGTTCAGTCTTATCAATTATCGAATTTTTAAAATGAATAGTATCTATAATTATATTTCATATATTACTAGTGGGATGATAAAATATATGTTATATTTAATTTATTCACATTATGGTTCTAGTAATGGAATACTAAATTGATAAATATTATATATATATTCTATATTTGTAATCAATGGTTTCTAGAATTTTTTCCAGTGAGATTGTTTGTTAAATTAGAATATTATTCTTCCATAAAATAATTCAAATTTTATACATTATAGAGGATATATTTAATAAGTATTGAATAAATAATCATGATTTATATATTCCACAATTCATTATCAATGTATGGACTTGGTGTACATGATATAACAAGATGAATAAATATAGTCAAACATTTTATACCTATCTTTACATTATTATTCCATGCACCACATTTATTTTCATTTTAATAGAAATTTAGTAGTGGAAAAAGTCATATAAAAGTACATATTTGATAAAATCAACAATTATTAATCTCATTATTAGTTCTATAATAAAATTTATTCTTGATGTAATAAATATAATAAAATTTCTTACATGGATAAAAACAGTTTTAGAATCATTATAAAATGTATTTTGTATGGAGTAAGTATAAAATAAATTTTTGAAGGGTGAGTTATATTAAATCTAAAAATTTCAATGATGATAGAATCTCAACAAAATATGAAGAATCATAACATAAATAGGCTAATTGTTGAATATTTTGTCATATATATAATGGAAATATCAAAAAAATATATAACTTGAAATTAATGTTTTGGTAACCCTTATAAATTAATGATATGTTTTTTATGACTTTTAAAATAGGAAATGTATGTGATATTTTATATAACATAAGACCATTATATTACATTTTTTGTGTAAAAAATATTAATTGTAGATATCTTAGTGATAAAAACATTATAAAACCTATTACATACAAATTATAATGATTATAAATGATATTCATAGTTAATACAAACATAATTAAAATTTATATGAAAATAAATATTATGGATAATGTTTGAGAGTAACTTTTTACCTGGTAATGCTATATACTACATGAATCTATGTTATTTTAATCATATGAGTAATTTTTAATTCGCAATGATAAAAAAAATATTCTCAAATAAATAATTTTAAACATATAATATAATTTCATTATTTGTTTAAGAAATGTGATTCTTAAAATATAACAAATAATCTATTAAAAAATTAATAATTTTCAATGACAATATATTTCTAAATGCATTAGTTTTAAGAGTGTGTGTTATATATAGAAAACTAGATAACCTTATATTCATTCATTCCACGATGTTTCAATTTATTGAGATGAATTTTATGAAATAAATCCAAAATAAACAATGAAATATCATGCCTACACCAAATCTATATGTTCCCAAGAGTTTAATAGGATACAAAATGTCCAATAGTGGTTATAATGAAATGGATATGTTTTATAAATTAATTAATATTTTATAAAAAATCTTTTGTTAAGTGTGATGATCCTGATGTTAATAAAAATAAAAAATAATTGTGTATATGTTGTTTGTATAATATTATGTAAATGAGCATACATAATTTAAAACACCATTTAACTTTCTAGTTGTTAATGAAATTATATTCAATAATGATGATATTGAAATTTTATTTTATGGTTAATTTTTTCTACATGCCTTCTATTCTTAAAAAATATATTTAATTATAATCATATATTTTCTCTATGGTAACACCATAGATTTATAAGAAATATATATATTAAATTTATAGTATTGAAATTTAAAATAAGAATATTTAGTATTTTGGACATTTAGTGAGTGTCGATTCTCCCAGATGATAAAATAGGGTTCAAAAAGACATGTTCATTACTTTTGGATTTGATTTTTGTTTTTTAATATTATATTTCATTCATAAATTTAATTTTTTAGTATGAAATTGGTTTTTGTTCATTGTAGTTTGATAACATCACCACCAACGATAATTAGTTCAATTTTATTCATGAGAGTATAACACCATACAAGAGAGTATAATGATGATTAAATGAACAAGTACATAATTTTATTAAATTAAAATATTTTTTCATTAATTTTTTCTAAATAATATCACAAATGGAATAATATTGTTCAATAAAAATTGATTTTAACATTTACCAAATATATTTAATGTTTAAGTAAAACCAATATAGTTTAGTGATTTGAATATTGAGGGTGATTTATTTTTTTAAATAATATTTTAAATTTATGTATTCTAATTTAGCCTAATTCCAAAAAAACACAGAACATGAATTACTATAAATTGATGACACAGACTCTAATTTATATTATAATATTGATAATATTAAATGTAGTGAATTATCTATGTGGTAATTATTTATTAATGATATATTATTTAAAATTTTGCAATAACTATAAATACTTTGTCTTCACATATGCTTTTATTGATTTTATATTTTTTAATGGATTTAAAATCATAATATTTATAACATATTGATATATTAACAAGAATAAAAAAACTATATAATTCTTTCTTGTTTACCATTATAACAAACCACATTATTTCATTGTTTTATACTTTATTAGTTCTATTTTTATTGTTGTCAAATAAAATTATTAATTAATAATTATTTCAAAAATAAAAAATTTAAATTATCCATTCATTTTCTTACCATATTTAGGGAACTATATAGAAATTAAAAATATACATCCATAAATCCATTAGATTAATTCTTTCTTAGAATGTTATACATTGCATTTTATTATTTTTATTTGTGGTTTTGTAGTAATTAACGATTCAAAATTTAATGAGGGAAACCTCTATCACTCAATTAATATTGATCAAACATAACTGACAAATATTTTTTAAATATAAATATTGATAGTTATTTTAGGAGAGAAATTATTATAGAATAGAAATGATCTAATGTATTATCAAAATTTTATTAAGTAGTATCTCAGTCAAGAAAAAACATTATTTGAACCAGTAATTAATTATTATCAAAGAATAAAGTATACATTTTATTTTAGTAGAATGTTTATTCATTGTTAGACAACTAATGGACGAAAATAATTTTGAAATGAATCATATATTTATAATGATAATTCATAATAGATTTAATTTTGGATTTTGGAGAACATAATTTCAAACATCTACATATGTAAAATATTTAGATATATATGTTAATTTAAAAAATATAAATTGTTATAATAATGTGATAATGTGGTGGTTATACTCATTTTGTATTCCTTATAAGAAAATTATTAGTTTGGAGTCCACTTAGATGAATCAAACGTGTACATACTGATTTGGAAGTGAAAATACATATTTCCACACATAAAATGAAATTAGAATCTACTCCCAAGAGAAAATGTTCACTGTTTTTGGGAATTAGAATATTAATAAATCATTATTTAACAAAATACCATATAATTAAATTTATTTAGTCATTATATATAACTTATATATTTATTATATCCTATTTTACACCTATAATCACATTAAGATATAGATCAATGAAAGTGTGATCTAAAATCCTAGTTAGGGTATAATAAAAGGGAAATATAAAGGTAAGAAAAATCATGACTATGAAAATATCATTAGTAAAAAAATTAGATCATAACATAATAATGATATAAGGTATATCATTGAAACATTGAGAAAAAGTATTTTAATGGGATCGTTGAGCCATACATGAGATCATAAAGTTAAATAATCAGGAATCAAATTCACAACGATGGCTTTGAAAATAATGTTAGAATATAATAATGTGTCACAATCCTAAAAAATTTATTTATTATAATATGTTAGTGGACAATACCAATGAGTCATAACATATTGTTATAGGGTCATTGACAATGTAAATTTTTTTTATCTTGGCTCACTTTACTTACACCATATATAATACCTCATCAGATATAAGGCATAACTAACAAATTAGTGTACTTTATATATCATGGACCAATCATATCATAATAACCTATATAATAAAATGTGTTCCAAAAATAATAAAAAATATATATTAATAATATGTATCATAACGTAGGGAATATAAAGTGGTTATAAATTAATCCCATGATGTATAATGAATTTATGGACCATAAATTGAATAAGTTTAGAATATGATAGTAAAAAATGGAAATAATAGAATAATGTAATCAATGAATAAATTAACATTTTACACGAGGATAATGATTCCAGTAAAATATTGTTATAGTGAAAAGAAAGATGGAATGAATATTTTTAAAATAGAAAATGGGGTAATAAATAATAATTAAACAATGAGATAAAGTAAAATAAAAGATTAATTGGTAGGTAAGACCGTGAAAACATTATTTACTATATCTGTGGAATTATTTATAGGAATGATTTAATTAAACCAATAAGGAAAAAAATTGTGAATAAAAAATTATGAATGTGGGTGGGTGATTGTTTCCCTTATCAATAATTCAGGGTATAAATATCAATATATGAGATAGATTATAGTTTTTTGTTTATAACAGGAAGAATTGAAAAATTATATATTTTTTCTCTCTTGATTACATGATAAGCTATCAAATTATGATATTCTGGAATAAAACATTTATTCAATCAAAAATGATTTCATAAGTTATTTTAATATTAATCCATTTACTGGAAATTAATTATATTGATAAAACCCATTTTAAGTAATGTTATGTTATATAATATAAAAAAACTATTAAAGAACCATTATTATTATATAATAAATAGTTATATAATTATCTAATAAAAAAAATTAATAGGTGTAACACATTAAAAGTTAGAATTTATAGATAATGATTCAATTACTTTACTTATATGGTTGGATTTAAATTATTTTTTTTGAAAAAATATCAAAACATTTATATCCAAATTAATTATATATAAAAATATATTAAAATATAATTCAAGTGTAGGTATTTTAAATTTAGAGAAATTAATTATAGAGTGTCTAAACTAGAAAAACAAAAAAATGACAGAAAATGTAGTGGTGGAATTTTACAACCATATTATTTATAAAATTAGAATTGGAAAGAAATTTCAAATGGATTATAATAAAATAAAATATATTGGATACTAGTAATTTAACAATTAATTTTATTTTTAAATGATATAATGGAAAATATGCATAATTGAAAATAATTAATCTATAATATTGAGTTTCTCGAAGAGAATCATTTTGAAATGTTTTATAATGTGAAAAATGATGATAGATTATGTGAAAAAAATATGTTTTACCCAAAACCATAAGTTAAATAATATATTATTATTTATAAATTAATATTTTTTGAAAATAAACGAATATGATAGATATAATAATAATAATGATACTTGTATATTTATAATAGATGTAAAATATTACATTCATAATTTCTAATTTAAAGAAATGATTGGGGGGAGAACATGAAAATCACGCATATCTCTGTAATATTGAAGATAACTGTGATTAATATCCGTAAGATTAATTATAAAAAATAATTTGAATAACAATTTTAAAATATAGAGAGTAATATGGTATAATAAAAATATAAAAAGACGAGATTTTGATTTTACACTTTACATGAGTCCTACCAGACCTTAGTATGAATCCCTAATATGATGAAAAATAAAAATGAAATTACTCATTACATTGTTTAGAAACAAGTTAATGTGTCTTTAGTTTATTATTATTATTTTTAATTTTCACTTTTAATAAAATTATTTAATCTTTCTGTTTATATACTCTATCTAAGTGAAGTTTGTTTCATTGTTCTAAGGTAGGGTTGACATAATATTAATGGTCAAAATCAATTTAAAAATACTATATAATTGTATAATTATAATTTTTTTGACTTAATGACAATGAAAATGTTCAATTGGTTCTAATTTTCAAATTCTATTTAAATTTACTCAATATTTCAACTGAGAAAGTTATTATTATATATTTGAATGTTCTGTAAGGTTGATTACCGAGAATTATTAACATAAAATGTTATATTAAATTTATGATTAATAATAAAATCTAAAATATAATTCAAATTAAAAAATAGTTATTATATTTATATTTAACAGTAATGGGATGGTATCAATCATCAATGAATGTAATTATAGTTGTTCAATAAAATCCTTGTAGATTCTTATACATGCATTGAATGCACGTTTGTTTTAAGGAATCAAATAATATGTTATGTTTTTTTGAAATTCATATTAAAAAATTTTAATCATGAATTAATTTATTAATATATACTATAATTATATATTGTTATCTTTTTTTAACCATTCATGGTGTTGGTGATGAATTATTGAATACCACACCCATAGAGGTAGTGAACAGACCCTAATATTGGTGATGATTTCATTTTTCAATTAAAAAGATGGTGTATATTAATAAATACTATATTTATGTAGTAAAATTTTAGTTTATGTATGATTATAAATATATTATATATAGAATTTTCAAAGAAATTTGAAGGAGTTAGTAAAAAAAGAGAACATGAAAGATATCTATTGAGATAGTTGACCTCTTCCTTTGTATGTCCTACATTTTTTAGTTACCTATTCATCGATAACTCTTCTATTGTAAATAATATAAGCTTTATAACAAGGAAAAAGAGTTTTAGAATGTAATTTGGTTGAATTGGTACATGTTATTAAGATAATTATTTAAATATAATAATTTTTTAAGGGGTATAAATTATAATTAGAGAGATGGGAATTTTTTTATTTAAACATTTTTAGGTTTATTATTATTTTCAAAAACTTCCAATATTGATAATACTTGTTAAAAAAATTTAATTAATCCATGTAAGGATTATATATTTTATAACATTATAGCCTCAATAATATTAATAGAATATATATCTTTTTAAAACTATAAAACAATAAATGATTTTTTTCTCTAATGGAATTTTAAATCTAATTTTATGGGACAAATATTATTTGTAATCATTCTAGATCAAAATAAATTTGTAATGATTTTTTAAAATTCCCATTAAAAATTAGTATTTATGATTCATTGAAAATGTATTATTTGCCGATTAAATTTTTTTTTATAATTTTTATTTAATATTTGAAATTTAAATTTTTTACTATTAATTTGTTATAGGTAATGATGGAGTCATTTTTAGTTAAAATGGATAATTTTCAAAAAAAAAACTTTTTAAATGGAAAATGTTATAACCTTTTAATTAATTTAAGTAATATGTAATAATAAATTATTTAAATGAAATTAATATAATATATATCTAAATATATGAATTTTAATCTATATATTTATGTTTATTAGTCTTATATTAAAAATCATATCTTATAATGCATGAAAAATACATTTATTGAAACAGTAGTTGTCAACACGTTTTATGTGATAATTTTTTAATTTTAATTCCCAAAAATATTGAGTTAAAATTAATAAAATTGAATAAATAATTAGAATAAATATATTTAATTTTATTAAATAATATAAAAAAATTTAGTCATACTGAATAGAAAACACAAAATATTAACTACCTAAATAATAATAAATATGAGTTTATCTTGGGTTAATCTATAATGATAGGGGTAAAATGGATTAAATATAACCTAAAACCCAATTATATGTTTTTATTAATACATTATCATTTTCAACTTCTGATATTATTCTTTTTGGAGCCATATCTACTTGAATCATAAATGATATTATTGAAAAATATTGAAAAATTATAAGGGTTTCAGTCACCTAAATTATAAAATGCCACCTTCACCCATCTCAGGCCACTTATCACAACTAAAAAACTGAAAAATATATAAAACACATTTATACTCAATATATATGTTCTAGTCTTTCGAAAATATCATACTTTGGTTCCTAGATAAAGGATTTAGTTGAGACTCTTCTATGATAAGGTAATTGTTTTCTTCAAGCCAATTATATTTTAGAACATCTTTTAACCCCATCAGTTATGCCTTAAAAAATAAAATATCATAACACTATAATATACCATATTATAAGTTGTTATTATATTTAAGGAATACTATTTTTAAATTTCACTCTATATAAAATGGGAAATAAAATAATATTTTGTGTATATGATGAACTACCACCTCACAAACAAATATAATTTGTTTTCTATTACCAAGTTACATTGACAAGTTATGATAACTATGTGAAAATATTTATTTTTTAAATTAATATTTCATTAACTTACATACCCTTTCACATATTAACGTATTGATAAAGTCACTCTTATACATGTATGACATACTGCATCTAAGATGTGACACGATTTATTTTCCTTTCCCAAATTTTTCAAACCATTAAAATTTATATAATGAGAGAAATAATATATTGATGTCATTAATGTAATTTTGGAGATAATGGAACTAACTTATATTCATTATAACCCTAAATTCAATGAGAAATCATGTATAATAAAATGAAGCATTTTACATTCAAAATAGTTATAATAATGAGATACTATTTTTTATTGGGTGACAAGATGATATAAGTGGTTCATAAAAGATATAATAAACATGAAGATGGTTTTTTTATAAATTATAAACATGTTTATAACCATTTTAATGGTTGTTAAAGTATCTTAAAAAAATTATAATTGTAAGGTAAGGGATTTCATCTGGACATAAACTCTAGTGTGAATTTATTTTATTCACCTTTTCAATATTATGTTGTGTACATAGTTGAAATTTTTTGAATTTAACATGAATAAAAAAAATTATGGTGATTATTTTATTAATTCAGGTATATTATTTCATGGGTTTTCAAATTAAATGTTACAAAAGTGGTAATATTTTATTACAATATAAATATTTGTGTTCGCGGTTATTTTATTCTAAGTAAATTTATAACTTTACTTCTTAAACACCACTCATTTTATTATCCTCTTTATATTTATATTGTTTATATAAATGTCATTCAAATATTCTTCTATTTCATAATTGAATCATGTGTTGAAATTTATAAAATAAGAAAGTGATTTTGTTTCATTATTAATAGGATAATTGTTTCTTCAATGTCCATATTTTAAAAAAAATACAAACTAAATTTTATTTACTCAAATGTTTTATTAAGGATGTTTTAATAAAAAAATGAATTTTGAAAATGGTTTAAATTGAATATTTTAAACGTTTTTAAGGAGACATTTTGCCTTTCTGTTCACAATTTTTAATGGAATTTTTTAATATATACAATGAAAATTGACTACCCCACTATCAAAATTATATTATGATATTTATTACATTTAATTATTCGAGTGGATTTAAATAGAAAAATTATGAATTTTTATTTTAATATTTCAATTCATTAAATTTAATGATGCTAAATGAAATTTTTATATTATAAATCCTATATTCTTGACCAATTTATATACATATGTTGTCTATTATTAATTTTTTAGTCATTAAATTTCACCTGAAAAATTAACTCTCTTAAAATTATTATTCATTAAATTCCCTTTACATATCTATTTTATTTATCAAGGATATTTTTATTTTAGGGACCATATTTCATTTATATATACATAGTTTTACATTGAATATTATTTTATTGATTGGGGAAATAATGATATACTATGTTATTTTATATATATAGAAATTTATTTATAATTATTATATTTTATGAATTTAATTGATTATTAAATATATGAGAAATTAATTAGAGATGCACCGATAGGTTTGGAAAAGTTATTGATAGCTTTTCAATGTTGTGTCTAGTCTCCTGAGATAATCATTTCAACTAATTAAATATGGATTTTATGTATACCTACACATATTTTTGTTCTCCCATTATACATGATCTTAATGGGGTAGATATAACGAGGCCTGAGATACTGAAGTAAAATATTAAGACTTCCCTTAATTATGAGTTTAATTATTATTTCCTATGATATTTTTATTTTTTTAGTTTCTAGTGATTCATTTCATGATCAATTAATTGATTTAATGAACTTTTTTCATGTTATTCACCTTTACATATTGATTATACCTTGTCAGATCCTGATATATTACACTGTATGTTACACTTACTAATAATTTCAGCTCAAATATATTTTTTCCATTTACTATGATATTCTAAAGAATTAATTATACGATTTAATGGCTACCAAATGTTTTCAATTACAATGATATATATTTTATTACCATTGTAAAATGGGTATCATGTATGTATCTAGATCTTCATTTCTACTGAACTGATTAGTACTTCAAGGTTAGACACCTCGTATTTATTTTAATTTAATAATGTAACCATAAGCTATTGTTTACTAGACTATGGGTTGTTGTTGTTGGTATCCAAGGATTTTTAGTAGAAACCATGGGGAATAGATTCTGGAAGTCATTTATTAGGGAATATAATGCTATGATAAAATTTGAAATTATGTAATATTGTTGGATAACATCCTAAATTTTTGGTCAAATAGAGATTATGTAGTTTTTATTATAAATAAATACCTTTATAGATAATAAAATTGGACTTGTTTTTCTAATATATTCATATATGTTTGATGACCCTAAAAATGTAGGTTTGAACATAGCAGGACCATCGATTTATTAAATAGTGAGTATGACTGTACCAACCACATGGTTTGAAACTATTTCAGATAATATTTGATTAATTATAATTTAATTCATATCCATTATAAATGATTTTAATATATTTTTATTATTTAAAAATATACCCAAAGTAAAAAAATTTATCATTCTCTCATTAATGATGCATAAATTTTCAATTAATGTTAGGTGTTATATAATATATAGATTTATAAATTATAATTTAATATTCATAATTTCATAAGATAATAAACTATATGTTCTTTTTTAGAAATTAATACTTGAATAACGAATGGTATCAACACTCAGGGACAATGTATAAATTTCCATATTGAGAAATACATTAGAGTTGGTATTGGAAATAAGTAGATCATGGATATATTAGGTTACATTTAATAGGTTATGATAAAAAAATCATATTTAAATAATTCACCATTATGTTCCATAATTTGATTCACCAATGTTGGACCACTTCATAAAATATATTCCCCTATTATCAAGTCGGATAACTAGTCCAATGGTAGACTAACAGTGTATTGTATCCCTTGAAAATCTATTTTAGGCCTTGGGATGTAATGAACTGAATAAGGTTATAATAGTAGTATATTGTCTCAATGGATATACTAATTAATGGATTATATTCATCTAAAACACTAGTGAGGATGATAAAATAAAACACATTGAAATAGTGTTGTTTTAAAGGAACATTCTTTAACAAAAATTTATTACACAAGTAATGAAACGAAATGAAGATAAATTTCATAATCTAAACGATTAATGTAGAATATAGTGTTGAGGATTATGAAGCAACCTTTATAATACAAGCTATGTATGTCAAATATTACATGTGAAATTTTAAATGAAAAATTTAAAATTTATTGAAAGGGATTAAGCTAAGTCAATGAATGAAACTTGTTTATCAAAAAAATTATTCATTTTATGAAATTGTTTTTTATGACATCAAAACCGAGTTGTAATTTTCTATATACTATATATTCAAAGGGAATCAAGAGAAGAAGCGGTACTATGAACACCAAAAAAAATATAATTGTATAAAAAAAGACAACACGAATCAATTTCAATCATGTATAAATTTAGGAAAAATCATTTAGTAAAATGTCTGAAGGGCATAAGAGTGTTATATATGTGTGGTGGAATGTGTCAACATGTTAATTAAGGTATGGAAATGAAAAATACACTAATATAAAATACATAAAATTTAATTAATTGGAAAATTATTTATATAAATTCCACATGTGTCAAAGTAATATACCATAGAAGTGTGATGGGGGAGAAGGAAATGAATATGAAAACACTACAATTGTGGTCGAAGTTCCCCAAGATACAGTGGACAACAGAATGATAATAGCCAACAAATTATCTATTATTTTTTATTCTATATTCCCCCACACCTTTATAAATTCCACATTTTCCTTGAAATATAAATTTATACCAAACACATTAATAAGGGAGGTGTAAGTCAAAAGTATTAATTAAAATATCACTTCAAAAATCATATGCCTGGATGTTACCATTATGATACATAGAAATGTCCTACTTATAGACTTTATTATTATGCCAATGGTTGAATTTTATTTAATCATGGTAATGGAATGTAATTGAAATTATAATTACTGATTTATCAAAAGTATAATTCATGATTTGTTGAATATAAAATGAAATTATAATTCTTGTTAAATATATTGATTTTATTATCATTTGATTAGATATTTTTTACTAAAAATTGGTTATATAAATATTTTCGAAGGAATCAAATACACTAATAACTTAATCAGTTGAAAATGAAAAATTTAATGACTATCCATAATCCAAATACAGTATCCCATTGTAGGAAAATAAATTATACAAATAAGAAGATGATAGATTTGCAATTAGAATTCAAGGATCATGTTTTCATAATTTTACTTCCACAGAACAATATTATATTGTTTGATAATAAATTAAAATTGATCCCCAAGCACATCATGAATTTTTAAATAATAGAAATAATTGGATCCATATAATACAATTTATAAATGCAACTAAACCTCTCTAAATTACATGAAATGTTCCATATATCACTGTCAGTTAACTTCAGGCCAATCCCAGTTTATATTCTCACTTATGATAAAATAAAATTGGTGCCAGGTCTATATTAATATGAATCCCCTATCCAGATTATTAACATTTTAGAGAGTGTGATTTTTAATTAGATGAGTTGACTAGAAAAATGTAAATTGGAGAAATAATAAAATTTATGTTGAAATGAGGGATTTATATGATGTTATGATAAAGAACCACCATAATTTGTTTATAATGCGATATCATTGAAAATTTAAATGATATAATTTTTATATGAGGGTTGTATGTAAGGAATATTCCAAAATTATATTAATGAGAAATTAAATATTAATAAAAAGTATAACAAAATGAAAACTTTAATAATTAATTGAAAAAAATATATTTTTATTGGATGAATATTTATTTTTAACATACTTGGTCCAAATATGAAATGACATTAAATGAAAATTAAATATTTTTCAATAAAAATATGATTTTATAAATAATTGAGAAATAATTATTTAATTATTAATAATATTATTTATAATAATTTATTTTAAAATGCGGAAAAAATTATTAAATATTTCTTTGATATAGGTAAATATAATTTCATTTGGACGTAAAAATGAATAATTTTATCAAAAATCTTTTTTAAAATGAATTATGTATTCCTATTTTAGTTTACTAAAATTATATATAATGATCAGTGGTTTTAATGAAAATTATAGATTATTAATCTAACTTTATAAATTTTAATCAATGTAATGATAATGATAATTCAAATAGTTAAAAAATATAATATTATGTTTGAGAAATTCATTTTTGAGAAACCATTTTTCAGCACAATTTTCAGGATTAAATTCTAAATTAAATTCTACCAGATCAATAAATTGATATTGATAAAATATATGAAATATTTTTAATAATAGTAATTAGCAATAGTTAATATGTTAATTTTAGTTTTTTCATAATGAATATAAAAATACTTTAAATTAATTACCATGAATAAGATAAGAACGAGTTTTTTAAGGGATAATCTGTAATGGTAAAGGTCAAACTAAAATACATAGTAATAAAAAAATTGGTTGACATTAAATATTATCCTTTTTCACCTTATAATACTACCCATTTTTATAACATTATTCAAAGAATGAGACACGATATTATTGAAAACCCTGGATAAATTACAAGTGTTCCAATCACCAAAATTATAAAAGGGAACCTACTCTCCACACTTTATCACAGCTACCAAGAAATTTGTTTCAACCAAACCATGATAAAATAACTCCCCAAAATAATTATCCTAATTTATAGATTCTTTTAATTCCCAATTACCATCCCTATGGTAGTTAACAAGGGATCCAAATTTTTTCTTCTAAGTGAATATAATTGTCTTCACAAAGATCTTCCTTTTTTAGTTCTTCTTTTACCATAATGAATTATGTCTTATCAATTCCAATAAAATAGCACAAGTATCTCTCATATAATGATATATTATTTTTATTTTGTTTATAATTTATCAATATCCTTATACTGTAAATGGGAAAATAATACCATCGCTTGTGTGTTGAGTGGAATACTTCCTCACAAACCGATATAATTTTTTAATACCACTGACACATATGGATAGAAAAATTTATGGAATAAATAAATTTTTATGATATTTATTAAATAATATTTACTAAAAATTTTAATATATCATCTACATACTTATCCTTTTATCCATTAAGTAAATGTTAATTTCATTCATTTGTATGTATGACCAATCATCTCCATAAAGTGATGTTATTCATTTTCCATGTTCTATTTTTATGATTAATTATTAAGTTGTATCTAAATAAAAACATTTATTTTCATATATTTAATATCTATTTGTAGACTATCAAACTATACCATATTCCAATAACCCAAACATTGAAGAAAAAAAATTCATAAAAGAATCTAGTAGTTAATACCCGAGATAATTTTAATAATAAAATATTATTAATGATCAGGATACAAGATGATAAAAGAGAATTATACATGATATAATAAATATTAATATAGTTATGTTATAAATTAATAAATTTTTAAAACCATTATACATGTGTTTAAGGATATTTATACTAAATAGAAATTTAATGTAATATATTTTATCCCTATTTTCACATTATTATGAAATATTTGTTGTTATTCACCTATTCACTTTTATGTGGTGTATAATATAAAGATTTAATTTATTTAACATGAATAAATATTCATTAAATATTATTATTACTTCAATTATTATATGTTATTTCAATATGCTTCATTTTAAAATTTACAAAATGGTATGAATTTGTGTTACAATTTCAATTTTTGATTTCTTTTATTATCTATAACAGAGACATATAACATATCGTTATTAAAATCTATATATTTTTTTAAGATAAATATATTAAAGGTGTTTCCAAATTTTTCTACAAAATTTTCTCTACTAGTTACATAAATAGGGTGAATAAATGTTTTTATGAGAAGTTTAATTATTTCTCATTTAATCATATATACTTATCTCCCATGTTAATATCTTTCAAATTTAGTTTATAAAATTTCCATAATTTTCAAAAAATGAAATATTAACAATATTTTAATTTATTTATTCCTTTTTAGAATGCATTAAAATGAATCTTAATATATATTTTTCTTAATAGTACATTTTATAATTTTTATATAAAACGTAAAAATAAATATATTATTAATGTATACCGAAATATTAGAATTCTTGACTGCTATTATAATTTTATGAAGTTTATATTATTATAAATTTTTTTATTGGGTTTACAATGAAAAAACTATTATGAAATATTATCTTAATATTTATCTTCTATAAACAGTAATCTTCCAATGAAAATTATTTTCTTACAAAACATATATTCCTAAAGATATGCTGGATGTTTATTTTCTCTTATTAGTTTTTGGACATTAACACACTGCTGAAGTATTAATTTACTTGTGATAATTATATATTACATCTACCATAAATATCTACAGTCATTATCATGGATATAATTATTCCTTAAACTATATATCATTTTTTAATATGGATTTTTATATTGGAATTTATTAAATTGACTGGGGGAATATGAATACTCTATATTCTTCCTTCAATATGTACATTTATTGATATATCAAATTTTTTATGAAATAGATTGATCATTTAATATATTATGAATGCATTGGACATGCAATGATGGGTGGAATGGGTCTCGTTTTTTATATCCCTACAATTCATGGATAACTCTCATGAGAAAAATCAATTGGCCATATTATATGGGTTTTTTGTGCATACCTACCCATTGTTTTAATATTTTATTGAATAATTTACATATGGGATATATATAATGATTTTGATGGACTTGAAATATATTATTAATAATTTCCATCATTGATAATGAAGATATTTTTATCCTTCATATTTTTTATTTGAAATTATCAATGGATTCATTTTTTGCTTGTGTGAATGATCAAATAGAATGTGTTTTTTTACATATACATATTGATTATTATTTAACAAATACAAAAATATTATGTTGTATGTATCCCTAACTGATTAGCAGATCTCACCCTTTCTTTTTTAGTTACCCATAATATGCACATCAATTCTTTGATTGGGTTCAATGATGCTTAATGTTATACATTACTAGTATTTTGATTTATTCCCTATGTAAAATGATAATCATGTATATATTTTTCTCTTTTGACTAATAAACTAAGAAATACATCATGATAATACCCCTTGTATCTTGGGTAATGTAATAATTTTTTCACCAGCATAGGGTTACTAGAGTCAAGTTTGTTACATAATTATAGATTATAATATATAGTTTTTAATAAATATTGTATTTGACTTTAAATTAAAAATACTATATTTTTTCCAAATTTCACTAATTAATTTCATATTTTACTATTAAATAAGAATTCTAAATCTATAGTAAAATCAAATTTTAATGTGATGATTCAAAAAATGAAAAATATTTTTTGAAAATTATGTAATATATATTAAAAAAATAATTTTTATATAATATACTTATTTAGTCCAAAATTATAATTTTCAGGACATAGTACATTTTATGACTCTCAGAAAATTTACTTATGTTTCCATAAAATTAAATTATTTTGTAATTGAAAATAAATATTTTTTAAAAAATATATTATATTGAAATAATTTTATATATATCATTATAATTAATTTTAATAGAAATAAAACATATATTTTCCAAAAAAATACAACTATCATTTCATTATTTCAGATATTTTTTTATAAAATATATAATATTTATTCCATTTTTTATGATATAAATTGAATATAATTTTTGTTTCATAATATACCAATATAATATTTTAGTATTGCAGTAGTCATATTATTATTCTAATGAACATCTAACAATTGTATTAGCATGATTGATATTATAATAATCATAGTTTTTCAATTCAGATAACATTTACACATTTTATAATAACCACATAATTTCTTTATTCATATATCACTTAATTATCTTTGATGTTTAAATTTTATTTCTAAAATCTTTATCTTATTTTTAATTGTAAATTTTCTTTTTTACCATATAGTCCATGACCATGATAATTCTTTGACAATATAATCACCATGGTTTTCCCCTCTGTATATGTCAATTTTTATTATTTCCCCTATTTTACTATTTCCACCTTTTCAAGGCATATTTATACATTATTGAAAGTGTAAATTATTAGAAAAATATATTTACAATTTTCTGTTAATGTGTTTCCATACATTTATTTATCGTATTGATATTTTTATTTACCATAGTAAACGTCTACTAAGTAAATTTATATTTAAAAATATTATGAAAAATAAATAATAATGAAATACTATATATTTATAACAAAAGATACAAAAAAAATTAAATATTTACTTATATATTTTAGGGAAGAAATTTTCTAGATTGTATTCAATAATATATATATGGAATTTTCATTCTACCAAATTAAATAATTTTCTTCATTTTAAATTTTTATTTTTCATAAGAATTTATTAATTTTTTAACCTATTTCAAAACAATTATTATTATTTTCTCCATTTCCTAATAGAATTATTCATATTCAACACTTCTATGCAATTGAGAATAGATTAGTATGTAGGATCCATAATCATAAGAGTTTTTTTTATCATTTGGATGTATGATAACCTTGGGGAATAATGTCCATTCATCTATCTATTTTTATATTCTATTAGTGTTTAAATCATTCCAATCCTTTATAAAAAGCATTGAAACCACCCTCAACAACTTCATATAGGACAAACACCAAGAGGCCCAATACCATTAAGAATCCCTGCAGAGAATTTCAAAAATAATTTTCATATAGGATATTAATCATAGGTACATTGAGGAACATATAATGTGATTTAATTTTAAGATTAATACATCATGAATAAATATTGTATCTCTCCTATAGTATATCCTTAAGGCTCCACTAATTCTCAATTATGGTGATGAATTCATGGTCACACTAATATACATTTGATAATTCTTGATAGATTGTAATAAAAGGTTACATCCCATTCCATATGTAAAAATGGGTGATATCTTCATTCTTATACAAAGGATGTCTTAACACAAACATAATATTTAGGCAAGAATGTTCCCAATATTATTCATTTAATTAGTTATCAATGTTTATTATAAGACCTTATACCATATAATCCAAATGATCGATGGGATTGATAGTTTTGTCTTCACCCTCTCCATATTGGAAAATTTCAGAAGATAATATTTTAGAGTGATTCTTCATACTAATCATTATTTAGATATTTTGGGTAGTATTCTATGTTGTAAATATATTCCATTAAATTTTAAATTCTATTGTTGATGCATCATAATAAGGATATCCAGATAGATGATAACATTGACAGAACATGTATTCAGGAAATGATAAAATGTATATGTTGGGAAAATGTCAATATTTAATTTGTCCTATATCTATTAGAGGAAATTTATTGGGGCGATACACATGTAATTATTTATGTGTTCTTCCATGAATCAATATTAATTTTGTGACAATATATATTTTCATGAATCAATGCTTTGATGTCCATCCTTGTGGAATATTTTAATTCCATGTGGATTCAAATTCACTTCCTTAAAGGCCATTGGTTAATATAAGAGACTCATAACACTATTCAACGCTAATTTTTGATGTCTAATTAAATTTCAAATGAAGAAAAATAATTTAGTCTCTTTTATTCTTTTAGTTCACTTTTTAATGAGTTAACAATCTTATAGTATTTTAAAAATAATATTTTTAGACCACCTACAACTGGGAAAATGATTCATAGCGGGGTTTTTGATTCTTTGGTCTATTGGAAGAAACCAAGGCAGTGGCCTAAACTAAATATGAAAAACGTATATGCACATAGTATTATGTGGGACAGTGTTATCATACGGGATACATAAGGCTAACAAATCCTAGATTTTTTTTTATTAATATTCATGGAGGGAAAATAAATTCAAGATGAATAACATGTTATACTAACTAGAATAACTACTTTTATTATGAAAAATATGAATCTCTTAATGAATGATTCTACATCATTTATTTTTGTTAATTCATCATTGAGACACTGTAAAATCAATTCGACCATAGAAAATTTTAATAGAGACTCTATAAACTTTTTTCATTAGGATTTTGGAGATGGTGAACACCTTATAGAAGTTGGATATGGTGGTTGATTTTATATCATCCAAAGTTTAACAGGTGCAGGGTTGGAATATTTTTTCTATCATTTATTCTTTTCAATTTTATTGTATTAGAATTATATAATGGTATACCATCAAACATTAACACATTGATACTAATTGAAATTTCTTCTTATTTTTCTTCCATTGAATAAAAATATTCAACTATTAGTTAACATTTATGAAAACCCGATTGATTATTAATGTATTTTTACCTTAAAATAAACTTGAGGTGTTTGATATCTTGATTTAAATGAAACCTAGAGTTGAAAAAAAACCTTGATATAATATTACATTATAACGTATAAATTGTATTAGATGTCATGTGTGACACCTTGAACTGAACAATCGAGTATAGTCTAGGTATACCACGTGGCATCATGTGCTCCTTACTATAAACTAGACGTTTCTGATTTGCAGTGGGGCATGTGGAACATTGTTGGGTGACTTTCCATCAGTTCTATTTAATTATCATTATATATTAAATATACTGATAATTATATTCAATTATTATTGGATAAAACAATATCCAATCACCAAGGTAGAATCTTACATAAATTAATCTCATGATATTTGAACATTGATTTTATTACAAACAAGCAAAAACAAAAAAAAATTCTAAAGAATAAGGTAGTTAAAAAATAAAAGTAGTAGAAGGAATCCAATATAGAATCTATCTATTATAATTCACACCAACCTGATAATCCTACTCAACCATCCACCACTGTTACCTTTCTATTTATTAGATTGATATGCCTAAAATATATAACATCTCAAAAATAATAGAATAGGATATCAATACAAGACTAAAAAGTACACCACAAATGAAACCTAATATAAGTGGATAATAGAAAAAGGTTCATTCCCTAAGAGTAAATAAATGATATAGTTATAAATATGTCACACAAGACAAAAACCTATTTTGGGTCCTCATATATAGGCTTTACCTCTTTCACTACTATAATAAAAGAAACACCAGCCATCCACCTAACACATCCACCTCAATGGTATATACCAGAAACATGTGCGACACATACTGCTACTTACAATAGATGAAGTACATTCACACCAATGTATGAAACATCCCACATGAGATATAGTCTATTAGGGTCAACCTGCAATCTCAACTACAAACCACAATGAGTAAAACATGTGATAAAGTTTAAAAAAGAAAAACAAAAGTCAATCCATATCCAGAAATGATGATAAGCTACATCATTCTATATGAAATAAACTGTAAATAATATGTCACAATAAATCTACACATACACACCTTAGGTATAAAATATTAAAGCAAATGGATCACTGGGAAACACACTCATCACCATACCATGTAATGAACCATTATAAAATATGATCTAAAGTCAAGGGATTTTAACATTTGGTAAAAAAAGATTGAAAATGAATATTCACTTTCTGAGTCCAAAATCATCAATTCATTCTTAACTCATCCATAATAAAAAAAATTAATAATCTAAGATTGAAGTATAATACGAAATCACAATCCAATAGTACATAAACTCTAAATAAAAATGAGACCATCCATTACTGACAATGATCATGAACCAAAGATTGTAAAAATGCTAATTCACAAAGTCTTGTTTCTGAATATATCAATGTTCTACAAAAACCTCACTACAACATATCAAAACACTAGGATCTAATAAAATATTAAGGATCATAATGATTTTGATTAAATGGATGTGTTGGGAATTGATCTAGAGCCAAGAATAACCCATTAGATAAATAATTTACGAAAGATTCATTTTCTAGGAACATAATGGAGGTTACATATGGGAGGGATAGCATTAGTGAATCATCAAAGTGGATCCATAGGGTGTTTGGAGTCGAATAGTTCTTGAGAGAATAAGTAGTTGTTAATGAAGTGTTTGTTTTATATAAGACACCAATAAACTCGTCATCCATGATGGTATCCAACTAACACTACTAGCTAGCTAATAACCTCCTCCAATACCCACTGGTCGTTATGAATATTTACATCTTCCACGGAGAATCACTAGTTGGTTATTGTATTTCGGTTAAAATAAAATTTTCCCAAGAGGCACCATAAAATTTAATAGGTATAATATATCTCATGATGCTACGTAAACCAGCAACACTCCCTTATCCCATTTAAAAATTTAATATTTCCTATAGAGTATATATAATCATATAAAGACATGATCAAAATCAATGTAAAATATTTAAAGATGTATACCTAACATAGAGGTGTCATAATTCCTTCCCTATTATGACTTATCATTGTCAAGAAGTATCCCCCAAGGAACACTTGACCAATTTGAGTCACTTCTCCTAAATATCACCCTATCACTCCAACATCTCTTCACGAACACATATATTCTACCATATATCCTAAAAAGTGGTAAGATGATTCCTTGAAATACATTATGACTCTAGTACAGTATCCAAAAAATGTTGTTCCCAAAAAGATTCATCCTAATAAATTGCAATATCTTCATAGTTTATAAAATTTATAAGACTGATCTCATACTTCCAAATCTTATACACATGGAACACATCATTTAAACATTAATACCATGGAGTTAGGTCCAATAATCAAGCTATAGATGAAATATATTTGATGATATTGAACTGTATAAATATTTGGGTTCTTATTTACATTCATCCTCAAAAATATATTCCCAGAGAGAGGGGACACCCTTAAGAAAACCTTATCACCCATAGTGAATTTCATCGTATTTATCATTATATCATAAAAATACATTGGATTATATTGATCCATAACTTACCATTTCCGAATCAAATGTACCCATGCCATAGTTTCATTTTCAATACTTTTCCCAATAATGTACGATCTACCAGCCTCTTTCCAACAACACATTGATAAACATGGTAACCCATACTGAGCCACAAATAGAGAAACTTTAATATAATTCCAAAAACTATTAAAATATGTGTAGTAAAACAAATCCAAAAACCATATGAAAATCTTCTAAAATCCAATAATATATTTTTGACAAAAATCATATGTTTTTTGGATATATCTCTCTAACTTATATATTTTTAAATATCAACAGCAAGAATCATATTTAATTGACTTTCCATCTCCTTTTTCAAGCATTTCCAAAGCGAATTTTTTTTAATAGGTTCTTCTATATAATACAATAGTTTAAGGTACACCATAAATCTATACTATCTCATTAATAATGAAGTTCCCTATACCATCTTCTAAATTCAATTCTCATAATAGTATTTCATGATCAACATTAATCAATAGGTCTATAACTACTGAAATGGTTTCATGACCTTTGGAGGACGTTTGAAACCATGTCAAGTTGTCTATAGTCACCTCATTAGACATCTATAGATGAATTGAAATAGAATGGAGTAAAACACCATGGACCTAATTTATAACATTTATCCTATGACAAGTCAAAAAAATATATAAATGTATTTAATTTTCCTCCTCATACCAGGATATATGAAATGACTCCTGACACTGTGATACTTATTATTGACATCTGGTAAACCACCCTACATGAATAATGATATGTTCTCATCATATAATCTCTTAGGGTAGATGGATCCATCACCATTCCATTAACCTTAATCACTACTCTTTTATCCAAGAACCATCATGATACAGAACCAATGTCTTCTAAACACATGCATATCACCCCAAATATCACATCAATCCCATGAATTTCCATTAATTATTCTACCAATATTGACGTGATCAATAAGGGATAAGAAAATGCTACCCCTTGATCCTCAACTACACAATCCTTGTAGTCTTATATATAATACATCATCTTCCACTCGAGTTTTGATTTCCATTATTCCAATTCTTATGTCAGCCTACATAGTGAATCTGTAAATAATTTTCTATTAAAATGACCACACTTCAAATCCAAGGTGAATGTCATTATGTACTCTACCAAATGACTATGGTGAGGATTCAGGTCATGTAGTGGGAATATATATGAAAAATTGGTTTGTTCCATATCTAATATAATTATCTCACCTAAGAGGTATTATCTCCAACATTTCAATAAATTTCCCACTTATACTACCATTATTTCATGGTTAAGTTAGTTATTCTCACGAGAATAAAATTGATGTGTCCCATATAAAATTAACATATCAAATTTTCTTTTAAAATGTCCCAAAAAATTCTTTTCCTTTATAATAAACGGTATAACATAATCTTAGATCATAAATAATTCAGAACAAATCCAACATCAAACCCTTCTTCATCTCTATGATGACATCATCAAACTATATTTTCCAATAAAACGTGATAAAACAATTATTATGTGTGATCATGGTTTATAACAGGTGAGAAAAGTATTGAATGAACCTTCGGTTCTACACATCATACCCGAGAAAATACTAATTCTAAAAAAACTACCCCAGTTTTTATGCAAACTATTTTTCACCAAAAATCTTCTGATCAACTGATATTACTGTCTAAGAAACAAAATTCCAATGAATTAAGAGCTATAATATATAATAGTGACACATTGTGTACTTTTATTTACACAAATGTGGTCTAATTTTACTCAGAAGGATATCTAAGTGTCTCACATGTGTACCAATTTCATGAAATATATACAGATTTCATCCCCAAAGATAATATAAAAAGTGTTAGTGTATTAGTGGAAATCCTATTCATGAGTGATATGATCCCATCCTCTATGAGCCATTGTTAATAGAAACTTGAATGTAGATAGATTATTGAAACCGCTAGGACACCCATAAATGATAAAACAATTAATATAATCTGGCTAACTGGTACCTATGTTTTTGAGTGATATGATTTATCATTCAGTAGTCCACACAGGAATGGAATACTACCATCCACCTTCCTTGAAAAAACACTCGGGCACCCAAATGGGATGTTAATGTTCTGATGAGTCATTTAACCTCAATATCATCCAACTACATTTTTTTTATATTTTCACTCAACTAGTTCCATGAGATATGGTAGGATGAATATGGGTCACACATATAGAACCGAATCAAACACATACTAAAATCCAATGAGTTATGGAAACCCTTGTTATAATACTATGATACATTTTGGTATCGGCCTACCAACAAAGGAATATAAGATGGAGTCACCACCTAATGTACTACAATGATAATACTGGTCAGCTGCACTAAAAAATGTTCTCTTTAATGATGGGAATGGTCCCACTATACCATCCATGACATCCCATTAAATATTCAGCACCAAATTTTCACACATAAGTTATGAAAAGGTCACTTTTATTTTATAAAAATTGATGTGTGTATTGAAATTTGTCAACTAGTCCACAAAAATAATCACAATGGAACCTTTCATCTTAATAATTGTAAAACTCCAATTTTTCTAAAAACGAGAATCCATCATTAGATAGTTTAGTAATATATGAAGATGGTTTAACTGTGGAAGGTCCCTATCAACCTTCAACTAAAGCAAGCTCAAATATTTAAGTAATTTTAATAATATTTATATGAATGATAGAGGATCATAAATCTATTTATTTTCTTACACATATAAGGTTGACACAATATATTCAGATCCTATGCACGGATTTATTGAGTGTATCTTTAAAGCTATATCATAGAATTTATACATTCTCCCAATCATTCAATGATAGTTATAATTCATAGTATATAGATAAAATATATTATATAATGTCCCTTAATCTCAGTGATATAACACCTATAATAGTAATCTCTCCTATAGGGAGTTGATGAATCTCTTCACTTCTTTAACTTTATACCGCCACCCGACCATCTAATCATTTTGTTCACATCCTATTTATAGAGTGGGAAACTAATCCTACACTCATGAAATTATGTGTTGATCCATTTATTTTTGCAAGATGAGCTACATATATGGCTTCTTAAAATACCATCTTTATTTCCAGTGTCTTATAAAGCATTGCAATATAGTTAATTAGATTGATGTTCCTAACCTATTATATTATATCTTGGAAAATCTAAATCATGAACTTTATGGACTTCTACTCCCAATTCCCTGATAGATGAATAGAATATAGAATCATTTCTGTGAAGTAGATTAATTTTGAGAACACTGTCATCATATCTAGTAGTGTTCTGTAAACTCCAGAGATCAATCATTCTTCAGTGCAGCGATGGAAAACTCCTTGAAGAAGATATATTTAAAGGATTTCTATATCATCACTTATCATATTCTATTACATACCATGATATCCAATTCTATTATAGGTATTCTGTAAACAATTAATGTCTCATGATAGAAATTAAAAACATATTGGGCCTCAAATAGGTAAAAGATCCTCTCAAATGCTCGTATATATTCCATCTTGTACTCCATTCCTCTAGTTCCATGAATGAATTTTTGATTCTAGAGATATTTGACTCAAGTGTAATGGACTATTGTCCACTTACCTGTAACACCAAGAGATTTTATGAGAAATATTCTTTTTAATTTCTTTGGTGTCTTATTTTGTATGCTACACCAAGTTTATCTTCTGTTATACGCCACACTGTATTAGCTTTTAGTATATGCAATCACTATTCTTGGCTTCTATTACACGCAAGAGCGACCTTCCTCAACATCTTGTGTTGTACGCAATAACAAGTTTCACTAAACAATGATATATTGTTATAATATTATAATAAACTTGTCGTTATGAATAGTATTTACCCCATTTTGAACTTTATAAAATTATAATTCATCTTACACATATTCTAGAACACGGTATGAGAAAAAAATAAATTTTTCGAGTTAAATAAGTATTTTTCAAAAAATGCAGTTTTACCGCCTTTTGATGGAACACCACTTTAAACCTTGTTTTTGAAACGTTTATGAGTTAAATTTGAAAAAATATACTTATTTATTTCAATAAGGATATAAATTTTAACTTTGGATAACTGTTTAATAATTTTCTGTTAACTTTCATATTTTGATGAATAGTAAAAATATGGTAAATTTTAATTAAAAACAAATTTTTTTCATCAAGATAATTTATATGGATAAATTATAATATTGAATGATTTTAAAATATAAATAGAATGTATTTTTACCATTTAATATAATGTAATCATTATTATTAATTTTACATTGAATTCATAGTTAAAAACATTTCAATCTTTTGCAATGTTGTAACTTTTAAAAAACGTTTTCTCAACAGCGGGATTAATTTTAAATTAAATACTAAAACATCTGTGTTTTTAATATAGAAAAATGGGTTCTATATTTGGAATCTATAGGTCCAAATTATGTCAATATGCAACTTTTAATTTTTAGGTATTATGAATATTAACTACGGTAATTTTTATTTACTACAGTTAAAGGTAAATCTCGTAAATAAAGTTAAAAATAAGATTATAAAATTACTATAAAACCTGATAAAAACTTATTATATGAATAAAAGTATAACCATAGCACCTAAGGGTAGTAATAGATACATTTCATAGACTTTTGACCATGAAAATGATGTAATTATTATTAAAACCCAAGAAAGTGACAACATGTCACTCTCTTGTATCTTATAAGTGTAGTAATTTTAATTTAGTGATAAACTTCATAAAACATCGAACATAAATAGTCACCAGAAATAAAATAAAATTATCTACATCATTTGAATTTATTTATAATTTTTAAGGATTAAATAATTATAATTAATGGTGACATAATAGTGATGTAGAAATTATTTTATTGATTGAAATATCAAATAAATGGGTTTAAAAATATTGAAACAAATATTATATGAACATTCTAATGAGCTCCAAGAATTATTAAGATGAATATTACATGTTATAGATCTATTAAATATTTTGTTTTAATATATGTTCTCTATAGATTTTATTAAAATTCAAATAATTGAATAGTGTAAAAATTGACACTATTGATATTTTATAAAAATAACATATTATTAAATTGATTAAAAATAACAAAAATATTTAAAATTTAAAATTTGAAATGTATATGGTCTAAAATGTCATAATGTATCCAATTATAGAAAATTCACAATTCATAACTAAGTATTTATAACAATTTAGAATTTCGAATCATATTACCAAAAATAAAATATTAAATATTAAATAATGATAAATCAAAATGATAGGTTTTAAAATAAAATAAAGGCAAGTCCTAATTTTTTTGGTTGATGACATTACAAACCCTATATCATCTCATCTTAGAATTGAGTCATTTTTTGAGTTTTTTAAGTGGGTTCTGAATTTATAATAAACTAATATTTTTTAGGTTTCCAAAAGTGCCCCTCTCCTATCTTATAAAAGTGAACCTCCTCCCTCTTATCTTCATAATATTTTTAGCCTTCATGCTCAGACAAACCCTATCTATTTATTTTCTCCCCTTCTCTAGTAACATTCTAGTGGTCCTGGTCTACTTCAAAGACCAAATTTATTGCCCTAATACGAGGTTTAGAAGAGGCGCGTCGAATAAGTGGAGTCTCAGACACATATGAAATAAATTGGAAATAAGGTAAGGGATAATTATTCCAATCTAGTTTTTATCCATGATTTCTTATTCGTAAGTATTTAATGGGGATATGATTATCATCCATGTCCATGTTATCTCAAAATGTTTACATAAATGTTTGATATTATTCCATGTATGTTTAAAGTCATTTTACCATTTTTTACCACATTTTATGAAAGTAATACTTCTTTTTTGTACCATAAAAGGTACTTTTGGACTTTTTCAGAAAAGGTATGAGAAGATTGGTTTTTAACTTATACAGCATGAACAGATTTTTATGGTTTCATAATTACTTATTTTCATGAATATTTTAATGATTATTTTCAAAAAAATCCTTTTCTTTTAAAATTAGATGTCATTTAGTGAAGAAAAAATTATTTTGAAGAAGAAATGATATTTTCCTCAAGAATTCATTACAAATGTTTTATCAAAATTATTTTCCATCTAAAATGACATTTTTTGATAGGTTTATGTTTCAAGTATAATGTATCTTTATTAACATGGTGTGAATTTTCTTATGTTGAAATGATATCCATTTGTTTTATATTGATTTTGTTATCATGGGATGGTGTTTTTCAAACCAATTTTATTCACTGGGTTATGATGAATGATTTATGTTTACTTTTTGGAACATGTATGAATTATTTAATTATGAGATGTGTGGGACCTATATCACCCTCCAATTCATTGGGTAATGATTTATATCTTATGAGATAGAATGGCTGGAACAGAAAGTAAAATCTATTTCAGTAATACAGGGATGGAAGGACAAGTAAACCCGGTTCAGTAATGGACTTTGTCCACTATGATGGTCATGGAATCAATGCCTTGGCTTCTATGGAAATCATAACATGTGCATAATGGTTTTCCACAATTATAAGTTTTATTACCATTTTATTTAATCATGATTAATATTCCTTTATGATATATACCTTAGGTACTGCCATGATTTAGGTCATTACTCATGGTTTTGATTTTTTATATTCATGTTTTTACATTCAAGTGTTGAAGGGTGGTTTTATGTTCTCCATATTTTCCCTTACTGAGCAATTGATCTCACCCATTTTATGTTTTCTTTTCCCAAAGATATAAGGAAAGGTTTTACGTATGAAAATAAAAGGGGAGGATCTTTATGGGAGATGTTGAAGGTATTTCACCATTAATAGAAGATTTTGTTTTGAGTATCCAAGTACACTAAACAAATATGGTCATTGGGTGTCTATTTTTTTATTTATTTAGTATTCCTCAAAGGTAATGTAATTTACATGTACTCCAAGATTGGGTCTCAACAGTTGGTATCAGAGTGAAGGTATAGTTAACCATTGTAAACAAGGATGTGAAAACTTTAGTGGTATCCCTACAGATATTTATAAGGTATGTCTAGGGATGTCCCTAACATCATGTATAAATATAGGTTACAATCGTATAATTAAGATAAAAATCATGAAAAAACTAGGATAAAACCTATGATGTCAGAGATTGAAGGTACTCCTCCTTTATTATGTTGTTTTTTATATGATTTTTTCCTCTCACAATATTCATTTTGGGTTTTAGATAATGGATAGAACCTGAAGGAACCATGTTAATGATCGATGCACTAAGCAATGCAATGATTGTCCTCCTAAACAAAAAAATGTTATGTGAAATGGAGTGAAAAATCTTATTTCTATACTTACATAAGAAATGAATCATTCTGGACTTCCAAATTAGCAGAGAAGGGGAAGATATTCTATTGAGTCCTTCATGAGGAAACATCAACCTTATTTCAGCGGGTCTTCTGATCTAATTGTTTTTGAACAATGGATCAATACCATTGAAAATATATTTTCCATACTTTGCTGTTCAGAGCATGAAAATTCCATTTTTTCTGTTTACCATTTAGAAGATGAAGTAGACTAGTGGTGGACTCTAATTAAGAATACATGGCCCCAAGATGAAATTGAATCCATGTAATGGGACGAGTTCATGAACTTTTTTTTCAATATGTACATCGTTCCTATTCATCAATAAAATATTGAAAAGGAGTTCCTTGAGATTATGAAATAGGATAATGAATATATAGGTATATACAAAGCAAATTTTTCAAGGCATGAAAGGTATAAATCTGGTTTTGTCATACAACCAGAGAGTGAAGTTGATCGATTCTCCAGTGGCTTGAAACCAAGTCTTCGAATGGCATTAACAATAAGAAACATTAGTAACTATGAAGAAATTGAGTGTTAGTGTTACATATCAATCTCATGGTTTTTATAAGAAATGAAAGATGGATTTCAAGGAAAAATCTCAAAACAACGGTGAAAAGAAGACGACTGTTTCATTATGCTCAAAGTGTGGAAAGAAGGATCGTGGAGATTGTCATAAAGGTACTTGAAAATGTTTTATGATTGGAAAATAAAGTCATTGAGCTGCTGAGTACCCATTAAATGGGAAAAAGGTAGCTAATGATGTGAATAGAGAAAATAATACAGATAACTCACAACGAAAACTTCAATGCTACACATGCAAGGAAATGGGGCATTGTGTTAACCAATGCCCTAATCCAAGGGTTAATGATGATCGACATCAACAACCTCTTAAGGAAAAGGACAATGGGAAGCCACATGCGATCTTTATTAGTGATGTTGAGTATGACAATGATGTGGTGGAATGATTATGTGTTTATGTAACGAGATTTTAAAATAATGATGTGGAATCTCATTTATAGTATCGTGGAATATTGGAATATTAATGTACTGGTTAATTGTGGTTTTCAATAATTTTATGATACTGGTAACCATGAAAAGTGGTTAAAATATTTTTGGAAAGAAGGTGATATGTGCATAAAGAAGGGATTAGAAGAAAATAATATATTTGATAGTATTAATGATCCCCTGACTGATATAAGGGAAAAGTGACATCATGGTTTGAATATATAGAAATTTTGGGATTTTTGTATGTTGAAAGAGTTAACTTTTGACAGAATTCATGTTTTCACTAAGGTTCAATGGGTATTCACTTTTCAAGAGAATACATGATTAAGGTATTAACATGTTTGGAATTTGACCAGCAAGAAATATCTTTTGATATATGTGGGATAAATTATGGTTATCACATGCTTTATATAAGACCTCTCTATTATTATTTTTCTTTATACTGTGAGTTTGGATAGAAGTATTTTCGATAATCCTATAGGTTGGAATGGATTAAGTTAGACATCAGATTGTATTGTTTAAGGCTATAACTTTTTGATATTATTTCTGAAATGTTATAATAGTATTGTTTAAGAAAAATGAGAACCCATAGGATGGGTGGCAACCCGTCGTGTCGTCCAAGGTTGCGGGAATCGAACCCACAACCGAAGTGCGACAAACCTTTATCACCAACCCCTAGCCTATAGTAAGTGCCTAGTTTATAGAAATTAGTTTTATTTTATTAAACGGTATGATAGATAAAGTATAAGTCCATTTTAGGAACCATATATGATTAATCTCACCATAGATGGACTTGTGTATATATATTAAATTTTGCTAGACTTATGTTAGAAACACATGGGATGACCTATCATTCTATCGCATGATCTTCTAACATTTCAAGAATGAAAAATTCAAATTTATTTCTTTAAATAAGAGATGAATTGGAAATTGTTCATGGAATTACCAACAATGATATTACACTAAAATCAAATAAGTATTTATCCTTATGCAAAAACTCATCAACTGTAGGGAAATGATCTTGAAAACCAAAAATGTTGTCCTAGTACCCACATATCTGATAAATCAGATGGTACCTTAGATCATCACAACTTTATGTCTTTGTAATTGTTGAATTTTTTATAGCCATGTTCACAACCACTTTCCATCAGAACATGATGGTCACTTTTCTCTTCCATATACATGTTTTCCCCTATGCTCTACTATGTAGAAACCCAGTGATGAGTTAATTTGGGTAACCATTAAGTTTTATTTTTCCATTTTATGATGTGGGTTTCTATAAAAGAAACATTCAAGTAGTAAACGATTTATTACCCTGACGAATTTCGAGGGATAAATTTATTTTAAGTGGGGTATAATGTAACAAACCACGATTTTATGAGAAATATAATTTTTAATTTCTTTAGTGTCTTCTGTGGTACTCTACACCAATATTAGATTGCGCTATATTATACACTGTATTAGCTTAGAGTATATGAAGTAACTAATCTTGGCTTGTGTAGCACGCAAGAGAGACCTTCCTCAATAGCTTGTGTTGTACACAATACTGAGTTTCACTAAACAAAGACATATTATTATAATATTATTATAAACTATCCATTATGAATAATATTAACCTATTTTTTATTTCATAAAATTCTCGTTCATCTT
Source organism: Viscum album (assembly GCA_963277665.1). Lineage (NCBI taxonomy): Eukaryota > Viridiplantae > Streptophyta > Magnoliopsida > Santalales > Viscaceae > Viscum > Viscum album. The sequence goes on from OY728142.1 coordinate 1,417,766,458, forward strand.
ACACATATTCTAGAACGTTGTATAAGAACAAAACAAATTTTTCGAATTAAATAAGTATTTTTTTTAAATGTATTTTTGCCGCCTTTTGATGGTGCACCAACTATAAATGTAGTTTTTGAGACGTTTATAATTTAAATTTGACAAAATAAACCTATATATATATATAAGGATATAAAAATTAACTTTGGATGAATTTTTAATATTTTTATGTCAACTTTCATATTATGATGAATAGTAAAAATACACTAAATTTTAATTAAAAACAAATTTTTTTAATCAAGATAATTTAAATGGTTAAATTATAATATATAATGGTTTTAAAGTATAAATAGATTATATTTTTATCATATAATATAATTTATTTCATTATCAATAATTTTACATCGAATTCATTGGTAAAAACATTTCAATCTTTTCCAATGTTTTAACTTTTAAAAACCATTTTCTCAACATTGGGTTTAATTTTATTTTAAATAATGCAACTTATATGTTTTGAATTTGGAAAAATTGATTCCATATTTGGAATCAGTATGTCCAAATTTTGTTAATAGACTACTTTTTGTTTTTAGGAATTATGAATAGCAACTATGGTAATTTTTTTTACGATAGTTAACGGTAAATGGGGTAATTAAGGGTAAAAATAAGATTATAAAATTATTATAACACCTACAAAAATTCTCATGGATGAATAAAAGTAGACTAATATCACCTAAGGGTCAAATTAGATTCATTTCATGGGATTTTGACTATGAAAATGATGAAATTATTATTAAAACCAAAGAAAGTGACAACATTTTTTTTAAAGGATTGAGGCGCAAAGGCCTCTATATTAAATGAAAAAAGAAAACAGGAGAGGAACAACAACCACAAAGAATACAGATAACCAGAACCAGGGTCCTTAACCCATTCAAGCGTCGCATTCTGATTGAAGGATTCCTGCCTGAGTCCAGGCATTGCTGTCCGGCTGGAAGCCTCGTGTGCAGTTCTCTTTTTCAAGCAGGTATGGAGTTCAAAATGACGTATTTTCTTCTCTTGTGTGGAACTATTCATCCAACTCCAGCGCCAGAAACAGTCTGGCCCACTCCTTTGAAAAAACTAGGGGGCTCCTCGTACTACTCCACGACAAAGCTGTAGAAGAAACTACGCCAATAGCACATCCAGTGGATGCAAATTTCACTGTTTTTTGTGCAGCTACCATGGCAGGGCCATGGATGTCTGGTTTGAAAGCGATGAAAGCCAATTCTGAAACAATATCCTCAAAACTGAACCATCAAGCAGCGCCATTGCTGCTCCTGCGGGTAAGCTCATCAGGGTATAACCATCCATGCAAGCCTCACCAGGGTCCTCAAAAGAAAACCAGATAAAGATACAAATGAATTAGAAAGAAGGCATACGAAAAATATAGATAACAGAACATCACTGGGCAGATAATGAGGGATCAATTATGAGATCTACAAGAATATAAATACCCAAGTCTGAAATTCAGTATTACAGAACTCAAGCTTAAGACCAAACCGTACTGTGCATAGCTTGAGAATGCTACTACAACACATTAAGAAAAGAACCAATTTAAGAAATGATCCTAAAGATAGGAGATCTGTACGAATCCCTTTTCTAGAGGGGTGAAAAAACATCAGGAAGTTTTTCATACCAAATGAAGACATCACCTTCAGCTCTTTTGTTAGCCAATCCATCTACAACAGAGTTAGCTTCCCTATAGGCATGATTAATAATATGATTCATAGAGAAAGGGGAATCTAATCAATTAATCCATTGATATTGAAGCTTCCAGGAAAGGTGACATTAACCATCCCTAATAGCAGAGACAATCCTAGTCAAATCACTCTCTATTCAAATATTATTCCAGCCATATTTTTTGTCCTGCTCCACTGCAATGATGATTCCCATCATCTCAGGTTCAATTGAAGAAACAATACCACAAAAACCATGAAAGCAACCCACCAACATTCCCTTATGATATCTTAACACGACACCATATCCAGAAGGACCAGGATTCCCTTTCGATGCACCATCCAAATTAACTTTCAACCAACCAACAAAAGAATGTTTCCATTGAACTTCAAAAGTGCCAAATGGAGGTTTAAAATTTCCTTTCATACCAATTCGGTCATGATCAGTGAAACCATGAATGGAATTAGCACAATAATGCTTCATAGGCAGGCCAGCCACACGTATCTCATCAAGTACATGTTAGAGAGTAGATGTTACCAAGAAGGATTTATTCTCATAGAGAATTTGAGTCCTAGAGAACCAGAAAAAAAATGCAACAATTCAGAAAAATCAACTTGAAATAAATCTAGCAGTTGTGAGGAGAGACCAAGATAGTTCCATATTTGAATAAATTCCACAATAGATGACGTCCTTGGAAGATAAATCTCAAAGATATCCACTAAATCCTTCCATATTGATTCCGTAGTTGCGCAACAGAGGAATAAATGATCAGTATCCTCTTTGTGTTGGTGACAGAAAACACAAGAAGAACATAAAGATATACCACAATGTTGAAGATAATAATCAGTTGGAATCTTGCAATGAGCAATTCTCCTAACCAAATTGGAGCGAGATGGTCTAATAAAATTTTTATTCAAGTTACTCATCCATTTATTGTCAAAGTTGGAGTTCAAGGAGAACTTACAAAAAGCCTTTGAAGTGAGAATTCCATTAGCCGCAGGCTCCCAAGCCCAAAATTCCTTCTTGTTTGAGAAATAATAATTATTGAAAATGTTTATAATGTTGATTGGAAGTCCTTCCAAGTCTTGAAGTTGGTCCTTGATGGTAATATTTAGATCAATGTTCGTATCATCCATCACCAACTCTATAAGGGGATAATTATTTCATTTGGCTTTCCAGAAATTAAGAAGTGAGTCCTTCGAGACGAACCATCTAGAATGAGCATCAATTGAGGAAAATATGTATTTGAAAGTAGGCCGGACAGAGGAATCTATATGATTAAAAGACCCCATCTTTACCCTGTTAACGAATTTTCCCCGAAGAAAGTGTGAACTCTCAGAATTGCTGTTTAAAAGCCTCCACAGGAATGAAGCCTGCAATGAATCATTAAAGAGCACCAGATTCTTTATACCTAAACCCCCAGTATCATATGGCTTGCAGCACTCTGACCAAGGAACTATGGCCAGACTTTTGTTTGAAGATATTTCCACTCCAAATAAAGTTCCTAAGGGAGGTATTGACACTTTTTATAAGTGAAATATGCCATTTGTAAACCATAAAAGAGTATACCATCTTGGAGATAATGACAGATTTCACTAAACAAACCCTACCAGCCATGGATAGGGACATTCCTTTCCATGTATAGAGACTCCTTCTTATCTTACTAACAATCTCTGTGAAATAACAAGTTTTCGGCTTCCCCAAAAACAAGGGAACTCCCAGATAATTAAAGGGAAGAGCTCCTTCCTTAACATTAAGCTCATTGACAATAAAATTTTCCCTTTTCTCACTTACGTTCATACCAAAGTAAACAGAAGATTTATCCTAGCTGGTATCTTGACCAGAGATAGAAGCATAGTGAAAAAGAGCTCTTTTGATATTTTTATATTTCTCTTATCACCCAAAGTGAATATGATGATATCATCTGCATATAAAAGGTGAGTGGGAGCAATGATACCACTACCAGCATTATTTTATGGAACTCATGTGAATAATTTCTTTATGACATAGGTGGGACCTATATCTCCCTTCAATGTATTGGTTAATGATTTATATCTCATGAGATAGACATGGCGGAAATGGAAAGTAAAATCAGGTTCATTATTACATGGCTGGAACGACAAGTAAACCCAGTTCAGTAATGGACTTTTCCCATTATGATGGTCTTGGAAACAATGCATTGGATACTATGGAAATCATACCATGTTTTTAATAGTTTTCCACAATTACATGTTTTATTCCCATGCTATTTTATCATGATTAATCCTCCTATATGATCTATTCCTTATGTACTTCCAAGATTTATTTCATTAGTCATGGTTTTGATGTTTTATGTTCATGTTTTTACATTCAAGTGTTTATGGGTTGTTTTATATTCTCCATGTTTTCCCTTACTAAGCATTTAAACTCTCTCTTTTTATGTTTTCTTTTTCCCAATATATAAATAATGGTTTTAGGTAAAAACAAAAGTAGAAGATCATTGTGGGAGATGTTGAAGATCATTCACAATGATTAGAAGATTTTGTTCCATGTTTCCAAAGACACTGAACTAATATAGTCATTGGGTGTCTTTTTTTGTTATGTATTTAGTATTCTGTGAAAGTAATGTAATTTCCATGTTCGTCATGCTTGGGTCTCTAAATTACCTCCATGGGATTCTCCACCCTAAAGAAGAGATAGCCTAAAGATTCCTATTTTGATTTGTTTTATTGCTTAATTGGTGAGAAAACTAAGGGAGAAATATTATTTTCAACATCCATCACAACATGGGGTTGAAAAATTTTCATAATATGTATATGAGCTGACATTTCCTATGATTATAGAAAAGTAAATACAGAAATCCAACAGATCAAACAACAAACCTGGAAAAATCTACAAGAACACATAATGATCTACAATATGGATCAACCTATGAGGCTACCCAGTAGAATTAGGAATAAACACTAAATCACTACCCATAACACATACCAACACTCCATTACATTCATGTATGTCACATCCACCCATATAAAATCCATAATAGAATTCAACAAGATCAACAAAATTAATGTGAGAAATAAAACTCTAATGATTGTATCAAATTAATAGTCATTTATTTAGTTTTAATCTATTAAATTTTAGAAACATGTATATTGTATATGATTCATTATTCCTATAATTGTTAATTAACTCACACAAAATCCCAAAAACCAAAATACAAAATCTATGTCATTCAACTAATGTGACCTTAATCCAATAGTAACATCAAACAAAAAGAGTGTAATATACTATTTTATAAAAACTCATATGTCCATTTTATGACATTGGAAAAGTAAAAAAAGGGTTCCTCTTCATGTGTCCCAACCATCATATAACCAACATACCATATTAGAAATCAAGGAAAGACAGGAAACAAGTTAGTAAAACTAGTGTGACCTCATACCCAACCCCGTGTTTTTTTAAAGGTTGGGGCCGACACCTCATTTTTATTATTAAAGCAAAGTAAATACCTCTTTAACTGGGTAGAGGGAGACCTATTACATAGCATGTAGGCCCAGTGGGAATTTATCCCATTACATAGCCCGTAGGGCCAAATTTACATACCCGACCCCATGTACACAAGAGGACACCAACTATTTGAGAGGGCCCATAAGACATAAAGGGGATAATATTTCCTCTATACCAGAAAATAAGATAGAGTATATTAAAGTAAGTTATAATGATAATCAATAAATAAAGAATAAAATGATATCTAAACACCAAGGTTTAAGGATACTGAAATAATAGGCATGTTTCATCGATATGGATTTCAAGAAACATAACCTTTAATATAAAAGATATGAAATATAATCAATAATAGACATACACACAGAACTAAATTAAGAGAATTATGAATCCACAAACTAATACAGTTCAAATATCTACCACACATTCTTATCGCTTTACTTCATCCCTACTCATAACAGTAAGAAGTTTATTAAAATTCATTATTATGGTTTTAATCCAAAACTAAAAAAGGATTCCTCCAATGAACCTCAACATAAATTGTTATGAGATATAGGTTCATTATTTGATAGCATATAAAATAGATTAAAACAAATATCTCTCACAATTACACCACATAGGTTGGGTTCTCAATGACCAACACTAACTTCTTCAACACAATTATAAAAGAAATATTGGTCATCCTTTAAATACACACCCCTGATGGGATATCCAAAAAACATGTTTGATAAATCCCACCATTTGGGATATCCAAGGTATATTCCAAACAATGTATATCACATTCCACTCAAGGGGAGTAAAATTATCTAATCTTAAACACTAAAATATAGATGATAGAAAACAACACACACAATACATGATACATATGATATATAAAAGTAACATTATATCTTCCCAGAGTACTACTATAAATAATTCCACATGAGAATAAACATCAGGTACTTATAGAAAAAACGTAATCACACACACACAACACATGAAATGAAACATAAAAAACTGGTATCACTAGTCTACACACACAATCCAAAAACATTACAAGTATCCATAGAAAATAATTTTTTAATACAATGTCTTCTGGACTTATGTTCAGGTATATATAGAAGAAAGGTTCACTAATTGAGTGGAATTCTCCAATGGATCCTTGAAAAAATCTCAAATCAGAATATTTTAAAATTAGAGGCTAAAGGTTGAGAATAAAACACAGCCTAAATGTAGTTCATTGCCAAACATACCTGAGACCATAATTTGTCAATAATTATTTGGGTTCAATGGTTTCACAGATACTAATTCCCATAGATCTGATAAAAAATCATAAATATACTCAGTTTTGATCAGGAATTAATGAACGTAATTTATTAATAACAATGAAGAAATCATAAAATGAATAACTAAATATTGTTTCATTATCTAAGCATCGAACAGAGGTTTTGGAATGGTTTTAGAGAACTCTAAAATCTCTAGAGAGGATCCCTAGGGTATTGGGAGTAAAATGGGTCTTAATGGAATAATAAATAAAAAGTGGAGGGAATATTTATTAACAAAAAACATTATACATGGAATCATCGAATGGATCTATCAATGGCCCTCTACTATACTGCTCCACCCACTGACTACCTGGTGGCCACTAGGTATATTTACTTTTGTTCATTAGAACCGTCATCTGGATAGTCGCTTTAAAGAAAAATCACTTTTCCCTAATAGCCGCTTTAGAAGGATGATGCATTTTCAATAGATGGGAAGTGAGTCTGTTATAGTTAATGTACAAAAAAATTCCCCCATCCATACCTCAACCTATTTCAAACCCCTATAATGATTGTATCCTACCTCTAAACACCCAAAAACATGCTTATATCCCACATAATATTTGAAATTGAGGTATTCTCAAAATTGATGTGTCTCAATGTAAATATGATTAACCACATTATAAGAAATATGTATAATGATCATACTCAATAAAAATGTATTCATTAATTCATAAGAATGAATCATCAAATTTTTAGGGATGTCATGTTATTCTTGAAAATACAACTTATTAAAAAATAGGTAATATTTGATTTCGGGAGAAAACAATATAAATAATCTTTGAAACACCCCGAGTTTTTACGAACCAGTTTATTTTGAATAAAATTAAATTTTTATTTAAACTTTTCAGTGCAATTAGTCAAATATTCCTTTCAAATGAAACATCAACTTGGTTTATGTTACATACAACACTGCCTTGGGTTAAGTTACACACAACACCAACTTGGTGAATTATGGATGCAATACAGAGTTGGTATATGATACATGCAATGGTGAGTTTCTATGAAACATAGCTTTTTACTATTTTAATTATATGAATATGATAATTATAATCTAGCTGGTAAACGTAGTAATATTAATATTATTAACTAATTTTTGAATATTTTTTATAATTTTTCTATATAAATAAACCATGTTGACAATAAAATATATGATTTTTGGAAGTCCTTTTTATGTCTAAAAACATCGTTTTCTCAATAGAACGTCTTTAAATAATATCAATAATTTTAGAAAAATTTAAAATTTTAATTTTATAAAGTAAAATTTATTTTTAATTTATTATTTTTAAATTATCTTATGGTAATATTTTGGAATTTTTCATGGAAACATCATTTTTTGATGAAGTGTGAAAAATGCTGTTTTTTAGTTTAAAATGCCTTTTAATCCAATTAATTATTACTAATAAATGATATTATAAAAAAATATGGTAAAATCAGATAAAAAATTCATATTATAATACATTGGAATTAATTAGAATCACTTTCTTCATGAAACTTAATATAATTTCTTATTTAACTATTGAACGTTTTCCTATATTAAAACCTTATTTTTTCGTTCTATTTGCGTGATTAACATTAATCTTAAATTTTCCCCTTCTTTAATGTGAATTTAAAAAATCCAACATACACCAATGTATTAAGTATAATATTTGTATTTTAATAATTCATTGCTAATTATGACCAAAATGATTAGTAAAAGTGATTAAAATTAATCGCATCAATTAAGGCTAAATTAAGCTTAATTACAAACAAAACTATAAAATTAAGGGCCCAAATGAACAAGATATTTGTAAAAAACAATTTTTATGTCAATAGTTCATCCATACACCTTCCACAATATGTTTTTTTTTATTAATTGTTTTATTTAAGAACATATACACAACTAATATGTTTTTAAAAAGATTATGCGAGTTCTTTTCCTTCCCTATAAAAGGCCACCAACTCTACCCATTACTCACAATTCATAAACATTTTAATTTATACCAATAAAATCAGGATAAACTTCAAAAAAACATTCCTTAAACCTTTAAGAATCTCTATGGTCATAAACCATCTCAGGGAGGCCTTTTAGCACAATCCAAAATGAGTTACCTGATTAACAGATAACAACTAATCTCAAGCTCCTATCTTTTATTTTCATTCTCCACCCATTACAATATCATTATTAACTTATTTTAGGAAAACAAAAGTATCCATATTATTCTAGGATTATCTTATGAAATATTTCTTCCCTACACTTACACACACCTCCATCTAATGGATTTTGAACATACGGTTTCTATGTACGGCGAACTACTACCTCATGAAATGATAAATTTTCATTTCTCCTTTAACACCCATCATTCTGGACATTATGATGGAAAATAAATGTATATATATAATATATTATATTTATTATACCTTTTTTATTATTTATTCACTTTAACACTCACATATTTTTAGATTCCATTTGGTGTTAATACGATAATCATGTTTGAGGAAGTGTGGACTGCCACCCCCCCATGTGATGTGATTGGAACACACACCACATGGAATGTATTAATGATAGTTTTAGTAAAATTACAAGATAAATATAATATATTCTAATTATTAGAACAATATATATGTATATATATATATCCTTTACATACATTCATTCAATACGACAATAAAAACAGAAAACAACATTAATGCATACGTATAGCTTACTGTTGCTATGAACGGTTTATTACATTAAGTAATTCATTATGTTGTTCATTATTAAAATATTATTATACAGTATATAAATGATATATATATCAGTTATAAATTATAGAATTTAATATATGTATATGCGTCATTGATATAACAATTTAAGACACTTGTGATCAACAAAGAGAATATTACCCAAATTGAACCGTTAACATAGGATCAGAAACAAGCAGGTAATATAAAGTCATAATCAGTGTATGTATGGTAATATATATATGATAATATTATTATCTAAATTATTCATAATAAAATTATATTTATTATAAAGAAATATTGTATGAGTATAGAGATAGTCTAGACATAAAGTTAGGGGGTTTTCATCTCACTGTTAATTTCTTTGAGATAGAAGATATGTTCGCTACTCTTTCTGTTTGTGTGGTTTATTTAATTCCCATGATTTTATTATATTTATTACGTACGTAAATAGACGTGAATTCACATATCCATTCTAAAATCATTCTTTCATGGGGTTTATCAATCAAATGTTACAAAACTGTTAAAACATTTTTATCTATATTTTCTATCTTTGAGACTCATATTTTGTTATGAACCTAAATTTTTCTGAGGTGTTTATACATCCATTTTACATGTTTTATCATGAATATCATTATTTTAATCATATATTAACTTTATCTAATTTCATCTTTTCACAGGGATAGAATGTTCAATTTCACCAGGTTATAAGAGTATATTAAGACAGTCTCCTCATTTTTATAACATTGTTTATGTTTATCCTTGATTTGATGAAATTTTATGATCCATAGTTCAAGAATATTAATAATTTTCCATACATTATATTTATTCAAGATATCTTCATTATTAGTATGATTTTTCCCAATTAGGTACTGAATATAATATTTTTATTTTAAGTTAGACTACCTCTTTCTTTGGTCGGAAATCATTTGTATTCAAAATCCATGTTTTAAAAAATGTTTTCAGAAGATCTTTAAAGATAATTATCAAGAGAAAATGGATTTTTTTAATTATTTTAATATATTTCATTATAAATTTTCACTTAAATTTTCAATGAAAAATGATTTCAAAAGGTTTTAAACAAGAAAATTAATTTTTTTAAAAATAAAGTATATATTCAATAAGAAGTGTTTTTAAAAGAAATCTCCAAATTAGTTTCTATATAAGATAAAATACATTGGTTTTAATCATGTAATTATAATTAATTATTCAATTTATCTATTCATATTATTTCCTTAAATGGATTATGTTTTGATGGAATTCTATTTTTAAACATGTTTCTCATTAAAAAGTTATTTTCTCTTGAAACCCATTTATTTTAATGAGTTATGTTTATGATGAAATGAATATGAAACCAATATATTTCAATAGTTTTAAATATGTATACATTATTATGATATATATTTCATTTATTGCATTATGATATGTTCTTTTATGATCTTTTGGAACATTTATGTTTATTTCACTATGTAATGGGTGGGACCTATATCTCCTTATAATGCATTGGGTAATGATTTATATCCTATGAGATAGAGAAGTTTAGAATAAGAGATCACTCAGTTTAGTGATATTAGTATGAAAGGAGGATTTACTCAGTTCATTAGTACATGGCGAGAATATGGGTTTTCATGGTTCGGTAATATGCTGTCAGAACGATGGTTCGACTGGTTTAACAAAAGAATTTTCAACTATATGGTCTTGGAAGTGATGCCTTTTCTACTATGAAAATCATTATATGTTGATGTGTTTCCAATTTTCTATGTCATAAACCTTTTATATTATTAATGTCTTATAATCTACCAATATTTATGCAATGTAATCTGTCATGATCTTTAAAATGTAGGGTTGGACTTCTATAAACATGATCATGTTCTCATTCACTTATTATAATGATTATGCATCCATATCTCCCTTTTTTACCAATATTTAGCATTTGAGCTTCCCCAATATTTTATTTTTCCATCGATAGGTATGAAGATATGTATTTTTTTGTTTCTACAAAGGGGGATATTCAAGAAGAACATAGTGGGATATAATGTGTCTCACTTATATATCTTTGTTTATGTATTCCATGATTCCAATATCACTACACGAATACGGTCTTCTTGTGTCTATTTGTATAATGTTTAAGTGTTCCAAAAAATTCAACTAATACTAATGAAAATAAATAATGGGTCACTATAGTTGGTATTAGATGTAAATATTAGTTAACCTTTCGAAACTAGGATGAGAATACCTTTTTGATAACTATAAGGATGTGCCTCATGATATGTGTAGGGTTGCCTCAATGTATAGGAAAATGTCCTAGAATTTTTTTGATGGATAGGGTGAGTGGATTTCAATCAATACATATCTGTCTAGATACAACATGTGGTTGTGACTCTAGCACGGATGTACCAAGGGGTAACAACTACTACAACATGTTCAGGGATTTACTCAGGATAATCAAGAACATGAAAACAGTCCTTGATTAATATCTAGTTTTACACTCTCGAGGGATATACTATGGGAATTTACAATCACTTCATCAACCATTATGTAGGATTTAATTATAAATTAACTTTTAATAACCTAGAAAAACCATATGATGTCATAGATTAAGAAAGGTGTTATAAGTTAGACATCATATAAGTGATTTTTCTTGATAATTTGGTTCCTCATATTTGATTCTGGATCTAACCACTCATTCATATCTAAAAAATTTTATCAGAGTGTTAAGATTACTCCTAAACAAATAGAGGTAGATTTATAAATACAAAACCCTATTGGTATGATAATTTCATCTCATGTTTATGATTCCTCTCTAGTTGAAGCTTGGTGGAATGTCCATTCTGAAAATCTTTTCATTTTTCCTTTAGTCAAATTTTAAGTCATCTTAGGCATGGAATAGATTTCCTTACCTAAATCCCACATCTATTAACAAGAAAAGTATTTTACATTTTATATTTCAATCCTTCCTATGATTAGTCATTAATATGATAAAAATTATTAACTTCCATGAATGTTATGATCAAGTGTATGAGTCTTAATCCCCACTCAAATGATCTATTCATCTCAAATGCTTGGGGAGAAGATTTGTATCGATGATATTCTTATTTTTTCATAATTTTGCAGAAGTATTACTGTTATAGTTTCCTAGTACTCATCCAAAATGTGCATTTGAGTTTTCAATATAACTTGTACATGTTTCCACAAAAATTTCAGTTCCTCCTTATTGAATGGACCTGGTCAAGTTGCAAGAATTAATGAGGAAACTCTATAAAAACCTTGAGAAGGGATTAGTTCAGCCATGTGTGTTACCTTGGAGTAAACTTATTCATTTTTTGAAAATAAAATATTGATCAATGACTCCCAATTTATTATTTGGATTTAAACAAGATCACAATCATGAAAAAGAATCCTCATCCTTGTATTGATGACTTATTTCTTCATCTACGTGGATCCCAATAATAAACCAAGATTGACCTTCATTGTAGATATCATCAATTAAGTGTCAATAATAAGGATATTCTAATAATGACATTCCATACAAGGAATGGACACTATAAAAATTTAATTATTCTTTTTTCCTCTTACTAGTTCCCTTACAATCATTATAGATTTAATGAATAAATTCTTTAGAGATTACCATATCCAGTTTGTGGTAGCCTTTATAGATGATATTCTTATCTATTAAAATTTCATGGAAAAAAATTAATATCACTTGAGAATTTTACAGAAGAACCTAAGGAAAGATAATATTTATGAAAAATTTACAAAGTGAGATTTTTTTCTACAAAAGTTTTAATTTTTTAGTCACATAATTTCAGTATATGTTAAAGTATAATATCCATAAATGACAGAGGCTATTGAAAGATGGATGAGACCAACCACAGTGTCTGGGTCCATATAATTCTTTATATGTATGGATATTATTGATGGTTTGTGGGTAATTTCTCATGACTATATAAACATCTGACCATGTTTACTTGGAAGGGTTTCAAGTTCCTATAGATAGATGAATGTGAGGAAAATTTCAAGGAAATGAAGAGAAGGTTCTTCAGTGAACCTATGCCTACACTACCCAATCATGGAGAAGGGTTTTTAATCTATAGTGATGCGTCCAATAAGGGATAAGGATATTTTATTATGAAAAATAACATGGTTGTAGACTGTGCATTCTGAACTTGAAGATTCATGAGAAAAATTACCCGACTCATGATTTTGAGTTATTTGTTGTAGTAATTGGATTTATGATATGGAGGAATTATAATTATGGGGAAAAGTGTGATATATGTACCGATCATAAAAGTAAGAAATGTATAATCACACATATTGTGTTGAACATGAGCCATATAAGATGGTTAGAGTTGATGAAATATTATGAGCTCTCGGTACATTACCAACCTGGGAAAATGAACAAGGTGTTTGATACAATGAGTTGAAAAGATCATGCTAGATTATCTATGTGAGGACCACAAAAGATATAATATTCCTAGACATTCAATGGATGTATCTAGAAATACTTAATGAAGGGAAACAATCATATCGTTATCAATGGATTTTTATACCAACTACCCATGTATTGATTAAAGGGGCACAGAATGAAGATGAATATCATCAAAAGAGGTTATAAATTCTCCTAAATTTAACCTTGATCAGGATGGAATGATAAGGTTTTGGAAAACCTTTATGTGTCACTTCAATTCTAGATTTAAGGATGGATATTTTGGAGTAATCTCATAGTACATCATTCTCAATTCATCCTGGATGTACGAATATGTATAGGGACTTGGAAGAATACTTTTGGTGTGAGTTCATAAAGAGAGATATCGAAGAGTTTATATCTTGTGATTTTGTATGAAAGTATGTTATGGATGAAATAAAAATGTATAAAGGGATGTTACATACATTAACCATACCAGAAAGTAAATAAGAGAACATTACTGTGTATTTTTTCATGCAAATACCTAAAATCATTAAAGGTTTTAATTCTCTATGGTTGGTAGTTTATCGCCTTACTATGTAATAACACATCATTGCCTCCAGAGAAGATTTATATTTGGTTCAACATGCCAGTATCTACATTAATAATGTTTAATGGTTTCATAGAGAAATATGTTACATTGTATCAGTTCAGGATCTAAGGATTACCTCAATGTTTGGGCGAAGTATTCAGAAAAAATAGATATGAAATTGGGTTTCAAACTGGCTTATCATCCTCAAACTGATGGTTAGTATGAAAAAACAATTCAAACCATATATTATATGTTTATATCTTGTTCACTATATTTCAAATGTCATTGGGATTAAAAACATTACTCTAGTTGAGTTCTCTTAAAAAACTAGATTTCACTCAAGAATTCATATGTCACCATATGAATCCCTATATGGGATTAAATATAGAGCTCTAAGAATTTGTGTTGATCTTGGAGAAATAAATCAATTTGGACTTCATATTGCTAAAGAAATGATTGATAAAGTTAGAAACATTTATCATCATATCAAGGATGCTCAGTGTAAATAGAAAAGTTAGGATCATAATCATCAACATTATCTGGAGTATAAAGTTTTTGAAAATGTGGTTCTACAAATCTCACTCTAGAATAAAGTTATTATATTTGCGATGGAAGGGAAACTAATCCCTAGGTATATCAGCCCCTTTGAAATTCATGATCGTATTGGGATGGTAACCTCCCTCTTGTAAATTCTTCTAAATATCTCTCAAATCCATCATGTGTTCCATGTATGTATATTGAGGTAGTGAATATCAAACACTTAACATGTAGAAAACATATAGGTCAGACTGCTGGAGTTGGATCCTTCTTATGAGGAACAACCTATTGATATTCTAGACTGATCAAGGAATGCTCTATAAAACAAGACCACTTGCATGATAAATGTAATGTGGAGAAATTACCAATATTATGAATCTATGTGAGAATTTGAGGACATGATGAGGCCTAACTATCCTATTTTTTTACTTGAGTGATGAATTTTGAGGGATAAATTCTTTTTAAGGGGGTAGAATGTAAAACCCTGAGTTTTTGTTGAGTTCTCTTTTTTGAATAAATTTAAATTTTCATTAATATATTGCGATGAACTAAATAAAAGATTCATTTCACATGGAACGCCAAAATTGTCTAAATTACATGGGACACAAACTTGGGTAATGTGATACACAATACTAACATGGCATACGATGCACGCAACACTGGTTTGGCATATAATACACGCAAAATTGAGTATTTATGAAACAAATCCTTTTTATAATTGTATTTATTTAAATAAAATTACTATAACCTATAAATAATACATATTTATATTAATATTATTAACTAATTTACAAATATTTTTTGTAAAGGATTAATATAAATAAAACATATTGATAATAAAATATATGTTTTTTGGTCATTTCGTTTTTATGTTTGAAAACACTATTTTCCTAAAATAACCAATTTTAATAATAAAATTACATTTACACACATTTAGAAACATAATTTGATAAAATTAACTTATTTTTTATATATTTAATTTCAAAAATATCCTTGGTTTATTTTTTTGGATTTTTCTGAGAAACATCATTTTTTATGAATAGTGAAAAATACCGCTTTTCATTTTAAAACTACATTTTTATCCAATTAATTATTAATTATACAAGATGTTATAAACTAGTTTTAAGGTCACATAAGATATTTTTTACATCAAATTATACATTAAATCAATTTTACTTTGAAAATGAAAATACAATCATAACAATCATTTGAACTTTTTCCTACATTAAAACCCCGTTATTTCATTCTATCTAAAAGTTTCACACTAGTCATAGTTTTTCTACTTCTCTGATTTGAATGTAAAAAATACAATAAATTTCATTGTATTTAGTATAATACATATTTTCTAAAAATAAAATGTTAATTTTTTATGAAAATTATTAGTAATGGTCATTAAAATTAGTCAAAACATTTATGGCCAAATTAAGATTAATTAGAGAATAGGCCTAAAAATTAAGGGCCCAAATGAATGATAAAAATGTAAAGAATCCATTGTAATTATATTTTTTCTCCATAAGGTTTAAATTATTATGTTTTTTTGGGTTTTTATGACTTCTATTAAGTAATAGCATCTGCATGCCTAATTTGATTCTAAAAAATTCCATGTGAGTCCTTTTCCTTCCCTATAAAAGGACACCTCCTCTACCAATTTCTCATTCCTATAAGACCATTTACGTTCATTAAATTTCACTAAAATAAACTTGAAAATAATAAAAACTTTGAAATTGAATCCTATCCTTGTTCAGAAACCCTTTCAAGGAAGCCTTTTGGACAAATAAAAAAGAATTGCCTGATTAAGAGGTGACATCTTCTCTCAACCTCCCATCCATTATTTTTCCTCTCCTCCCCATAAACAACATTTATTACCCTATTTTGTGAAAATATATTTACCATATATATAATATGAATTTTCTATAAAAATATTGGGACCTACACTTACACACAACCATCTAATGAATGTTGAACATACCATGTCTATGTACGACGAACAACTTCTCACGAAACTTTTATTGTTCATTTCTACTTTACCACCAATTGTGATGTCTCTTCCGATAAAAAATTATTTATATATGTAATATATTATATTTATTATGTATTTAGGATTATTAATTCCTATTATAGCATACATATTTTTACCTTCTATTTTTTGTAAATATGATAATCTCGTTTGAGGAAGTGTAGACTACCGCCCCTCAAAGCATTGTGATTCATTAACACACCACATGAAATTTATTAAGGATGAATTTAGTGAAATTATATGATATATACAATATATTCATTCTATTGGAATAATTAATTGTCTATATATATATATATCATTTTTAGTCATTCTTTGAGTATGAAAATAAAAACAAAAAACTATATTCATGCATACATACAGATTACCATCCCAATGAACAATGTATTCTATTATGTAATTCATTATTGTAAAGATTGTTATAATATAAATATACTAGATATACCTGATTTTTATACCATTTTATACATTATGGTATCATGATATAAGTATAATGATCAACGATATACCAAATTAAGGCACATGTGAAGAATAAAGCGAATATTACTCGAAGTGAAACCTTAACGTATGATCGTTAACAGTAAGGTAATATAATGTAAAAATAAAAGAATATATAGTTATAGTTATAATAATATGATTCGATAAAATATATATTAAACATATATTTATTATATAGAATTTTTTTTCATGTACAAAGGGTGTCAAGACACAAGGTACATAGATTTTCATCTTGCTATTAGATTATGTGAGATAGAAGGTATGTTTGCCACTCTTTCCTTTTGTGTAGTGTATGTACATACGATGATTATATTCTATGTATATATTAAATAAATTTAATTTTATTCACATATCCATTATATGGTCCTTTTAAGGGGTTTATCTTTCAAAAATTTTAAAATATGTAAAATAGGGTTGTCTCAATTTGCCTTATATGAGACTCTTATTTTGTTTTGCACCCAATTTTTTAGGGGGATATACATTAATTTTACATGTTTTATCACAAATTTAATTATTTTCATGGTATTTTAAGGTTATTTTAAGGTTATTTTCTTATATTTAGAGTATGATCCCAGGACACTAAGTTATAATAGTTTATTGAGACAGTCTCCTCGTTTGTTTTCAAGATTGTTTAAGTTTATGATACCTTTGATCAAATATTATAATCCATAGTTCAAGAATATTCACGAGTGTTTTTATCCTCTATTTATTCATGATATCATTATTTTTAGAACTCTTTACACTATTTTTATCTTATGATAATATTATTATGTAAAATCATTCCGCTTATTTCATGGGTCAGAAATATATTGTATAAAAACAATGTTTTTAAAAGATACTTGCGGATAATTGTTATGGAAAATGGATTTTAATAACGTTTTATTGTTTTAAAAGAATAATTTATATGTTTTAAAATATTTTTTAAAATATAATACTGTTTAAAAGTATTTATTAAATGAAAAACGTTTTTCAGAGAAGAAATGATATTTTCCTCAAAAATTTTTAAATAAAGATGTCTCAAAATTATTTCCTATCTAATATAACATCTATTTCTGTTAATCATTCATTTATGGGGAATTATTCAATGTATAAATTAATGTTATATCTATTAATGGATAATTTTGTGATGGAATGTTGTTATTAAACCCTCTATTTTTTAAAATTTATATTCTTTTGAAACCCGCTTCATTTCACAGGTTACGTTTAAGATGAATTGATTTTGGTACATGTCTCTTTCAAAAGGTTAAGATATGATTACAATTGTATGATACAAATTTCATTTAATTGGTTATTAAATGTTCATTTGTGATCATATGGGACATGTATGTATGATTTCATTATATGGAGAGTGGGACATATATCATCCTCTAATGCATTAGGTGAAGATTTATATGTCCTGAGATAGACAGGGCTGAATGAGGGATTTATTGGTTCATTAATACCGGGATAGAATGGCGATTTACTCAGTTGAGAAATATAGTGGTCGAACAAGGGTTTTCTTGGTGCAGTAATACATCGCCGGAATGGGGGGTTCACCCAGTTTAGTAAAATAATTATTCCACTATGATGGTATTCGTAGTGATGCTTTGGATACTATTGAAATCTTTATATGCTTATCTGTTCCACAATTCCATGTCTTATTCCTATGTTATAATTCATGTATTATTAAATCACAATAATTTTTCCATTATATCTTTCATAATCATTGGAATCCAAGGAATGGTCTTTTATCTTCATGATCACATTCTCATACCCATATGCTCATGATTTTACAAACATGTCATCATTGTTTACCCTTTTTGAGCATTTAAGCTGAACAATTTCTCTGTTTCCTTCCACAGGTTGGGAAGTTATGTATTATTTTGGAGGTTACTAAGAAGGGTTATAGTAAAGAGGAACCTAGTGGGAGATAAGGTATATAACTAATGTATTAGTATTTATGTATTTTGTGTTTGCAAAGGAAGAAAAAATGAACAAGCTTCTTGTGCCTTTTGGAATAATATTTAAGTATTCTGCAGAAGTTATGTATTTTTATTGATTATAAAGCATGGATCTCTAAAATTAATTCTAATTTTAAAGTAATTATTTTATGAAAAGAATTAATTTTTTTGAATTAGTATATAAAAACTATATTATTAATAAATATTTATTGTTTTCTCAAAAGGCTAATTTTATTGTAAATAGTAAAAAATGTAGTTTTTTACAAAGTGATGTCTTCCATGGAGTTTTTCAAAAAATCATGTCATTTGAATTTTTTGTTTAAATTTAAACTAAATTTTTAATGAAGATTTAATTTTTTTGGTATTTATAATAGGATTAGTTTTTTATTAAAATATTTTCAAACATAAAAATTAAATTTTTTTTCGGGATCAAACATTTTTAACAGGTTTTGCGATTTAAATTTAGAAATAATCTATAAAATTTATCGAGATTTTATTTTCTATAATGGATCTCATATATTTTATAATAATTGTTAATATTTTATAACATGGTTATCTAAATAATTTTTTACCAGGAATAGTCAGCACGGTAAATATTCATTAATACGATAATGGTTAACATGGGTTAATTTAATGGGATATGGGTAAAAATAACATAAAATATTTTTTATATATTTTTGGATGATTATTTTATGGTTCTATATCATCATATATTTAAGCCATAATAAATTTTGATACATTTTTCTTCAGTTAGACCTTAATATATTTTAATCTATTGAAAAATTCAACTTGTGACCTCTGCCTCCCTTATAAAAAGACACCACCTATTATATCTTACTCGCACATACTAAGCATTGTTAATATTACAATAAATACTCAAATACTTTTATAAATTATCTCCCTATTTCTTAGAGGTCATTATATGATTAGAATATAATTTTTTTTATGGAAAATTGTGTAATCTAAATGATGTTTCTCAATAAAGAGGTATAACTCCAATACGAGCTCTTTCAATTTTATTTCCCTATCCATCAACTCTAAATATGTTGTATACATAATAAGATTATTAATACATCATCATATATAAAATAAGATATTATTTTGTCTAGGTCTCAACATTTATTCGTATGTTTTTTCAATAAATGGGAAATAATAATATCACTCATGTATACGTGCGGACCACCACATCCATATAGTGATATGATTCGTTTCAAATCAATAGATTTAATAAATTTTTAATAATATAGATTTATTATTTACTTATTCTATTTTGTATGTTATTATTATACTATATTTAAAATATATTTTCAACCTTTATACATTTCTATCAGTTGTGAATTGATATCATTGCTTGTCCCCACATGTGGAATGCCACCTCAACGAAGCGAGGTGATTTTTTTTCCATTTCCAATATAACTTAGAGGTAATAATGAAACATTTATTTAATAAATATGATTTATATGTTATAATAATTATTTTGGAGTGGTAATTTTTATTTTCATTTCTTTTATGCTTTCTATATACATATTATTGTCTCTAGAAAGTGATGTAATTCATTTTTACACAAAACATTATATAAATAGTTAGATATGTTTATATAATGATTACTTAAGATATTTATGAAAATATTAACATTATAGTGATTATGTAACTATGATATAATTAAATGGAATGATGCCTTCGAATTGAATCATCTATTAAAAATATAATTGTTATCACCCAGAACAATGATTTTAATAAAGAATTCTAAATAAACGAGGGATAAGATATTATAAGAAAATAATATATTCTTTAATATGTATGATTATTTTTTTCTAATAGATCAATCATAAATATATATTTATTATAAAATAGTATATAATTAATATGATGTGGGATGAGTCTTGATAAAAGGGACTTGTGATACAATCTCATTTATTTTTTGGATTTTTTATACTAAACATTATTTAAGGGAAATTATATAGGTCGTATCCATTTGATCAAGTCTATTTTGTTATAATCTAGTAATTTAGGTAATTTTCATGTAATTATAAAACATTATTCTCTTCATCAAATAAGATAATCAAGAAAATATATTTGATGAAAAGTAAACCATATTTCCCCATTTGTTGAGTTTTTGTTATTTTGTTGGTGTTTTACTAAAAATTAATTTATTAATGTTTTAAATTATAATTGACTTAATTTATTAAGATAATATTAATTTTAATATACTTTATATACTATTTTTTAAATGTATTCCAAAAAATTAATTATTAGAAATTGTTTTCTTATGAAATTTTGAAAATAAAGTTCTATTTTATCACTTATAAATTAAACGCATATTCAATCCATACTAACCATTATTTTATTTGGATATTACTTTTCATTTTTCCATGGTTATATTCGAGGAATTATTATTTTTAATATTATTTAAAACATTAAACATTACAAAAGTGATTTCAAAATAAAAAAACGTATTTTCCATTTGAAATGATGTAGGGTTATTTTAATGGAATTTTTACACATGAAAACATCTATTAATGTTTATTATGATTAATTAATTATAAGAGAAAAAGATACCATATTTTTTAAAATCTATATGGATCAAGATTATAGTGAATCACCACTGATGAAACCAATTTTCTTTTCTCTAGGTTTATCTATAATGATATAATAACATTTTTAAAGATCATATGGAATACTAATGATTGGATTCTATTACATTTTAGTCAATTTTATTCCTCCAATTAAATAGGCATAGATATATATATATTATTATATTACTATGTTGTGTGTTAACCAGATTTCATGTTCATGACATTATGCACAGATCTAGTTTCATGTCCATAATTATATGTATGGGCCTGTTTTTGTGTTCGTACATTTATGTGAGGAGATGATTTCATATCTTCAAAAATAATGAGTTAACATGTTACTATTCATACATGATCAAAATTTTATAATTTGTTCTTGTGTAGTATTCATATATTTAGGATATGATCACATGGATAATTGTTGATATCTAAATATTATATAATCTTATGACATGAATTTTACTATATTATGTAATTTTTCTGTGAATCATACTTAAGAATATTTAGAATATTTGGTTGGACTTACTTATGTTATTATCATATTCTTATAAACTTAATTTAATCTGTGGTCATTGATTGATATCTCTAATTTATGCCATTAAAGAGCATACGTGATCACCATTTCATATGATTCCACATTTGTCTTGCAATGAAAAAAGTATTCATAGTTTGTTATGTTTATGAAATTTACAATAACAAATTAATGTTATAAGAGATGTTGATGATCCAATATGTATTATGATTATATTGTATATTGTCTCCAAATTCTCTAAATATTAATGATTTTGGGAGTGTATAATTATGTATTTATTAAATATTCATTTAATCTGATTTAATGTCTATTTATTTTCTTCTGAGTTCAGATTTATTGGTATTATATCAAGGTTTAGTTATTTGTTGATATTAGGTAACATAAAATATAAGGGTAGTAACTAAAAAATGTATGGTGAACCAATATAGATATTGTATGAATCGGAAGTTCCATAGGTTTGTATGAATGATTCATTAATTAAAACATCTCTAGAATGGATTTCTAATGATTTTTTCTCAATTATTTGATTTGAAAAAATTGTGATAGATATTTTTAGATTATTCATTGGATGGAACCTGATGGAATCATGTAAACAATGAATGTAGTGGTAAATTAAACAATCATCCTCATCGAATGGATCCATCAAAGGCCCTCTACTATAATGCTCCACCCACTGACTACCTGGTGGCCACTAGGTATATTTACTTTTGTTCATTAGAACCATCATCTGGATAGTGGCTTTGAAGAAAAATCACTTTTCCCTAATAGCCGCTTTAGAAGGATGATTCATTTGCAATAGATGGGAAGTGGGTCTGTTATAGTTAAAGTACAAACAAAAATTCCCCCTTCCATACCTCAACCTATTTTACACACCTATAATGATTGTATCCTACCTCTAAACACACAAAAACATGCTTATATCCAACATAATATTTGAAATTGAGGTATTCTCAAAATAGATGTGTCTCAATGTAAATATGATTAACCACATTATAAAAAATATGTATAATGGTCATACTCAATAAAAATGAATTCCTTAATTCATAAGAATGAATCGCCAAATTTTTAGGGATGCCATGTAATTATTGAAAATACAACTTCTTAAAAAATTGGTACTATTTGATTTCATGAGAAAAAAGTATAAATAATCATTGAAACACCCTGAGTTTTTACGAACCAGTTTATTTTGAATAAAATTAAAATTTTATTTAAAATTTTCAGTGCACTAAGTCAAATATTCCTTTCACATGAAACATCAACTTGGTTTATGTTACATACAATAATGACTTTGTTTAAATTACACACAACACCAACATGGTGAATTATGGATGCAATACAGAGTTGGTATATGATACACGCAATGGTGAGTTTCTATGAAACATAGCTTTTTACTGTTTTAATTATATAAATATGATAATTATAATCTAGCTGGTAAACGTAGTTATATTAATATTATTAACTAATTTTTGAATATTTTTTATAATTTTTCTATATAAATAAACCACGTTGATAATAAAAGATATGATTTTGGCAGTCCTTTTTATGTTTAAAAACATCATTTTCTCAACAGAACGTCTTTTAATAACAACAATAAATTTAGAAAAATTTAAAAATTTAATTTTACAATGTAAAATTTATTTTTAATTTATTATTTTTAAATTATCCTATGGTAAAATTTTGGTATTTTTCATGGAAACATCATTTTTTGATGAAGTGTGAAAAATGGTTTTTTTTAGTTTAAAATGCCTTTTAATCCAATTAATTATTACTAATAAATGATATTATAAAAAAATAAGGTAAAATAAGATAAATAATTCATATTATAATACATTGGAATTAATTAGAATCACTTTCTTCATGAAACTGAATATAAATTCTTATTTAACTGTTGAACGTTTTCCTTTACTAAAACCTTATTTTTTCGTTCTATTTGCGTGATTAACACTAATATTAATTTTTCCTCTTAATTAATGTGAATTTAAAAAATCCAACATACACCAATGTATTAAGTATAATATTTGTATTTTAATAATTCATTGCTAATTTTGACCAAAATTATTAGTAAAAGTGTTTAAAATTAATCGCATCAATTAAGGCTAAATGAAGCATCATTACAAACTATACCATAAAATTAAGGTCCTAAATGAACACGATATTTGTAAAAAACAATTTTTATGTCAATATTTCATCCATACTCCTTCCATTATATGTATTTTTGTATTAATTTTTTTATGTAAGATCATATACACACCTAATATGTATTTAAAAAATTTATACGAGTTATTTTCCTTCCCTATAAAAGGCCACCAACTCTACCCATTCCTCACACCTCTTAAACATTTTAATTTATACCAATACCTTCATGATAAACTTCATGAAAACATACCTTAAACCTTTAAGACTCTCTATGGTCATAAACCATCTCAGGAAGGCCTTTTGGCACAATCCAAAAAGAGTTACCCAATTAACAGATAACAACTAATCTCAAGCTCCTATCCTTTATTTTCATTCTCCACCCATTACAATATCATTATTAACTTATTTTAGGAAAACACTAGTATCCATATTATTATAGGATTCTCTTATGCAATGTTTCTTACCTACACTTACACACACCTCCATCTAATGGATTTTGAACATACGGTTTCTATATACGGTGAACTACTACCTCATGAAACGATAAATTCTCATTTCTCCTTTAACACCCATCATTATGGCCATTATGATGGAAAATAAATGTATATATATAATATATTATATTTATTATGTCATTTTTATTATTTATTAACTTTAACAATCACATATTTTTAGATTCCTTTTGGTGTTAATATGATAATCATATTTGAGGAAGTGTGGACTGCCACCCCTCCAGGTGATGTGATTCGAACACACACCCCATGGAATGTATTAATGATAGTTTTAGTAAAATTACAAGATATATATAATATATTCTAATTATTAGAATAATATATATATATATATATATATATATATATCGTTTACATACATTCATTCAATATGATAATAAAAACAGAAAACAACATTCATGCAGACGTACAGCTTACCGTTGCTATGAACAGTGTATTACATTAATTAATTCATTATGTTGTTGATTATTAAAATATTATTATATAGTATATACATGATTTTTATATCAGTTATAAATTATATAATTTTAATATATGTATATGGGTCATTGATATAATAAATTAAGACACTTGTGAACAACAAAGAGAATATTACCCAAATTGAAAGATTAACATAGGATCAGAAACAAGCAGGTAATATAAAGTCATAATCAGTGTATATATGGTTATATATATATCATAATATTATTATCTTAATGATTCATAATAAACTTATATTTATTATAAAGAAATCATGTATGAGTATAGAGATAGTCAAGACATAAAGTTAGGGGGTTTTCATCCCACTATTAATTTTTTTAAGAGAGAAGCTATGTTCGCTACTCTTTCTGTATGTGTGGTGTATTTAATTCCCATGATTTTATTATATTTATTATGTACATAAACATACGGGAATTCACATATCCATTCTAAAATCATTCTTTCATGGGGTTTATCATTCAAATGTTACCAAACTGTTAAAACATTTTTATCTATATTTTCTATCTTTGAGACTCCTATTTTGTTATGAACCTAATATTTTCTGAGGTGTTTATAAATCAATTTTACATGTTTTATCATGAATATAATTATTTTAATCATATATTAACTTCATCTAATTTCATCTTTTCACAGGGATATAATGTTCAATTTCACCATGTTATAAGAGTATATTAAGACAGTCTCCTCATTTTTATAAGATTGTTTATGTTTATCCTTGAATTGATGAAATTTTATGATCCATAGTTCAATAATATTAATAATTTTCCATACCATATATTTATTCAAGATATCTTCATTATTAGTATGATTTTTCCCACTTAGGTACTTAATATAATATTTTTATGTTATGTTAGACTACCTCTTTCTTTGGTCGGAAATCATTTGTATTCAAAATCCATGTTTTAAAAAATTATTTCAAAAGAAATTTAAATATAATTATCAAGGGAAAATGTATTTTTTTTTAATTATTTTAATATCTTTCATTTTAAATTTTCACTTAAATTTTCAATGAAAAATGTTTTCAAAAGGTTTTAAATAAGAAAATTAATTTTTTAAACAATAAATTATATATTCAATAAGAAGTCTACAAATAAGTTTCTATATAAGATAAAATACATTGGTTTTAATCATGTCATTATAATTAATTATTCAATTTATCTATTCATATTATTTCTCTAAATGGATTATGTTTTGATGGAATGATATTTTTAACCATGTTTCTCATTCAAAAGTTATTTTCTCTTGAAACCTATTTATTTTAATGAGTTATGTTTATGATGAAATGAATATGAAACCAATATATTTCAATGGGTTTAAATATGTATATATGATTATGATATCTATTTCATTTATTGCATTATGATATGTTCTTTTATGGTCTTTTGGAACATTTATGTTTGATTTCACTATTTAATGGGTGGGACCTATATCTCCTTATAATGAATTGGGTAATGATTTATATCCTATGAGATAGAGAAGTTTAAAACAAGAGTTCACTTAATTTAGTGATATCAGTATGAAATGAGGATTTACTCAGTTCAGTAGTACATGGTGAGAATATGGGTTTTCATGGTTCGGTAATATAGTGCCATAACGATGGTTCGCTTGGTTCAATAAAATAATTTTTCAACTACATGGTCTTGGAAGTGATGCCTTTTCTACTATGAAAATCATTATATGTTGATGTGTTTCCAATTTTCTATGTCATAAACCTTTTTTTATTAATGTCTTCTAATCTGCCAATATTTATGCAATGTACTCTATCATGATCTTTAAAATGTAGGGTTGGACTTCTATAATCATGATCATGTTATCATTCACTTATTATAATGATTATGCATACATATATCCCTTTTTACCAGTATTGAGCATTTGAGCTTCCCCACTATTTTATTTTTCCATCCATAGTTATGAAGATATGTATTTTTTTTGTTTCTACAAAGGGGTATATTCAAGAAGAACATAGTGGGATATAATGTGTCTCATTTATATATCTTTGTTTATGTATTCCATGTTTCCAATGTCACAACACTAATACAGTCTTCTTGTGTCTATTTGTATAATGTTTAATTGTTCCAAAAAATTCAACTAATACTAATGACAATAAATAATGGGTCACTATAGTTGGTATTATATGTAAATATTAGTTAACCTTTCGAAACTAGGATGAGAATACCTTTGTGATAACTATAAGGATGTGCCTCATGATATGTGTAGGGTTGCCTCAATGTATAGGAAAATGTCCTAGAATTTTGTTTATGGATAGGGTGAGTGGATTTCAATCAATACATCTCTGTCTGGATACAACATGTGGTTGTGACTCTTGCACAGATGTACCAAGGGGTAACAACTACTACAAGATGTTCAGGGATTTACTCAGGATAATCAAGAGCATGAAAACAGTCCTTGATTCATATGTAATTTTACACTCTCGAGGGGTATACTATGGGACTTTACAATCTCTTCATCAATCATTATGTAGGATTTAATAATAAATTAACTTTTAATAACCTAGAAAAAACCTATGTTGTCATAGATTAAGGAAGGTGTCATAAGTTAGACATCTTATAAGTGATTTTTCATGATAATTTGGTTCCTCATATTTGATTCTGGATCTAACCACACATTCATATCTAAAAATTTTTCTTAGAGAGTTATGATTACTCCAAAACAAATAGAGGTAGATTTATAAATGGAAAACCCTATTGGTATGATAATTACATCTCATGTTTATGATTCCTCTCTAGTTGAATCTTGGTGGAATGTCCTTTCTAAAAATCTTTTCATTTGTCCTTTAGTCAAATTTGAAGTCATCTTAGTCATGGAATATATTTCCTTACCTAAATCCCGCATTTATTAACAAGAATTGGATTTTACATTTTATATTTAAATCCTTCATATGATTAGTCATTAATATGGTAAAAATTATGAACTTCCATGGATGTTATGATCGAGTGCATGAGTCTTAATCCCCACTCAAATGATCTATTTATCTCAAATGCTTGGGGAGAAGATTTGTATCGATGATATGATTATTTTTTCATAATTTTGTGGAAGTATTAATGTTATAGTTTCCTAGTACTCATCCAAAATGTGCATTTGAGTTCTCAATATAACTTGTAAATGTTTCCACAAAAATTTCAGTTCCTCCTTATTAAATGTACCTAGTAAAGTTGCAAGAATTAATGAAGCAAATCTATGAAAACCTTGAGAAGGGATTAGTTCATCCATGTGTGTTTCCTTGGAGTAAACTTATTCATTTTTTGAAAATAAAATATTGATCAATGACTCTCAATTTATTATTTGGATTCAAACAATATGACAATCATGAAAAAGAATCTGCATCCTTGTATTGATGAATTATTTCATCATCTATGTGGATCCCAATAATTAACCAAGATTGACCTTCATTCTATATATCATCAATTAAGTGTCAATAAGAAGGATATTATAATTATGACATTCCATACTCGTATGGACACTATAAAAATTTAATTATTCTTTTTTCCTCTTACTAATTCCCTTACAATCATTATGGATTTAATGAATAAATTCTTTAGAGATTACCATATCTAGTTTGTGGTAGCCTTTATAGATGATATTCTTATCTATTAAAATTTCAAGGAAAAAAATTAAGGACACTTGAGAATTTTATAGAAGAACCTAAGGAAGGAAACTTTTTATGAAAAATTTACAAAGTGAGAATTTTTTCTACAAAAGTTTTCATTATTTAGTCACATAATTTTAGTAGATGTTAAAGTAGAAGATCCATAAAAGACAGAGGCTATTGAAAGCTGAATGAGACCAACCACAGTGTCTGGGTCCATATAATTATTTATACATATGGATATTATTGATGGTTTGTGGATAATTTCTCATGACTATATAAACATCTGAACATGTTCACTTGGAAGGGTTTCATGTTCCTCTAGACAGATGAATGTGAGGAAAATTTCAAGGAAATGAAGAGAAGGTTCTTCAGTGAACCTATGCCTACACTACCCAATCATGGAGAAGGGTTTTTAATCTATAGTGATGCGTCCAAGAAGGGATAAGGATATTTTATTATGAAAAATAACATGGTTATAGACTGTGCCTTCTGAACTTGAAGATTCATGAGAAAAATTACCCGACTCATGATTTTGAGTTAGTAGTTGTAGTAATTGGATTTAAGATATGGAGGCATTATAAATATGGGGAGAAGTGTGATATATGTACCGATCATAAAAGTAAGAAATGTATAATTACACATATTTTGTTGAACATGAGCCATATAATATGGTAAGAGTTGATGTAATATTATGAGCTCTTTGTACATTACCTACCTGGGAAAATGAACAAGGTGTTTGATAAAATGAGTTGAAAAGATCATGGTAGATTATCTATGTGAGTACCACACAAGATATAATATTCCTAGAAATGCAATGGATGTATCTATAAATACTTAATGAAGGGAAAAAATCTTATCTTTATCAATGGATTTTTATACCAACTACCCTTGTATTGATTGAAGGGGACAGAATAAAGATGAAGATATCCAAAAGAGGTTAGAAATTTTCCTAAATTTAACCTTGATCAGGATGGAATGATAAGGTTACGGAACCCTTTATGTGTTACATCAATTCCAGATTTAAGGATGTATATTTTGGAGTAATCTCATAGTACATCATTCTCAATTCATCCTGAATGTACAAATATGTATAGGGACTTGGAAGAATACTTTTGGTGTGAGAGAATGAAGAGAGATATCGCAGAGTTTGTATCTTGTTATTTTGTATGCAAGTAAGTTATGGATGAAATAAAAATGTATAAAGGGATGTTGCATACATTACCCATACCAGAAAGTAAATAAGAGAACATTATTGTGTATTTTTTCATGCAAATACCTAAAATCATTAAAGGTTTTAATTCTCTATGGTTGGTAGTTTATCGCCTTACTAAGTAATAACACATCATTTCCGCCAGAGAAGATTTATATCTGGATCAACATGCCAGTATCTACATTAATTATGTGGTATGGTTTCATAAAGATATTAGTTACATTGTATCATATCAGGATAGAAGGATTAACTCAATGTTTGGGCAAAGTATTCAGAAAAAATAGATACGAAATTGGGTTTCAAACTAGCTTATCATCCTCGAAATGATGGTTAGTATAAAAAAATAATTCAGACCATATATTATATGTTTATATCATGTTCACTATATTTAAAATGTCGTTGGGATCAAAACATTACTCTAGTTGAGTTCTCTTAAAAAACTAGATTTCACTCAAGCATTCATATGTCACCATATGAATCCCTATATGGGATTAAATATAGAGATCCAAAAATTTGTGTTGATCTTGGAGAAATAAATCAATTTGGACTTGATATTGCTAAATAAATGATTGATAATGTTAGAATCATTCATCAACATATCAAGGATGCTCAGTGTAAATTGAAAAGTTAGGATCATAATCATCAACATCATCTAGATTCTAAACTTTTTGAAAATGTGTTTCTACAAATCTCACTCTAGATGAAAGTTATTATATTTGCGATGGAAGGGAAACTAATTCGTAGGTATATCAGCCCCTTTGAAATTCATGATCGTATTGGGATGGTAACCTCTATCTTATAAATTCTTCTAAATATCTCTCAAATCCATGATGTGTTCCATGTATGTATATTGAGGTAGTGAATATCAAACACTTAACATGTACAAAACATAGAGGTCAGACCGCTGGAGTTGGATCCTTCTTAGGAGGAATAACCAATTGATATTCTAGACCGATCAGAGAATGTTCTATAAAACAAGACCACTTGCATGATCAATGTAATGTTGAGAAATTACCAATAAGATGAATCTATGTGAGAATTTGAGGACATGATGAGGCATAACTATCCTATTTTTTTTACATGAGTGATGAATTTTGAGGGATAAATTCTTTTAAAGGGGGTAGAATGTAAAACCCTGAGTTTTTGTTGAGCTCTCCTTTTTGAATAAATTTAAATTTTCATTAATATCTTGCAATGCACTAAATAAAAGATTCATTTCACATGGAAGTCCAACATTGTCTAAATTACATGGGACACAAACTTGGGTAATGTGATACAAAATACTAACTTGGCATACGATGCACGCAACACTGATTTGGCATATGATACACGCAACATTGAGTTTTTATGAAACAACTCCTTTTTATTATTTTATTTATTTAAATAAAATAACTATAACCGAGAAATAATACATATTTATATTAATAGTATTGACTAATTTACAAATATTTTTTATAAAGGATTAATATAAATAAAACATATTGATAATAAAGTATATGTTTTTTTGGTCATTTCCTTTTTATGTTTTAAAACACTATTTTCCTGAAAGAACCAAATTTAATAATAAAATTACATTTAGACACATTTAGAAAATCAATTTGATAAAATTAACTTATTTTTTATATTTTTAATTTCAAAAATATCCTTGGGTGATTTTTTGGGATTTTTCTGAGAAACATCATTTTTTATGAATAGTGAAAAATACCTCTTTTCATTTTAAAACTACATTTTTATCCAATTAATTATTAATTATACAAGATTTTATAAACTAGTTTTAAGGTAACATAAGATATTTTTTACATCAAATTATACATTAAATCAATTTTACTTTGAAACTGAAAATACAATCATAACATTCATTTGAACGTTTTCCTACATTAAAACACTGTTATTTCATTCTATCTACAAGTTTCACACTAGTCATAATTTTTATAATTCTCTTATTTGAATGTAAAAAATACAATACATTTAATTGTATTCAGTATAATACATATTTTCTAAAAATAAAATGTTAATTTTTTATGAAAATTATTAGTAATGGTCATTAAAATTAGTCAAAACATTTATGGCCAAATTAAGATTAATTAGAGAATAAGCCTAAAAATTAAGGTCCCAAATGAATGATAAACATGTAAATAATCCATTGTAATTATATTTTCTCTCCATAAGGTTTAAATTATTATGTTTTTTTTGGTTTTTTATGACTTCTATTAAGTAATAGCATCTGCATGCCTAATTTGATTCTAAAAAATTCCATGTGAGTCCTTTTCCTTCACTATAAAAGGACACCTCCTCTACCAATTTCTCATACCTATTAGACCATTTATGTTCGTTCAATTCCTTTAAAATAAACATTATAATAATAAAATGTTTGAAATTGAAGCCTATCCTTGTTCAGAAACCCTTTCAAAGAATCCTTTTGGCCAAATAAAAAATAATTACCTGATTAAGAGGTGACATCTTCTCTTAACCTCCCATCCATTATTTTTCCTCTCTGCCCCATACACTACATTTATTACCCTATTTTTTGAAAATATAATTACCATATATATAATATGAATTTTATATAAAAATATTGTGACCTACACTTACACACAACCGTCTAATGGATGTTGAAAATACCGTGTCTATGTACGACGAACAACTTCTCGCGAAACTTTTATTGTTCATTTCTACTTTACCACCAATTGTGGTGTCTATTCTGATTAAAAATATATTTATATATGTAATCTATTATATTTATTATGTATTTAGGATTATTAATTCCTAAGATATCATACATATTTTAACCCTCTATTTTTTGTAAATATGATAATCTCGTTTGAGGAAGTGTGGACTACCGCCCCCTCAAAGCATTGTGATTCATTAACACACCACATGGAATTTATTAAGGATGAATTTCGTGAAATTATATTATATATAAAATTTATTCATTATATTTGAATAAGTATATGTCTATATATATATATATATATCATTTGCACTCATTCTTTGAGTATGACAATAAAAACGAAAAACAATATTCATGCGTACCTACAGATTACCATCCCAATGAACAATGTATTATATTATGTAATTAATTATTGTAAAGATTATTATAATATAAATATACTAGATATACCTGATTTTTATACTATTTTATACATTATGTTATCATTATATAAGTATAATGATCAACGATATACCAAATTAATGCACATGTGAAGAATAAATTGAATATTACTCGAAGTGAAACCTTAACGTATGATCGTTAACAATAATGTAATATAATGTCAAAATAAAAGAATACATAGTTATAGATATAATAATATGATTCGATAAAATATATATATATTAAACATATATTTATTATATAGAATTTTTGTTCAAGTACATAGGGAGTCAAGATACAAGGTACACAGATTTTCATCTTGCTATTAGATTATGTGAGATAGAAGGTATGATTTCCACTCTTTCCTTTTGTGTAGTGTATGTACATACGATGATTATATTCTATGTATATATTACATAAAGTTAATTTTATTCACATATCCATTATATGGCCCTTTTAAGGGGTTTATCTTTGAAAAAAATTAAAACATGTAAAATAGGGTTGTCTCAATTTGCCTTATATGAGACTCTTATTTTGTTATGCACCCAATTTTTTAGGGGGATATACATTAATTTTACATGTTTTATCATGAATTTAATTATGTTCATGGTATTTTAAGGTTAATTTAATGTTATGTTCTTATATTTAGAGTATGATCCCAAGCCACTAAGTTACAATAGCTTATTGAGACAGTCTCCTCATTTGTTTTCAAGATTGTTTAAGTTTATGATACCTTTGATGAAATATTATGATCCCTAGTTCAAGAATATTCACGAGTGTTTTTATCCTCTAATGATTCATGATATCATTATTTTTATAACTCTTTATACTTTTTTTATCTTATGATAATATTATTATGTAAAATCTTGCCGCTTATTTCATGGGTTAGAAATATATTGTATAAAAAACTATGTTTTCAAAAATGTTTTTAAAATATACATGAGGATAATTGTTATGGAAAATGGATTTTAAGAATGTTTTATTATTTTAAAAGAATAATTTATATGTTTTAAAATATTTTTTCAAATATAATACTTTTCAAAATATTTATGTAATGAAAATCTTTTTTCAGAGAAGAAATGATATTTTCCTCAAAAATTGTTTTTAAAAGATCTCTCAAAATTATTTCCCATCTAATATAACATCCATTTCTGTTAATCATTATTTTATGGGGAATTATTCAATGTATACATTGATATTATATCTCTTAATGGATAATTTTGTGATGGAATAATGTTATTAAACCCTCTATTTTTTAAAATTTATATTCTTTTGAAACCTGCTTCTTTTCACAGGTTAGGTTTAAGATGAATTGATTTTGGTACTTGTCGCATTAAAAAGGTTAGGATATGTTTACAAATGTATGATACCAATTTCATTTAATTGGTAATTAAATGTTCATTTGTGATCATTTTGGACATGTATGTATGATTTCATTATATGGAGAGTGGGATATATATCATCCTCTAATGCATTGGGTGAAGATTTATATGTCCTGAGATAGACAGGGCTGAATGAGGGATTGATTGGTTCATTAATACAGGGATAGAATGGGGATTTACTCAGTTGAGAAATATAGTGGTGGAATAAGGTTTTTCTTGGTGCAGTAATACATGGCCGGTGTCACGACCCGTCCTCGGGGCCCGTGCTGTGACTACCCCAAACCCGCCTTCCATAGGCCAGGGGCTGGCGACTAGCACCAAAGGCGTAAATCCCGATAAATGGGAAGGCATTTCCATTATAAAAGAAAACCAGCACCACAGAGTAAGCAAGCGGAAAAAGTAAACACTAAGTATAAGAGAAGTGCTGAAAAGAAAATGGGCCAGAATACAAACCCAAAAGAAAGTACAACTACAACTGAACGAAAGTACAACAGAAAAAGGCAACAACTGGAAGAAGGAAGCAGCTCCTGGGTCGTCCTCCTTGGATCCTACCTGAAGGGTAGGTGCAGATAACGTAGCTCCTGGATCATCCTCCACGGATCCTACCTGAAGGGCAGGTACAGATAGCCTCCTCAACGCTCTTGCCCGTCAACCACATCTGTGTGTCGTCTCGCCGTGAAGTCCTCCTCCAGATACTGACTCGTCGTGTGGTCCACCTCCGGGTACCGTCCAGTCCTCGAACACTCGGCCTCTGTCAGCACTGCCCGTCGTCTGCAACCAACACAACGAGGTGCGGGCATAGCCCGTGCAGGGGTGAGTATAACGATACTTAGTAGGGACCCCGATACCCTCAAGGTCTCTCTAAAACCAACAAGGATAACAACAAATAATATCTCAATAGATAACCTCTAATTAGGTATATTCCCATACATATACCTAAGTTATCAAGTAACCCATCTCAACCATGATGAATCACAAGGATCATGAAATCAAAGGATAACCACTACCCAGGTATATGCCCATACATATACCTAAGTTATCAAGTGACCCATCTCAATCATGAGGTATACACAAAGGTCAAAAGTCTCAGCTCAAACCAAGATTTTTTTATTATCGAAACCGTAACTGCTAAAGAGCTCTGTCCATGGAGTGTACAGTGGTCATGTCAGGACTCTGAGGTACTGTTCACTATCCTATGACTGCTGAGGTACTCCTCCTGTTGAGTACCGCGGGTCAGCCACCCAGACATAGTAGTGATTCCCGCCAAGGTATGTCACCCAAACACAGTTTTGCACACCCCGTAGTAGCCTACTAAGTTACTCTCCGAACGAGTACCGCGGGTCTGCACTGTCACACAGGTAGTGCTCCGTCCTCCATGGGTCTGCACCTCACAAAGTAGTGCTCTGTCCACTGGGCTAGTCGACTCACTCCAAGTCGAGTCGGTCTAGCAGTCGTCAGGTATCAGCCAGCTACACGGTCTCCATACTCTGTACGCTTGTCTCTGG
Organism: Viscum album; assembly: GCA_963277665.1. NCBI lineage: Eukaryota > Viridiplantae > Streptophyta > Magnoliopsida > Santalales > Viscaceae > Viscum > Viscum album. The sequence goes on from OY728142.1 coordinate 1,417,802,657, forward strand.
GAGGGTCCACTCAATGAGCTACTGGTCGATACTCCATGTATCTCAAAGTCCCACGAAGAAGTATCTCAAGGACCGCCTCGTCATAGGGGTCTCAACGCAACAGACGACGCGTCAATCGGACGCCCGGTCTGTGAGTTTCTAGCCTTTTCATCCCAGGGGACCGGTTGGTTTCGTGAGCGAACCAATCCCAGCCGTATCTCAACTGTACCCTGAACACTAATAGGGTATACACATTGGGACCGTTTCTCAACGTGATCAACAATGCCGCTGACGGTTCGTCAAACAGACGTCCTGTCTGAAAGATATCAGCTTTTCCGTTCCAGGGGCCCGGTTGGATTTTTGGTGCGATCCAACTCGGCCACTATCCAAATGTATCAAAATCTTGGGCGAATAATGCCAAAAGTTCCATCTCATCAAGAGGAAAACAACGAGACAGACGGTGCGTCAATCGTACGCCCGGTCTGTGAGTTATTGGCCTTTTCGTTCCAGGGGCCCGGTTGGTTTCGTGAGCGAACCAACCCGACCGCACTCCGACGACATCCAAACCTCGAGTGGAGTAAGCCAAAAGATATGTCTCACTTAGAGGAATCCATCAAAGTCGACGGGACGTCAATCAGACGTCTGGAACTCAAGATACGAGCGTTTCCGCTCCGAGGGCCCGGTTGGTTTCGCGTACGAACCAACCCGGACGAACCCAAAGTAATTCAAAACCTAAAGTATAATATACCGAAACGACCGTCTCGGTCCAAGGACCGTGTTTCTGCTGACGGAACGTCAATCAGAGGTCTACAGCTCAAGATATTTGCATTTGACCGAAAGTAGTCCGAAAACGGGGGTCTGGGCCCGGGCCGACCCGGCCCGACCCCCCCCCCCCCCTGGGTCGGCCGAACCGGGTCGACCCCACCCGGGTCCGACCCGGCTAGGCCCGGCCCGGCTCGGTCCTGCTCGGTCCGGCCCGACCGGCCGGCCGCGGCTCGGCCTGCGGGGCCGAGCCGATTCGCGGAGCGGGGTGCGCGACTCCCCCGCCCGCCGCTAATTGAGGCCGGCGGGAGATCCGCCGGCCGCCAACCCTCCGACGGCGCATCGCCGCCGCCTTCCGCGGACCACCGAACACACTCCGGTGGTCTTTTCCTCCTTCCGTCTTCACCTATGGTCCCCCCAGGACACCACCTTCACTGTGAAGGGATTCAAACGCCAAAACGAAATGCTTTGTCTTCACCAGTCAATCCGTATGTCAAAACAAAAAGTGTCGTCTTTGTAGTTTTCCAGCATGACCCGATGGAGCCACGCCCTTTCGCCGCGGCCCGACTCCGACTGTGGTTCTTTGGTTTTCTTCGACGCGGCGCGACGGCGTCGCATTCTTAAACTTCCTTCCATGACGCGGCGCGACGACGTCGCGTAATACTTGTCGTGTGATTCCCGCGTGGTACGACGGCACCTCGCCATTCCGTTCCATCCACAAAGAATCAAACATGAACACAGGAGGGGGTTCGCCCGTTTTTGTGCGGTCCGGCCCCCCTCTCGTTAAACGATATCATCTAGTCGAAAATCCACTATAATCGATAAACTAGATTCATGAACGGAAAAATAATTAAATAAATTAATCCCCTACATCAGTTCAAGAATAGTGTTCGTCAACGAGCCGCAGAAGACGAGCGTCGCAGAGGTCGAGTGTCGCGGGAAAAGAACGTCGACGTCACGAAGTGAAGATTCGAAGTCGTTGACGGCGATTTCGTCGAAGAAAACCGTCGCGGAAGAGACGACATGGAAGAAGAACGTCGCGTCGCGGGAACGGCGTCGCGGAAGAACCGTGTTCTTCAGCGGAGAAGTTCTTCGTTGAAGAACGGTGTTCTTCGCGTTCTTCGTCGAGGTTGAAGAAGAATAAGACCGCTTCCCCAATCCTCTCAAGGTTGCAAAACTCTAACAATCATAAAATAAGACCAAGTCTTATTTTATTAACACAACCTAACCTTTTGAATTTCATGATTTTGAAAATTCAAAACCCAAATTTTACACACTTAAGTTATTAACATAAGAAATTATAAAATTAATGAGTTGATAAGTTAACAAAACATAAATGGAGGGGTTTAGAGGGGTTAGGAAAGTGAGGGGTTAAGAGGGTTAGGAAGTCTAAGGAATTTGAAAAGGTGGGGGGTTTGTGTGGGCCCCAACCTTTCAAATATCCACACATGGGAAGTTGGATGGATGTGGGCCCACCACGAACTTCCCATGGGAGAAGTTAACCACATAACATGAAATAAAATTGATTCAACAATGTTATTCACTTTATTTAATTAATCCCCAAAATTTATCTTCTTCTCCCGCACAAACACAACTACGGTAAATGTTCCCTTAAGCGATTACCGGCGTTGCGAGTTCATCGGTTCCATCAGATTTCAATTCCGAGCACCAGTTCAAAAGATAAGAAAACCTACTCGTTCGTTCACTGAACGTACCCGAGCCAAACTTCGGAAATTGATTCCAGGAACTCCGGGCCTCGGAATCAAGTGCCATCAAAAACCGCATTCTTGTAAAATCTCAAAGAAAATTTAGAAAAAAATTTCCTTGAATTTTACGTGTCTTTACATTACTCCCACCTCAGGGCTTTACTTCCTCGTAAAGTTTTAACACACAACTAAGTTTAAAAAAGCGGTACAAAGCATGCATCTGAGCCTTCCTCTCCCATGTGCTCACTCTGAGGTTTCCGTATTGCAAGAGAAAGTGCACCCAAGGAATCAATCATCCTCGTAGGATCCGCTCCAATCGATCCTTGATCCCCACTAGAACCTCCTTGGAAAACACCTCATCGCCATCGTCCAGCTCCTCATGGTCAATGATATGCGAAGGGTCGATCACGTATCTCTTCAGTTGAGATACGTGGAAGTCATCGTGCACCTGTTGCAACTGAGGGGGATGGGTCAAGAGGCAAACCAGCTCGCCTACCCAACTGTGGACCTAGAAGGGTCCGTTGAACCTCAGAGTTTACTTGCCGCCTTGGCCACAACTCCGTAAACTTCATCGAGGTGAGACCCGTATAAGGACGTGATCGTTATCCTCGAAATCTAGAGGTCTCCAATTCTTCTTAGAACTAGAACTCGAAACGACTGCCGCCACGAGGGTAAGGTTGGCCGACTCAAGAGTGATCAGTCGCACCCTCCCGTGCATGAGTTTAACTTGTGCTGCCCAGGGATTCATTTTCGCCGACCATGGAAAACTCATCCCGACGTTAGCCTAAAACTATCAATTTGAGTATGAACAGTTATTGCCCATTCCATACTCAAACTAACGTCGTAAGGACTCGACGCTGCCACCAAGAGATTTCCAACCGAAACTATCACCTTGACGGTCTGTCCACACCGTCGGCGTAAGTGTGATTTTCGAGTCTCCTCCCAAGGTATCTCCAGACGTGAGGGTCAAGTCCACAGCATACCGGAAACTCTAGGTCTGGAACAAGATTTTTGAAAGCAAGGAATGATTCATATCAACGTCTATTACTATAGCAGCAAGTAGTGGACACAGACTATCCCTTGAATCATTTCTAGAGCCATTGGGTCACGCTCCTTGACCTCATGCAGCTGCACTCTTCCTCTGCCCTCCAGCTCCCTGAGCCTGGTGGGAAAAACTATGGCGGGTGGTTGTACCATGTTAGGATGTACACCACCTCATTCTGCTCTCCTAGCTCTTCCTCCATGTCTGCTGCTTCGTAGACTCATCTCTCCTTTAGGATTCCTCTTCTATAACATTTAACACACTCGAGTCTCTAAGACTGGAGCTGGTTTCCTGTTTCTTACTGCACTGTGCAGTCTTCATCCACTCCTGGATGATCTGCACCTGCTTTTCCTATGATCTGAAAGAGCTGCTAAAATTTCTCTTTTTCCGAAAAGAGAAAATCGGTATCATCCCTTGGATGAACCACGCCCATTTCCAAATACAGTCAATACTAACATGAATGACGCATTCATGCCATGGATGACGTTGTAAGGCCTTGACGTAACTACTAAGAGATCCAACTATCACTCTCGCCTCCAAGGATCGAGTTACACTGTCGGCATCAGTGTGAGGTCACTGGGTCTCCTCCAGTAGAAATATCGAATGTGAGGGTCAATTCAATAGTTTTAACCGGGACCACTCAGTATCAACCAAACAAAAGGATAGGAAAGAAAACAAAGATAAGTGTCTTTTTAATATTGCAGCCCATAGTACAAAGACATGAATACAATAGCAATATGGAACTAGAAGTTAAAGGGATGTATCCACTAGTTCCGATCCTGTCCACCTACTCCTGGAGCTCTACTGCCTTGGTGGCTCCTCCAATGCCTGCGGATCAATTGTACGGGGAGTCGGACAGTCACGTGCCAGGTGACCCTTCTCGCCGCATGAGTAACACTGTCTGTTTCTTCCATGCATGGCTCTGACCCCACCCCGGGTGCCCTGCACCACCGGTCCTAAAACCCAAGATCGTCCAACTGCTGGTCTTATCCTCCTGGACCTCTGCATCTTCTGTCTACTTCCCACAGATGACTCAGCTACTGATCTAAAAACACGTGGAAAAGGTAGAATCTCCTGTACATGCTCGGGGTGTAGAGCTACTGGCACAAACTCCACCCTGAAGAAGGTCTTGAAGTCTTCCCATGCGAAGGCCATCCCGTCGCAAAACTGAAACAAGTAGCTCCACCACCTGCCTGTTGCTTCCTGAAGGAGGCTGGCAGAAAAGATCACCATGAAGTCTGCTGGCGTCCCCACTAGCCTGAAGACTGTTTCCACAGCCTCCATCCAATCCTTAGCTGCCTGCGGGTCCGTCCCTCCCTGGAACCTGGGTGGCCTCTGGCGCTGGAACTCGTGCAGTGTGCTCAAGCGATGTGCACCCTCTGCTACTGGGGCTGGTGGCATCGGTGGCCCAATGGGTAGTAGTACCGCTGGTGCCTCTGCTGGGGCCTCAACTGGAAAAGGGCCCTGTACTGAGGCCACGTCGCTCGGCGGGCTGTCAGTACAAACCACCCTCGGGGCTCTAGCTGGTCATCCGAGAAAAGGCATACTGAAAGAAACAACGTAACATGGTCAAACGATTATACCTGGTGAGCTGACCTGGTTTGAGTTGTTTTAAGGGAAAACCTTTGAAAACACACACGCAATTAGTGTTTTCGTGCACAAAGCCAGAAATCAGTTGTCAGGGTCCTGGTGTATGGGTACGTCGGCCGCCCGCAACAACACTGGACTCCCTGAACTGAAGAGCACACTCGATACCCTTAACACTATTTCTTCACAGAAAGAAAATATCAGAGTCATAAGTTCTGCGGTAGAACCGAATCCTCTGATACCAATATGTCACGACCCATCCTCGGGGCCTTTTCCGTGACTACCCCAAGCCCGCCTTCCATAGTCCAGGGGCTAGCGACTAGCAACAAAGGCGTAAATCCCGATAACTGGGAAGGAATTTCCTTTATAAAAGAAAACAAGCAACACATAGTAAGCAAGCGGAAAAAGTAAACACTAAGTACAAGAGAAGTGATGAAAAGTAAATGGGCCATAATACAAACCCATAAGAAAGTACAACTACAAATGAACGAAAGTACAACAGAAAAAGGCAACAGCTGGAAGAAGGAAGCAACTCATGGGCCGTCCTCCTCGGATCCTACCTGAAGGGTAGGTAGAGATAGCGCAGCTCCTGGATCATCCGCCACAGATCCTACCTGAAGGGTAGGTACAAATAGCCTCCTAAACGCTCTCGTCCTTCAACCACCTTCGTGTGTCATCTCTCCGGGATGTCCTCCTCCAGATACTGACTCATCGTGTGGTCCACCTCCAGGTACCGACCAGTACTCGAACACTCGACCTCTGGTAGCACTGCCCGTCGTCTGCAACCAACACAATGAGGTGCAGACATAGCCCGTGCAGGGGTGAGTATAATGATACTCAGTAGGGACCCCGAGAACCTCAAGGTCTCTCTAAAACCAACAAGGATAACCACAAAGAAGATCTCAACAGATAACCTCTACTTAGGTATATTCCCATACATATACCTAAGTTATCAAGTAACCCATCTCAACCATGAGGAAACACAAGGATCCTGAAATCAACGGATAACCACTACCCAGGTATATGCCCATACATATACTATGTTATCAAGTGACCCATCTCAATCATGAGGTATACACAATGGTCAAAAGTCTCAGCTCAAACCAAGAATTTTTTATTATCGAAACTGTAACTGCTGAAGAGCTCCGTCTCTGGAGTGTACAGTGGTCCTGTCACGACTCTGAGGTACTGCTCACTAACCTAAGACTGCTGAGGTACTCCTCCTATCGAGTACCGCGGGTCAGCCACCCAGACACAGTAGTGCTTCCCGCCGAGGTATGTCACCCAAACACAGTAGTTCACACCCCGTAGTAGCCTGATGAGGTACTCTCCAGACGAGTACCGCGGGTCTGCATTTTCACACAGGTAGTGCTCCATCCACCATGGGTCTGCACCTCACAACGTAGTACTCCGTCCACTGGGCTAGTCGACTCACTCCATGTTGAATCGGTAAAGCAGTCATCAGGTCTCAGCCAGCTACACGGTCTTCGTACTCCGTACGCTCAACTCTGGGAGGGTCCTCTCCACGAACTATTGGTCGATACTCCAAGTATCTCAAAGTCCCACGAAGAAGTATCTCAAGGACCGCCTCATCATAGGGGTCTCAATGCAACAGACGGCGCGTCAATCGGACGCCCGGTCTGTGAGTTTCTAGCCTTTTCATCCCAGGGGCCCGATTGGTTTCGTGAGCGAACCAATCCCGGCCGTATCTCAACTGTACCCCGAACTCTCATAGGGTATACACATTGGGACCGTTTCTAAACGTGATCAACAACGCCGCTGACGGTTCGTCAAACAGACGTCCTTTCTGAAAGATATCAGCTTTTCCATTCCAGGAGCCCGGTTGGATTTCAGGTGCGATCCAAACCGGAAACTATCCAACTGTATCCAAATCTCGGGCGAAAAATGCCAAATTTTCCGTCTCATCAAGAGGAAAACAACGAGACAAACGGTGTGTCAATCGGTCGCCCAGTCTGTGAGTTATTGGCTTTTTCGTTCGAGGGGCCCGGTTGGTTTTGTGAGCGAACCAACCCGACCGCACTCCGACGACATCCAAACCTTGAGCGGAGTAAGCGAAAAGATCTTTCTCACTTAGAGGAATCCATCAAAGTCGACGGAACGTCAATCGGACGTCCGGAACTCAAGATACGAGCGTTTCCGCTCCGAGGGCCCGGTTGGTTTCGCGTACGAACCAACCCGGCCGAACCCAAAGTTTTCCTAAACCTTGAGTGTAATATACTGAAACGACTGTCTCTGTCCAAGGATCACGTTTCCGCTGACGGCGCGTCAATCGGAGGTCTACAGCTCATGATATGGGCATTTGACTGAAAGTGGTCGGAAAACGGGGGCCTGGGCTCGGGCCGACCCGGGCCGACCCCCCCTGGGTTCGCCGAACCGGGGCGACCCGACCCGGGTCCGACCCGGCTAGGCCTGGCCCGGCCCGGCCCGGCTCGGTCCGGCTCGGTCTGGCCTGACCGGCCGGCCATGGCTTGGCCAGCGGGGCCGAGCCTATTCGCGGAGCGGTGTGCACGACTCCCCCGCCCGCCGCTCATTGAGGACGGTGGCGGATCCGCTGGCCGCCAACCCTCGGGCGGCGCGCCGGCGCCGCCGGTCGCCGCCGCCGCCGCGGCCTTCCGCGGACCACCGGACTCACTCCGGTGGTCCATTCCTCCTGCCGTCTTTGCCTATGGTCCCCCCAGGACCCCACCTTCACTGCGAAGGGATTCAAACGCCAAAACGGTCTGCTTCGTCGTCGCCCATCAATCCGTATGTCAAAACAAAAAGCGTCGTCTTTGTAGTTTTCCAGTGCGACCCGATGGCGCCATACCCTTTCACCGTGGCCCAACTCCGACCGTGGTTCTTTTGTTTTCTTCGACGCGGCGCGACGGCGTCGCGTTCTTAAACTTCCTTCCATGACGCGGCGCGACGGCGTCACGTAATACTTGCCGTGTGATTCCCGCGTGGTGCGACGACACCTCGCCATTCTGTTCCATCCACAAAGAATCAAACATGAACACAGGAGGGGTGTTCAGCCGTGTTTGTGCGGTCCGGCCCCCCTCTCGTTAAATGATATCATCTAGTCGAAAATCCATGATAATCGATAAACTAGAATCATGAACGGAAAAATAATTAAATAAAATGATCCCCTACCTCAGTTCAGGAATGGTGTTCGTCAACGAGCCATGGAATACGAGCCTCGCGGTGGTCGGGCGTCGCGGGAAAAGAACGTCGATGTCGCGAAATGAGTATTCGAAGTCGTTGACGGCGATTTTGTCGCAGAAAACTATCGCAGAAGAGACGACGTGGAAGAAGAACGTCGTGTTGCGGATACGGCGTCGCGGAAGAACCATGTTCTTCGACGGAGAAGTTCTTCGTTGAAGAATGGTGTTCTTCGCATTCTTCATCGAGGTTGAAGAAGAAGAAGACCGCTTCCCCAATCCTCTCAAGGTTGCAAAACCCTAACAATAATAAAATAAGACCAAGTCTTATTTTATTTACACAACCTAACCATTGGAATTTCAAGAGTTGGAAAACTCAAAACCCACATTTAACTCACTTATGTTATTAACATAAGATGTTATAAAATTAATGTGGTGATAAGTTAACAAAACATAAATGGGGGGTTTAGAGGGGTTAGGAAAGTGAGGGGTTAAGAGGGTTAGGAAGTTTAAGGAATTTGAAAAGGTGGGGGGTCTGTGTGGGCCCCACCCTTTCAAATATCCACAAATGGGAAGTTGGATGGATGTGGGCCCACCACCAACTTCCCATGGGAGAAGTTAACCACATAACATGAAATAAAATTGATTCAACAATTTTATTCACTTTATTTAATTAATACCCAAAAATTACCTTCTTCTCCCGCACAAACGCAACTACGGTAAATGTTCCCTTAAGTGATTACCGGTGTTGCGAGTTCATCGGTGCCATCGGATTTCAATTCCGAGAACCGGTTCAAAATATAGGAAAACCCGCTCATTCGTTCACTGAACGTACCCGAGCCAAACTTTGGAAATTGATTCCGGGCACTTCGGGCCTCGGAATTAAGTGCCATCAGAAACCGCATTCTTGTAAAATCTCAAAGAAAATTTAGAAAAAATTTCCCTTGATTTTTACGTGTCATTACATTACTCCCACCTCAGGGATTTACATCCTCATAAATCTTTATCACACTACTATGGTTACAAAAGCGGTACAGAGCACGCATCTGAGCCTTCCGCTCCCATGTGCTCACCCGGAGGTTTCCGTATTGCAAGAGAAAGTGCACCCGAGGTATCGATCGTCCTCGTAGGATCCGCTCCTATCGATCCTTGATCCCCACTAGAACCTCCATGGAAAACACCTCATCGCCATCATCCAGCTCCTCATGGTTAATGATATGCGAAGGTTCGAGCACGTATCTTTTCAGTTGAGATACGTGGAAGTCGTCGTGCACCTGGTGCAACTGAGGTGGATGGGTCAAGCGGTAAACCACCTCGCCTACCCAGCTGTGGACCTAGAAAGGTCCGTTGAAACTCAGAGTTTACTTTCCTCCTTGGCCACAACTCCATAAACTTCGTCGAGGTGAGACCCGTATAAGGACGTGATCGTCATCCTCTAACTCTAGAGGTATCCAATTCCTTTTAGAAAAGGAACTCGAAACGACTGCCGCCACAAAGGTAAGTTTGGCCGACTCAAGAGTGATCGGTCGCACCCTCCCGTGCATGAGTTTAACTTGTGATGCCCAGGGTTTCCTTTTCGTCGATCAAGGAAAACTCATCCCGACGTTTTCCTAAAACCGTCAATTTGAGTATGAACAGTTATTGCCCATTCCATACTCAAACTAACGTCTTAAGGCCTCGACGCTGCCACCAAGAGATTTCCAACCATAACTCTCGCCTCGAGGGTCTGACCACACCGTCGGCTTATGTGTGATTTTCGAGTCTCCTCCCAAGGTATCTCCAGACATGAGGGTCAAGTCCACGGCTTACCGGAAACTCTAGGTCTGGAACAAGATTTGTGAAAGCAAGGAATGATTCTTATTGACGTCTGTTACTACAGAAGATAGTAGTGGACACAAACTGTCCCTTGAATCATTTCTAGAGCCATTGGGTCACACTCCTTGACCGCATGCATCCGCACTCTTCTTCCGCCCTCCAGCTCCCTGATCCTGGCGGGAATAACTAAGGAGGGTGGTTGTACCATGTTAGGATGTACACCACCTCATGCTGCTCTCCTAGCTCTGACTCCACGTGTGCTTCATCGTAGACTCATATATCCTTTAAGCTTCCTCTTCTTTAACATTTAACACGCTCGAGTCTCTAAGACTGGAGCCGGTTTCCTGTTTCTTACTGCACTGTGCAGTCTTCATCCGCTCCTGGTTGATCTGCACCTGCTTTGCCTATGATCTGAAAGAGATGCTAAAATTTATCTTTTTCCGAAAAGAGAAACTCGGTCTAATCCCCTGGATGAACCATGCCCATTTCCTAATACAGTCAATCCTAACATGAATGATGCATTCATGCCATGGATGACGTTTTAAGGCATCAACGTAACTACTAAGATATCCAACTGTCACTCTCACCTCCAAGGGTCGAGTAACACTGTCGGAATCAGTGTGAGGACACTAGGTATCCTCCAGTAGAAATCTCAAAAGTGAGGGTCAAGTCAATAGTTTTAACCGGGACCACTCAGTATCAACCAAACAAAATGACAGGAAAGCAAACAAAGATAAGTGTCTTGTTAATATTGCAACTCATAGTACAAAGACACGAATACAGCAACAACAAGGAACTAGAAGTACAAGGGACGTATCCACTAGTTCCGCTCCTGTCCACCTACTCCCGGAGCTCTACTTCCTTAGTGGCTCCTCCAATGCCTGCAGATCAACTGTACGAGGAGTTAGATAGTCACGTGCCAGGTGACCCTTCCCGCCGCATGAGTAACACTGTCTGTTTCTGGCACGCCTGGCTCTGACCCCACCCCGGGGCCCCCGCACCACCAGTCCTAAAACCCGAGATCATCCAACTACTGGTCTGGTCCTCCTGGACCTATGCATCTTCTGTCTACTGCCCACAGATGACTCAGCTACTGATTGAAAAACACGTGGCAAAGGCAGAAGCTCATGTACACGCTCGGGGTGTAGAGCTACTGGCACAAACTCCACCCTAAAGAAGGTCTCGAAGTATTCCCATGCGAAGGCCATCCCGTCTCAAAACTGAAACAAGTGGCTCCACCACCTGCCTGCTGCTACCTGAAGGAGGCTGGAAACAAAGATCACCATGAAGTCTGTCGGCGTCCCCACTAGCCTGAAGACTCTCACCACATCCTCCAGCCAATCCTCAGCCACCTGCGGGTCCGTCCCTCCATGGAACCTGGGTGGCCTCTAGCGCTGGAACTCGTGTAGTGCGCTCAAGCGACGTGCACCCTCTGCTGCTGGGGCTGGTGGCATCGGTGGCCCAACGGGTAGTAGTACCGTTGGTGCCTCCGCCGGTGCCTCAACTGGAAAAGGGCGATGTACTGAGGCCACGTCGCTCGGCGGGCTGTTAGCATGAACCACTCTCGTGGCTCTAGCTGGTCATCCGAGAAAAGGCATTCTCAAAGAAACAACGTAACATGGTCAAACGATTATACCTGGTGAGCTGACCTGGTTTGAGCAGTTTTAAGAGAAAACCTTTGAAAACACACACGCAATCAGTGTTTTCATGCACAAAGTCGGAAATCAGTTGTCAGGGTCCTGGTGTATGGATACGTCGGCCGCCCGCACCAACACTAGACTCCCTGAACTGAAGACCACACTCAGTACCCTTAACACTATTGATTCACAGAAAGGAAATATCATTGTTATAAGTTTTGCGGTAGAACCGACGCCTCTGATACCAATTTGTCACGACCCGTTCTCGGGGCCTGTGCCGTGACTACCCCAAGCTCGACTTCCATAGGCCCGGGGCTGGCGACTAGCACCAAAGGCGTAAATCCTGATAACTGGGAATGCATTTCCTTTATAAAAGAAAACAAGAACCATAGAGCAAGCAAGAGGAAAAATTAAAAACTAAGTACAAGAGAAGTGCTGAAAAGTAAATGGGCCAGAATACAAACCCAAAAGAAAGTACAACTACAACTGAATGAAAGTACAACAGAAAAAGGCAACAGCTGGAAGAAAGAAGCATCTCCTGGGTTGTCCTCCTCGGATCCTACCTGAAGGGTAGGTACAGATAGCGCATCTCCTGGATCGTCCACCATGGATCCTACATGAAGGGTAGGTACAGATAGCCTCCTCAACGCTCTCGCCCGTCAACCACCTCCATGTGTCGTCTCACCGTGAATTTCTCCTCCAGATACTGACTCGTCGTGTGGTCCACCTCCAGGTACCATCCAGTCCTCGAACACTCGGCCTCTTTCAGAACTGTCCATTGTCTGCAACCAACACAACGAGGTGCGGGCATAGCCCGTGCAGGGGTGAGTATAACGATACTATGTAGGGACCCCGAGACCCTCAAGGTCTCTCTAAAACCAACAAGGATAACCACAAATAAGATCTCAATAGATAACCTCTACTTAGGTATATGCCCATACATATACCTAAGTTATCAAGTAACCCATCTCAACCATGAGGAAACACAAGGATCATGAATTAAACGTATAACCACTACCCAGGTATATACCCATACATATACCTAAGTTATCAAGTGACCCATCTCAATCATGAGGTATACACAATGTTCAAAAGTCTCATCTCAAACCAGGATTTTTTTATTATCGAAACCGTAACTGCTGAAGAGCTCCGTCTCTGGAATGTACAGTGGTCCTGTCACGACTCCGAGGTACTGCTCACTAAACTAAGACTACTGAGGTACTCCTCCTGTCGAGTACCCCGGGTCAGCCACCCAGACAAAGTAGTGCTTCCCGCCGAGGTATATCACCCAAACACAGTAGTGCACACCTCGTAGTAGCCTACTGAGGTACTCTCCGGACGAGTACCGTAGGTCTGCATTGTCACACATGTAGTGATCCATTCGCCATGGGTATGCACCTCAAAAAGTAGTGCTCCATCCACTGGGCTAGTCGACTCACTCCAAGTCGAGTCGGTCAAGCAGTCGTCAGGTCTCAGCCAGCTACACGGTCTCCGTACTCCGTACGCTCGTCTCTGGGAGGGTCCGCTCCACGAGCTAATGGTTGATACTCTATGTATCTCAAAGTCCCACGAAGAAGTATCTCAAGAACCGCCTCGTCATAGGGGTCTCAACGCAACAGACTACGCGTCAATCGGACGCCCGGTCTATGAGTTTCTAGCCTTTTCATCCTAGGGGCCCGGTAGGTTTTGTGAGCGAACCATTCTCGGAAGTATCTCAACTGTACCCCGAACTCTCATAGGGTATACACATTGGGACCATTTCTCAACGTGATCAACAACACCGCTAAAGGTTCGTCAAACGGACGTCCTGTCTGAAAGATATCACCTTTTCCGTTCTAGGGGCCCGATTGGATTTTAGGTGCGATCCAACCCCGCCACTATCCAACTGTATCCAAATCTCGGGAGAAAAATGCCAAAAGTTCCGACTCATCAAGAGGAAAACAACAAGACAGACGGTGCGTCAATCAGACGTCCGGAACTCAAGATACGAGCGTTTCCGCTCCGAGGGCCCGGTCGGTTTCGCGTACGAACCAAACCGGCCGAACACAAAGTTCTCTGAAACCTTGAGTGTAATATACCGAAACGACCGTCGCTGTCCAAGTATCGCGTTGCCGATGACGGCACGCCAATCGGAGGTCTACAGCTCAAGATATGACCATTTGACCGAAAGTGGTCCGAAAACGGGGGTCTCAGCCCGGGCCGACCTCCCCCGACCCGACCCGGGTCCGACCCGGCTGGGCCCGGCCCGGCGCGGCCCGGCTCGGTCCGGCTTGGTCCGGCTCAGTCTGGCCCGATCAGCCGGCCGCGGCTCGGCCAGCGTGGCCGAGCCGATTCACGGAGCGGGGTGCGCGACACCCCCGCCCGCCGCTAATTGAGGCCGGCGGCGGATCCACCGGCCGCCAACCCTCCGGTGGCGCGCCGCCGCTTCCTTCCACGGACCACTGGACACGCTCCGGTGGTCCGTTCCTCCTGTCGTCTTCGCCTATGGTCCCCTCGGGACCCCACCTTCACTACGAAGGGATTCAAACGCCAAAACGGTCTGCTTCGTTGTCGCCCGTCAATCCGTATGTCAAAATGAAAAGCGTCATCTTTGTAGTTTTCCAGCGTGACCCGATGGTGCCACGCCCCTTCGCCGTGGCCTGACTCCGACCGTGGTTCTTTGGTTTTCTTCGACGTGGCGCGACGGCATCACGTTCTTAAATTTCCTTCCATCACACGGCACGACGGTGTCGCGTAATACTTGCCGTGTGATTCCCGCATGGTGCGACGACACCTCGCCATTCCATTCCATCCACAAAGAATCAAACATGAACACAGGATGGGGGTTCAGCCGTGTTTTTGCGGTCCGGCCCCCCTCTCGCTAAACGATATCATCTAGTCCAAAATCCACGATAATCGATAAACTAGATTCATGAATGGAAAATTAATTAAATAAAATAATCCCCTACCTTGGTTCAGGAACAGTGTTCGTCAACGAGCCGTGGAATACGAGCGTCGTGGAGGTCGGGCGTCGCGGGAAAAGAACGTCGACGTCGCGAAACGAGGATTCGAAGTCGTTGATGGCGATTTCGTCGTGGAAAACCGTCGCGGAAGAGACGACGCGGAAGAATAATGTTGCATCGCGGATACGGCGTTGCGGAAGAACCGTGTTCTTTGGAGGATAAGTTCTTCGTTGAATAATGGTGTTCTTCGTGTTCTTTGTCGAGGTTGAAGAAGAAGAAGACCGCTTCCCCAATCCTCTAAAGGTTGCAAAACTCTAACAATAATAAAATAAGACCAAGTCTTATGTTATTAACACTACCTAACAATTTGAATTTCAAGAGTTTGAAAATTCAAAACCCACATTTAACTCACTTAAGTTATTAACATAAGATGTTATAAAATTAATGTGGTGATAAGTTAACAAAACATAATTGGGGGGTTTAGAGGGGTTAGGAAAGTGAGTGGTTAAGAGGGTTAGGAAGTTTAAGGAATTTGAAACGGTGGGGGGTTCGTATGGGCCCCACCCTTTCAAATATCCACACATGGGAAGTCAGATGGATGTGGTCCCACCACCAACTTCTCATGGGAGAAGATAACCACATAACATGAAATAAAATTGATTCAACAATTTTATTCACTTTATTTAATTAATCCCCAAAAATTAACTTTTTCTCCCGCACAAACGCAACTATGGTAAATGTTCCCTTAAGCGATTACCGGCGTTGCGAGTTCATCAGTGCCATCAGATTTCAATTCCGAGCACCGGTACAAAAGATAATAAAACCCGCTCGTTCGTTCACTGAACGTACCCGAGCCAAACTTCGGAAATTGATTCTGGGCACTCCGGGCCTTGGAATCAAGTGCCATCAGAAACCGCGTTCTTGTAAAATCCCAATGAAAATTTAGAAAAAATTTCTCTTGAATTTTACGTGTCTTTACAGCCGGAATGGGGGGTTCACCCAGTTTAGTAAAACAATTATTCCACTATGATGGTCTTCGTAGTGATGCTTTGGCCACTATTGAAATCTTTATATACTTATGTGTTCCACAATTCCATGTCTTATTCCTATGTTATTATTCATGTATTATTAAATTACAATAATTATTCCATTATCTCTTTTATGATCTTTGGAATCCAAGGAATGGTCTTTTATCTTCATGATCACATTCTCATACCCATATGCTCACGATTCTACATACATGTCTTCGTTGTTTACCCTTTTTGAGCATTTAAGCTGACCAATTTCTCTGTTTCCTTCCACAGGATGGGAAGTTATGTATTATATTGGAGGATACTAAGAAGGGTTATAGTAAAGAGGAACCTAGTGGGAGATAAGGTATATAACTAATGTATTAGTGTTTATGTATTTCGTGTTTGCAAAGGCAGAAAAAATGAACAAGCTTCTTGTGTCTTTTGGAACAATATTTAAGTATTTTGTAGATGTTATGTATTTTTATTGATTATAAAGCATGGATCTCTATAATTAATTATAATTTTAAATTAATTATTTTATGAAAAGAATTAATTTTTTTGAATTAGTATATAAAAACTATATTATTATAAATTTATTATTGTTTTCTCAAAAGGATAATTTTATTGTAAATAGTAAAAAATACAGGTTTTTTACAAAGTGATGTCTTCCATGGAGGTTTTCAAAAAATCACATCATTTGAATTTTTTGTTTAAATTTCAACTAAATTTTTAATGAAGATTTAATTTTTTTTGGTATTTACATTAGTATTAGCTTTTTATTAAAATATTTTCATACATAAAAAGTAAATTTTTTTTCAGGATCAAACATTTTTAACATGTTTTGCGATTTAAATTTATAAATAATCTATAAAATTTATAGAGATTTTATTTTCTAAAATGGATCTCATATATTTTATAATAATTGTTAATATTATATAACATGGTCAACTAAATAATTTTTTACCAGGAATAGTCACCACGGTAAATATTCATTAATACGATAATGGTTAACATGGGTTAATTTAATGGGATATGGGTAAAAACAACATAAAATATTTTATATATATTTTTGGATGATTATTTTTTGGTTCTATATCATCATATATTTAAACCATAATAAATTTTGATACATTTTTCTTCAGTTAGACCTTAATATTTTTTAATCTATTGAATAATTCAACTTGTGACCTCTGCCTCCCTTATAAAGAGACACCACATATTATATCTTACTCACACATACTAAGCCTTGTTAATATTCCAATAAATACTCAAATAATTTTTATAAATTATCTCCCTATTTATTAGAGGTCATTATATGATTAGAATATAATCTTTTCATGAATAAATGTGTAATCTAAATGATGTTTCTCAATAAAGATCTATAACTCCAATACGAGCTCTTTCAATTTTATTTCCCTATCCATCCCCACTAAATATGTTGTATACATCATAAAATTATTAATACATCATCATATATAAAATAAGATATTATTATGTCTATGTATCAACATTTATTCGTATGTCATTTCAATAAATGGGAAATAATAATATCACTCATGTATACGTGCGGACCACCACATCCATATAGTGATATGATTCATTTCACATCAATATATTTAATAAATTTTTAATAATATAGATTTATTATTTACTTATTCTATTTTTTATATTATTATTATACTATATTTAAAATATATTTTCAACCTTTATACATTTCTATCAGTTGTGAATTGATATCATTGCTTGTCCCCACATGTGGAATGCCACCTTAACGAAGCGAGGTGAATTTATTTGTTTTCTAATATTACATAGAGGTAATAATGAAACATTTATTTAATAAATATGATTTATATGATATAATAATTATTTTGGAGTGGGAAGTTTTATTTTCATTTCTTTTATGCTTTCTATATACATATTATTGTCTCTAGCAAGTGATGTAATTCATTTTTACTCAAAACATTATATAAATAGTTATATATGTTTATATAATGATTACCTAAGATATTTATGAAAATATTAACATTATAGTGATTATGTAACTATGATATAATTAAATGGAATGATTCCTTCGAATTGAATCATCTATTATAAATAAAATTGTTATCACCCAGAACAATGATTTTAATAAATAATTCTAAATAAACGAGGGATAAGATATTATAAGAAAATAATATATTCTTTGATATGTATGAGTATTTTTTTCTAATAAATCTATCCTAAATATATATTTATTATCAAATAGTATATAATTAATATCATGTGGGATGAGTCTTGATAAAAGGGACTTGTGATACAATCTAATTTATTTTTGGGATTGTTTATACTAAAAATTATTTAAGGGAAATTACATAGGTCGTATCCATTTGATCGAGTCTATTTTGTCATAATCTAGTAATTTAGGTAATTTTCATGTAATTATAAAACATTTTTCTCTTCATCAAATAAGATAATCAAGAAAATATATTTGATGAAAAATAAACCATATTTCCCCATTTGTTGAGTTTTTGTTATTTTGTTGGTGTTTTACTAAAAATTAATTTATTAATGTTTTAAACTATAATTGAACTAATTTATTAAGATAATTTTAATTTTCATATACTTTATATACTATTTTTTAAATTTATTCCAAAAAATAAATTATTAGAAATTGTTTTCTTATGAAATTTTGAAAATAAAGTTCTATTTTATCACTTATAAATTAAACGCATATTCAATCTGTACTAACCATTATTTTATTTGGATATTACTTTTCATTTTTCCATGGTTATATTTGAGGAATTATTTTTTTAATATTATTTAAAAAATTAATCATTAAAAAAGTGATTTCAAAATGAAAAACTTATTTTCCATTTGTAATGATGTAGTGTTATTTTAATGGAATTTTTACACATGAAAACATATATTAATGTTTATTATGATTAATTAATGATAAGAGAAAAAGATACCATATTTTTTAAAATCAATATGGATCAAGATTATAGTGAATCACCACTGATGAAACCAATTCTCTTTTCTCTAGGTTTATCTATAATGATATAATAAAATTTTTAAAGATCTTATAGAATACTAATGATTGGATTCTATTACATTTTAGTCTATAATATTCCTCCAATTAAATAGGGATAGATATATATATTATGATATTACAATGCTGTGAGTTAACCAGATTTCATGTTCATGACATTACGCACAGATCTAGTTTCGTGTCCATAATTATATGTATGGGCCTGTTTTTGTGTTCGCACATTTATGTGAGGAGATGATTTCATATCTTCAAAAATAATGAGTTAACATGTTACTATTCATACATGATCAAAATTTTATAATTTGTTATTTTGTAGTATTCATATATTTAGGATATGATCACTTGGATAATTGTGGATATCTAAATATTATATAATCTTATGACTTGAATTTTACTATATTAAGAAATTTTTCTGGGAATCATTCATAAGAATATTTCGAATATTTGGTTGGAATTACTTATGTTATTATCATATTCTCATAAACTTAATTTAATTTGTGGTCATTGATTGATATCTCTAATGTTTTCCATTAAAGAGCATATGTGATCACCATTTCATATGATTCCACATTTGTCTTCCAATGAAAAAATTATTTGTAGTTTGTTATGTTTATGGAATGTACTATAACAAATGAATGTTATAAGAGATTTTGATGATCCATTATGTATTATGATTATTATGTATATTTTCTCTAAATTCTCTAAATAGTAATGATTTTGGGAGTGTATAATTATGTTTTTATTAAATATTCATTTACTCTGATTTAATGTCTATTTATTTTCTTCTGAGTTCATCTTTATTGGTATCCTATCAAGGATTAGTTATTTTTTGATATTAGGTAACATAAAATATAAGGGTAGGAACTAAAAAATGTATGGTGAACCAATATAGATATAGTATGAATCGTAAGTTCCATAGGTTTATATGAATGATTCGTTAAATAAAACATCTCTAGAATGAATTTCTAATGATTTTTTTCTCTATTATTTGAATCTCAAAAATTATGTTAGATATTTTTAGATTATTCATTGGATGGAACCTGATGGAATCATGTTAACAAAGAATGTAGTGGTAAATTAAACAATCATCCTCATGATAGAAAAATTGGATTTGGATTTAGGATTCATTTCCATTCCATAATATTCTATAAATAATCTTGTTCCATTAAATGTAATGAAAATCATGTTGAGATACTAAATGTATTAAAGAGGGAGAAACATGTCATTGAGTATTTTTGGAAATGACATCCACCTTAATTCTATGGATCATTTGATCCATTGTTTTCCATTTAATGGATCAATTTCAGTGAAAATATATTTTACATTATTGTTTCTAAGATCATTATTTTTTTTATAGAATTCCATAATTTTGATGGTGGATTCGATTAATGGGGGAATCATATCTATAACATGAGGTAAGAGGAAGAGATTAATATCATGGACTGAGAGGTATTTAAGAGGGTATTTCTCAATAAATACTTTCTTCAAAACTCCCAATATTGATATGTAAAGATAAATTCTTGAGTTGAAATATATTGATAATAAATCCATTTATACATATAAAGAAAAAATTATATGTATATCAATATATTCTTCAAGTTTTCTAATGAAAAATTGAGTGATTATTTAGATGCCTAAAATCAAGTATTCAAACAGTGTTATCCATATGAGACTCTATGAAGATTTCATTTAATGATCTATAAAGGTATAAATAGTGTGTAGGAAGTCAAATTATTCTTATTATTTTAGTGAAAATAATAGAAAACATGGATCTCAAAGGAAACTAAATTGCTAAAAAATGTAGAGGATTACAATTATTACCACCTACATTGAAAAAAATGGTGGGTAAATTGAGGATAATATTTTTTTGAAGGTAACTATGAAATTATCAAATTGTGAAATGGGTGGAAATCATGATCGGGCTTTTCAATTGTTGATGAATATTATAGTAGATGTCGTGGTAGAGAATGTGGATTCAACCAATGAGTTAAAATTATTTCGATGTAGGAGATTTAGAATATTATGAAACAATGAAAAACTCAATGTTATAATTAGGATGATAAGACTCAACATCCCAATATGAAAAAATATATATGAATGAACTTTTATAACACAATTGTTGAGGGGGAGGATTATTATGTGGTAAATGACACACATACCATCCACTCTAGAACAATAAATATTTTATTTGATTTTGGCTCTACCATCTTTTTTATATCTAAATAATTGTGTTACTGTATCATATCACCAATTCAAAAATTTGATGTTGAGTTGGTAATAAGATCCACAATGAATATATGATAAAATATGAAATCTATATTTCTTATAAATTAATTTATTGTGGATATGTGATGATGTCACTAGAAAAAACAACAATTTAGTGACAATTTTTTAAAATTTTGAAAATTTAGAAATGATATATATATTTATTATTATATATAAACACTAAGACATGTATATAAGAATATATATAAATATATATATTTACACACATACATAGATATAGATATATATATACATATACTATATTTTAAATTTATTCATGTTTTTTGAAAATGTGGAAATATTTTTGAAATTTTTTAATTGTGTTTTAAATGGTCGAAAATTATGTATATCTATTCATACACATATATATTTACACACACACATAGAGAGATATATATATATAAACATATATTCATATATACATATAAACAAACACATATATATTATTTTAAATATAAACATATAATATATATATAAATATATATAAATAAATATAAATAAATATATGAACATGTATATACTTAATATAAACACACAAAGAGAAATATAAATAATATAAACACATACACAAACACACACACACACATATATATAATATAATATAAATATATAGATAAACAATATAAACATATATATATATATAACATAAAACATTACCATATATATATTATATATGTAAATTTAAAATAAAAACACACACATATATATAATATATATTATAAACATATATATAAATATAATATAATACAAATATATATATATATAAAGAAAATATAAAATATAATCATATATTTATATATCGTAATGTATATATTAATATATAGAAAAATATATAAATATATAATAATAAATTTTAAAAATTAATATGTTTATATATATATATATATATAAGTAAAATAATACAATTAAACATTTTAAATTTAGACATGTTTAAATGGAAACATGACTATTTTAGTGATATTTTTACGAGTATTTTAAAAAATGGATAATTATATATATACACCGACACAAACACAAACACACATACACACACACATATTAATTTAAACATTATATATATATATATATAATAAAAACCCACAAAAATATTTAAATAATATAATACAAACACACACACACATATATATATTAAAAACATTTATTAATATATGTATATTAATAAAATTAAATATAGATATATTAATTTTTTAAATTTTGAAATCAATATATATATATATATATTACAAACTACAATGTTTTATCAATAAATCAAATGGATGAGTCGACAGAGTCATTACTTGAGAGGAGAAAAGTAAACAGTTCGATTTCTATAGGCTTCAATTTCATTTGTCTAGGAGAAGGGCAGTACGAGATAGGTGAGGAAGGAGGTAATTGAATAAGAGGGGTGAGGTGTTAAGTCGACGTAATGTACTGGATTGGAGGGACACGATGAAGAGGGCATTAGGTAGGGGATGTGTGGGGTGGAGTAGGAGAAAATGGGAGGGGCAGAGGGGTGAGGGTAGTAGGGAGAGCTTGAGATGCATAAGGTATGGCGGTAAGGGATGGGTGAGGAGCAGCGAGCAATCATGAGAGCGTGGAGGGTACTATAGGGTGAGAGAAGAGAGGTATGGGTAGGGTATGCGGTAAGAGTACCAAGAGATCAAATGAAGAGAGAATTATTTTTATTAATAAAAAATTCCATAAAAAAGTACACATTGTTATACATTTAGAAAAAAAATTAAAAAACTATAGATGCCTGTAAAAAAGTTCGATAATTTTTTTTATTTAACATCAATAACTTACATGACACTAAATAAAAACATCATTAAATTTTCTTAATTTAGCAACATCTACTCATTTAGTATCCTAAAAAACCCAATAAATAACGTGTTTCTAATTAGAAACACTTTAAATGGTTTCCAATTTATTGACATTGATATAATAATATTTCTTGAAATCAATGAAAAATGAGGTGTTGCTAATTAGAGACATTTATAAACAACTCTAAATTAGAAAAACATCAGTTAGATGTGTTTTCTTGATACATGTATAAGTTAATTAGCTATGTTTTAAAATGTCACAAATGTGGAAAAAAATTATTATTTTGGGGTTTTTATTTAGTTCAAATATTAGGAATCTACCTCTAGTTTAATTCAATGCTAATTTTGGTATATATTTGATTTTTCTATAAATATACCATATCAATTTATCAAGAAGGGATAAAATGTCTTATATTCTGAAACAACCTATGATTTTATGTTGTTGTTATGACGAACATAATATAATAATGATAATTACATTAATTGTATGGTTATTAATACCTATTAATAATGGATATATATCTCAAGTAGTTTTGTATAAACTCAAAAATGAAGATATGTTCAGTTTTTGGGAATATTATGATAAATTTATTGAAATTGTATCATGTACTTAAAAAAAATTTGAAGTTGAGTTTTCAACATAACTCATTACTCTAGCCAAAACTATTTTATAGACCCTATGTATAATGGCCCCAATTGAGTTATAATAATTAGAGAGGAAACACCATAAGAATATTGATATTGGATTTTTAATCCATAATGTTTCACCATGGGATGCACATGTTTTTTCTGATAAGAAAGATCTGTTAGTTAATATTTTTTATTGATTATAAAGTATATAAAAATATAATATCATGAATAAGTATAATTTATTGATGAAATTTTATATCAACTACATGAACCTAAATACTTTTTCAACATTTTATATACTTATAGATATCATCAATTAAGGGTTGTGAAGGGTGATATTCCCTCGAAGTCCTATGGTATGATGTA
This sequence comes from Viscum album, assembly GCA_963277665.1. Taxonomy (NCBI): domain Eukaryota; kingdom Viridiplantae; phylum Streptophyta; class Magnoliopsida; order Santalales; family Viscaceae; genus Viscum; species Viscum album. The sequence continues at coordinate 1,417,826,386 of OY728142.1, forward strand.
CGATCCTTATGAATTTATTTTTATTGAATTTTTACATAAAAATTACCTTTTTATATTCTTTTATATAATTAATATATCCTTTAGGTTTCACCATGATCATTTTATGGTTGTATTTATTAATGATATTATAATATATTCCCTGAAAAAGGTAGAATGTTCATGCTATTTGGGGATTTTGTTGAAGACCATTAGGTATTAGAAAATTTATTATTAATTTATAAGTTTTGAATTAAGGATAAAAATGAATCATTTATAGGTAAAAAATATCAACCAACTGTATATTAGTAAATTCATTAAGAAGGAATTCCTTATTAATAGATTAAAAAAACATGTGTCTTTGAGATCCATTATCTTATTGTATTAGATTGATATTATCAAATGTTTGTGAAAAAATTGTCATGGCTATCTAGACTACTAAACATGTTCATATACATGGAACCTATGTTTCATTAGATAGATGATTTTTAGGAAAATTCATAGTGCCAAAATGATTGTTTCTCTTTAATATTTTTCTTACACTAACCTATAGTGTAAAAGGGTTTTTTGTAATATAGTGATTCATCAAATAATGGATTAGGATGAATCCTCTTGTAGAATGATATACTGAATTCTTATCCATTACACCAATTTAAAATTATTGTGGAATTCTACACTATTCATGGATGTGAGTTTCAAATAGTAATTTTGGCATTAAAAATATATAGACATTACTTGTATTGATAAAGGTTTAATATATATACCAATGATTAAATATGGAATTATATATTCACCTCAAATTTATTGAATATGGTCAACATATGATTGTTATATTTGATCAAGGATTATGAAATATCAATATATTACCACACTAAGTTGTTTCTATGAGATAGAAATCTATGGGAATTTTAAAAACATTATCCATAGTAGGATAGAAATGGGAGGAAATCATGATGGATTAGATCTCTAGTTTTCCCAAAACATCTGAAGGAAGAATTTTTTTTTTGGTTTTATAGGATCATTGTTTAAAATAAGTACATTTTATTACAATAAGATATGATTTCTCTCTTAATCAACATACCCAAATACAAATTATTTATTGACATTCCATGGACTACCACTCTAAATTATATCTGAATGGGATTTGACATTTACACCAATGTTCTAGGGAAGTATTTAGTAGGATATAGGTATAATTTTTAGATTAAATTCATCATATAATCCATAAAAAATTTCAATATAATAGGATCATTAAAACAATAATAAATTCATAGAGATTTCATGATGGAAATCAATTGAGCATGGGATCAACACAGTAAATTGGTAGATTTTTCATAATCCAATAGTTTTCATTGAAGCATCCATGTTTTTATTTATGATCATATATATAGTAGTAAGTGAATGAATCTGACATGTTAGGATGAAGTTTGATAAATTATGATGTAGGGACCTAAAATTATTGAAAAAATTATACAGTATTATAGAGGTATTAAAAATGATATCATAGATGTTATGAGTCAAAATAATAATTATGATGACAATCATCAGTTATATTTGGTATTAAATTATTATGAGAAGGTATTCCTATGAAATTATACAAGGAATATGGTAATGAGAATTATAAATAAGTGGAATCTAATATCTAGATATATTATCCCCTATGAGACTTATGATTTACCAAGACCAGTAAATTATATATTGATGTTTCCACAAAATTTTTCATGGGCAAATTGTGTGTTCCAAGTATCTCTCTTGAGATGGTTAATACCTGATCCTTCACATGTAATTATCCGATAGGTTATAAAATTATACTATGATGTTTTATATGATTAAAATATGGTTTAAATACTATATTTTAGAGATGTAGCGCTACCAAACTATACTAATCACATGGTTAAAGTTCCCTAGAGGAATTAGAAATTCGAGGAAGATATATAGAAACCCAAGGATGTGATTAATTAGAGATTCCTTATTCATATGTATTTAATTGATTTAATTTTTAGTTATAAATATATTTTAATGGGTGTATAATGTGACGTCTATTTTTTGGAAATTTAATTTTATTTTAAAATTAAATTTAAATAATTTAAATCGTGGTTTACAAACAACCACAGGTCTAAAAGAACCATTATATAGTAAAAATATATAACACATTCATTAAAATTATTGGTTTGAATAAGATTAATCACCTTATGAATAGCATTTATAATATTCCAACATAGTACATGTTTATTTATTAATACTAAGGTATCAAGAATAAATTTTTTAGTGATGTTATTTTCTGATTCAAAAATACATTTTCATCAAGAATAGTTTTTTGGGGGATTTTTATAATTAAATTATTCCAAATTTATAAATTTTATTTTTAAAAAAATCCATTTTTAAATTCACAATATCTAAATTATCTTATGGTGAAATATTTAGGTTTTTTGGAATGATTTATTTTTTAATGAATAGAAACAATATCATTGTTTATATAATATTGTCTCTTCCATTAATGTATTCAAAAAGTCTAATATTTTATATTTTCAATAAAATTTTATTATAAATGTTTTCCTTATTTATAATCCATTTAATGAAATTATAATGAATCTTATGAATAATTTTAGTACAATAACCCTTTTATAATTAAAGAACCATTTTGTTGGAAAACCATTTATCATTTTGTTTTAAATGATTAATTTTAAATGAATATCTACCATATATATAAATTGAATTTTTCAATAATTTAAGCAATATTTTGAATCATTATTATTATTATTATACAATATGAAAAAATTAATTTTTAGTCATTATGAATAACTACAAAGTCTAAAAATAATTACTATTGTAAATGTTAAAAGGGGTTAATGAGGGATTAATCTAAATAAATAAGTGCTATAATAACTTAAAATATTTTATAAATCTTATACGTTCATATATTTAATTTTTATATCATAGTATATTATAAGTTTTACTAATTTGGATACATTTTCCTTAGTAATACATTAATATATTTTAATCTTTTGAAAAATGATAATTGTGTACCCACCCTCCGTTATTAATATACACATCCTATATTATATTTCACACACATCTTGGTTCTAATATATTTTTAAATCACTATTAAATTCATTTTATAACATCCCCCAAAATTCCATATAATAGTTATAATGGTCATTATACCACCCTTTCCATTCATAATCTGTAAAAAAAAGGAGGGTTCTGAATTGATAGCATATAATTAATATCCTTATAATTTAAATTTTATTTATTATCACACAGTATATTAAATTTTTGTATCCACAATAACATTACGAATATATTATAAATATTAAATTGATATGTTATAATATTTTTTGCGAAGCTTTTATTCATGTTCTTTTACACCAAAGGGGAAATGAAAATATCTCACATGCGCACATGTGGACAACCACTTTGATATAATTATTTAAATAATTTTATATAACCATGTTTTATGGTTGGATATGATTTTTTATTCAGAATTTATATGTTAACTTTTGAAAATAATAATAATAATATATTTATTATAAATCATCTACCTTCTTTTATCCCCATCTGTAGTGAAACAATAACATTACTTGTGTATACGTATAGACTACCACCTCCATGAAGATATATGATTCATTTTTCATTTAATATTTAAATTGATGTTAATAAAGATATAATAAATGAATTTATATTATATTTATGATATAATAGTGATTATAAAATGGTGAATGATTATATACCTTTGACATGTTCCATCCATCAAAAAGTGTAAATGATACTCATATGTATGTTCATATTACATTCTGCATGACGTAATGTAATTAATTATTCATCCCCAATTTATATGAATAGTAATAAAATATTATATAATAAAAAAAATTATCAAATTATTAAAATTATATAGATTATTTGACAATGAACAAATTACAAGGCCAAAAAACAACTGAATCAAAACCTGAATGAAAAATGGAACATTTATCACATGTACTAGTGATTTTAATAAATATTTGTTAACAAATTGGTGAAAATATTTTATATGTTAATAATATATTTTATGTTAAATACATATATGGTTATATAATATATTAATAATAAATTTATTGATAGTATATAAGATTTTATAAGGAATACCATGCTAGATTAGACTTAAGGTAAACAGAATATGATATAATCTCATTTCCCTTCCAAATAGTTTCTTCTAAAAATTCACTAAGGATAATTATATAAATTTTTCCCATTAAAATCCATATATTTTATTACACTATTATTATTTAAGTAATATTTAATCTATATTTTTATTTTCTTTTCATTTTCACTTAATATGTTCGAGAATGAATTTTAATGAACAATATACCACATTTCATATTTTCTTAACAAATATTTTCTTACATGTAAATTATCCAAAATAATTATTTTATCAAATTTTTACCATTACATGAAGTATTATTTAAATTTAATTTTAATTATCTTACACATTAATTATTATTTTTAAAATAAATCTTTTGATAGAATTCTTTTACAAATAATTCAGTTTGGATTGTTTTTATAATACTATGAACAAAATGATCTATATTAAAATATATAGAAGGAATTTAATTTCCAGCCATCTTAAAAAATATTTTAATTTAAGATTAATTGACATGTTTTCACGTTTATTTTAAAATTAAGTGTTTTTTTAATAATTTTATATTTTATACTAAAAATAAGTTATTTCAAATTGAAAAAAATATATTCATGAGGAAATATTCGGTGAAATTTTAAATAAATTTATACACATGAAAAAATATATTGATGTTATTTAGGATTCACTTGAGATATGAATCCATTATATAAAAATTTTTCATTCTCTATATGGTTTATGATTAGTATGAAAAGATATTTATGAAACCCATTTTCTTTAATTTATCTTAAGATTTGATGAAATGATAAATGTTATTAAGATCTTGTGGCGTACTAATGAATTTATTATACATTTTTTTGTATCAATATTATTATCAAATTCATTGTATAAATTTGTATAACTAATGAGAAAAATATGTATTATTTGAACCTAATTTATGATAAAAACTTTATGCATGGTCATGATGTTATGTTCATATGTTTATGCATTTGCCTATTTTCATTTCCATATATTTTTATGATGATATGATAACTTATCTTAATCATAATGAGTGAAATTTTTATAATTTATACCTGATAAAAATTATATATGATTATTCTTATGACACATTATTAATTTATAATATTTTCAATTTACTTATGATTAATTACTGGTGATTTTACACACTTATGATTTTTTGTTTTTTTGGATAAAAAATTATTCTATGAACCATGATTAATCAAATATAATTAAATTTGTATGAGTTTTTTTTATCATGCTATTATACATGTATCCTCATGAGTGATCATTGATTTATACTTATTGTGTTTACCCTTATTGATCAACTGAGCTCATTCATTATTATAATCCCACTTTCCCCAGGTTTTGAATAATGTTGTTATGTAGGATATATATATGTATGGGAATATGACAGAAAAATTGTCAAGAATATATTGAATATCCTTAATGAATTAATATTTTCAGGCATTTAGTCTCCATTGACCCAAATCATTTATAATTCTTGATATTGTAAAATAAATCAATGTATTGAATATCAATATATAGTGATGTAATATTTATGTAATATCATATTTGGTATCCTAAATATTACTCAAAATACATACTAATGAATTTTTTATATTTTAGTGTTATACAAGTTATAAATAACCCAGTATGATATGGTTAATGGTTATCGATCTTTGGATATATAACCAAATTAACACTATCTAAATTCCCAATAATAACAAAACTCTATTATGATATCAAATGAGATGCTCGTTGACCAAAACATATAGATCATGTACTGAATATATATACTTAGATAGAAAATATTTAATTATATAACAATCACATGAACAACTAAAAAATCGGTCTTTAACATCACTGGTATTTATTAGTGCAAAAAAATGCTGAAAATGGCATATTTATCAATGCTAAGAAAAGCACTAAAAAATTAAAACTTTTATGAGTGATTCTTTTTGGATGATAATGGGTACCATTTTTAGAGCATAATTTTTAGTGCGGATAATGGTAATATATATTAGTAACTTATTTTTAGCACTGATAAATGATACCATTTATTAGTGCTTCATTTTTTCCGCTGATAACTATTTATTTCATCAATTATTTTTTAGAGCAGATAACAGTCCAAATATTTAAAATAAAATAATTTTAAAAATATTACATATAAAAAGTGTTTATTAAAAAATATTAACATATTAATTAATTACTTAATTGTTGATAAAAATAAATAAATTTATTATACATTATTTAATATTAATAATTTTATTATATAGTTAATTATGATAATAAATAGTATTAAATTGTATATAGAAATATATAGATATTAATTAATGTATATAAATATGATTTATATATTTATCAATATTTATGTGCTTCTCATTAAGTATTCATATATTTTTTGAATAATTGTTTATAATTAAAAACACATATGAATTAAAAACATTGACTAATTACATATTACATCACATATAATTGAATGTTGATTGATTTTTCAATATAGCAAAGATCAAATCTCTATTACATTGATTTCACAAATACGTAATTAATTCATTTTTATATACAATTCACAAACGTAAAACATGTCCATTTTTTCAATATTTTTAGTGTATTTACTCTTAATTTATTCAATTTCACTCATTTTTATCATATATGCATGAATATAAAATTATATATTCATTAATGATGATAAAAATATATTTTTTGAAAAATTATAATTCAATATATTTATAAATGTACATTTACAATATCTAGAAAATTATTTATTTATATTTATAAAAAATAAATATTTCATTAAAAGTATTTATATAATTATAAATTAATAATAATATATATTTGAATAATTATTAAATTTATAATACATTTGTTTAAATAATTAATATATTTACAATATTTAAATTTAAATATATTTACAATATTGAAATTTAAATATATTTATTACATATATATTTTTAATTATATAAATTTAAATAATGATAAAAATATTATTATTTAAAAACTGTTCTATAATTATAAATATATAAATATAAATAAATCATTATAATATTATAACATATATATTTAAAAAGGAAAATATTTACATTATTTTTATTTATAATTATAATTATAAATCCTTTAATTATACTTAAGTAATAAATAGTAATAAAAGAATCCCTATCGGAACACTTTTTGTGATGATAAAAATGAGGCTTTATTAGTACTATGCAAGGCGCTGATAAAATGAAAATTTACTGGCACTTTAAGTTTTTCACAAATAAATATTTGTCTTTGTATCTCTAAAAAACTGATAATAAAGATTTTTTCTATCAGTGCTTTGGTAATAAGAATTCATAAAATGACTCTTTATCAATACTTTTTTATAAGCGCAGACAAAATTGTCCCAATCTAATTAAAAAAACAGTTACTATTTGTGAACCGATCACCATATATATGATTTCTATATAATCCACCCACTGCCGGGGCTCTTCCAAGGTGAGTAAAAGCTCAAATCACACCACTAGGCTGCCTCAAGTAGCTCAAAAATCTCATTATACATATGAAGTGTCATTGCAATTATGGTTTCCGAAGAGGGTAATATATTTTCATCAAACTAGAGAGGTAGTAATAATGATTTTATCTGTGCATTTTTTCTCTTGTATTTTATTTCTTATTCTATGATATCTTTTATTGTAGTCCAGTGATTGTATATTAGGGTGGTTGGCCTTCTAATTTTATTTGTTTCATTCCATGTACATTATCATGATATATATTTACATTCCACAAAAAATTAGAATTTTAATTAAATTTTCAATGGTTTTCGACATTGGTTTTCAATCATCCTTTAAAAATATAAAAAACCCATCACTCAAATAAATCGATTGAGAAATAAATATCCCACGAATTCTATATGTCACCTATAAACAAAAGAAAATTTCGACTCACTAATCATCAACATTTAAACATTGGTCATTTTAATGTATAAATTTATTTACATCATTTATCTCTTTAACCTCTAAATATTATGTCATACTAATTGATAAAATCATTCAATCAATCTACAAAAATATTTTATATGTAATGATAAGAAAAAATTCCATATTTTTAGAATTTAATTGTCTTCAATAATTTATCTAACATTCAATAACAATATTTGAGTCCTTATTTCAATTTATACATCACTATTTTCAATTTACAAAGCTTATTGTCATATTAAAGAATGATAAAACTATCTATTTGTTTGATGTAATTCATATTTATGTAATTTGTCAGTAAATGCTAATTTTACCTCGAGTTAGTGTACCATGAATTTATTTGGGATGGATCATTTTGGTGATATGACATCCTGAGAGTCTTGATAAGTTTTTAGTGATAGATATATCATTAATTTGAAATTTAATAATTCTGCAGGTTTCTACATTATTTGTTCCAAAACATTTTTATTTTTTTATTTGATTGAATGGCAGTGTATTATTTTTCATTATAATATTTGGTTTTCGTTTTACTCTTTATTTTCCTATATTATATTTTTGGATGTCTATGAGATTTAATAATGATTGGATGTGGATAAATTATTTTCCTAAATTCAATTACCCATTCCCTTCAACATATTTTAATTCATTGGAATAATGAATTTTTAGGTTTCCTTTATTATAATTTTCCGTAACTTTCACTGTTAATAATGAAGATCTTATATCTATTTGTTTATATGTTTTTCAAAATTAATATTCTCTAAACCAAATATGATGGATATGAATTGAAAATGGATGCATGTTAATCATTTGATGAAAAAATATGAAGATGGAGTTAACTATTTCACCAAGTTTTCAAGAGAGCGTGTAAAGAACACATCTAAAATCATCTTTCTATGTTTACATTGTTGTTATTTAACAAAAATTATCCTACAAGAGTTGTAATATTATTGTTTCCTATTTGTATCCATTGATCAATGGATCCAACAAAATGATTGGTTGTATATCAATCAAAATACTAATAACAAAACTAAGGATTATATGTGCACTACACTACTGTTTGTTAACTACCTCTTATCATAAAATATGACCTAAACATCTTTCTTGGAATCCGCATGATGCCCTCTCATCACACATAAAGAGAAAAAATCTAATTATATTCTAGTTCATAAAGAGAATATTTTATAAAATAAGATAATTAATTGTGTTATGTTTTGTCGAAATAAATTATGATTGAAGAAACTACATGAAAATCAAAAAATGCTATGAAATAAAAATAGTCCAACTTGTATAAATAATGAATAAAATTGTGAGGAAGAGATGAAAAAATTGAATCATAAATGGTGACTTGATAGATATTATGTTCAGAATGTGTGGGATGAGAGCATCATAGGGACTCGAGATATGAATTTCAGGTTCGATGATGATATGAGAGGTAGTTAAACAACAATAGTGATGTACACAATGAATATGTAATTTTTTATTAACATTGTGAGTGATTCACAAAAAATCCTTTTTTTGGATCCATATATTAATGCAACCAAATAGATATCAATATAATTAATTGTGTCATGTTTTCTGGCCAACAAAAATTTCTTTGAAACCGTAATGATGTGCACATAGAATTCTTACTTATGTTATTAACTTATATTCGTCAAAAGAAACCAATTGTAATGATGTAAATGAAATGTAATGATATACATTCACAATTTAAATAAAAAAATTTATAACAAAACATTGATTTAATTTTAATTATTCCATAAGTAGTTCGTTTATTTTATAACTCCTCGGTCCATGTGTCATGCCATTTTTGAAAGAGAAACAATGTTGTCTCTAATAAATCATAGAGGTAATCTTGATATTTTTATAGTAAAAAATGTTTTCGTAGTATTAATGTACTTATTTATTTTTATGTATAATTTATTTATTTTTTAGTATTACTCACATAATAATTTTTTTCTTATACATGTGGATTCTTTCATTCTTGTTGGGGTGCTCTGTCCAACATTCATGTTTCATCTCCCTTAAAACCTTTTCACCCTTATAATGGGGAATTTATCACTTTATTAAAAGATACCTTCATTTCCTTTTTAGGAAAGGAAATCGTGACACATCTACTCAATCATAGAGGAAATATTTATGTTTATAAAGTCATTTTTAAAATAATTAATGTTTTGTTTCATATTAATGTTTAATTTTTTTATTTTTTTATTAATATCATAATAATTGATTTCTTATATAGGTCGATTATTTTGTTAACGTTTTGGATCTCTGTCCATCTTACATGCTTCTTCTCCAATAAAATATGTTCACTCGTGCATTGGTTCATTTATCGTTTTGTTCAAATTACCTCCATTATATTTCTTGGAAGGGAAATTATGCCACCTCTCCTCAATCATAGTGGTAATATTGATGATTTAATAGTAAAATTATTATACATAGAATTAATATATTGCTTAACATTTATGTTTAATGTAATTATTTTTATTATTACTCAGATTATTATTGTTTTCTTATATTAGGGAATCTTTTGTTTGATTCGGTTTTCTCTGTCCAACATTCTTACTTCATCTCCATTAAAACCTTTTCACCCATGTTTTGGTTCATTTCTCACTTTATTTCATATTTTCAACACATTCTTTATAGTAAGATCCACAACACCACCTATACTCAATTATAGAGGTAATATTTATTTTTTCACTATAATATAATTGTCTATAGAATTAATGTGTTTTTTTCATATTTATGTATAACTAATTTATTTTTAGTATTTCTCATATAATAATTTTTATCTTATACAAGTGAATTATTTTGTTCGAGTTGGGGTGTTATTTCCATTATTCATCCCTTTATGCACCAAAATTTCCCCAGACTTCTTCTACCAAAAAATCATTTACCCATGTAGTGTTGAAATTTAACACTTTCATTCATGTTTCCTCCACTGAACTATCTCAATGGTATTCTTGACATTTTCACAGTAAAATAATTTTCCATTGAAATAATGTATTATTTCATATTTATGTTTTATTTTTTTAATATTTATCATAATATTTTTTTCTTATAGAGGTAGATATGTTTTTGAGTTCATGTGGTTTGTTCAAAACTGCTCATGTGATGTTCAATGTTCGATGAAGAATGTCAAAGGAAATCATTATAACATTAATATTTATGATTTATTTGAGACTTTAGGACATGTAGAAATCATCCACACCTCAATCTGTCACATGATGTGACCGGTCTGACTTTGAGTATGTGTTTTTTTATTTCAAATTAAAATTAATATATGTAAAAATGACAACTGACCTAATGTTTCCATAATCAGTTTAACATCGATATTTTACTATAAAAATATTTACTCAGTAAAATAAATATAAAGTCACTCATATAATCATGATTATTTTCGGAATCACATTATTAATAATTTTTTATGTGTATGAATTAGTCCCACTTCAAACCAATACCAGATGAGATCCGTATGAGTCAAATTTCATGTTTCAATTTTAAAATGACATTTTGATAAAAATTACTTTTGACAAACTCAAAAACAATAAATAACATTTATAGTGTATTAATACATTATGAAAATAAGCCATATGTGTTTTTGAACGTGTAAGCATCAACCACACCTCAATCTGATGCATGGTGTGACAAGTATCACTCAATATGTGTCGTTATTTAAAATTGGCATAATTTTTTGTAAAAAATACAAACTGGTCTACTCAAGAGTGAATGGACGCACTCATATTGTTTTGATAAATTAGGATGACAGTCCATATGTGATTTGATGTGTGAATAAATTATACTTATCTCAATCTAATGCATGGTGCAACCGATCTGACTCCATGTGTGTGTTTTTATATAAAATTAACATTAATTTTAGCAAAAAATACAAATAACCTAATAAATACCAAGAAAAATCATAAATTTTGATTGAATACATTAGAAAAATGATCCACATGTCATTCATGTGGTATAAGAGTTAGGCTCACCTCAATCAGATACACAATGTGATTAGTATGAGATAATGTGCATGTTTCAATTTTAAAATGACATTTTATTAAAGAAGACAATTGATGTACTCAAACCCAAGAAAAATAATCATATTTTATTTGATAATTTAGGGAAAATATCCATATGTCATTTGAGATGTGTATGAACCATCCACACCATAATATGACTCACAGTATGGTCGATATGACTGAAGGCCTGTCTTTTTATTTAGAAGTGTCATCAATTTAGTAAAATGGGCAATTGTCCAACTCTAGATTGAGAAAAAACACTATTATTGTTTTGATATTTTACGAAAATTATTGATATGTCATTTTTTATATTTTGGAATTAGCCACACCTCAATCAAATACTCGATGTTCTTAGTATGACTCGAAGTGTTTGTTATCAGTTTAAAATAAACATTTTAGTTCAGAAAGTCCCACTCACTAAAAACCTATCTATAACGCTTGGATTTTTTTTCATAATTTATGATAATTATTGATAATTAACTTTGGAAATGTATGAATCTTATTCATGTAAAAATGATACATAATGTGATCTTAATTAATAAAATGTATGTGTTTTCTGTTTAAAATGACATTTTAGTAAAAATTACATCTGATATACTCAAAATTGAGAAAAAACATCATATTGTTTTGATACGTTTGGAAAATGATTAGAAATTAATTTGATACGTTTTTAAATTAATATGGCCCCATTCCAATGCATGGTTTGTCTAGAATGACTCAATGTACAACTTTTTATTTAAAATTGATGACAATTTTTATAAAATTAACATGTACTGTTAATTTATTTCTTCATATTAATACTAAATTATGTATTTTTTTCTTATACAGGTGCACTGGTTTTCTTGAGAAGGATTGGTTTGTTTTGAAATCCAATAATTCGATCTTGGATTAATAGATAATGAAACATATTTTTTTTTAATATATATAATAATTTTTATTTATTTAATTGCATGAACCAATGTTTGAAATGTCTATAATATAAAGTTTTGTTCTTGTGTTTGTGTTGTAAACATAAACACATTTATATCATGTATCTAGACCTTTTTTTCATATTTGGTGTGTTTATAGTGTAGTAGTGTGCTATTAGAGCACATAGTATTGTGTCCCTTTATCAGTGCTTTTACAATCACTGATAGATGCAGCATTTATCAATACTCATAAATTCACGGAGAAAGTCCCCATTTATAAGTGTTTTCATTAGCGTTGATAGAGTTCCCCATTAAAATTTCTTTTTAATTAATGATTAAAGACCATGATTTTTAGCATTTCCCAAGTAGTCAGTGCTTTTAGTATTGATAAAGTCCATTTCTATCATTGTTAAAGGCTGTTATTGCAGTAGTGAGGATAAATAAGTTTTATTTATTTTGTAATGAGAATTATAATACATCAACATCTTGTAAAACTACATAAAATTTCAATTATGTCATTTTATTCCACCTATAAAATGATCATAGACCCTTGAACACCTATGAATACCTGAGGACATAATTAAAATAAATGATTGTATATAATTCTAATAAGGATATAATAATCGGTGAAAATGAAAATCATCATCAATATGATTTAAAAAATATAATAAATTATAGCATGTAGGAATAACATATATGAATCATAAGGTGTATCATAAGATCATGGAATAACAAAGAGGATGACCATGAGATCACTATTCATAAAAAGGGACCATAGAGTAGAAGAATCTCCAATTAAATGAACAATATTGGTATATACCATAATATGTGAATAATAAGAATATAGAACAAACATAAAACATGAATTTATAATACAATGTGAAGGATCACTTCAAGGGAATCACAACATAGTTTTATAGGTTACTACATATACATTAATGTATAGTGTGTTGTTATCACTTCACATTCACAATAGATAGTATCTTTGAAGGGATAATCTTTTTCCAATGAATTGAATAGATTAATTCCCAACATACCCATTAAATCATTTTATATACATGCATATGTGTTCCCAATATAATGAAATACAGAAATGAGTCACTAGAATGATAACCCCATGAATAGAAATTGGTAACAAATTAATGTTAAATAGTATAAAGAACTGTTGAATAATGGGGTGAAGAAATAATAAAATAAGATTATGAAATGGATATCAAGGAGTTAGGTAATTGGTGAAAAAAGGAAATTTTAGCCATATGATATATATTCAATTAAATGACACACTAGTACAAAATATTCCTTTAACAATGATTTCTATAATCATTGTTAGAAAAAAAATTAGTGATAATGTGTATCAACACTTTTTTATATCGCTGATAAACGAAACCCTTTATGAGTGCATTTTTTGCACTGATAACGGGTTCCCTTTATCAGTGTTATATTTTTAGCACTGATAAAGGATAGCCTTTTTCAAAACTTTATTTTTAGCACCTTTAAAATAATCCTTTATCATCACATTTTGAGAACTAATAAATGTGTGAATAATAGCATCCCATATTTTTATAACATAACGTTCATTCCATTACACGGAACTGAGGATCTTTAAGGTTTAGTGTCTTGGAAACAATGAACATAAAACATGAAACAGAAAAAAAACATTCGTCTTAACCACTTGAAAGGCTTCTCCTCATGTTCACCCTAGGCTCATCACTGCATCTCATAACTCGGGGACATACATCAAAAGAAAGGGTGAGCAGAAGGCCCAACAAGGGAAACAAGTGAAACATTTTACATATGAACTTGAGATACATCAATAAAGTCATGAAAAGAACATTAAGGCATGGAAATGAAATCATGGGGCATATCATAAAAAAAATAAATCTTTTTCATTACTTGATGATGTGGCTGCAACATTTAATATTGACAATCGTTTCGTTTCACCAAGGGCCATCCCCAAGGTTTCGTTAAAAATTACCATGGTTATTCACCAAGGCGTCGTTAAAAATTACCAAGGTTATTCACCAAGGCGTCGTTAAAAATGGTCATCTCTAGAGATTAAGTCTTTACCTAATGCATTGGAGCGCTATCAGGGCGCACCCTTAAATTTTCATTTATTTTCATGTGAGCCACATATATCATCATAAAACATTTCATAAATAACCCATATAGCATAAAATAAATGGGTTTCATTTCATAATCATAATGTTTTAAAAACTTCTTTAAAGACATGATCTTTACGTCACTTTAAACCCACGGAAGGGGAGAGTGGGTTTTATGTATGTAAATCCCAGAATTTAAAATAGAACATTTTTTTATATATGTGAATAACCCTATAGAAATAAGAGCTTTGAGTATTCACTTAATAACATGAAGTAATTTTTAGAAAAAGAGAGACCTTTTGAGACGAAAATTCTGCATCACAACGACTACATTACAGGGTTTTAGAAAACGTTGAAAAGAGAGGGTACATGGGTCAAAAAATCATAAATGACCCATAAAATAGAAGAGGGAAAAAATATAAGGTATTTAAGAACATGGTAATGAAATTTGAAAATATACCATATGAAATGAAGAACATGAATGGAAGGCAAAAATATGATTTCTCTTATGAAAATTCGGCAGCCTAATAGCGTTAAATAAACTTCAACCAAAAATGAATTGATGATGTAAAATAGGGTCTCTAATCATATGAACATAAAAGATCAGTATGATATATATAGATATCATACCCCAACATAATAAAAAGGAACTTGCAAGACATGACATAGAATTAGAACTTTGAACAGGAGAAAGGTGAAAGAATCCCTTAAAAATTCGGCAGCCTAACGACGCCACTTAAAACTTCAAAATACTGATTTGAAGAGATCAAATTGGGTCTCTCATCATATGAACATAAGAGTCCAGTATGATAGATATAGAGATCATACCCCAACATAAAAAAAAGTAACTTGAAAGAATTGACAAGAAAGTAGAACTTCAAACGAGAAGGGTGAAGAACCACTTAAAAATTCGGCAGCCTAACGGCGCCACTTAAAACTTTAAAATACTGAATTGATGAGATCAAATGGGGTATCTCATCATATGATCATAAAATATCCGTATGATAAATTTAGAGATCATACCCCAACATAATAAAAAGGAACTTTAAATACATTACATGATAATAGATCTTGAAAAATGAGAAGGGAGAAAGAATCTGTTACAAAAATTTCGGCAGCCTAACGGCGCCACTTAAAACTTCATAAAACGAAATAATGAGAGTAAGAGGGGATCTCTCATTATAATAACATGAAAAGGGCAGTAATAGGAGTATAAAATAACATCCTCTAACATAAGAACATGGAGCATAAAAGAAATGACATAAAAGAGATTTCTTGAAAAGAAATAGAGAGATCAGATCCCTTACCTTAAAACGTAACTCTTAAAACTCAAAGGTTTGGACCTTGAGGGCTTGGGAGCACCTTGGGAGGACTCCTTGTGAGATAAGGAGACCAGAACTTCGTTGGGGGAGAGTGGGGAGTCGAATGGATTTGAGGATGGCTTGGTATTTATAGGGAAAGTGAGGGGACAAGGCATTAATGGCCAAAGGACACCTCATTAGTGGTTTTGGAAAACCATGGTCTTGCCCATGGTATTTTCCCATGGTATTGGCCACTTGGGACACCTCATACCTTATCGTACAATTCAAAAGCCGACCATATTGATTACATACTTCATACATCATTTAATGATGTCATTAAACACCCGTAACTTAAAAACTGTATTTTCACTATTCATCAAAAATTCAACTTTCTCAGAATAATCCCAAAATTTCACCTTAACCAAATATCAATGCTCTGATTTCAAAAATGAAATCCATTTTATAAAAATAATTTTCTAAATATTTTTAATTAAATTTTTAATTAAAAACACTATTCATCAAAAATTTATTTTTTTCAGAAAAATCGCCAAAAATTACCTTAACATAATATCGATGATCTGATTTCAAAAATGAAGTCCATTTTATAAAAATAATTTTCTAAATAATTTTAATTAAAATTTTAATTAAAAAACACTATTAATCTGAAAAAACTAATACTTGAATAATAATTTATGAAACCGTTATTTAACCATTTTATTGAATCACATTACTTTATCAAAGTGCCTAGTTTATTTTAATACTTTCTTTAAGTGAGATTTCTACTTCATTTGGAAACATTATTAATCCTAATCATAAAATCACTATTCAAAATTTACTATTCATTAAAATTCAAGTTGATCTCATTAGAATCTAAATTTCTTACTGAACATAATTGTAGAAGACCATTTTTTGAAAATCATTACACATTTTTAATTATTTAAGGTTTACATAAACATATTTAAAATATATTATTTCTAAAATTCATCAAAAATATGCATACTATATTTATCCGGTCATTTGAAAATTCATAAAAGAAATCGAAATTTTTATTTAAAACAACGGATTACACAAGGCAGTTACGGTCTCCTTACATAGACCCTTATCACACCAGCATAGGACCTAAGTGTAAGGTGTGCTAAGGTGAGAGAATCCGAGGGAGGCTCGGACAACATCGCACGAGTAGTAATTTCTTTCAGTTTGAACTTATCGCGAAGGCGACCCCGTTCTAGCTTTATATGATGAAGTTCGGCTTGGGTTTGGTCCAGAGCAAATCCCAGTGGTGCTACCTCTTTCCCAAGTTCTGTTAGATGGGCTTCGATCGGTCCAAGACTACTGGGTGAGGCCATCGAATCTTCTTTCTATATTAATTAACCAAGATTGATTGTATTTAGAGACAATAGTCAAAACGTTTAGTTTCCAGCGGCCATATTGACCAATGGTCAAATAACAGTCAAAACCCAATAGTCTCATTTTAATTATACTCATGTTATATAATGAAACATTTTTTTTGAGTATAAAAATAAAATAAAATAACACATAAAATTAGGAAACACTATTTATTTAAAATTTCGGGTCGTTACAATCTTCCCCTTTATGAAATTGCGTCCTCGCAATTTTTAAAATTGGGTTTTGAAATTTCATTGAAAGTCCCACATCGGAAAAGGAGTCAGTAAAACAATTACATTATAAGAAATAAAGGGAAGTACAAAGGTCACCCGAGTTAACCCACACTATGATTCCATGTAGGAAAACATGGACATAGAGGAGAAAAAAAGGGTCAAGTTCTCAGGGAGAGTGATAGAAACCATAAGAAAATCCCAAACATATGATGTGTGTAAACTGTATTTGATTATCTAGTAGGAAACGTAAACCAACAACATTTTTGTTTTACGTTTCTTTTCATAATTTTGAGGAATTCATTTAGTACATAGAACAAAAACATAAGAAAATATACCTACCTTCAAGTAGAGTTTCATCCTTTAATAGGTCCCTACCAACGCTAATCTTTTCTCCAAATGATGAGAATTCAAAAACACTTGGTCTCATAAAAGCACAAGAATCATCTTCTAGAAAATCACATAATCTACAAAAGATTAATTATCTATTTCTCCTATCATTAAACATTATCCCAAAAACAGAAAGGTTAAGGTAAAACAACTCTTCAAAAAGAAATAATCCCATAAGAATGGAAACTACCTTTAAATCTTCAAAGTTCCATGGTACTACCCAAAGTTCATCATAGACCATTCCATAAATAATGTTCCTTGAAATTCTTCAAAATAAACCAAAATAAGATTGAAACCCAAATACAAGATGTATTTGATAACATAGTCTTCCAAAACAACTTCATTGTTCATCTCCAGACAACATCAACCACTCCTAACATCTTATAACAAAAGTATCTAAACTAAACATATTTTACCTATGATAGGTTAATAATTCCCATAAGTAACCTAAATTACTATAAGTCCACCTTAAATTCGTCAATTCTTCAAAATATAAGTCAACCTTACTCCTCAATGAAAATACTATAGTAATCTATTTACCTCGATCATATAGGGTCCCTAAAATAGTGAACGTCTTCCAAAATAATAATCATCTTTTAATCCCCTAATCATCTGTGTCATATTAATACGGAAGTCGTCGCATTTCTTATCACATTGGTTGTTGGGACACGTTATTCCATTTCCCACCACTAACTAAGAAGAGAAAGTATAATTAGAGGCTTAAATACTTAACCAATAATCATGAAAAGGAACTTAAAGCATATAAGGATAACTTGTAGAAGAAAATTATTCCCTAACTTGTGATCTCCTAGGTTCCCATCTAGGTTGTCCATGATCATATATTCTTATGTGAATCTTTATTTTATTTTATCGTTGTTCCTTTAACAATGGTACATACCAAGCTTATGAATTTACCAAATCATATCCCCCGGGAGTGTCGTAACCAAGAGTGCAGCAAGGCCCGTTGTCGTGTACCAGTTCTCGTTCGAGTCTATCTCAAAGCAGTGTTTTCGGGATTTACCCCTATGTACATCTGTGCCAGATCCACCTCTACCTGCTTGTATCCAGAGAGGGATGTATTTGCTTGGCAACCCCTTACTCAATACTCACCAAAATACAAGGATGATTTCCTATATTTAAGCTTTTCTATAGGGTTCTTCCTAGAGTTTTCATATCCTAATTTCCACAAATAACTAAACCATCCTTTGATACCAACTATAGCGTCTCGTATTATTATAACATAACATTCATTCCATTACATTAAACTAAGGATCTTTAAGGTTTATTGTCTTGGAAACAAAGAACATAAAACATGAAACAAAAAAAAATTCTTCTTAAACACTTGAAAGGATTCTCCTCATGATCACCCTAGGCTAATTACTACATCTCATAACCTGGGGACATACATCAAAAGAAAGGGTGAGCAGAAGGACCAACAAGGGAAAAAAGTGAAACATTTTACATATGAACTTGAGATATATCAATAAAGTCATGAAAAGAACTTGAAGGCATGAAAATGAAATCATGAGGCATATCATAAAAAAATAACACTTTTTCATTACTTGAAGATGTGGCTACAACATTTAATATTGACAGTCTTTTCGTTTCACCAAGGTCCATCCCCAAGGTGTCTTTAAAAATTACCAAGGTTATTCACCAAGGCGTCGTTAAAAATAACCAAGGTTATTTACCAAGGCGTCGTTAAAAATGGTCATCTCTAGAGATTAAGTCTTTACCCAATTCATTGGAGCGCTATCAGGGCGCACCATTAAATTTTCCTTTATTATCATGTGATCCACATATATAATCATAAAACATTTCATAAATAACCCATATAGCATAAAATAAATGGGTTTCATTTCATAATCATAACGTTTTAAAAACTGCTTTAAAGACATGATCTTTACGTCACTTTAAACCCACGGAAGGGGATATCAGGTTTTATGTATGTAAATACCAGAATTTAAAATAGAAAATTTTTGTATATATGTGAATAACCCTATAGAAATATAATTTTTGAGTATTCACTTCACAACATGAAGTTATTTTGAGAAAAAGAGAGAGACATTTTGAGATGAAAATTCTGCAGCACAACGGCTACGTTACAGGGTTTTAGAAAACGTTGAAAAGAGAGGGGACATCGGTCAAACAATCATAAATGACCCATAAAATATTAGAGGGACAGAATATAAGGGATTTAAGAACATGGTAACTAAATTTGAAAATATACCATATGAAATGAAGAACATGAAAGTAAGACAAAAATAAGATTTCTCATATGAAAATTCGGCAGCCGAATAGCGTTACATAAACTTCAACCAAAAATGAATTGATGATGTAAAATAGGGTCTCTCATAATATGAATATAAAATATCAGTATGATAGGTATAGATAACATACCCCAACATAATAAAAAGGAACTTGCAAGACTTGACATAGAATTAGAACTTTTAAAAAAAGAAGGGTGAAAGAATCCCTTAAAAATTCGGCAGCCTAACGGCGCCACTTAAAACTTCAAAATACTGATTTGAAGAGATCAAATGGGGTCTCTCATCATATGAACATAAGATTCCAGTATGATAGATATAGAGATAATACCCCAACATAACAAAAAATAACTTGAAAGAATTGACATGAAAGTAGAACTTCAAAACGAGAAGGGTGAAGAACCACTTAAAAATTCGGCAGCCTAACGGCGCCACTTAAAACATCAAAATACTAAATTGAAGAGATAAAATGGGGTATCTCATAATATGATCATAAAATATCAGTATGATAAATTTAGAGATCATACCCCAACATAATAAAAAGGAACTTTATATACATTACATGATAATAGATCTTCAAAAATGAGAAGGGAGAAAGAATCTGTTACAAAAATTTCGGCAGCCTAACGGCACCACATAAAACTTCATAAAACGAAATAATAAGAGTAAGAGGGGATCTCTAATTATATGAAAATGAAAACGGCAGTAAGAGGAGTATAAAATAACATCCTCTAACATAAGAACATGGAGCATAAAAGAAATGACATAAAAGGGATTTCTTGAAAAGAAAGAGAGAGATCAGATCCCTTACCTTAAAATGTAACTCTTAAAACTCAAAGGTTTCGACCTTGAGGGCTTGGGGGCACCTTGGGAGGACTCCTTTTGAGATAAAGAGACCAGAACTTCATTGGGGGAGAGTGGGGAGTCGAATGGATGTGAGGATGACTTGGTATTTATAGGGAAAGTGAGGGGACACAGCATTAATGGCCAAGGGACACCTCATTAGTGGTTTTGGAAAAACCATGGGCTTGCCCATGGTATTTTCCCATGGTATTGGCCACTTGGGACACCTCATACCTTACCGTACAATTCATAAGTCGACCATATTGATAACATACTTAATACATCATTTAATGATGTCATTAAACACCTGTAACTTAAAAACTGTATTTTCACTATTCATCGAAAATTCAGCTTTCTCAGAATAATCCCAAAATTTCACCTTAACCAAATATCAATGCTCTGATTTCAAAAATGAAATCCATTTTATAAAAATAATTTTCTAAATATTTTTAATTAAATTTTTAATTAAAAACACTATTTATCAAAAATTTATTTTTTTCAGGAAAATCCCCAAAAATTACCTTAACATAATATCGATGATCTGATTTCAAAAATGAAGTCCATTTTATAAAAATAATTTTCTAAATATTTTTAATTAAAATTTTAATTAAAAAACACTATTCATCTGAAAAAACTAATACTTGAAAAATAATTTATGAAACTGTTATTTAACCATTTTATTGAATCACATTACTTAATCAAAGTGCCTAGCTTATTTTAATACTTTCTTTAAGTGAGATTACTAATCCATTTGGACACATTATTAATCCTAATCATAAAATCACTATTCATAATTTACTATTCATCAAAAATCAAGTTGATCTCATTAGACTCTAAATTTCGTACTGAACATAATTGTAGAAGACCATTTTTTGAAAATCATTACTCATTTTTAATTATTTAAGGTTTACATAAACATATTTAAAATATCTTATTTCTAAAATTCATCAAAAAAATGCATACTATATTTATCCGGTCATTTGAAAATTCATAAAAGAAATAGAAATTTTTAATTAAAACAAAGGATTACACAAGGCAGTTACGGTCTCCTTACATAGCCCATTATCACACCAGCATTGGACCTAAGTGTAAGCTGTGCTAAGGTGAGAGAATCCGAGGGAGGCTCGACCAACATCGCACGAGTAGTAATTTCTATCAGTTTGAACTTCTCGCGAAGGAGATCCCGTTCAAGCTTTATACGATGAAGTTAAGCTTGGGTTTTGTCCAGAGAAAAGCCCAGTGGTGCTACCTCCTTCCCATGTTCTGTTAGATGGGCTTTGATCGGTCCAAGACTACTGGGTGAGGCCATCAAATCTTCTTTCTATATTAATTAACCAAGATTGCTTGTATTTAGAGACAATAGTCAAAACGTTTAGTTTCCAGCGATCATATTGACCAATGGTCAAATAACAGTCAAAACCCAACAGTCTCATTTTAATTATACTCATGTTATCAAATGAAACATTTTTGTTGAGTATAAAAATAAAATAAAATAACACATAAAATTAGGAAACAATATTTATTTAAAATTTCGTGTCGTTACATGAATAAAATGAAATAAATAATGAATTTAAATATAAAAATGAGTTTATTTAAAAAATATTAAAATTTATATTAATTTAGAAATTATGGATAAAAAATGAATAAATTTATAGTACTATATATAAATTATAAGTACAAATAAATATTATATATCAAATATATAGATATATTTAAAATTAAAAGTAAACAAATATAAATATGTAAAATGTGAAGAATAATAAACAATTTATTAATTAAAGAATTATTGATTATGTTAATAAATAGTTTAATATATATATATTAATGTATGTAAATATTATTTGTGTAATAAAAAATATTTATGAGTTACTTTTAATAGTAATATATTTAGTGAGTAATAGTTTATAATTAAAAATTAAAGTCAATTAAAAGCACTCAATAATTACATCGAGTAATAGAGATAATTGATTGTCATTTGATTATTCAATTTAAAAAAGATCAAACGTATTATATCAATTTCGAACAAACATAATTATTTCATTTTTAAATACAACACACAAAAAAATATATAATTTGCTTAATTTAATCTATTTCTATTAATTTTATTGAATGTATTTATTTTTTTTGTTTGAATATTTTCAATTTATATTAATATTTATTTCAATATATATACATTTTCTTAATTATTTAAATCGAATTAATCAAAATTACCCAATTTTTCGACATTGCTAACGTGTATAGATTTTTAATTATTAAATTTCACTCATTTCTAACATGTGGCACCTAAAATTAAATAGTCATTAATAATGTTATAAAAATATTTTTAAAAAAATATTAATGAATTAAAATATTTATAAATGTATATTTATGGTTTCTGTACATTTATATCTTTATAATTGTAAATAAATAAATATTATAATTTGAAAAATATTTAAATAATTATAAAGTAAATATTCATCTATAACTAAATAATTAAAAATTTATAATAAATTTATTTAAATAATGAATATAATTACTATATATATATTAAATATATAAAAATAATGATATAAATATATATTTTCTCAAACTATTAATATAATTAGAAATTAATAATTATATATTTAATAAATAATAAAATGATATAAAATTTAGTCAAATAAATAAAATATTTTCTACCTATATATTTACTATATAGGTATTTTTATATATTTATAATATATGAAAAAAATTATATAAATTTATTTTAAAATATTATTTATATTTATAATTATTAATAGTTTTCAGCACTATGTCAATAAATGTAGATAAAAGGAGTACATGGGCCTTAGCTCGGTTGGGGAGGATTCAGTAAGTGCATCCAAGAGACCCAAGATCAAATCTGGGTTGATACAATGTTTCGTTACTTTAGCACTACTATAGAAGTCGCACTGGAATTCACTATAGAAGTCACTGCAACATGTACTGTAGAAGGAAAAACTCGACGCTGTAGAAGCCAGAACTATTCATCTATCTGGTTGTCTAGGCCACCAGTTTGGTCCTCTGGTCCTGCAAGGCTTTTGGGCCACCGAAGGAAATCGTCCCAGTTGTATCTCAATGCCTTTTAGCCACCCCAAGGCCTTCAAGCCACCAAAATATGAAGACATACTAGGTAGACTACAAGGCACATGGCGATAGATGAGGATCTAGAGAAGACAAATTCACCAGAACAAATCTAACCGGATTAGAAGAATGGGTGGGTATGACATTGACATTTGTATTGGGCCCATGGAACTCTGCACTGGATGGCTAGTCGACCAACCCTGTGAAGGTGGAGTTTTGGTGTCATGATATATGATGGGGTGGAAAAGATTCATGTTGTCTTGTCTGGGTGATTCCCTCTAAGACCTACGTGTCTTGTAATTGTCCCTAATCCTTTGGGCCTTTTAATGTATCCATCTCACCCCTTGAAAGGTGGATTATAAAAAATTTTAAAAAAATAATGGCCTTTGGGCCATAGGTCTGATAAAAAGAGTCTTCGTTATTTCTTTTTTAACACTAATAAATGTCAAGATTTATTAATTCTGAAATTGCAATAATAAATATTCAATTTATCAGTGATAATAAACATAGTTCTTATAAAAGGGGTATTTATTATTGAATTTTTTGAAATTATTATAAAATTTTCCTAGTACATTTTAAGATCCCTAACCATCATGAACCAGTTAATGATATCCAATGATCTCTACAGAATCCACATATGGTCATTTATCACCATTATATAATTAAAGATCCAATATAGTGTACAATCAAGTCTCCAACTATTTAAATACTTTATTCCAAGAAATAAACAATTCAAGGGTTGATCAAACGTATGTATCGACTGAAATCTAGTTTTTTGGATATCTCTACATTCCCTCAATTATCCAATAAAACATCCCATCCCACATACATGTATCCCCAAAACTCTAGTTAGACTATCCTATAATAAAAGTGACCGAGATTTACTAATTTTTAGATATGTTGATGTATATTCTTTATAGATATCATGTAGCTCTCATTGGGACACCATTGATACTTTGCGACTTGAAATATTTAAAAAATAATGTTTGGTCATTTTGTTGTGAGGTATAATAGCCTCCCAATTCAAATATTTTTGGACATATACATTTTTTCAATCATCAAATTTTGAAAAATTCATCCAAATAGAATTCAGTTTTATCATTAGTAACGACCCAATCTTTTGTTAATTAAAATTCTTATTGATCTAATTAAATGAATTATTATTTTAAATGTATATATATAACATATAATAAAACCTTGGATTTATGTTCTTGGATTTTATAATACTGTTAATAATTTTTACTGTTACTAATATAGTCTTTGAACAGTGATCACATGATTAGTTTAAATATAAGCCTTTAACGAATCTAATTAACTCAGACATGGGAAGTGATGGCCTAATACAACAGAATTGATCCAAATGAATCCGATTTGTTAGAGCTCAGAAAGGAGGTATCATCACTAGGCTTCACTCTTGATGAATCCCAAGATGATCTTCAACATGAAAATCTAAAATGGAACGACCTACGAAAGAAGTGGATGTTAATAGAGATTACGACCTGAGCGATGCTTTCTAAGCCACCCCAAGAGTCTGTCAACATATCACACCTTACCCTTAGGTCTAATATGGGTTTTATAAGTGGTTATGTTACAATACCGTAGAAATATGATTTTGTAAATTATTTTTTGTATAAAATAAAGAATATACATCCATTTTATTATAGTTACATTGAGCAAAAATTGTATTTGTAGTTAATATTTAAATTCAATTATGAAATAAATTTTGATAGATTAATGGATTTTGTAATTAAATAATAATTTAATAAAAAATTATTACTAAATTACATTTTTATTAAATATAAATGATCGTATAATTTTTATGAATACAATTGTAATTTTTATTAATGTATGATTTTATTTTTGTTAAAACCCATGAATTTTCAATAACTACCAATTTTTATTTGAAAATTAAAAATTTACATATTCATAAAATTATTTATATAAAGTGAATATTTCTTTTTGATTCAAAACATCGAAATTTTCAATTGGTGAAATTTTCATAAATTTCTGAGACAGTCAAATTTTTGGCTGAAATTTCAACACCATTTAAATATGTAATTTTTTTATAACATATTAATGGAACAATATTAATGTAGATAAATACTATAAATTTTTTTTCCACAAAAATATGTTATAGGAATAAAATATTGTAATTTTAAATTTGATTGTTTAATTTTATGGTTCCATAGTTGACCCTCCAACACTTATAAAATATTTTATATTTTAAAATGATTCCCTTGAGTGCGTGACTTAATATCCACATAATAAAACCAAATATTTTAATAAGTTCGGCCATTTTAATTAAAAAATAATGTTTTCCACTCCCCCTCTAAAAAATCATGTGCAAAAACAATGGGTTGACTTGTGGTTTTGATTAGTTTAATGCAAGATTTCCAAAAAATAAATAATTAATAATTCACTCTTCTTTTCAATATCAAATCACTTAAAATACCATTCCAGTTCACTAAAAACATTTGGAGGTCAACAAAACTCTACCCTCCTCTCTCTAGAATCCACCCAAGGCACCTCAATCTCCCAAGAATCCCTTCTCAGACCTCTCCCATGACATTGGGATCACAATTCCAAGTAAGGGATTTCTTCCTTCCTATTTTTTGTCCAAATTTATTTATGTTGTTATAACCATTTATTTTCAATTAAAAATATTATGGTATTATTTCTCATATCCCACATACTTACCTCTTTATTTTTAAATGAGAAGAGACCTATTTTCCTCTAATTAATGCTTCTAATGTACACTAATTACCATTCTGAAATTCCGTAAGGAATTTCCCCCTTCTCATTTACATTCAAGAAATTATTTTATATTACACATATAAATTCCATAACATATGTTGGGGTATTATGTTCCATTAACCCCTTACATTCTATTTAATGGATAAATAATGATATACCATGTTCTCTTTCATCAACCCCTTTTTTAGTTTCTATTTTCCCTCGTTATGCTGCAAATGTTACACCAAAATTTCCCATGCCAAAATCATCATGTAAGTGAATACCATTCCAATGTCTTTATACAGTATATTAACCATTATTCACATTATCTTGTTTATTTATGACTTAAATTTATGTGGTACACATCTATTATTTGTGGAATAAATTATGGTTTTTAATGAATCCATGTTTTATGACCCTTGTGGCACCCTTATGCATGAAATGAAATGTTTATAAAGGATATACCCTCAGAGTGCTGCAATGCATATGGTAAAGATTAGAATCATGATAAACCAAGTGTAATTAGGGTATACTCATGATAATTCAAGTGCAATGAGGTTTTATTCATGCTCTATGTGAAATGATCCTGGGATCACGCTAATATCATGTTAAATGTTGCTTTCAAATTTCTATGTTATGATATTCATTATATATCATGCCTTTATTTTCATGTTTCTTTTGTTCTCCATTTATATTCATATTGCCTATCATGTACTATATTCTTCATGTTATGCCTTGTTTACACCCTTACTCGGCTTTATATATCACACTTTTCTTTTGCATGTCCACATGTTGTCCCTTCGAATGCTAACTATGAAAGAATGATGTGGTCATGTAAAAGACCTTTTCAATAATGACGTTTTATTTTATGTTCTATATTGTTATGTAATGTTCCTAATTTCCTATGATGCTAGAACTCTCGATCCTTAGATTTTTAATAACTGAAATTTTATGTACTAAATCATCTTTATGTGTGTAATACTGAGTAGGGTTGTTATATCATTGGTTTGGAATATTCTATTAAATATATATTGGAAACCACTTTTTCATATATAGATTGTGAATTTAATGTGATATTATTTCATTGATTCAACTTTAAACCATTCAATGTTTTTATCTCACTAATGAATTCCAAATTAATATCGTACCTCATATGATCCACAAAATTTTTCATTATTCTTTTTTCAATCATGAAATATGATGTCTTCAAAATATATGAGTAATTACATCCATTTATCATTCTACATATTGATATAAAGTATATGATAAACTATAACTCACTAAAGATAAATAATTCATAGGTATTTATCCAACCATAAATAACATGTTCTCAATGATTTCATTATCTTATACATAGAAATCATTTACTAACACACATTTATATGATTTTCATGAATAATTAACACATCTAATTTCTCAATTTATACCCCCATAAGAACTCTATTGAATAACATTGATTTGAAATGAATATGGTTTAATTTTAACTACATTTTCACTGAAATTAAAAAAAAATTAAAATAGTTTCCAATGAAGCTATGGGAATAACTTTATCACAGATATAAATTATTTTTATCTCTAATTTCTCCTTTCACAATAATAATTATAAATTTTGAGACAAGATTTAATATTTAATGAGTTTATTAGTAAATAACTACTTTTTTCATCATTAAATATTATTTATGGAAAAAGTACAAAGGAATAAGCAAACAAAAGTAATGAAAAGGATAAAAGGATGAAGAAAATCCCAAACCTAGGGAGGTATATGAAAATGGATTCAAAGGGAATCCTCACATATCATGTTAACTCCCTCAGTTTTAAGCAATGTAAATTTAGGAAGGTTGGTGGTATTGGACCCATGATCCACCAGAGATTCAAGATGATCTGTTGCATCATTCTCGTCATGACATGTGTGGGTGACCTTGATATTTGTGTTGATCAGGGTCTTAAATTTCTAGATAATGTATGAATTTGACCATCGGATTGATCCTTTTCTGTGTATGGAGTTGCGTATAACTCTATATTCTATTTCCACTAGAGTAAAAACCATATTCCCTTGGTTACAAAGGTTCAACCAAGTAAGAACTACATTAGCCTCTACCTAAAGAAATGTGCCACTTCCATTCTGCACAGTGGAGGATAGAAGAACACACTGCATGTATCACCTACCACACCTATTCTACATATTTCACCTAATATACAAGTTAATTTTTCTTTATGTTTGAGTCGATTTTCCTAAGGGAGCCTATCTATCCGATGACATTGCATCCTGGGAGTTTAAGTAAGGGTCAAGGAAGAGCTGGCATGAATTAGGTAAAGAGAAGAGGTATCCCACCAGTTTCTAGTATATGTGACCATTTCAACCTGTCAGATCTTTGTTCTTATGATAATAGTCCAACTAGTTGATAGGGACCCCTCATATCTGTCCTGGTTTTGAGCATTCTATAAATACCAATTTCTGGCACTTTGGAAAATATAATGCATCGTTCTTTCTGGTCCAGAATTAGTCTCTACCTAAAACCATTTATCCAATAATGGAACATCATGTCAGACATTGGATGAGATAAAGGTGATGTAATAAAATGACCTCCCCACATCTTGGGACCATTCTCCTTTAAAATGACATGATTCTTGCTTTCTTTTCATTATTTTTTTCATCAATTACAACATGATGCTAGAGAAATTTACACATTTAAATATTTTCAACTTATGGTAATTCATGGTGATATATCCTACAAATGAAGATGTTTTATTCAGTTGGCATAATGTTGCACCACTCTCTCTCATTCCATCTGTCATGAGGATCCAAAGGTGTAGAAAATATATGAAATTGGTAAACAGTAATGTTTCATGAGTTTCATGGTGTGGAAACACATCTATTTGGATCTGAGTTGATGGAAATAGAGACAAATATTTCTTGTTGGATCATATAAAGAACTTCCTAATGAAAGGATCATGCATGCTTTCCTCCTAGAAGAATAATGTGGGGGTCGGGCAAAACAAAACCTGATCATATATGTTTCACAGTTTTGATTCTAGAAGATAATTTATCCTTCTTCTACGATCCAATGTTGATGTGGTGGAAGATTCGGAATGAAGAAAAAAAATACTAGACTAGAAGGGGGCCATAAGTGTTAAAATATTCTATACTATCTCCGTTGTTATGGGACATACTTCTACCCTAGAGTGTGCATTTTTCAATTACTTCCCACAAATGTTTTTCATGCATTCATTGAACAGTTGCCTCCAGGATTATTACATTGATCAGACCATAATGAATGGGATGGGTCATTATTTACCTTGATTTCCAGGGCCTCTTTCCTTCTGAAATAAAATCCCATATAATCTAGAAAAAACATTGTCAATATCTATGATCACACAATTTAGAACTATGGTCAAAGACATCACATGCACTGGGATAGTGAACATGACACTATTAAGTAGATCAATTCTTCCCCCAACGGATAAGATATGGAATTTCTTTTTGAGAACATGGTCGTTATGTTATTCACCACGTGGTCTAAATACCAGATTCACACTCTTCCTAAATTTATATGAGTTTTGAGGTAATTCATTTGGAAGGTACCTTACTGCATGTCTAATCAACTACACAAATGTGTGGCCTAGTTTTAATCACAAATATTTGATTTAAATAGATTATGTTTGGAATTGTTGATCACAAGTCTGCACTAATATAAGTACTCTTCTAGAGTCATTTTAATTCTACATGTATACATGTTTCCAGAATTTGGGATGCCAATTGTGCCATATGCGAACATCACATGGGAGATGGAAGGCATGCTCGGGTTCCTCCGATAGTGCAGCATTCCTCCACTTGACATCCCTCGGTTAGTCAGGAGGCTAAGCATATATTTCATTATTATAAATATACTCAGGGAGATGGGATCTCTTTGGCATAGACCCTATGTCTCCTTTAAGATGTCGTGATTTCCCCAAAATATGGTGATAAAAATCCACAAAGATCTAAAACATATGAATATGAAATCTGAGGCCATGGAAGCCATCCCCATTCTTGAAAGAACCCAGTTGATGAATCCCCATTCAATCCTATCAAATTACATATTCATTTCTAGATTGATTTCCATGATGGATCCATGAGTTTTTCTATTGATATATCTCATCACTTTTTGATCCATGTCAATAGCTATGTGGATGGATTGGCCCCTCACGAAGCCATGTTTTTAATGCAAATAAAATAAGGAATGTGCTTGAAGAACATCTTGTTGATGATGATTTCATGATATTATAGTGGAAGACTCACATACTCATAGGTATATGGTGAAAGAGAGTGGAGATTTATTTTACCTTCTGTATGAGTATGAGGATCGTGACACTCACAACACGTGGAATGTATCCTCCTCGAAAGATGATATGGATATCTGAAACAATGTCTCTCTAAATAGTCTCCCACAGACCTTAATAAAATTATTGATGAAAGTAGTCATGCCCAGTTGCTCTATGTGGATTTATGTTCAACATGGACTTGTGTATCTCATCCTCACTAAGAATTTCCTCAAGAAGATTGTTTTCTGATGGAGGGACATAGTTTGGTATCGCTTCCCAAAGCTCTAGATTCCTTCATGGGTAACCATTGGGAATCTTCATGTTCAGACCTGCAAGTAGATATTTGGATAATTAGTGTTTCATACATCTAACTTCATCTCTGCCATCAGCGTAGGATCCATACTCATGCATGATATTGGGTTTTATAGTACATTATTTCTCTATTATGCATGAATGTAAGTATTCCAAGATCTTATCACCCAAATATAGCCAATTGAACCTCAAGGTTTCCTGAGTCTTTAATTCCTAGACGAGAATCATTTCTTTCAATTTTTTCTTCTTGGTAGAAATATCAATAAATACCTTGTCCTTCCAATGGTCCAATAATCTATCATCCATACAATTAATATCTTTTTTAAGGGCACTCATATTCAGGTTGATGGTTAGAAGGAATCTTTATCATGTCTAAAGCCCATGTTTCGGTCTCCTAAGCTTGGTAACGATAGACACCCATGTGTGCCCCAAAACAAATTCTACAATTAAGATATATACAGTTGAATATAATCTAGGTTGTGGGTCCAATCGGTATTGAAAATTAATCTTTCTTTAGATTCTTTCTTAGGAGACAAAGAGACCATCAGTAGAGAATTTTATGAAATTACTATAACTATATGATTTAAAATTACATTTAGAAACATTGAGATTATGTAAATGTTGTCTAGGCATCAGTCGAGATGGCTCTAGAAACTCTTATTTTATTTTGGTTATTTCACCACATGAATCAGTCCCTAGTGTATCCCAAACCCAATAATAATTTTATCTCCATGAACTGAATGAAGTCCTTTAGCCCTTGATGGGAACATACCACTTCCTTTCTTATATGATGGTTCAGGAACGATGTTGAAGTCCTCACCTCCGATCCATGGAACCTCTCCTCAATCATAAACAAATGTCACCTTCCACAGTTTTTCTCTTGTTTGGCTTTCAAATCTTCCAATACCAAAGGTTACATAGAGGGTAATAATACAAATATTTACCCTCATGGGGATGAAATGGTCACCCTCTAAGATGAGATCAACCATTCCATGACTTTTACAAAAAATCATAATATGCTATTTGGATGTGTCTGTATACATGGAAAAATCCATCCTTATTTTAAGAGTGGACTGGTTTAACTTAGCTGGGTCCTGGTTGTGCTCCAAGACAACAGTAATTAATGAATTATTTATTTTGATCTCTAATGTAACGAAGTCTATTTTGACATGCACTCCGAGGTCGACACAATCCCATATGATGATAGTTAAAATTATTCAGGTGATTTCCTATCATTCTCCCCATGCACCATGGTCTCCTTATAGAGGTATGAATAGTACTCCTAACTCCATCACTTCATTTTAATTGATTTAAATCATGTGAAAACACCTAGAAATAGATCTGGGATATTTATTGTTGCCTAGGTTAGGTGAGATGAAATTTGAGGGGTTTCCATCACTCACCGCTTGGGGGAGACTTGTTCTTTGCAAGATGTCCATTATTTTAGATTTAGGTAGGATTAAGATTTCCCCTCCAGATAGCTTACCCTCTAGAATTTTCATGATCAAATTTTTGCAGGGGGCATATTTGCTGACCTCCTTCCATGAGAATCTCATAAAATATGGGGATTGTCTATGAATCAGGGGATGGTAGTGCTCATGGTTCTAGGCTTCTTGGAGGGGGGGGGGGAATAGTATATGTTCTACGAATAATCCATCAGAAAATAGATAGTGGGGACTATGATCCCGGGCGATGAACACTATCCACAATTGGGGGGGGCATGAAGCACAAGGTACCGACTCTAGGCTAGTAGATCCACCAACTGACAGAGAGATAGCCAACCTAGAAACAGAAGTAGGGGTAGTTGAATATGGATATATAGGACCATCCTGGGGTACAACAAGTTTATTCGCTGGAGCATTACATCTCGTCTTGAGGGTGGGGAAGCATTCCCTGGGGAGCCCTTTGGAGTTTATTGATAGACATTATGGTGACGATTTCTACACACATGTAGGGAGTACCCTTAAAGGAGTCACATTGATCTATAACTAGGGTACATGAGATAGACGATGTTCTAGGACCAATCCACCAATCCCTGCTCTTTCAGTAGGATCCTATCAAGGGGTGGAGAGGATAGGTCGAGAAAGAAATAGATCCAGGCCATAGACATTTCCTCTCTACACCGGGAATGATAATCAACATAGAGGAATCCTCCTACAGAGTTCTGTGTATCATTGAGGAATGAAACATTCTAGAAGGGGGGAATGATACCTGGGAAACAGATCAAAACCACCACCATGGTAATTTTCTTCACCTTTTGGACATCCATCGATAACCTCATAATTTTTAAGCACCAACGAATTACACACTAAGGGGGTCTAAACCATGTGTGGATTATGTCCTACTATGGGGGAAAGACTAGGAAATAAAAGGGAAAATGAATATAAAATATAAAATCTGATTCTTATAGACCCCATGCATCCAAAAACATTCTTAAAGATCGAAATATTAGGTTTCTCCAAGATAAAGCGAGCCCCTAGGGTCTATTTTGAACCAGCAACTACCTCATTAAAATTCGCTGCAAGGACCCCCAAAGACAAACCTGAACCACTAATCATCAATAGAAGAGACACCAAAAAAGATTCCAAGAAACATGGTTGCTGAGGGATGTGAAACAATCCACATAGATCATCCTTTATGGAAAGTGAATGGATATATAGGCTGGGTAGAGATTAAGAGGACTCCAAGGGATGGGACTGGCCATCTCTAGTGAAACATGAGACTTGATCAAATGTTTTTGGAGCTGAGGACACCACCAGAGAGTGAGAAACCACAGGAGTAATGGTTGGGAAATTTTTAAATCCATTGGGAACGTGCATGGCATTGTTTTGTGCAGTGGAAGGGGAATCCATTTATTTCCTACTAGACAACCACCTGGTTCTCATAAAATTTATATCCTCCAGCCATGGACCAATTTCCCATGTCACTTTATTCATATTTCAATCATGACAATCATGCATATATTTGATAAAATTATCATCCTTTTCAGCCACTCCAAATTATTTTGGCTTTACTTTGTAAAAATTGAGATTTTTAATAGATCCTTACTCCATTGAGTATTCACCAAAACTGTCCAATCACCAATCAAAATTTTTTCGTTTATTATATATTTGACTTTATTTATTGTAGTTGATAATCCTTCTTTATTTTCCTCACCATCAATGTCTTATATTCATTCTATGTCATCCCCTTGTTCTCCCCATATTATACTCAATTCGATATTAATGTCCATCGATGTATCATTATTATTTTAATTATTTACAACATCCCCATTATAATTAGTAAAATATATATCAATTTATCTTTTCATTATGAAAAAATGTCAACAAAACCTTTTTATGTTAGTATATTATTGTCTCATTATCATATATGATCACATTTTGACACCCAATTTTTTCCCCTTTCAAATACAATGACCACACATTTTTTTCGGAATCCCAATCCAAAAAATGGAGTAGCTAATTTTCTATAGATTTTTAAAAATATTACCATATTTGAAATAAAGACCTACTTCTAAATACATCATAAAAGATATCTACATTTATTTTATCACACGTCTAATAAAAATTATGTATGCCTTACTTTAACCCATATAAAAACAAATAATTAATTTACATTGAATTTTGGTTCCACCCCCAGGATTATCTAATTATTGTCTACATATTTCTCAAAAATTGAAGGGATTACCCCCTTTAGGGAATACAATGGAATAAAACTTTCATCCATATCAGTTTAATATCTTAAAAGGTTATTATTCTAGTTTTTTTATTGGGACTGATGGCCCATCTCTTTTATGTTCTACGTACTACTCTGAGTAGTAATCATCATAAGGATGAATAATTTGTAGAATATTTCATGAAACATAGGTTCTTTCCACAATAGATGGATAATGAGTTATAAACAATAAATTACCATTATAACTATTGGGAAGATGATATAATGAGGATAGATGATGTCTACTACATTCTCATTTGGATTAATTCAATGGTTAACAACTACTATAGTGGTGTAATTATTTTCTTCAATTCTATTTTACAATTTTTTTCAAAATATTCCGAATTTATTTTTCACAATCAAATGATGGGTTTACCTAATAGAAATATTTATAACTTTCACCTTTTATAATGAATATCTTCTGAATGATTATTTAATTATTATACAAAATTAAAATTTTATGAATCTAATAGGATGTATCTACATTCTCTAATATGATTCAATCCATTATATGTCATTCTCTCCCCATCCTCATCACTCAATGATATATTATTTACTGAGATCTTTTTTCATTCTTTTATGATCACCCTCGATATACTTTCAGAATATCCCTATGTTTGACAATGTTTATAATGGATTTTTAGTTGAAAGGAGATAAAGGTATAAATAATTTTACTCACCCACCCTCAACCCTTATTGATTCTATGCAACCCACCCACCCTAAAGCCAATGAAGGAAGTAATAGTTTATTGGTCCCACAACTAGGAAGTTATCATTATAATATTGGAATATAAAAGAAATAAATATTTATTATTATTATTCAATAGATTTTTATATATTTTAGTTTATTGAATTATAATTTATTATTTTCATTTATTAATTTTTGGTTTTTTATTACAATTTAACAGCATATAATATATTTTCAATTATTTAGGGGATTTAAGAAAGACTTCATGGATCATTTTAATAGATTTTGGACTATTCCTTTTTAGAGGATATAATATATTAAATGTGAGATTAATCCTATAAAAATAGAATTCATAGAGACCCTAAAGATTCATATATCATGACATGTTTCCATTAAGACCCATTTAATCACATATAAGAATATTTATGCTCCAAAAATCTCACCTTCAACAGGCCATGAGATATTGACTATCATGAATAGTTTATTATGAGGAATGGTAGGTATTACTCTATTTAGAGAATACAATCTAGTACAATAATCATCCTCATAAAGTTCATCACCTGGATAGTTATTATTGAGTTTTGTTTTCTTGAGACTCATCCCTCGACACATTTATGTTGCTTGTACCACTCTAAGCATTAGTCATCCAATGTATGACTACAACATAGAGTATTTCAAGGAACATAGATTCATGTCTACAAGATATTGATGATGTGTTTACACTAAAAAATGTAATGATAAATGTTAAAGAGATGAGTTTACAAGGATGAAAGTTGTCTATATAGTTTATCATTGATTGAATTTAGTGGATAACATCTACCATAGTTGAGTAATTTTTTTTAATATTCAACTACCCATTTTATTCAAATAATAATAAAATAATTTAATTAATAAATTGTTTTTTTAATTATTAGATTACTGATGTGTGAGTTTGGATTAACAATATAAGAACAGAATCCTAGAATCTTTTAAAAAGAAGAGATGAATGAGAGAGTAATTATTTTTAATATACTATATTTTTTTCTTATAATTTAATATATCATCAACTACATTAACATAATATAAATTAATATTTTGAATACTCATGCAGATAATGTATTCTACAGATGATGATGTTACTAATCCCCTATAAGTGAAAACTAACATGATGGAAACCCTTCTAGATTATGTAAATGAAATGTTATGATATAAATTATCAATTTTATCGAAAAATTATATAATGAAACATTCATTTGATTATATTTATTACTTTCACAGTTCATTTATTTTGGAATATTTCAATCCATATTTCATGAATTTCTCCCTGAAACCTAAATATACTTATAATCACATAAAACCTTATCAACCATGTAGTGATTCATATATAACATTCCATAAAGATCCTTGAACTACCTTACATGAAGAAAAATGACCCTACCATTGCTCAATGAAAAAGGTAATATTGATGTTTTCATAGTAAAATCATTATCAATAGAATAAATGTATTTTTATATATAATTTATTTATTTTTGTTATTACTCACATGATAATTTTGTTCATACAGTGGAATATTCGTTTGTCCAGTTTGGGTTGGATTGTCTGTATTTTATGTATTTATACACAAAACCTTCCATAAACTTATTCTACCTAAAAACCATTTCATCCCTACAGGTTTTCCATTTATCACTTCCCTTTAAGTTCCCTACACTTCTCAATCACATAAGTAATATTGGAATTTTCACAGTAGAATCATTTTATATTGAATTTATTTATTTTTTCAAACTTATGTATGATTTAATTCTTTTTAGTATTACTCATATAATAATTATTTCCTTATACTATTGGATTCAATTGTTCGAGTTGGGGTGGTTAGTTCGACGCTGCTCATGCATGTGAGGGATTGGACTTCGAGCCTATAATTGAGATGATGTAAACAATAGAATGCATCCATATTTCATAAAACCATCATGAATGTACAATTTCTAATACTTATTTAATTAAAAATTTTATTATTGTATATATTTTTTTACCTTACATTCTTTATCTTATTATCAAATTATTATTTTTTTATTTAAAATATCTGAAAAAAATAAAAAAATGAGATAAAATGATTCATTCTTCTAATGTTAAAATGATTTTAATTTTCATTTCCTTTCATTGTTGAACTTCTATCACTTCATATTGAATTAATGTTATCTTCCGAGAATCCTTTCTCATTTTTGATTTCCATAAAAATAAGGAAAGATCGTGTTCCCATTGTAGTGGCTTCTCATGATATAAGGGGAATATGATGTTCCTCTTCTCTTATTGATGTCAATAATGAGAATGGTTTTTCATCTAATAACATTGACTAAATATGATGTGTTCTATGTTTGAGGAATACATTGAATGTAAATCATGGTATCATTTACAATTTGGATATTTTTTGGAATTTGGGATGAGTAGGAATTAGACAC
Organism: Viscum album; assembly: GCA_963277665.1. Taxonomy (NCBI): domain Eukaryota; kingdom Viridiplantae; phylum Streptophyta; class Magnoliopsida; order Santalales; family Viscaceae; genus Viscum; species Viscum album. The sequence continues at coordinate 1,417,865,128 of OY728142.1, forward strand.
ACTTCAATCCGACATATAGTTTGATGGGTATGACTCAACATACTTCTTTTTATTTAAAATTGACCGCAATTTTAGTAAAAAGAACAAATGTCATTATCAAAATAGAAAAAAGATATTATAATTTATTGATACATTTGGAAAATTATCCATATGTCATTTTGGTTGTTATGGAATTATTCACACCCCAATTTGATGCATTATGTGATCATTATGACTCCATGTGCATCTTTTTATATAAAATTGATATCAATTTTAGTAAAATGGACAATTATAGTCACCAAACTATGAAAATGTATTCATATTTATCTTATACTTTAGGGAAGTTATCTATATGTACTTTTTGATTCGTAGGAATCATTCACACCTCAATTGGATACAAAATTTCACTTGTATGACTCATTGTATACATTATTAGTTTATAATCGACAATTTATATAACCAAATTCCAGAAATTAAAAAATGATCAAACATACATGTATATTCTATTTAATTTAGAAAATCCATTCATAATTCTTTTATGATGTGTTTTAATTAGTCTCACGTAAAACTAATATGGTATGCGGTCAGAATGAGTCAAAGTGCGTGCTTCCTAGTTAAAATGGAATAAAATAAAATTTTACGTCACCAAAACCATATAAAAACATTAATATTGTATTTATAATTTAAGAAAACTGTACATATGTGATTATAATGTTTAGGAATATGTTTTAACTAAATCCAATGTACAGTGTGACTGGTATTCCTCCAAGTGTCTCCTATTATTTATAATTGACATTAATTTTAGTAAAAACCGAAATTGACCTACTAAAAACTCTAAAAATTTATTTTTAATATTTTTATACATTATGGAAATGATCCATAATTCTTTTTTAATCTGTAGGAATCAGTCTTAGCTCAATTTGATACTCGATGTGCTCGATATGAGTCAATATGTATGTTATTTGTTTAAAATTGATAATTTAGTTCAAAAATTAAAATTCTCTGAAAACTAAGAAAACACATTCAGGTTATCTTGAAAATTTTGGACATATATTCATATGTCATTTGTGATATGTGCGAATTAAAATCACATAAAACTTATAAATGATGTGATTGATATGATTTAATGTTCGGGTTTCGAGTTTAAAATGACATATTTGTAAAAAAAAAGTGATATAATCTAAACCATGTAAAATTAATTATATTATTTGTATACATTATTAAAAGGATCCATAATATATTTGAGACAAGTACAAACCGGGCACACCTCTATCGGACACATATTGTTACCAGTATGACTCCAATTGAATATTTTTATTTTAAATTCAGATCAATTATAGTAAAAATGAAAAATGACCTACTCAAAACATATAAAATTGATTTAGAATGTTTTGATATTATTCTTAAATGTTCCATAAGTTATTTTAAACATGTATAAATTAGAAACACCTCAATATGATGTACAATGTGAGATGTATGACTATAAGTGGGTATTTCTATTTAGAATTGACATCAATTTTAGTAATAAGTACAACTAGCCTACTAAAAACTGAGAAAGTAAAATCGTATTATTTTGATAAGTTAAAAATTGTCCCATAATTCATTTTTTTCATTTCAAAATAATTGACAACGAAATATGATACCATATATTTTAGGTATGTTTCAATGCGTCTGTTATCAGTTTAAAATCGATAATTTAGTTTAAAATTAGCAACTCGATGAAAACTAAGATAATGAACTCATATTGTCTTAATAATTTAGGAAAAAAATTCATTACTCAATTTTGATGTGTAGGAATTAGTATCATGTCAAACTTATATACAATGTAATATCTAGGAGTCAATGTTTTTGTTTCAAGTTTAAAATGTCATTTTTATGAAAAAGACAAGCGACATACTCAACACAATGAAAATACAATCAAAATGTTTTGATAATTCAGTAGGATGATCCATAATTCATTTAATAATTATTTGGAATTATTCAAACTATAATACGATGCATGGTGTGAGTGATATGATTCCATGTACTTCATTTAAATTTATAAGAGTCATTTAATTTCAAAGCGTTCATCACATCGCAAAAATGAGGAAATGAGAAAAGATTATTTTCACGTCATTCAATATATTATTATCTAATTAATTTTATTATTTTTATCATATAATTATATATTTTATTTTCACATAGATAATGATTGAATATGAATAATAAATGGTGTTATAGGGATGAATCAACTGCCACTCAATCTGATAAATGGTGTCTCTGGTGTAAATTAAGTATTAATTTAAAATTAATACTTTATATTAATTTATTATATTATATGATTACTATCTTAATATTTTTTTTTTCATATACATGAATTTTTTTATCGATCGGCGGTTAGGATATAGAGATAAAGGAACACTAATTTCTTTGAATGTATATAATATTTTTTACATATGGGATTAAATAAACCAATGATTTAAATGCCAATAATACCATTTGTTATGTTTTATATTTTTTTTATTTTTATTGCATTAAAATTATATATTAATAATAATTTTTCCCATTTTTTTGGTATTATTTGTGTTTTGGTGTGCTATTATAGAACACAATAATGGTGCTTTAGTGTTCTTTTACACCACATTGCAGTATTCCCCTTTATCAATGATTCTACAAGAAATTATGAAGGACTCCTTTATAAGCTCTTCTATAAGCTATGGTATATTGTTTCTTTATCAGTAATTAAAAACACATTGATAAATAAACCCGCTATCTGTTCTTTTTCCACAGTGTCAATAGAATATAAATTTTAATATCACTATGGTAGTCAACACTTATATAACACTGGAAAAGGAAATTTTTGAATAGTTAAAGGCCTATATTACAGTAGCAAGATATCATAAATAATGGATCCTTGGAGGGATTCTTCATAACACGAATATTATATAGGAAATTATCATTAGACAATGATTTATATGAAAATATAACATTAATTCACCTTATATAACGTTAATGTAGTATTTAATACATTCAATTAATGATTTATATAGAAGATAAAATAGTATTGATAAGGAATATTAAACATGGATAAAAAGTGAATAAAGTGAGAGACATATAGCTTATGTTAACAGAATTATAGGGTATATATATCAATCAATAATTTATCAATGTTAATTTATATATATATATATATAAATAAAAGGATTTTAAAATAAATTTTTTTCAAATGGTTCTATGATAATGTTTCAATGGAATACATCCATGATGGAAACATTTACACAAACAAAAATAAATTTATAATGAATTTTAGCGGAATTCCAATTAATAAAATTATATAATATGGAAAACCACCGTTAAAGAATTCAACTACATATTATTTTCAAAAAAGTTTATACTAAATAATTTTTTTAAATAATAATGTTTTTAGATCATAGAATGGAATAATCATGAGTAGAGTAATACATTAAATGATAAAATATATTGAAACTATTTCAATTTTAGTATTCATATTATTTTTTTCAAAATAAATGTTTAGAAATATAATTTATAAATATTAATATCGCACAATTAGCCCTTTAAAATTATTTTAAATATATTTTTTAATGTAGTTTTTGTGATGATAATAACATTTTTAAGAGATTATTTGTACTCTAAAAAGAAAAAAATAATAAATAAGTTGAGAATGGAAATTTAAAAAAACATATGGTATAATATTTGGAACCATAAAAATATATTAGATGTAAATTAATATCATAAAAATTAATGGAGAACACCACTTTATATATTATATTTATTTTCGAAATATATATTAAATAATATATATTAAATACTAGAGAGGAATGTGTTATTTATTTCTAACAAATTTCCAATGCTATATAAATTGTAATAAATAACCGGTAATGGAGTTAGGAAAATAGGTTTTACGAAAAATAAATTGTGAAAAATTATTACATTAATTTGAAATAAATATTATTGATTATAAGAGTTTTATATGAATATGATGAAGAAATATAAAATCATCCTTCTATAAGTCCTGATTTGAATAAATTATTGGTATATGATTACAAAAAACATGCATATATTATAAATAAATAAAGGGAACTAAAAAATAAATTTAATTTAATTATTATATTAACATAAAATAATCATAATGAATTAATAAGGAATAATAGAATATAATCCAAAAATAGGAGTTGAATATAAATGTATTAGGGCACTTCATTTTTTATGATCTCCCACTCAGTTCTGTAGTCTCTAGGGCTTCGGTTGCCATCCTCACTCTGCAGAAACCCATTCTTCTCTAACCATGATTGTATTCACATTCCATTGTCTTCATCAATTCATGTATATTTCTTGATATACGTTTCTCTTCTGGGGTTAGTTCTAGTTTCATCCTCTTGAGGTTTTAGGGATTCAACCCCATTAATCTTTTTGATATTTTATTAAAGTTAGTAATCCTTATCCATTGATGTGTATCCCATTCATCTCATATTTCATTCCCATTTTCCTTCCCTCATATCCATTACTCCACATATCTGTCCTTGATATTGAGATTTTGGTTCTTTCTTTATAATCAATCCTGTGTGGATCCCAACTATGGGTGGACTTTGGGTTTCCACGTCACCCTAGGTCACATCATTGGTGATGCATCTTGGGCATCATTATTCTAGGGTTTCTTCTATTCTTTCCTACATCTTTATCTTCATCTGTGGATTTATAGGGTTTATTTTTTTGTGATGTTTTTTTCTATCTGATAAAGCATTGGTTATTATTGAATGGTGGTATTTTTTTAGTGGTAAATATTAGAGGACTGTGTTGGTTCTCCTCTATATGAATTTGGATGATATCTCTCTTTATATGATGATGAATCATATTTGTTGAAAGTGGGTACAATTTGTCCGGTGGTATTTGATTCTCGGATGAATGTTTAATGATGGGGTTTTAGAGATAATGTAGATGGTCCTAGAAAAGGATGTGGCTTGATGTGGAGGCTTTAACTGCTCAAACTATACTTTGGATTCTTATTCCTATTTTCCTCCCCAGTACAGTTTAGTTTTGTGGATATCTTCGAGTCTTTGGGAGGTCTAGTTCATATAGTCACATGTTGTCCTAGAGGCGCGACCTTACTTTGATTATATCTTCATTCTCTGGGCTTATGATGATGGTGTGCAAGATGTTTTATACTGATCGATGACTTTAGGAGACTTCTTTTTTTTTCATATATCTAGTTAATGTGATGAAGGTGTCTATTTTTTTATCTATATTCTGATATGAATTTCATTTGTAATTTTGAATTGTGAATCCTAATTCCCATTTATTTTAAATTCTACATGGAATACATTATTTTGTCTTCTTTATTTATTTTTATGTTGTCCCCATTCACGGTAAAAGGTGGTTGATTAAAAACAGCTACAAAAAATATATTTTGATGATAAGAGAATAATTTGTGATTCCCTTAAATAGTGTCATGATATAGAAAATTTAGTGGATCTAAACATATGATTTATACAATAAAATTATTTAAATATAGAATTTAATAACTTTTGAAATATTCTTTAATTAATCATTATTATTTTAAATCAATTTATTATTATTATATTCAATATTTTCCTCTATGACCTCCATATATGGGTTTTTTGGGTGTTTGTTGCACGGTTACCTCAAACTATTAGTATTAATAAATATTCATGTTTAAAGAAGACATAATAATATATGTTAATGGTATTATTTAATGTAATTATATATGTTTAAATGGTTAAAAATTCTAAAAGTTGTTCCAATATATTCTTGATCCAATTGGTGTACATGTTGTTCTATATCGGTGCATTCTTCAATTAGTTTATTTCCACAGTGAACAAAATTTCATTTATATATTTTTACATTTGTTTACCCATGAGATAATATAATAATAATAATAACAATAATAATAATAATAATAAATTTATATTTATTAATAATATAGTTTATTTCAATCCAATATAAAGGCGATTAGAGTTGTCCAAAAACAATATCCTTATAGGCAGTTATCCTGTCCACGAATGGATGTTTCTTTTAAAGTAAAAATATGAAGGTCAATCATTATTTTTTTCATTATTATTAAAGAATATTTTTTTTAATTTTTTAATTTATTCAATAATTATTCTAGTTTGTCATATTTAATCCTATCATGTAGTTACTAATGAAAAATGGAATAAATATTCCACGGGGGTGGTGAACCAACCATAAAATGGATGATGAGTACATTTTAGAATGAATTAAAATTAGTTGGTTAATAGATGATATTTTTATATAAAAATATATCAATAATAATATAAAACTAGGAAAGATACTCCTTTATAGATTAGTCTTGTGGATTAACATTAAATATTTTACTATTGATTACATCCCCATGGTAGAGAAATTATTAACACTTTAGTAAGTAAAGACTAATTTTAATGATTGATTATAAAATTATGTTATTCTAAAATTTAATTTTAATTTATTATTTGTATTTTAAAGGATAAAAAAATATAAAATAAATATATATTTATTTCATTTTGGTAAATGATAGATATATCATCATATGGAATTATTTTAAAATATAAAAATTAATAATATAACTATTATGAATAGGTCATTGAATTCATGGTTCATTTCACTAAATTGAAGTTGTAAAATTTATATGGAACGGTTGTTTGGAACTTCTTAAATGGTATGTTTTATGGTTCGTAAGTAGTGCATGTAAACCGTGTCAATAAAAAAATATTGGTAGATTATTTTAATCATTTCCCAATATATTTCTAAAAAACATTTATTTAACATTATATCATTAAAGGTGGGTATTATTTCATGATATCAGTTCCTCTCTATTTATTTTATACTTATTTTTAACCTTAGCTCTAGATATCAGTTCATTCATCTAATTTTGTTTTAAATATAACCATATAAGGATGTATATTTATATTTTTTCACTCATATATAATTAAAAAATCACTTTTATTATTTATCATCATATTATGGTTTTGATATATAATTTCAGCCGAGAAATATAATGTTTTTTAGGACTTTGTATATGTTTTTCCACAAGACTGTGAAGAAATAATGTCCTAGAATAAGGATTTTTCACAGGGTTTCTCTGAGGGAAATCTATAGTGAATTCAAATTTCCCAGGCGATATTTTCTAATTACATTTCCACATAATGAGGGTTATTTATTAAAATTATTTTCAAATATTTTTATAAATATATTTATAATTATTTTTTAAATATTTTTATTAGGTTAAATGGTTTATCTAGTTGCTGATTTAAGCAGAATTTTTTTTCATGATATTAAATAGGTTTGTGTTAATTTGATTTAATTTTATTGATTAACTATTTTTTAAATGTACTGGACCATCATGGACTATTAAAATATGAGTTTTGGAGTTTGATATTTAAATTTTATGTTTTTGTGATGATCAGTGGGGTTTGAGTTTAATTATCTGGTGGGGGATAGTTTTGAATCATGATTGTTCATGTTCACCCATCCGAGATTGGGGTTTTGGTATGAATGGTCTAGTTAAAACATGGGAGCCTTAATAATGATCATTTGAGGATATTTAATTTCAAGGATTATAGTATTGTAGTCCCTTGTATTTTTTTTATTGGAATAGGTCTAATGATTAATTAGTGTTGAGGGAATGAAATGATTACATAATGGTATACTGTGTAGAATTTAGAGGGGTCTCCATTGTGGCCAATCAATTTTAAGAATCAATGTTTATCATGACTAACGATAATTTTCAGTGTTCATGTGGTGAAAAAATCATAATATACTTAAATATTGCTTCATTTTATAATAATATTCAACACATTTCAATATAATCCACACTTGAGGGCTATAAAGGTGTAGAGTATTAGAGATGAGATACATAATCAACATAATTCATAAATTAAATTAAAAATTATTCATAAATTTATATTCTCATCCTACCATTCTTATAAATTTTTACATATAACCATTCTTCTTAACCTAGGAAATTAGAATCCAAAGAAAACATGTTCTCTGATGCTCCACAGTGGTAAAAATTGGAGATTAAAATATATGATCATATTCATGAATATTATACACATATGGGAGTGGGATCATTTTATAACATAATTTATTCAAACCCAATCTATCATAGAACATAAATCATGTGTCATGGAAAAAATATATAACATTTCAAAATACACGAGTCATTAAAGTGAGAATTATAAAAATTTAATAGGTTTTATATTTCTTCATTATAAAAACATTTATGAAAAATCATATAAGTTGTTGATGAATATTTATATACAGTACTTATTGTAGGTGATAGTCAGTATTTATGCACAAGTAATTTTTATATTAATAAATAATTGGAAATAAATAAGGATAAAATTAATATATATTTATATAATCATAATAATATCATAAATATCATATATATTAATGAAATACATCGTTATAATGATCTATATATGGAATATTTGGAAAAATTATAATGCTTTAGGGAAGAGGTAGTCAAAACATATGAATAAATAGAATTATCATTTTTCATAGGATGAAGAAGATATAAAATATAAATACCATTAAATTAAAACAAAATCATTATAGTAATTATACTTATTCTATAATTTTAATATGGTTATATAACATTTGGACAAAGTGTATGAATAATGAAACATGAAAAGGATCTATATAAAATATGCTTCTACATTAGGTATACTCTATTGAAAATAACCATATGGATTCTTGGATTGGTATTTTTGGAAGGACATACCCTAAATAAAAAAGATAAGTATGTGGGTAGAGTATTTAAAGACACATTTATCAAGAAACATGAATCAATTTGTGTGGATAATATTGGAGTTATTGTTCCCTTATTATATGTAATGGGAGTATCACACATGAAATTATTGAGAATATTAAAATGTACTAAACTCTGAATCATTTAAAAGTGTCTTTAAATTGGATCTTGTTTATATATTTGATGATATATGTTCCAACTCCATTCATCTAAACCGAATTAAGAAATTGTTTTTGTCATATTAACCCATATATATTCATTTTAACCCCCTTTTATCTCTTTAACCATTTCTATAGTAAATAATTTTAACTAGGGTTACTATTCATAATGAACAAAAAATAAAGCGGGAACATTAAAAGAATTGGGTGTGATGACATTAAATATGGAAAGAATTTCTCCAAACTCTATTTATATATGTGTAAAATTTTTATTTTAAAATAAATATTCAAAAAAAAGAAACTATTATTCATAAAAATAAATTTCATGAATAAAAATTAATATATACTCTTTATATGGCTACTAATAAACATTAAATGAAAATTAAAATATGTGTTTTATTAATTTATTTCAATATATAACATAAACCAATTACTAATATTTTATAATTTAATATACTAAGATAAAAAATATATTGTGTTCCTATAGATAAGAGTTTTTAAAAACCATTGATTTTTTACCATAAAATGTATTTACTACAATTTATAAATAATTATTAACTAATTAATTAATATTTTTCTTGTCTCGAATGTAATTTTCAAAATTTAGTTTTTCTTGTCAGTACCCATTAATCCAATATCTAGGAGATATCATTATCATTTAATATTATAATTTCAATAGTATATCATCATTCATTTAAACAAAGAGTATCATGTTCCAAAAGATATCAAACAGAAAAGAAAATATTAAAATAGAATTATATAAAAAAAATATTATTTTCTTAAGATCTACCCTTATTATAATAATTTCACCAAAAAAATTCATTACTCTGATATAAACATCTGGGGAGACTTATTTTTTATATCATCCTCGAGTTTTCATGCAACTTTCTAAAATATTTGGGTTCACTAAAAAATATTGACCAAGTGAGTGGTATTGTTCCAAGAAATATATATCTTAAATATAGATCCACTGCGAATTATTCATCATAATAGTTATAATGATATGACTGTATGTCATATTGGTTAAGAACATGCGAAGGATCATATACGTACTTCCATATAATAGATAAATGGGAACAATTTATACATGAGAGGGAATCAGTGAAATCTCCAAACATTAATAAATAGTCCCAATATGAAAAAAAATTCTATGGAATTAATATAGCTCTTCCACAAAAAAATTAATTCCATATATCATAACAATCTATCAAGAATATATTTATATTAATACATTTTCACTAATATAAAATTCTATATCACACCAATAATTTTCAGCCTTACTAACTTGGAGGATCCATGATATAATTTAAAATGGATATATTCTTATCTTATATGTACATATCTATCCTAGCTATCAACAATATTAGTTATCTTACATCATCCCTCAAATTTAATTTTTCCACTTCCTATCCAAGATGAGTTCATGTAGATCCATCTAAATTCTTAATTGGACGATACATTTTTATGAGAAAAATCAACTAAATAAAGTTGATGAACCCAAAAATCATTCTATCCAATACAACATACTCTCAATATATCATTCAGGGTTTTAATGGTCCTATAATATTGATGATCTATTTGATGATGATATACATTACTAACATTATTTTCTATAATAAAATATTATTGAATACTTCTCCAAAATAAAAAGATAAAATTTATATATAAATCAGATATGATTATCAGTTTATCTAAATAAATCATTAATATATTTAATTTCATTGTTAAGAGCATTTAATTTTGTAGGGACTTTTTTTATGCGTGATGGATGATTCAATTAGAGAGAAGAGTGTCAAACGAAGGGGATACCTTCTAGACATAGTGGAAGAACAATTTATACACTTGATTTGATACATGGTGTATATCCATATCTTAGGATTTTGGTGGATGAATCTTTGAGTAGCCAAGGATTTCATTGTTGCCACTAACAAGCTGATAATCCCCATCTTCATGCAAGTTCACCTTGACCTGTGAGCCCATTGGGAGAGGTAGGTGGGGTTTTAAGGTGGTCCTTTTTTTTATTTTGAAAATAGGAACCACCCTAATATTTAACCCTTTATATATCATTTCTAGTTAACTTAATTCATGCATCACTCTTATCCTCCCCCACCAAAAGGCTCCTTCAATTTGGAGGTGGATCTAGATTCATTCTGACAACAAATCAATGTTGAATCCTTTTTTTATCGATTATAGAATCCTTCTTCCTTACACATTAGTGGATTGTTTTTCAGTTCATCATGGGTAACCCTAATCGTATATTATAACACATTATATCCTTTTATGTCACATTACTTTTTGAATCCCACTTATTAATGTTTATATTGGTCTACGATTTTTCTTCTCCTAGATTCTGGATAGATAATTTATTAAAAATTCAACAAGATATTGGTGGACTTTTCCAAGACAAATGGTAATTTTATAATCATGCATAGAGGATTTATTATTATGATCTCATGAAATATGTTGTTGTTTTGATAAGGGTATTTAACATTATGATATCTTATTTTTTTGTCATGTTTAGACATATTATTTATCATATCATGGAATTGTTCGGAGGATTTTTTTCATTTTAGTTCCCAATGTGTGTTTGGAGTAAATTAAACTCTATTGGAATTAATGCTTCTAAGGTGAATCGTTTGGATGGTTTTCTTCTAATGTATTAAATTTTATTATATTAAAATGGAAATTTTATTGTTGTCACAAATTTATGGATTTTTTTAAAATTGCATAATAAGGGCTAGAAAAACCTTCCATGGATGGTTGGTTATGGTTCTGACTTGGTGGTGATATCTGGTAATTATATTCCACATAATACTTTACCATTTAATGTTATTAGTTTCTATAAATTTTTACTAATTATACTATATATATATAATTAATTGTAATTTAATTTCCTTGAAATATTTTTTTGTGGTCCTCAGAGATTGAATAGAATTGGGAGGCTTTGATAAAGCTATTACACCCTGATTGGCGTAGAGCTGACTCTGTTTGAGGTAGGAGGTCCATTGTAAGCTACACTGTGGTATTATGTACTCATTATTGAATTATTATATGAGTTTATCCACATTGGGATAACAATCCTTTCTTTGTAATTGTGAGATGAATAAAATCAAGTACACGTAAATTTGTTTACTAAAATAATTAATGTGAGAGACTGGAATCCATTATAAATTAGTTAATAAAATAAACATCAAGACTAAATTATCCAAAAATTCCTAAAAATATGACAAGGTGAAAAGAGACTTCTTGGACCATCTATGCTGTATTGTTTCAAATCCATTGGTGGAAAATGCTTGAATAGTTGTGTGTTACCTATCTACCATTACTATGGATCCTATGTTGATATCTTATCATAAGTTGTATGTGTTGCAATGTGAACTATTCTTGATTTCGTGCATATTGTGTGAATATATATCCCATGACACGTGATCATGAATTCTTTCATATGTTATGTGTCAGTCTATATGTAGTTTGACCATGACTGATTCCTAGATGACAAATATATGTGTGATTAGATTTTATGACATTTGTTGACATTTGATCACATGAGGTGTGTGTGTATCTATGAGTTTGATTATTTTGTTTCATTCTAGTTGGTTGCGAGGTCTTTGGTTCATGATTTACTGGGATATCGTAATATTTTTTATTTTATTACTATATTTATTTTAATTTTCCTCTAACTTTAATAGTTGAGTGTGTAAAAGGAGCCATATAGAATATTTCCCTTGTGTGGAATGTGTTAGATACAGGTTGGAACATACATGGGCTATCCAAACTGGAGAGATAGATCAAGCCACTCCATCAACAATTAAATGAAGGTGGAATGTGTTAGGTGTATAGTTATAGGTCGATCCGTAATGAATATCTCTCATGTGAGGGATCCATTAGATGAACAATTATTATATACATTGATTTTCCCTTCTGATGGGTCATTTCACAGGTGTTTTTGGACTATATTCGGGATGAAGGGATCTTTCGAATGTGGTAGGTTGACCTCATACTAGAATGAAATTAAATTATGTATTGATGTGTGTCCATAGAGACAATCTTTTTGTATTCCCTATCAGTATATAGTTGTGTTTTCTTATATGGGATTTTTTTATTATTGTGTTTCTGAATTTATTTATGTTCCACTACTAGGATGTACTCACATCCTATTTTAGTGGCCATGCTTTTAATGGCCTAGAATTTTATAATTGTAATTTCCATAATTATAATTGTGTCATATTTTGTAATCTATTATAATTAACATGCATCACAAGATGAATCTAACAAACTATTTTTATATTAATTTTCTCATTATGTTAATGAATAAAAATGTCTATAAAATTGAAAATTTTACAATGTGATAAATAATAGAAAATAAGATAAGAAAAATATAAAAATATTGATATTGTTGATCCACCAAAATAACTCCACTTACAAAAAACACTATTAAAATAAAGCAGAATATTTTAAATTCAATATTCATCATGAAATTGAAATTATAAACATGATATACAATAGAATTTAATGAATAATTAATGATAAATGATTTATTAATAGTAATTGGGAACATATATTCCCATTATAAATCAAACTGCTGGAATGTACATACGACTGTTTAAATATTACACCTGTAATTGTATTAGTAACTCGATGGTCAAAAACAGAAAACTGAATATTATAATAGCATCCTAACTTATAAATGAGTTAAATAATAATTACATATATTAAAAAATCAAAATATTCCATGTTTATATCATGATAATTGTAGATAATTTTTTTAAATATTATAGAATAATTGTTCATATTTTTATAAAACTTAAATTTTTAATATTATTTTTTGATAATGAATATAATGATTTAATATATATTTTTTTAAAAAAAGAATTTATAAATAAATATTAAATTACATTATGACTATAAAATATACTTATGTGCCCATAATTAATTTTTTAGAGGGTTATAAAATAGATTATTATATTAAAATTTTTAATTTTAAAAATATTTATTTAAATAAATTCCACATATTATAAAAATTATTTTCTTAAAATGGAAATCAATTTTTAGAATATACACATAAAAATTATCTAGGAATATTTTTGGTAATTTTCTACAATTTTTGTTTTTTATAAAAAGTAAAATACGGTAAATAGGATATTTAAAAATATTTGTTAAATAAATGAATATTTTAGTCTTTGATGATTTATGAAACAATTTTTTAAAACTCAGAGGAACTACTTACTAAATATTTTCACAAAAATAAAAACCATTTGTAATTTTGGGCCTAAATTATAAACTAATTTATATAATAATCAAAACCACCCCTCTCCTCACCTTATAATTACCACACCTCAATACACCTTCTTATCACAAATATGAAGCATTGAATCATGAAAAATTTATAACCAAATATCTTACCATGTCTCTACCCCATTTCAATGTTCAATTAGCCTCACCAATACACCATCCCAAGGACTCTTATGCGTAATCCCAATAAGATACATCCGAATGATAAGGTAATATCCTCAACCATGTCTTTTATATTTTCATTCTTCCTTTTCCTCCAAAAAAATGCATTTAAAAATGCATAATAACTCAAGTATCATATATATTTTTAAATTGTATTATCTTAATGGAATATCTATCGTCAATAATGTTCTATTCTCAAATTATTCTATTAATTAATACATTACATCTTTATGTTATTCCACCACCTCCATGGATGATTAGTTTATTATTCCAATTACACCTTTATGGTAGGTTTAAAATCACTTATAATTCATCAAAATTACTTAAATATTTATATTTTTTCACATTTTGTATTAAATATCTGTATATTACATTTTAAAAAATTAAATAATTTCATGTTGTTCTGTAAAAACCCAAAAATAAATTAACCATATAACATTAACAATATGAAAAAAAGATCATCCATTTTTCAGTAAAAAAATGGAAATTTTGGAGCATTTGAATTTATGGTTATGCATTATTATACATTCATTTAACTTCTATATTTATAGTAAAATTTAACAAGAACTTCAATAATTACCCACAAGTGATCCAACCTCAAAATCACGAACTACTTTCCCTCATTCGTTAAAAATTAAACAATATATATCATTTAAATTGTTATAAATAAATTAATAAAATAATTTTTAATTAAATATAGAATGAATGTTTCCTGTTTTTTGTAATTAATTAATATAATTTGTCTATCCATGATGTTAAGATCAAGTGCAGTGTTATTCTCGATCATAAGGTATGCCATCTCTCTAAAAAACCATTTTTCATTGTGTTATTATATTTCTCTCTACAACTCACATTATCTATCTCTTAGATGTTATGAGATTCTTAAAAATTATATATATATTTCATTTAGATAAATATGTAACCTATTCCCCCTTCCTTTAATGGGGGTAATTCATTCCATAAGTTATTTTTTGAAAATACGGCTTTATGAATTCTTCTAGATTATGAAATGAGTAAGATTATTGAACCCATATCCATCCATACATAACTGTTTTGTTTATTTCCTAATGATTAATTTTATTTTGTGGATCACATATGTATATAAATGTTATAATGAGTGTAAAAATATAGTTCCCCGATGAATGTGTTAAAAAATCCTCATGAGACATTATTAATGGGATTTGGTATTAAACCCAATCCATAATGAGACTTTTCACCCATATAATGTTGTTTAGGAGGATACCCTTAACATATGTTTATTCCATGTTATTTTTTATTGGAACACTCTTATGTGAAAATGATCTTATAATTACATTTTCCTTTATGTTTTGTCTCCATATGGAAAATCATGAGGCAAATATTTTTTGAAATATTATTATTCATTCTAAATCACATGATATCATATATTAATATGTTTATAAAAAATGGGATTTCCCCCTAACCCCTTTTTTATATATTACCCAAGTTATGTAATCCTATTTCATGAGATTAATGGAGTTATAATATAATTATATAGAAAAAAATAATTTATTATTTTAGCTTACTTTTGATTAATTATGAACCTATTTTCCAAGGACACCTAGCCTCACGACCATTCAGTTAAATTTATTGCATTTTTATGTTAAAAATAATGTGATAATATGTGAAAAT
This sequence comes from Viscum album, assembly GCA_963277665.1. NCBI lineage: Eukaryota > Viridiplantae > Streptophyta > Magnoliopsida > Santalales > Viscaceae > Viscum > Viscum album. The sequence continues at coordinate 1,417,881,136 of OY728142.1, forward strand.
GGTTTTGTTCAATATAGTTGGTACTAGAGAATTGTAGTGTAATTATTTGGTACTAGGATTTGAATTATTAAGCGATAACCCTATATATATAGCGATTTTTTGGAAAATATCCATAAATTTTAGTTAAGTAAGTTGTTCATTTTCCAAGTAATCACATCCGCTCTATGATTTTGTAAGGTGATGTAGATGAGGGACAATTTAATAACTGGTAATAACACAAAAAGTGTGCAATGGGTATTCACTCAATCATCAACCAGTTCATGAAAAAGGCCTTACATCACATGTGGCTTGACACTCCCAGGGTATATGTTTTGAAAAATTAATGAACTCAGTATAAACCATTTTGAAATAATTGAACAATTCTATAGGTTATAGAGAACAATAGGGAAATTACCAAGTATATCCTATATTGAAACCCAGATACTTATAAGTAAGGATATAATTATCATATATATGTTATTACATGAAAGATAATTGCCTCCATTTTTATATGTTTAGTTCTTATAGTATTCTCATTCAAATTTTATTTTATTTTATTTAATAGAAAGAAATAGAATGAATCTTTGAAACAAACAAATGTTATATGAAATTTTATGATTAACATATTGATATAAATAATTTTAATGGTGCGGGGTTTGTGATAATAATTTCATTATTGGATTAACTAACTTGTATTGTTAGTAATAACATAAATTATGTGGAATTACCTTCTTCTGCTATGTAGGATCAAGTTACAATCAAGTCCATTACTCGGAAAGGACCTCCCACATTTATTTTATCCTTTGAAACCCTAAACATGGATGCATGGATTAATTATATTTGCATAATAATATATATTCCTTAATGATCAGAATAAGAAAATGTCTTGCTGGTAATCTATCACTTTGAAGAAGTAGCCCAATAATGGGGGAAACTTATGATGAAAATCAATTCCAATTAATATATTGATTACATATAATGGTATGGATTTAATAAATTATATTTCAGAAAATATATTACGTAAACTCTCTATTATAAAATGGATCGGTTGATCCATGAAATAATGTAAATAATAAGATGAGTCAATCAGTTCATACAAAGAAAAATCACAAGTCTTGCGAGATACACACCCATCTTTTTTAGTAGCATCAAAAGTATCATAGACCTAACATTTATATTGTTAAAACTAACTCTATAAAATTATTTATTGATTTGAGATGTTATAATCTATGAAGATATTTTCTATTGTTCCCTAAATTACTAGATGGAGATTAATGACTCTCAATACTTTTATGGTCCTAGATATAAAAAGTATAAAATGCAGTTCATTTCAAATGGTTCTATAAATAAAAATCATAGAGGAAATAAAACCAAATAGCACATGTGTCATAATTTTGGGAAGAAGAAACCTAAAAACTAATTATAGGGAACTGGGAGATGTTGTAGCGGAATAAGAGGGGTATTTATCTAATCAATTATGAAGAGAGATGAAGAAACCCATGAATCTGATGAAGAAGAAAAGGTTTATATAGTAACTAAAACTATGGTATATTGTTTCAACTATAATAAATGTAGATATTCTACAAGTAAATTCCTTAATACTAGGGTTTTTTGCTACAATAACTGACAATAACTTCTATGGAATTGATAGTAATAAAGGAAACATGATATAAAAAATTTTGTGGACAATACCTATAAATATTTGAGGAAATGTAAAATAGTTTTTCATTCAATAATATGTAACTTTATATTTGATAATTGTTCAACACATTCGATCATATATTTCATTTATACAAGAACTATTCAATATTCACCTCACAACATGCAGTTTATGTCATTTGTGAGAAAAAAAATAGGGATATTTTTGTATCCAAAGAGTATTACTCCTATTTTTTGAGAACTTATCTTCCTATAAATTATTTTTTTACTTACTTTAGTAGATTTTTTCAATATATCTCATTGATTGTCTAACCTTATATAAATCCAAAATCAACTCTCTAGAAAGGGAGATTAGCTCTCATATCACAAGTCATAATTTGAGTCATTATAAGTGTAAGGAGGTAGATGAATATTATTTGAAATATTTATCACATAAGTGGATATTATATCGATATGAGGAATTATATATTGGTAAAATTATTGATTAAAATTATAGATTCATTCTAGAAAAAATTCTTATTTTGGTTAATTATACTCATTTATTCCTAAAAGAGCTGTCTGGTCTGCATCCCGACTGAGATGTTGAGTTCTCAAGAGAACTTATACTGAGATATATTCCCATAAATGAATCTTTATATAGTATATACTCCATTTAGTAAGTGGAACTGATGAGTCGGTTATAAAAAACTATAGAAAAGGGTTTCATAAACCCGAGTCCTTTACCCTTTGGTGTGCTAGTCCTCATTACAATGTTGAAGGAACGGTCAGTGTGCCTATGTTTCAATTATCATGAATTGAACTCAATACGATTAGAATAAAGTAAAAGTATTGCTTGCGAAAGATAGATGAATTATTCAACAAAATTGAAGGATCCTAGTTTTTCTATTTGTTGGATCATTATTCAAGATATCTTCAATTAATGTCATACAAATAAAATATTATAAAGAGTTACATTTTTTCAATTAATCGACACTATAAGTTCATAGTGACGCCCTTTTGACACATTAATTATCCACATATCATTATGGACTTAATGAGGTGATTCATCTGATATTATATAACAATGTTATTGTAGTATGTATTGAATTTATTTTTATAGACTCCATTTTATAGGATAATTAGGTGGATTATTTGAAAACGAATTAATATTCTATAAAAATGAGAATTTGTAAGAAAAATAAAATAAATATAAATTTGGGATGGAGGAAGTTCCATTTTTAGGAATGATATAACTATAAAATGGATGTTTTAGACCCCTATAAGAAAATTAATATTAAAGAGTGACCCAAACCAATATCTATAATGGAGACCATTAGTTTCATTAGACAATATAGGTATTACCCTCAATTAGTGAGAAACCTATATTGTTTTTCCAACCCCCTCACCAAGTTTAATTGGATGTGTTTATGTGTTTCTGAACCAATTAATGTAAATAGAGATTTTGGGAATTGAAATAGAGGCTTATCACTGCACCAGATCCCACTAGACCCTCATTTGGGGGAAATTTTTGTTGTATTCAATGATCCTTCAATGAAGAGATTTGAATTCATTCTAATTGAGAATTGTAAATTAGTATCTTACTCCTCCATATTATTGAAATATCATGACAACAACTATCCAACACATTACTGGGAGTTGGATACATGAATCATCATGATGAAAATTTCGGTGTATTTTTAATATGGGTGAATTTTGAGATATATAGAAATACAACTAGATTCAAAAAATTTATATCACCTAGAAGGATATTAATTTTGAAAAGTGTATATGGTTAGATATTATCAAGGAAAATTAAGACTTAATACACTAATATCTATGGATAGTAAATATAGATGGATATTCTCTATGAAAAAAGGATCATAACCTTATTAATGAAGGTAATTGGGATGGATCCATTCATTCTAGATATACTAAGTATGGAAATGGGAATAATAATAAAAGTACAATCATCATTAATTTTAGAAATTATTTCTCAACCATCCATTCTAAAGAAGGTAAAGAATTATCCAAGAGAAAATGTAGAAATTCAAAATATGTTAGAAGCTATAATAATAGAGAAATATGCAGTTTTCAAAATTTGAAATAAAAAAGTTGTGATATTCAGATCACGACTATGTGTACCATCAAATCCAATGATAGAGAAGGTTTTATCTAATGATGCAGATAGCTTGACCTTCACCATTAACCATGGGAGAAAAAATATGTAGTGAGATCTATGACAGCATTATTGGTGGGACAATATGAATATCAAGATTATAAAATATCTATCAAAATTCATGGTAATTACACAAGTGAAATTTCATATGGGAAAGTCCCATGGGAGCTACAAAAATTACCCATATCTATTTGTACATTAGAAAAAAAATCTATGGACATTGTCACTATAATTATTAAAAAACCAATAGTTAGCAATGAAATATGGATTCAGGTGGATCATATTATAGATAATTATTAATTCATTTCAATTAGAGAGGAATTTTCACTCGATAAAATATCATGGATAAATAAACAAAAGTGTAGAAGATACATGGAAAACCATTATTAATTGAATTTAATCGAGATATTTGATTTAAATCTATGACCTAGGTAAGTCTATAACCTACAATAATCATTATCTTGAACATCAATATAATTTCTCACCCAAAAATATTGAAAAATATGATCAAACTGTCCATAAATTTGAATAAATGTTCTATTTTTTCATGATTAATACAAAATGAAGATGGTATCAACACATTCATCTAGTTGATATCTCATGAAATTATAGTGTCTAATAAAGAACAAAAATGACTATATGAACACTCTATGGATTGAAATGTAGAAAACATGTTTTCAAGGATGATAATTTCGAAGAGAATGTAATAGAACATAAAATTTTAATGGAAATGGTAGAAATGGTAAGGACCATTTGGGAAAATATTTGAGGAACACTATGTCTAAATAATTAGATATGTTGATAACTGTTGATAAGATATGGAGTTGTTTGACGAGTATAAAGATTTCATAAATATATTACCATGTAATATAGTCATTAGATTAATGAATTAGGGGTAGGTAATTCCCATTTACATGCACCAATTTTTTATTCTCAATTAGATTGGAGGGGTGTCCTATAAGATATCCCTCCCACAAACCCTATACAAAGTACATGATATTTTCCTTATATTCCACATAATGAAGTCTAAAATTTAATCAATCACAGTTTCTAAATGAAGATTTTGTAAAACAATAAAATGATATCTCTTATGAGGATAAATCATTGAAGATATTAGATTATAGATACAATGTTCTACCCCACAAGGACTCTCACCAAGTCAAAGTACACTGGAAAAAGAAAATGTACAAGGATTTGATATGTGAACTAGAGGAATCCATGAAGTTTATTTAACCTCAAAAAACTTGACCATAATATGTAAAATGAATTTTTAATTTAGAAATTTATTAATGGTGCAAGAACATAATGAAAAAAATTATATAAATAGAACTTCACTTCATATAATTGTGTCATGTTTAATAATTTATAATATAGAACATGAAACATATAATGAAACCCAAATATATATTTTCTATATTTACATTAAGATTACCTTTATGGAATAAAAATGATTTAAAAATTGATTGTATTATAATGAGTTAAAAATTATAAAGTAATATAACGCAAATATGAAAATCTAGATAGGATTTATCACCCATAATAACTACACTAACAAATACCTCTATATAATTGAGGAAGAATAGTAATAATGAAATATATATATTAAAATAGAAAATAGAAAATTTAGAGAGAAAATAAGTGAATGAATAAATAAATAATTATGAGAAATTTATAGGAAGTGAGAACATGTATGTAATACAATAAAATACAGTATTTATAATCATAAATTTAATTGATGAAATATTTAGTCTTGGATAATGTAAAAAACCCATATTAATGAATTCACAAAGATTAGTTACTACATATTATCATAATAATCAGTAATATTTATTTTATTGATCCAATTTAAGAGTAAAATCAATATGATATTAAAAAACACCTATCCCCTCCATTAATAAATTCCACCCTCACTACCCATTCTCCTTATAAAAATTAAGACATGTGAATTCCCATGTTTATTTCGAAATCCATTCCGATGTGTCTCCCATAAATTGTATTAATTATAGTTTCATCTAATTTCCACCCTAAGGTGGCTACTTTGGAATCCAAAAAAGAGACATCCAAAAGAGAAGGTAACAAACACAGGAGAGTCTTTTAATTTTTCTTCCTCCTAATCTTTAAAATCAATTAGATGAAACATGGAATAATAACTCATGTATAATATATATGATGGAATATTTTTCTTATTATTGAATATCTATAATTCAATATCTTCCTTACTCTACATATTCTAGTAATGAATATGTCATCCATATTATGTCAGTTCTCCACCTTCATAGATGATGAGTTTTCATTTCCCACTACCACATTCACGATACGTTAGAACTAATATATATTTATTTAAAAATACATAATTAGATAAAATATCTATTTTTCAAATTACAAAACAAATAATGTATCTAATATTTAATGAAACAAAACTAATTCAATGTGGTTGGTAAAACCTCTAAAAAAACTAACCACATAACATTAATACTATACTAAATATATAATCCATATACCAGAAAAAATTAAATTTATGACCACATAAATTTAAGGAATTAGGTGAATACAATTTTATTTCTCTCTGGATTTGTAATCACATATGAAAAAAATGTCAATAATTATCCACAAGTGATCTGACTTGGAAATGATTAAACAAACACCATAAAAATGAATTTAAACAATATGTATCTTTAAAATGGTTATAAATGATAATAGTAAAATAATAATAAATAAAACATAGGCTGAATTTTATAATTATGTAATTAATTAATGTAATTTGATTATCTATGTAGTTTGTTTTAATGGAAGAGTGATTCTAGGATAAAAGGTAATTTATCTCTTTAAACCACCATTTTCATTCAGGTTATGAACATTTTATCTCAAACTAATTTTTTGTATCTCTCTTTGTGATTTTATGATATTATTATATATTATATTTTTATTTCTATTACATGTATACATTTCTTATTGTACCATAATTTTATTTTTTATTACATTCATTATGTGAATTATTCATATGAATATTTTATGGAATATTCGTGATTATGATACAAGGACCGATTATGAAACCCCATTACGTTTAAATATTATACTCATGATTATAGATTATTATTAATTTTATTCCATGTAATAATTATTCATTTACAAATTATGATGGGTGTGTCATGATTTCACAATAATTAAATGTGTAATGTTTTAGACACAAGAGTGGTGTTTACGGGAAAATTGAGTAAAACAATGACATGAACAGACTTTTCACACCAATTGCTGATTTTTTTTCATTAGAATTTAAATATTATGATTCCATGATATATGTTTTTTCTACCTTCCAATATTTTTTATTATTTTTTATTTCCATGTTTTTTTATATTATTCCTCTATAATAAAAATCATGAGGTTGTATTTTATGAAATATTGTTATTTCTTATGACTCAAAATTCATGCATCATTACACTATTTATTCCTCTACTTGTATTCTTATTTAAACTATTTGGTTTGTAGATCCCCTAGGTTATACTTTTTATTTTTAGTACCAAAAGGGATTTAGGATCTCATTATGGAGAATAAAATAATTCCATTTAATTGTAGTTTATTTTTCTTGTATTATCAATCCAGCCTTCCAAAGACACTAGGACTCTCGATATATTCTTTTTTTATTGTATATTTATGTTTTGAATCATGTAATGATATGTTTATAAGTTTTGATTCACTATAATGGATTTGGGGTACCCAATAATACCTGACTTTCTATAGTTACAGATTGGGATGTGGATTGAGTTTATCATTTAGAAGGATATCTCACTAGTAGTCTACATACCATGATGAGATGTGTGTTAGAGTTGAATAAGAGCCTCATGTAACTTTATTATATTCTATCAGGCATGTGATTCACTTATGGGAGATCTATCTGTTGTTTCTATTTTTGACTATTTAGTCTACTATTTCTCTATTCATAAATTACAGATTGTATTTTTTTTCACTAAATATGATTGTATACTGTTAATATGTTTTGGTTATTCATTATATTTATTTTAATTTTATTGATGGAATAATATCACAATAGATCTATCATAGACCATATTTTCTAGTCATTATTCTTCAGCGTACAGGTAGGCGAGCCTGAGGTCATGATTCATTTTAGCTCATTCCAATTAATGTGGTTTTAGATGTATTAAAATTGAATCTGAGAAAATGGTATATTTTATTTTATATTTTGTGGAGATGGTAGATGTAAATAATAAGAAATTTATTAGTGCATGTGATGAATCATTGACTCTTGTGTCAAAAACACATCCTCCATGGAATGTCAAATATAATAGGGATTAGGAATGATTTTTTTATAATTTTATTTTATTTCACCATGCTTGATTCACATTAAGTTTAAGTTTTTTAATTATTTATGTATTTAAATATTATAAATATTGGAAAGGTTCATGAAATGAATCATATTCATCAAACTAGTTTATTATAAAATATAATCCTCTTTTGTGAAACTGAACTAATGATAGAGGAATAATGTTTCTCTGTTTCAAGAACATATATTATATTGAACATATATGATCTTGATGAAATTTATTTTTATTATCCCTAATTCATGTTTAATTATCATAGTTGTTCATTTGAGATTATGGTGTAGATTACTTTCATGAAAATGATGGAAACCACTTTGATGGGAATGATGAATTCAGAAATGGTTCAATCCTTATATGCACAGTTAGTATAGAGAACATGTTAGGTATTTTTTGGGAATTAATTACCATATAAAAAGGAATTGTGTGAGTATCCATTAGATAAGTCCTGTTAATTCTGTTCTCATTTAAAAATTATGGGGCGTTTTCCATATTTCACCTAATAGAATTTAGTTTTACCGAAGTAAGAATATTTATCCTCGATTTGGTTATTAGAATAGAAAATTCATTGTGAAATATTGGTATAGATGTTTCTAGATGAATTTCCATTGTTTTTAACCCATAGTATAAATTTTGGGGTTTATGTGTATGATCATAAAGCCCTTGAAATATGGCTTAAGAAACAATTTATTCAGGGTCTTATACTGTATGGATGTAACCTGAGTAAAAATATTCTTTTTGAGGGAATACACAATGTAAATAACATAAACGAAGGTCTTAAAAATCTCCATATAATATCGGAGTGTAAATAACCTTGAAATATATTAATTATGAAAAAAAATTCATATTGAAATGAAAATTAATTCTTGTAGAATAGATTAAATGAATTTGTGTTTTTAAGCACCTAATTTTATAATGTTAATCGTATTATATTACTGAGTGAAGATCCTAGGTGTTCGGACATCAGATTGATACTGTGTGAGTGGAAGCTCAGCGGCTCAAACAGTTACCCCTGGAAATGGTGTTTCAAGATGTTTTTAGAGAACAAGGGGGTTACTTCTAAGGGAAGTGGTAAGATTGCTAGATTTTAATGAAGCTAGTGAATTATAGTGAAAATATCTTGTTATGTACATGATATTAGGAACATATGTCTATGACATGTGGGGAATATACCTATTGGATTAAAGGGAATTTTTTTTGATCCCATTCTCAAAAATAATAAATAATGATTTTTAATTACTCTAGACATTTTTAAGAGTGTATTAATTGGTTGAGAAAGGTGTTGAGCTATCTATTGTAAATGTCATGGTTTTGTAGATTACCCTGGAGGATGTCTTAGTGGTTGGATACTAACAATTGTTTTTTTTTTCAGTTTCACCCATTAAGAATGTGATAAACATTTTTTCATGAATATATTAGGTCATGGACTTCATGGTATGTCATTCAGAGTTGTCTCCATGAAAAGTTGAAACGCGAGAAATATATCAGTGTACCATTATGCATTTAAACTAAGGTTACCTTATGTGTAAATTCCATAGTTTAGTGTAGTGGATTGAGTGTGGGGATGATAATTACCAAAATAAATGTTCTATATTATGATTATAATATATATCATTCCTTGAACATTGTGAATGAATTATTGGATGAGATGGATTTTTTATGAAAAATTATTGTATATGGATGAGATTTTAATTCTCTTGAAAATTAGATAATATAGATGTTTATGTTTGGTAATCATATTTAGTGATAAAATATTCATAGACTAGTTAGAGTAATAAAATCAATACATGTTAAAAATATGGGTATTAATATGGTGGGGAACATCGAAATTTGATGATTAAATTACTTTCATTATGGGAAGGGTCATGATCCGGCATAATAATGGCCATTGGATAATATTTGAGACTCTAGAAGACTGATGTATTTTGGACCTAAGAGGATATGAATATATGTTCAAATTTTTATGTATGAATCATATGTATTACTAATAGTATATTATATGTGAGTTTTAGAGTAATAAATAAATCATAGAGTTATGGTAGGAGTCCAATCAATGGTGTGTTTATGCAAAATTAATATCCATGTTGATAGTGAAAATTGTAAACGAATCAATAAGAAAATTCATTTAAAGTTGTTTTGGTACTTGGTATGGATATGGAATCAACTTAGTAGTGCATCTAGGGATTATTTAATCATAATCATTAGTTTTTTAGTGTGTTGGTTTTTAGGTTGTATACCATTATATGTAGTATGTTGAATGTTAATCAACTGGTGTTTTTCATTAGGTTTAATGTGGTGGAATGAATCTGAATCAATAAAATCCTATTTTTAAATGATGAAGGTGTGTTAAAACTAACTGGTTCCTTTTGGAATGTTTGGTGTGATCATAGTGAATTTCTTATTTAGACACTCATTGGATTATATTGAGACTCGGAATGATGTGTTGGAATAGACATTTATCAGTTTAGAGAGTAAATTTAACATTATGAATCAGAAATAATATGGGTTTGTAACACCCTAATATATTAAATTAATAAAATTATGTTCGATTTCATATAGTACATGGAACACCAACCTTTAACGAGTCATAAAATATTATTATTTAAATAAGAAAAATAATAATATTCATCAAATATGAGGTTATGACTAGTATTCACTAGATTATGTAGAATATATAAAGGACCTACTAGAAAATTCATTTAAATATCCAATGGAAATAAGTACTCAATTTTCAGTAAAAAATATTATTCTTCAAAAAAAATATATTCTCTTCAAAATTGTTTTTTATTTATTTTTCATAGAATGTGTTAAAATAAATTTATGCAATTTCTGTAAATTTTACAGTATAAAAGAAATATAATTTATAAAATCTTCCTATCAAAATTATCTTTCAATTATATTTTGTATTTTTGAAAGGATTTAATTTTGAATGAAAAGTAAAATTTACAACTTTTTGTTGAAAACTGTATTATTTTTCAAGAATATAAAAAGGTTATATTTTATTTTAAAATGATTTCTAGGTTAAATTTGTTATATTTTATTAATTAAAATTCAACTGAGTTTATCAGAATATGTATTATGATTACATTTGTTTGAAAAACATTTTAATATAAATAGGTACTTTTTCACAAAAATAGGTTTTTGTTGCTATTTCCACATTGATTTAAAAATAAAATTTTCCGCATATTGGTACTGATTAAAAAAAATGGATTCTATATTTTGTATCAGGAGATCAAATTTGGTAAATTTGATTATTTTACATTTTCACGATGAATAATAACTTTGGTAAAATTTATCACCATAGTTAAAGGTAAATACTATTATTTTATTATTAAACTATTTCATATTGCCATAAATTTTAATCGTCATTTTTAATGGATGAATTTAATTATATATTTATGAACTTATTTTTTCAAAAATAATTTTGTGTGTTGAATCTTTTAAAAAAATATTTCATATATAATATTTAAATCAATGAAAGTTACAAAATGTCATTCTCTAGAGTTTAAATATATCATAGGTGTTCACATAGGGGGGGAAATAATGTGAAAAGTGAATATTAATGTTCATTTTGTGAATATATGTATTTATTTCAGGATTATTATTTATTTTTAATTATCAGTGATTATATTATGTTTAAAAATTCACATGCAATACGAATTCAATATTTGTTGTGTTAGGGGAAAAGTAAAAAAAATGAATTTTAAAACATAAAAATTGATATAACATAAATAATTTAATGTATCCAAATAATTTTATATATCTATATAAAATTTTGCGATAGTTTTAAAACAAAATATTTGAATAAAATTATTTTACGGACTTATTTAATGTCATATTAATTTAAGTGTCAAAACTGACAATAGTGATATACTATGAAAATAATATTTTTTAAAATTATTTTAAAATAATTAAAACTATGAAAGAAGGAAAGAGGGATGATACATATTCTCAAATATCATCCATTTTTAATTTATTAAAGAATAGTTATCTTATATGTAAACTTGTAACCATTTACAAGTGAAACATATGTTATTACAGTAACTTTTAAAATATGATAACTAATGGGTTATACAAAACTAATGTTTTAAAATAAAAGTCTAACCTAAAAAAATTTCATTGGTTGATGATATTTAATCCATATAATACCATAGATTTTACTATTTATACATTTTGTGTCCTTTTGGACATATAATGACTTTATTAGTATTTAATATCTTAAGATATTAGAAAAGCGACCCTCAACTCTATTATAAAAGGAAACCTCCTCTCTCACTTATTTACACTAAATAGAGTCTTATAGATCCACCAAACCAAGATATAGTCCCTAATGAACATCCTTATCTACATTATAGATGTAATTTTCATCCAAAAATAAAAAAAACTAGTATTCTTAATGAGATATTAAAAGGACATTGTTCAAATGTGAGGTACTCTCCACTACTGATCATTTTCTTGTTACCTATTATTTTCTACATATAAATATATGGTAATTACCATAAAATAAAAAAATAAGTATCCATAATATGAAAAAAATTTCATTATGATAATTAAATATCCATTATTGGCCCTCCTTCCCCTCAAAATTTATTTGATGGAATTGATCATGCTTACATATGGCTTATCGTCTCCACATAGAAATAAAATTCATTTTCGACCACCATATTTCATTGATGGATTTTAAAATGGGATTAAAGTTTATATATAATATTTATTAAATTATTTTATTTCATTAATTATAATATAAAATAATCCTTCATAACATCAAATATGTTTGAATATAATAATGTCACTATTGTGTATGTCTGTACTACCACTTCCACGAAACGATGTTATTTTTATTTCATTTCAGTTTTACATAGATGGTAATAGGGATTTAATATATGAAAATATATGATTTATATTATATAATTATGATTATTTAAATTATAATTGTTCTTAACCATCCCTTTCTTTCATTCGTTGAACAATGAAAACAAAATTCATGCTTATGTACGTCGTAATGTATCAATAAATAGTGTAATTAATTTTTATAACTATATCTTTTATGGATGTACTTGAATATATATATATATATAATTAATATAATTGATAATTAAATATTTTTTAACATTATTCTTATGATATAAAAATGATCAATGAATAAGTTCCAAAACTACCAAACCAAAACATGCATGAATGAAAGAAATAATTATCAAATGGAACTGTGAATTTAATAATGGATTTTTATCAAATAGATGTTGAATGTTTAAATGAATTAATATATGGTATTATATATATTAATATGGTTGTATATTTTATTTATAATAAATATTTAATTTTTATATGTGATGTTTGAACACATTTGTAGTAATTCTGAAATGAGGTAAGTATACAATGTAAGAAATCATTAATGAGACTATCATAAAATTTTTAAATGTTACATTTTATGTTTTTATATTATGGGGGTTATGATTATAAAGTTACCAAAGAGGTATGAGATTATTTTACTATTAAACCATTTGTTGGGATTATTTATGTTTATGAATACCATGTATGAATTAATTGACACCTCTATCTTAAACAAAATAAATTATATAATCCTATAGTAATAAATTAAATTTTCATATATTAATTCCATTTTTATAACTTTTGTATTTCAAATGATTGATAATATTTTTTAGAATAACTAAATTTATTTTATTATTTAGTTGAATATCATTTTCCTTCGAAATTCATGTTTTCTATAATTATTTTCATGAAGAATTTCAAAACATTAAAAATGATTTTTTATAATCATATATAACCATGTTTTACTTTTTAGAAAAAAAATCTAAATGAATCTTTATGTTATTTTTAATAAGGTAATATTATATTTTTGTATTAATGTGAATATAATATTTTATTTAATATATACAAAAAAAATTAATTTACAAACATAATGACCATTTCATTCTTTGATTCTTCCTATAAAAATTTTCAAGGTTAATATTTAAGATAAAAATTATGAGTATTTGAGAAGTTTATATTTTTTAAAAATGATTTCAAATTTTAATATTGTGTCTTCCTCATGATTTTGATTATATAATTTTATATTGTATTTATAATCATCAACAAAAATAGCCTATATTTTACTTATTATTTATTGGGGATATGTTTTAATGATAACAAAAATATTATTTCTGATAAATTAAATATGATTAGTTTCATTGAGGATGTGATAATTGGATAATGTTCCCCATAATTCTCATGATAGTTTATTATTATTTGAAAATATTTACATATAAAAATATAGTTTTGAAATAACAATGTCTACCTTGATTTAGTTTCACCCCTTTCACATGTGGAATGTATTGGACATAGTATGTGATGGGGGGACCTTCTGTGCACCCTAGATTCATTACTATGTCTCATGAGACAAACAAAATTTATGTTTTCACAGAGGCATTACACATTTATTTCTAAATTCCTTGCGTCAAGGAAAAGATGGTGTTATAAAATATATTTTACAATGCCTCGATTGTATTTTTTATATGGAATAAGATATAAATTCGACCATTAGGAAAATATTTATTTTCTTCCTTGTGATTATTATATTTTTTATGATATCCATTGATGAGTATATAGTTCATTTAATTATATATATGGAATTATTTTGACCATCATTTATTATTTCCATATTTTTCAGTCCTTATTAACTTCTGTTACATGTATTCCCTTACTGAGTGTATGATCTCACCATTTTATTTAATCATTTTCCCTAGGATATGATGATGAAAATCGTAAATAATATCTAGAAAAAATAATTAATTTATAATATGTATTTTATCTGTAAAATTTAATATAGGATTCTTGTTTGAATTTGTTTCTTCTAGAATATTAGACAATTTTCTTTTCTTATAAACTTAAATATATCTATGGATAATTTAATTAGGTAACCTCTAAATATAGACTACTATAGTTAGGAGATTTACTGCATGTATTATTGAATGTTTAGTAGATACTATGGGAACTATATTTTTTAATACATGTATTAGGGAATAGAACCCTATGATAGAATATAAGAGTATTTCCAGAGAAAAAATGATTATAATTTTCATATTATTCATACATAAAATATCAAATTAATTTATGTGAGTCATGTAGTGTCCACGGATTGGTTATGTGCCATTTAGTGGGGGTGGGGTTAGTAGTACACAATTATTACTAATTATTTTAATTTTTATTTAACATATGAGAATGATTTATGTCTTGATCCCTCATATTTAATCTTCATACTCACCCTAAAATAAATAATAACATTTAAATATAAAAACAAAAGGATTTACAAGGTTCAGTAAATATACATCCTCTTTATTATGCTGGTTAAACACCCAACAAAGATTCTTAACTATAATAGAAGGTGATTACAATTTGAGCTAGTTGGACCCCAACCTAAATTTCAGTATGATTTTACCCATTTACCAAATCTTTATTTAATATTTGGTTATACCCTTAAACAAACCTTTTTCATTGTAATTGGTTAAACACCCCAATCATGATCTTCATGAAACTAATTAAACCCATCACCTATAGAATTACTCCTTAGATGGTTTGATCCACAATAAAAATTTATTTTGATGATCCTCCTCCATGAGATTGATAGATCACATCTGATGATGTAAACATAAGTTTCCTTTTTTATTGATGCGAGTGTTACTCACAAATTTTGATCACCATATATAATTAGATATCTCCGTGCAACACTATTTGGGAAAGAATTAATTTATGTTCTGAAGACCTGACCTGACTGAATACTAGAAAACATAAATATGATTTACTTTAAAAATAGAGATTGAAATTCTTTATCGAATTTAGTATCAAAACACTTAACACTAAATATGTGGTGAATTTTTCATGTGTATTTATCCAAACATCACTCATGTATATAATACACCACATGGTCTAGATAAATGTTTTTTAGGTGTTATTGCATGTGAATATAAATGTTTTTAGTGAATTCACACTTACATGACCTTAAATTCCCATATTTACCTCCACATTAAATGAATACATATAAATCACATACACAATATACATCATTATTATTAATTTAAGTGATAATTTAATCATGTTTTTATGATCATACTCGCAATCATGAACACACTATTCAATATATATCACATGACTACACTAACATCTCTACATATCTTCATGAAAAATAGAATCAAACAAAATTTTCATTCATTTTGAGAAAATATTATTATGCACAAATTCTTTACATGACACCTCCATCTAAAGAGATAAAATACCGCATAACTCAATCTCAAGTAATTCATGTGAGAAATCTCATTATTCTGGAATATCATTCCACGAAATATTATTATACTTATTGTATAGTATTATACGTAGTTTTAATCATGGTAACAACTACATTATTCATGAAACAACTTTAAGTTAATATTCCACTGTCGTTGGTTTCCAGAACTCAATAAATCATAATGCTATTGCAATGGAAAAGAATCAACTCAAACATGTAGTTCCTTCTGGATAAATGAAAGTGATTCCTCGACTCCATTTCAATATCAATAATTACTATCCTATGTGAGATAAGTTCATAAAAAAGGATCCACATGGGTTTATTTAGAGAAAAATCAATAATAAATTAGTACTATTGTAATTTTGTATAGAAAATCATTTCTTAATGTAATAGGTTTAATCAATAACAAGATTAACCGTCACCAAAGGGCATATTTAATTAACACTATATTTCCCCAATATAATATTCAATATATCATGAAATTTATGTTTCATGATGATTCAATCATATTCTAATCATTATAATGATAAAATGATGATCAAGTGTCTCATTTTGATCAATCAGATGACATTGCAGGAAGAAACTGTGATGCCTTAGAAAGTGCTTAGTTTATGGTATAAGAAAACTCATGGTCATTATCTAATTATTGTCATATAAAATATCAGATATCTATGGTTCATTCCATATATTTTTAAGGAGGATGAATAGTGATCAGTGATGTGAGCCCCTCATAGATTCCTCATTATGATTTATACTTACTTTTATAAAAAAGTTCTCTAGCTACGATCCAAAATAAATTACATATTTATTCTACCATTACATGATGGAACTACCCCATGCATGACCCCTATTTTACCATTGTGAAGCCCCTACTTGGTGGCTCACCATGGTACTCTTGTGCATGTCTTTGGGTGTGTTATGCATGCACATAGTTTATCTAAACTTTTAGGGGGTTGTGGTTGATTACATTGTCCACTTAAGAAGTGGTTCACATAGATCCCATAGATTTTTATATGGAAGGCCATATTTTTTGTTGATACTAATATAAATATTAAACCAATATTATGAATATCCAATCCAATTGAAGAAACACACCATTATAAATACCAAACCACCATTCCCCCTTTGTTTATTTTTAAATTAAATATTAAAATATAAATATATTGAGTACTTTTAATGTTTTAAATATTATTTACATTCAAAAAACAATGACACAGATCCTTTTAAATACTAAATTTACAACATTATTCGTATTTAAAGCCTCAACTATTTTTGTGATTATTTCAAAAGTTCATATAAATAAAAAATTCAATTCAATATAAGGAAAATTAAATCTCCCCCTTTGTACTTGTCATTGGTACTTATATGTCTAAATATGTTTCATTTACTTTCATCCCCTTATTATAAATGGTTAAAAATGTGTATTTTGGAGTCATTGCTATATCGAATTTCTCTTACACATCAATATATTTTAAAACAATTATTCCAAACTAAATAAAATATATGATATTTTAGCTAGTTATCCAGACGTATATATAGTAATGTCTAGTGTAGATAAATAAGAGTGATGTCACCTAAGCAAAAATTCTATTGAAATTCAATAATCTGATATCATTATTAAACTTTTTAAAAAAATATGATAATAGGAGATGATGAAGAAATTTTTTTTATATATTTACTTCAATCATCTCAAAAAACACATTATAACGTTCATGTGAAAATTCATATAGCTCCACTTTTTATGAAAATACAAACTCTCTAATGAAAAAAATTTTTAAAAAATTATTTAGATCATGCATTTGAGAGTGGTCATCATTTAAAAAAATTAATATTTGAATGTTTGATATCATATATGTTCAACATGCTGAGATGAATAAATGTCCTTTAATTAAACAAATGTTAAAACAAAATAATTTAAACAAGAGAATAAGGAGGGAAATGTTTGTTAATTAGAAATAGAAATCAGACAAAGAGTTCCCTCTCAACCCTTATTCTCACCACTTCCATTTATACTACAATTTTTTAGACTTATCCTTTATCTCTTCGGTTGTTAAGAGTTTCATTCAATTATTTTTAGATTCCAAAATTTATCCCATTGTTCACACTTCATTACATTCATTTCATATTTTTTAGATGAATGATAATCAACATTAAATTCTTCCAAATTCACCACTTCTTTTTCTTTTTAAATTACTGGATTATGATATTTTCCAAATTGTTTCATCTTATCACACAATTCAATAGTGAGTGAATCATTATTTACTATTTGACTTATGTTATCATTTTAATTTTGACGAATCTCACATGATCAAAAACTCTATGTTTCTAATATTTTTGTCCATCATGATGGAATTTACCACAAAATTCATTCTTTTATTCATATAAATTTTTCATTAACATTGTAGAAAATGACTTGGACATAATATTATATTCATGATAATCTAATCTGGACGTCTTTTAATTTTCCCCCTATATTCATGATTTTTTAAATGTTAGTTAATTGTTATATGAGTATGAGAATGATTTTTGACCAAACAATACATAATATAAATAGTATTCTCTAAACCTTTATCTTCCATAATGATAGTATTTCATCCCATAAGATTACAGTTTTTTTTCGATGACTGTGGATGTATCTTCTTTGGTGGAAACCATACAGATGTATTAGTCCACTATTCACATATGAATGACATTTGCTAATTTTTTTGGTCCAGTTTAATACAGTATTTTCTTTTCTATGTATACTATTATAAATAACACAGATACATTGATTTTCATTTGGTATAGAATCAACCATTTTTCTATTAATCCATCTTATCGGCCCCATTATAAGATTCATTCTTATATTGATTTTTTTGGGTTATGTGTTCCTTTATATTTATCAACTCACATTGAGAAATAATTAAAATAGATTGAGTTTTAGATAAATCATTCAATTTCTCAAATGGTATTTTTTCATGAGCACTCACTATATTTTATGATTTAGTTAATTTCAATCGTTGATATCTTCTCAAAAACATGTGTTGGTTCATCCTTTTCATGCTATTATATTCAAATAGTTTTTGACATTTATTCTAGCTTATATGAAATTATATTATTTTCATTTATTTAATTATGTTGAATATATATTTTCATTGAATGTTTTTATTCTAAATATAGATATTTTCTATTTCACTCTTAAATTTTTATTTTATTTATTAGGAATCATATTTTACATAAGATTACATTATAGATATTCATATAACATTCACTCTATTTATGTTAAATAATTAACTTCAACATCATCAAATGATTCTCTATATTTCATGGATTTTCACAAAATTCACTTATGATCCTTAGAATACATTCTTTATTCCGACTCACTATGTGAAAGGTGAATGTTCTACAATTTCTGAACTAATCATTTTTAACTTATTAAAAGTAATACTATTATTTTTCTACTTCCATTTTCTTCTCTATGACTTCTTTTCCTCTTCATCTCATTCAGGGTCACATTCCTTATTCATTGGATATTTACCCAAAAATGGCCATTGTTGTTAAAAATCCATCACATTGGTGTTTTTTTCCTATTTCCCTTCTATATTCCCCTTTTGAACACTATTGTAGTTCAATATGCTATTTTAAAATTCACGTTTACCTTCTTCATCCTCACAATCACATCATTCTAGTTCACCATTGATTCCGATTTTTCATTTTAGAATGTGTTTAAAGGGAATCTCAGGTGGTGACTTTTTCATGAATGATTTAACTTCTATAGTTTTATATGTTATGAGAATATTATAAAAGTAATCCAATTATATATTTTATCAATAATCTATAAATGAAATGTTTATGTTGAAAATATTTTGGAAATTTCATATAAGATTCTTCATAATTGTAAAATCTCTTATATTCTCACCAAAACCTCTAATATTTCCAACAACCTCATTTAATCATGTATCTTAGTCATTAATAGATTCATTACCATATTTTTTTTATTTTAAAACATCATTATAAATATTTTCATATTGTCTCGATTGACTTTATAGTTTCATTTATTACTACATGTTAGTTTATCGCATATCTCTTTAGCTATTTGGAGACCCATCACATTTGTGTATACCATTTCTGATTAATCATACAAATTGTATTATTATGTTTTTTATCAAATTATATATTTATATTATCATCTTGATTCATAGAAACATCCCCATAAATATATGGGATACTAATTCTTGAAATATATATCACTTCCATGATAGGATATAGAAGGTAATAAAGCATTATATTCATATAAATGTGGTAGTTCATTCCATCAAAAGTAATAATTCATTCCCTGTTTAGAAAATTGAAATTATCTAGTTTTCAGAATGATTTTATATTCTATAGAGGAGAACTTCCTTGGATAGAAATTGTAGAGTCCGTGGATTGGTGAATTTCCACTGAGAGGGGGGATCATTGTAACATAGTTTTTTTTTGAAATTAGTTTACTTATAATTCATACTCTATGACCAATTAAAGTCTCAACCCCACTTCCATAATCCTTAGAATGACCATGTAATAAATATTAATGAATAAATCACGATAGACCTGGATTTATAAGGGTTACTACAATGACATACTCCGTGAAATGTTGTTTAAACCCTTCGATATAGATTCTACACTATAATAGAAGGTGATTAAAAAATTAAATATTTAGATCCCCAAATTACAAGATAGTTCTACCCCATGTTACAATAATCCTTTAATAGTCAGTCAAAACCCCCAACTGTACCTTTTTTATAGTCATTAGGTGGTCCCCAAATCAAAATTTTATACCAATGGGATATACCCCTTAATTTTTTTCAGAAGACTCAACATGATCAACCTGACAATGCAACATGACGAACACTTGACACACATTGTTATTTCTTAGCTGAAATTATAAGAAAACATATGGCCCTTATCAAAAATCTATGATATGATAGATCATATGGTGTTGGTTCTTTATATAAATTTTTATTATGGGTGAATAGTGCTTAGAAAAATGAGTCTTATTCATATTATCACCTGTTTTTATAAAAAACTACTCCCACTATCATCCAAAATCTATTACCTATCTATTCTATCATTGATGCCTAGAACATCCCCATGATAGAACTATCATCATCCACCCATCATCCCATAATTGTGGCTATCCTCTATACTATTACACCTTTGTGTGGGAACACTATGCTTTTTTTCAGCCTCTCTATACGGGCCATCAACTGTTATTGATCCTATTGTAAACCTATATAGTTGGTCACATAGATCCCATATATTTCTGGTTAGTAAGACATATTTTTCTATATAGATGAATATAAATGTTATCACAGAAACATTCTAATACAATATATTATGAAACTCACAATTCTCAAGACCATAACACAATTCATGGTTCTTTTAATTTGAAATTGAATCATAACTTGAAAATATCAACACAAATTTCAATATTGAAAACAATGTGTCAATTACTAGAAATAATGACATGTGTCCTTTTATCTATAGGACATCTCCAAAAATATCACATTTGAAATATCAAATCATATTTAAATATTCTCACAATTACATATTGATGATATATTCAATTCACTGAAAGGAAACCTCATTTCAGGATTCAGGAAGTTATACATTATGATTCATAATATTTTGATATAATTTAGTTTATACTATTATATAAGAATTGTGTCTAGTTGAAGGAATAAAAATTGTATCCACACACATAAATATTATTGGATTTATATTATAGAATAGATAATAACGCTAGATCTAGATCTAGATATAGAGCTATAAATGAAATAATTATAACTTATTTGGGGTGACTGAATCAGTGTATGACCAATAAAAATTACTGTATAGAGTATCTTATTGATCCAAAATGTGATGTAATAATTTTATACCACTTAATGAATCATTAATCTTTATCATAAAATCAAACCAAATTTCCATTTTAGTTGATAAATGGATAATTTCAATTTTAGGATATTCTATGCTATTGGAAGTACTGAAATAGGGAATGTTTTCAGGAAATTTTATAATCTCTTAGGGGATATTTATCAATGGTTATCATTGATTTTAAAAAATAAGTAGGGGAATTTGGAACATTTTATGGAAGAATTATAATTTAATATTTGTGGAGTAATATTGTCTTCATAACTGACAAGTGAAAATGGAAAGGTAATTCATTTGTCTAAGACAAATGGGAAATGGAAATGTTGATATGTATAATGCTAACTTTACAAGGTTATATAAGAACAACATATGGATACATGTGTAATTAAAAGAGTATGGTTTAACATTCATTGATGTGTTAAATCAAATCCATCAATGGTAACAAGTCTCCTTAACATTCTAATCATATGAGGATATAATATCAGGTTTTATCAATATAGAGAAACAATTATCTCTTTCATAAGGTTATAAAAGAGAGAAAGAGAATAAGAGGATGGAAGAGAAAATAACGGATACAGTAAATATGAAAAGGATATCTTTTCTAACATTTTATTATTTTGTAATGAAACACACTAGAACATGCTTTATAGGAATTGTATTTTTCTTGAAGTTGGGAGAAAACAGTCACTAGGCACATGAATTTAAGGTTATGAAAGAAACTCAAGACAATCAGTTAGTCAATTTTATAGATATATGTAATAAGGTAAATTAATTATCTAGGAATAAAGGGAGAATACCATAGAAGAAACTATGGGTTTGAGGTCATGTTTATGCTATTGCTGCTATAGAAGTGAAATGATTAATGTTATTTTCTATTTAAATTTTCGAATTCTGTTTTAAAAGAAATTTATCAATTGAATTTTGGTTATATGAATCATGATATGTATACGGATAATAATAATTTAGATGTTAATTCTAGTATTTGAAATCATATGATTTTGAGAACTATAAAATTTGATATTTTTGGATACTACATGAATAAGTGATAGATGACCCTTAATATATTTGTGATGTCGAGTCAATAATGTTTAGTGGGGATAAAGGGAATGATCATATTAGAGTATTTAATGGGATAGTTTTTATGACCATGAAAATGATTAGATATTTTATAAAAATTTAATACATGATTGAGTTTACTACATTTTTAGGATTTATATTTTATAATATGAGGTTTTATTTATAAATTAATAAGAGAGTATTTTCTTGGAAGCATGAATGTTTTCATTACAGTTTTATGGTTATTTATCTTGTTTCAATTTTTGGGATAATATTTGAACAATATATATTCATGTGACATTAATTTATACATTATAATATACAAATGATAAGATGAATTTGTGAAATTTGTGACACTATTTTTAAAAAATTTAATTTGGACACACACATTTTTTTAGGATCCTAAAGAGTTAACTACTTTTAAAATAAATAAAGTTTAAAATTGGATATTATTGATTAAATATTCAATATGGTTTACCATATTGAATAAATTATACTAAACATTAAATTTTTTATAAAAATTTTAAATTATCAAGTAATGACTTGCGTATAATAAGATTTGTTAAAAGTTAATTAGGGATAAAAACAATTTCAATCTCAAATATTTATTTTCCCACATAAGGGAAGAATTAGAAATTAATTGAATCCCCAAAAAATAATGATATTATAATTTTGACTTGTAAAATATAAGGTAATTTTTTAGCGATTTATCAAGACCTGAAGATAGTCCTTCGACATGAGGAATGTTCCTAGAATAATAATGGTATCTATTTATTTTTTATAAAAAATTAAATAGACCATTATTAGGTGAATTGTTTATATTATGGAAATGGTTAATTTTCACATCACTATGTTCTATATCCTTATATTTTATTTCTTGGGGTTATATTTTTTATTTCTTAGCTATGTTTTAAATTCTCATTAATAGTATACTCTTTATAATATGATTTTTGTTTTATTCTATAAGAATTTCATATTTCCCATTCTCCATTTTCAACATAAATTTTTATTCAACCTATTTATGATGTCTTTTTTCCAAGAATGAATTTGAAAATGTCAAACCAAGCATTAGTAAAAATTTCAAATACTTAATTGATTGATTAGGGAATGAAAATGTAATTCTATAATATTTTATATGAATAAAATTTTGTTCAATAGCGTATATAACATGAAATATCAAGCATAAAAAACCCCATAGTATTATTATTTATAAATGAATTTAATAATAATGAAATTGAATTAGGGGAATGAAGAGTTGTAAATAAAATAAGAAATATATATAAAAAATTACTAAAAAAATTATCTGATAAATTATAATGATATAATTACTCAATTTCTATTTAAGTTATTTTATTTACTGGAAGTATGTTATCTCCAAAATTTTTTATTATTATTATTTTTGAGAAAATATTATAATTAAATTTTGGATCATAAAAATGTTTTATTTATTAAAAATAATGAATGTCTTGAAATCAAAAAAACAAAATTATAATAGGATTAATTTATTATATTTTGGGAAATAATTAGTTTTTCATGTAATAATGAAAAATAATGCTTTTATGTAAAAAATATTTTTATTTCAACTATTATATAAGATAAATTTATTTTTAAAATTATTTAAATTTAAAAATATTTATATTTTTATATTAATATTTAAATTAAATTCATTAGAATAAATTTTATGATTTAATTCATTATCAATAAAATTTATACCTAAAATCAATTTTTTCTAGAAAACTTCTTTTTTTTTTGGTTTTGATAGTATATTGTATTCTTACAATTATAAGTCTATAAATTGCTAAAATGAATTCCATATTTGGAATCATGAGGTTAAATTTTTTTAAATACACTCATATTATTTTTTTCTACATTTAATAATAATCGTTGTAACATTTATCAACTCGGTAATGTGTAAATTAATTAAATCTAATTTAAAACTAATGGATAATGACATAAATTTTCATCATAATTATTATTTTATGAATGTAATTATACCCTTATCTCCATATTTAAAAATATTATTCATTTATAGGTTACTTTTCCATCAAAATGACCTATATATTATTTAAGTCAATGAATGTTAAAAAATGTAACTCTTTTTATTTTACTTGTAACATATGTATTCAAATATGTACAAAATCACGTTGTGAAGGAATGTAAATATGATATTTTTGAATAATGAAATTATATCCATTTTGATATTTTATTTCTTATTTTTTGTGATTAAATAATTACATAGACATCCAGTAAAATGCTGTTAGAGTATTTATTCAATTTATAGAATAAAATAATTGACTTTAAACATATTGAAACTGATATATATGAATGATTTAATTTTAACTATGAATTTTACAGATATACGTGACATGTTAAAATTATTTTAATATATTATATTTGAATCCCAACATTATTTATTTGTATTTAAATGAATATTAAATTAATAGTGTCAATATTGATGATAATGATAATGATTTATTGTGGTAATAATATTTTATTACATTAATTTAAGTTTATTAAAATATTTGAATAAGAAAATTGAGGTAAGGAATGGTCTAAAATATCATCTATAATCCTCTTATGATTCTATAGTAACGTTTTATGTTAAATTATAACCCTTTTATGTGTGACATATACGTTAATGAGGTAATGGTTATGAATATTAACTAAAGAGTTAATCCAATAGATATTGTTTAAGACACCCTCTAAACCTATATAAATATATTTGGTTGATTATATATCAACTATATCATACTATATATTCAAAAAAAATTGATATTATGAGTTATTTTGGGAAGATAAATATTTTTATTATAACTTAATCTTTTATGAAATGTTAAAACGCCCTCCTCAACACAATTATAAAGTTGAACCCACTTACTCACTTCCTTACACCACATTTAGCACTTTATCATTCCCATAACCTACAATAATACAATATAAACATCCTTATTGATATTTTAGAGGTATTGGTAATCCCAAAAGACAATCCTCAGGACCCTTCTGAAGAGATTTAACAGAGTAATTTCAAAGGGTAGGTAATCTCATTAACCAATAACTTTCTTTTGACATCATCTTTACCTCAAAAAAATCATGTTAATGTTCTTAAAATAAAAAATATAGTAACCAATGCATACTGAATTGTTATTAAGATGATTAAATTACCATTATCCCCCATCTTTCTCATCAAATGGAATGTTAAGGTATCACCTATGCATACATATGAGTTATCATCTCCACATAGTGATATAAATCATCTTACACCCAAATAATTCATGGATAATTTTCTTAAAGTGTTTAATAATTATAAACTATAATTATGAAATAATTATACCCATTATGATATAATATGACATATAACTTTTTATCTTCAGATATTTTGGAATACAATAGCGTTGCTCATTTATATGAGAGGACTACAACGTCCATGAGCAATGCAATTAGTTTTTCTCTTATATTTCAATTGGATGGTAATATAGATGGTTTTTGTTAATATATATATATTATATATATATATATTAATAAATAAAATTTAAACAATAATTAATATATACCATCTTTTCATTATATCATTCAAAAAAATTAAACAACATTCATGTTTACGTATAGTCTACCATCTAAATAAATAGTGTAATTTATTTTTTTAACTATAATTATTATAGATGAATATTATTTAATATATTATAAATATTAATTATAATTTTATCAGGATTAAAATTCAATAGATGATACGAAATTTATCAATATAGAAGGAAAAAACTATTCAACCGAAACATATATGAAAAATGAAGTAGTTATAACGTGTAACTATGATTCTAGTAATGAATTATAAATAATATTCTAATAAATGGATATAGGTAATTAATATATGGTTTGATATAAATTATTATTTTAATATAGTATATTTATAATAATAAAATTTATTATATTAGAGTATGGAGCACATATGAAGGAGTTTTAAATGGAGTTAAGGGTTTCTAATTTAAATGTTTACTTCCATGAGATATAAGACATGTTCCACAATTATTTATTTTGCGTTGTGTATTTAATTCCCATTGATATAAATTTTTTTAATACCATTTTCTTAATTTAATTTAACATTAAATTTTATGTTATTTATTTCATGGGTGTTCTTATTCAAATGTTACCAATGTTCTAAGGGTTTATTTTAGAATGTCATCATTCATAGAGATTGATTATGTTTAAGTCTCCCTTTTGGAAATTATCTAATATTTTTGTTTTGAAACAAATATATTTTATTAAAAAAATATTTTTATTATTTTATATATTATTATAACCATTTCCATCCCTTTAGTACATAAAATTATTATGAAAATTCTTTATAGAAAAGATGTGTTCATTTCTCTCATCGGTCGAATATTATTTTTCTTCTATATCCATATTTTTAAGAAATAATTTCAAGAATATTTTCATTACTTGTATAATTATTTATTAAATAAATTATATTCCATGTTTTCAATTTTTGATTTTATTTATTAAATGAATCTTCAGTTCATTTTCCAAATGAGGTTCTTCTATTGCTTTATCATAACTATTACATGATTTGAGGATTGATCTACATGTTTTAATTATTATTTTAAAATAAATGTTTCATTCATAAAATGATATAATTTTATTTAATTTAATGTATTTTAAAATTTGCAAATAGTAACTTTCCTCAATAAAACTTTTAATAAAGTTATTAGGTTGTTTCTATTCATTAGTGAAAAAAATAATTGTTTAATTATGTTTCACTAGGGATATGTTTTATTAATTATATAATTACTATTTTATAAATGTATTATTACCATTTTGACTACGTATGTTCTACTGTGGTACCATTTTTCATATTACTCCTATTGTTTGTGGATTATGAGAATCTATTACAATTTGGTATCTTATTTTTTCAATTTTAATATTTACAATGATTATGTTTCAACCCTTCATATACGGAATGAATTAGACTCAGTAACTAATAAGTAGGGCCAACTATATAACATCAATGTATTTATTGGTCTCATTAATAAATATAGATTATGTTTTGGATGTGGATATACCCATTTATTTTTAAATATCTTGCTAAATTACTCGATGATGTTTTCAGATGTATTAGATAAATCCTCGATGATAATTACATGATGTTTGTAGTTTTGAATTCACTAATTATGAATTCAGTTATTGATTATATGTTCTTATTTTATTTCATAGTATAACTTAGGATGATTATATAGTTTATTCAAATATATATATAGAAAAAATTTAACCATTATTTTTTCTTACCATATTCTTTAGTTGTTTTTAGCTTCTACATTACCCATTCTCTGAATTAGTGTTTGTGATCACCAGTTTTTTCATTTTCCTAGTATATGAAGAATATAAATTGTAATTATGTAGAGTATATATGAGTAATTTTATGTAATTTATTTTATGTTTCAAATATAATATAGGAATTGATCATATATATGGTTAATCGAGACTACAAAACTATTCGGTTCTTTGGTACATGATTACTTTTATCTAATGTTAATAATATAATTTAACTAATGGATCTAGACTACTGAGGCCAAGAAATTTACATTTAAAATTTATTGAATATTGGATTCATTTTATATATGATGACTCCCATAATGGGGTACACTGTAATTAATTAGAAGGAATCAGATGAAAACTTTCCTGCATGTTGAAAAATAGATATATAGTTATATTTCTCATGATGTTGGACAACAATAAGCTTTTAGATTGGATATTTGGCGACAAGATTGTATTCATACTATAATATAATGATGAGTTTCTATGATAAAATCATGTCCATGTATGTGTGAAGAAATCCTTGAGGAATAATTTGATGTTTGTACACAACTAAAAAACTGAATATTACAATAGAAATTAATTGATAGATTAAATATCACTTCGTAAAAATGAGATATTCCAATAGATATTAAATTTTATTTATATATATTTTATTCACCAACACTGGTTTTAACCAATAGTTATATCATTTGATATTAATCTTTTAATACCAACAAATCTTTTACCAATTCTTAGATCTATTTCTTTATTATATCAATACCAACATTTTTTACCGTCAAATGAAACTATTATTATTAATTGTTATTACAAACAAATTTTTTACCATTATATAAATATGTTGCAATAAATTATCCAATACCATAAAATATTTTACCAAGGAAATAAAATATATATATATATATATATATATTATTTTCAATAAATGTTATAAATTTTAAATATTTGAATAAAATCATATAATTAAATTATTTCAGTAACACATTATATGTTTTCGATAATATATATATATATATGATATAAAATTGATGATAAATGATTATAATTTTGGGATACTTGAATAACATTGAATGTAGTAAAAACAAAAAAAAGGAAAGTCACATATATATTTTTTCATTATATGTAAATTATATATTAATTTAGTTTACATCATGTATTATTTTTAATTGTACCAATAATGACGGTTTTTCCTAAATTAAATTTATCGAGTAGCACTGAGTAGATCATTGTTAACATGTCTTTGATTGTTGTTGTTATTATTATTATTTTTATATTTTATTTTTACATTGTACAGTTTCCCTTATCCCCAATACTGCGCCACCCCCTTCCCTTCCCATTTGCGTCACACTCTCCCGCTAGGAGTAATCTACCGGCATCCCTCCCTCCTCCGGCCATGGAATGAGCCCATTGTGAGCCCCGATTATGGACTATTTTATCTATGGTAACCTATGAGATATAAGGTATCGGGGTTTTCAATTATCTTTACCAATGGTTCATGAGTCGTTCTCTTGACGAGGCTTGATTGTCTCGTTTCTCGCCATGTGTCTCTCCCAACTGACATAGACCTGTTCATCGATGATCAAAAAAGGATATTCATCTCAGATATGACATGGATTCACATTTGGTACTGGAAGCATATGGGATCTGTATCTAGGGCTGGGATTGGGGTTTTCTCCAGAGCACATCGTCGTCTCTCCATGGAATTATATTATCGAGATTATACCATTATCTTTCTCCTTCGTCAAAATTTAGTCCCTATGTCATCTCCTATCCTATCAACCATGGTTTTCGGATGGCGTTGGTGTGTGGTTCCTATGAGATCGGCAACATTTCGGTGCGTCGTGCTTTTATCTGCGTCAGATGTGTGTCATTGGCACTGTTACAGAGTTCGAATCCATGACTAAGGTTCACGTCCGACCCCCTACCTCCTTCTCTTGTTATGGTTCATTTTCATTTGTGTAAGGTTCACATCTACTTGTTTTTCTCTCTCTCTTATGATTTCTTATTGAGGACTATAGCCACCTAATATCTGAAGATATTCATGGAGGCATATCTTTAATTTCTTTACCCTCCATTATGGCTGCTACAGATAAATATTTTCATTGTTTTGAAAATTCATCCTCACACTCTAACATTGTGTAAAATAATGGCATGTATCTTGAAAACTATTTTGATTACTATATAAAATTCATGTAAAATTATATTAATTTCTTCATGTTCCCTGCATTATATCTACTACGACTATTTTTCTTAGGTTAATCAATGTTAAACATTTAGATTGCCTTCCCATATTTATACCCCTAAAATGGTTGTGATTAGGGACTAATTGTAACCTTCCTCTTTATTCGTTGTCAATATAAGTCATAAATTGATGGATAATGGGTGGGATAAATATCTAAAATGGTGACCTTTATATCTATGATATGTTTGTTAATGTCTTGTATATTGTAAATCATTTTTAATTCCTTGATGGTGAAATTGTACCTTGTGTATGCACAAAACTAGTATTTTCTTTAATACTTTTTAGGGGGTGTGGGGTGGAAAACCAATTAATGTCTCATATGGTTTGGACAAGACTATAGAATATAGATATTTGTGTCACTATTAATTGTATTTATTGTCATTATAAATAGATTTTGGTCACATGTTAGGTAATATTCTTATTTTTTTATATCATGCATTGTTATTTCTAGTTGTTTTGGTCACTAGATATATTGTGTAAATGAAGTCACTTTTTTCCAAATATCGGTTATTCTAATAATTTTTCTATTGTTGTGATCAAGAATTATTTTTATGTCACAAATTATGTAATTTTTTTTGGTATTTGATATATATTATTTTTGGGGTCATGATTGATAATTTTATGGTTTTGAGTATCTAGTTAGATTGATTCTCCTATGGTTGTTTCCAACGGTTATATTATCCTTTTATTATAGAATATGGGTGTTAGATTTATATAACATGTTATTATTTTTATATATAGCATTTAAATTAACATTAATTTCCAATTTTTTTGTTTGTGTGATATGAACGTTTCTTGTGACGTTGTGTGTCTAAATTTTAGGGAGTGGGGACATGTGATGCTTCAAGCATAGAA
The DNA here is from genome assembly GCA_963277665.1 of Viscum album. Lineage (NCBI taxonomy): Eukaryota > Viridiplantae > Streptophyta > Magnoliopsida > Santalales > Viscaceae > Viscum > Viscum album. Next base: position 1,417,912,887 of record OY728142.1, read on the forward strand.
GGTTGGTCCATTGTAGTCAAATAGAATATGGTGAAGTTGTCCATGTCCTGATCCAATGCAGTAGATAATAGATCATGTAAAGTTATTGGGATTTCAAGAATGTGGCATCTGATGTTTGGGAGAAATAGATTGTGAAAGAAGTTTCATTGAGTTTTATGTAAAGTGTCTTAGGGTTTGAACACATTCAAACATGTTTGTAATATGCTTCTTGGAGATTCTATTTTTTTTCATGATGTTTGAACATGTATTTAAATTATATTAGAACGTGTTTTTTTAAATAAAGTCTCGATTTTTTGGTGTTTTATATAAGCTAATTTTGTAATTTTTATATAATAAACATTATAATATATTATATATAATTATATTAATAAATATAATATAAAATTTTAACAATAAATATTTGAATACCATCATTTAGAGAATAAATTACAATGAAATATAAATTGTAGATATTTTTTATAATTGTTAATAATATTACCAATAGATATATTAGTTTTATTAATCGGTTTATAAACATTATTACAAACCTATTTTTTATTTTTTGGTATTATTATAATTGCAACAGAATCGTTTAATGTGTCACATTAACATTTAGTGATAGTGTTTATTCCAACTATTTAGTGATAAGAAAATTTTTGTTGGTAAAATGTGTTACTAATAGAAAATTAACTTTTACAAAAATATATACCATTATTGGAAGAAGCTAATTATTATGTAGTGGTGGGTGGAATGTATTAAATTTAAAATGATTATCAAGGATGATTTAACGGCTTGATTAACATGATACCGTAGTTATTGAGGATTATTAGTACATAGATGGGATGGGAAAACAAATCATGAAATTATGATCTTAGAATTGTGGATGCACATTATGTTTTACATTTGATGGATTTCCCTATCAATGAAATAAATGAAAAACTAATGTTAATCATGCTAAAAATACATATATAATTTTTTAACCAATAAACATAAGATATCTAGGTAGACAAACCACTTTTTTAGTTGAGTAATCACACCATATCTAAGGATTCTACTCTAGACACCAAATTTTTGGTGGGAATAGATGTTTCCTAATTGTTAATAATTTCTCATCATCCAGTAGGAGAGCCTTAATTAGTTCTGAAATGGACCACCAACATACTATTGAAACCTAACAGGTGAGTTGATTGAATATTCTAGAAATGGGTCATAATGAGAGCCGTTTGGTCTATTGATCACTAAATACACCTCATCGTTTAACCATTTTCTCTAATTTTTGGGAACTAATAAACCATGAACCTCTCACCTCCACCCTATATGTGTATCATTTAATCTATTGTGGTTATATATGTAATCGGATAGAAAATACTGACAGATTCTTCAAATTATCATTGATTATGGATTCCTTCTTCCCCATGTGATTATGCATTTTTTGATCTTCATTATGAGTTTTCTTAATGTTATTTTTCTCCCCTTTAAATCCTCTAATATAATATTCCTATAATAAAACCCAAATTATCCTTGATAACATGGGTAATTTATTTTCCTTTTTCTGGATTACATATAGAGAATCAGATGACAATACCAATAGATCTTGTTGGAAATTCCATGAATGATGGGAATTAGATCGACATGAATAGAGGATATCCTCTGATGATGAAAGGATACTAATTTTGGATTTTTCAATGATGGTATGTTCTTTCAGGCTCTCTTGATTAGTTTTGGGTGATGTTGATTCAAATTGGCCATCACATAAAGAAACTAATTAATTTATTTGGTTCTTAGTATATGAAGAAGTGTGTCAAATGTTGCTTGAACCCCGTTGGATGATTTTACTACTAAGGAATGAATTATGATTTTTTCATGTTACGGTTGAATATTATTTATATAAATTTGGATTTAATTTATTAAAAGGAAATTTATAATTTTTTAAAAATGAATTAGGATGTTGTATAAGCACCCTCAATGGATGGTTGGTCATCTTTATAACTCAGAAGTTATATCTACAAATTCTTCAGTATGTGTGAATTATAAATTGATATACATTTATTTGTAAATATTTTATTTATTTATAATTTAGTTATAATTAATTGATAGGATTATGTTGGCAAGGAAATAAATTTTTTTGTATATCATTGAGCGATTTGTGGGATTTAGTGTCTTAGGATAAGTCTGTGGGGCTCTCTTTTATTAGAGTTAACTTCATTTGTGGAAGATATCCATATGTAATCTACACTATGATTTATATACCATTTCATATCAAGTGATATGAGGCTCCCCTCCTAGGTAAGGTGGTCATTAATTTATAATTGTGATATGATGAAAATGTAATACACTAAAATTGATTGACCAAGCCAATTTATGCGATAGATCTGGTGCCTTGCTTAATTAGATAAATAATTACCTATATAAACAATTAAATGAAATTTTCCACAAAAATTAAAATAGTTCCAAGGGACATGCTTGAAAATTTGTAATATCTTGTTTCCTAACTTTTGATGGATTATTCTTGATAGTTTATATATTTCTTAGTAGATTTAATAAATTACCCTATAGTGATGAAATATCACGTGGTGTGTGTGTGTGTTTGTAACTATGTGACATTTTCAAGATTTATTTCAGGTGGAGTGTGTACGGAACATATGAGATTATTGATTTACTTCATTCATCTGGTATAATTTTGTTTCTTATGAGATATTATTTAATTTTTTTCATATGTTTCTTTATTCATAACCCATCAGTCTTATGCTGATACTTGATCACATGAGGTGTGTGTATACCAAATACTAATTCATGTATTTATTGCATGTGGTTTTAACATGCTATGTTATTTTTTGGTCTTGATAGGATTATTGATATACTAGTTTTATCATCTATTTTATTTTATCCTTGACCTTATATTGTTGATCATGTTGGTTGAGAAAATTGACTATTTTCTTTAAGAGGAATTCCTTAAAATTAATCACAATGTAATAAGGAAATACTTACTTCCATTATGTGTCACACATATTTTTTGTTCTATTTTTTTAAGGGGAATTTTTTAGGTGTCTAGTTATAGTTTTATACATAAAACAGTCCCTCATGAGAGCGATGTGTTAGTTCATCATTCAATATGAACATAGATTATCCCATTATACGGGATGCGTTATACATATTTTTTTGTCAATTTTTCCATGGGAGGGACACATTAGAAGTGGCTGGTTGGAATTATACATGAAGAGAAATAAAATGGATTGTTTCACTATATTATATCCCAAGTATGAATAAGATACATTAATTATTTTTTATATAGATGAAAAATACCATTACAAATAAATTTAATCAATTCTTTTAAAATAGAAAAATATCCATTTCATGATGTATATTTAAAAGTAAATATGTCTATAACATTGTGAAATTTAATTTCCATTACAAAAACCATGTATACTTATAATAAAATCTTATCATAAAATAAGGTTTCTGGAAATGGGATGATCATTTCATGTGATAAATGTTCCAAAAAATATTCCTTTCACACATTTGGTATGATGTCAAAAAGTTCCTCATTTTGAAAATGAATAATGACTCCATTTATATAATTGGAATGAATATGAAATATGGTTACAATCTTCACTAAGTAATCATTTAATATTAGAATAGTCCATTTTTTAATCATTTAAATATACATCGACATGAATGAAAAAGGTCTTCAACAATAGAGGAAATTGGGTCAAAAAAATTATTGATCCTTTTCTGTCCAAAATAGATAAAAATAAAAGGAAAAACACGAATCCTTATAAAAAACAAAGGAGAAGAAAACTTATGGGGTTTGTGTGAAAATATTATATAATCTATCTTAATGGATGTTTATTATAAAAAACATCAACTAAATATTAAACAACAACACCCAGCCTTATATTAGGTACCATGTTTATTTATATATGTTCTTAAGATCCAATATAATAAATGTAGATTTATGATACCTATATACAATAATTATTCATTCTTTACGATCAATATAAAATTACCTTAATTTAACATCTTGAAAATTTCTTCTATGATTAAGAAAAGTTCCTTTTTATTATAATAATTTATTAATTAATTTCAACAAATATAGAAAATTGAAAACCTATTCAAAAAGAATATTTCATATCGATAAATAATAATTATTACTACATGATATAATTTTTCATCGATATAGAAACTAATTAACATTTACCACCAAATGGTATACTCTATTGTATTAAAATCTTCTAGGAAGGTTACAACTAGAATAAAAATTATTCAATGTAAGAAAATTTTAGGAATATAATTGATATTATAAATGGTATTTTAAATATTTTTAATGAAGTAGAAAATGTTAATGTTTAGTTAAATATATATGATGTAATGATAAATGTGTTTGTTAGTGTATTTCTCCTATATTACTATTAAATTATCATTTGTCAATATGACCATGGTTAAAAATGAACATTAGGCATTAGGAAAAATTTTAATGTAGTTATTATAAAGTGAAAATTGTGATTAGTTTATATTATGAGTAATGATAATGGTTAATTTAACATCGAAGGGATAAATGGTCACATAAAACTAATGGGTCACTGAGAGATTATTTTGACTGATCCCATATGGAGATTTTGATAGAACATCATTACATGAATCGACTGCATGAGATGTTATTAGAAGGGGAGATCACCATGGGGTCAATTTTATCTTATCCACCCTATTAGAAAACATCATTGCATACCATACCCTTAGTTTTTATGTCATTAAAATAATGGGTCATGTATCTAGACCTTAGTTTCATAATATTATAATTTTCATTATATAAATTAAATAGTTATTTATTTAATTCAATGTTAATTATTATTTTATTTAATAATATATACAAATGAATATAAGATGAGTTTTATAAATATATATTTTTAGTTGAAATAAAAATAGAAATTTATTTTCAGAAAATTTAAACATATTTATAATTATGGTATTCAAAATAAAATTTATTTTCCTAAAATTCCATTTAAAAAATTAATCTTTTCATGATAAATGATAATTTTAATTTACAATGTCCTTGGGAATTTTTATAAGTGTTATAAAACTGACTATGTTGTAAAAAATATTATTTTTCAATGAAAATGTTTTATTAAATGTAAAAATTATCATATTGGAGAATTATTTTGATAAAATAAAATTAATTTAGAAATTTTCATGTTGGAATTGTTCTAGGGTGAAATTATGAGAATTTTGGAAAATAAATTTTTTAAATTTATAGTAAAAATTCTGGTTTTTCAATATTTTTTATAAGTACATATATTTGTAATAAATATTTTGTAGTTAATTAATCAAAATCCATGGACAATTTTATTTTAATAATATTATGAATTTTTATGGATTGAAATCATTTCATAACCATTAAATAAATTTCTTATTTCAAAAATGAAAATTATGAATATAAAAACATTATTTTGAAATATAATTTCCCATTTCCATAATATAATTAAAGAAAATATATCAGTTCTAGTGGATTGAATTATTATAAAACATGAAATATAGGTATAAAACCATCATAACAACCCATAGGAAAGATAATTTCTTTTCATGTTTAAAAACCTATAATTTTATATCCTATATAAATAAATTATTAAACAATTATGACTCCTTTTTTGTAAATACCTACCCATCACCCCATTAATCAACAATAATGATCACTTAATAACTATTGTATTCCAATTTACTGTCTCCAATTTCTCTATACAGTTTCTCCAAGGTCATATGGTTTTCCTATCCTATCATTTTGAAGTTAATTCCTATTGTAAGAGAAATATCATCTTCTTCTTTTCAATTAAATTACTTCTTTTTTAGTATGTATTTTATATATGGAATTATTATTTTTTATATTATTTTTTAGATCCCATTATTGTCAAAACAATTTTTTATCATTACGTGACTTTAGTTTTCTCATATTATTCCCTATCGTTAATCTAAGAAGTATACATATCATGATGCTGAAATATTTCATCAATTTATATCTTAAACAAGAAATATTTTATATATTAAATACCAATACCCCATGATTTCTATTTATTTTCACCAATATGTTAACTAATAATTTTTTTTATTTTCTTGTATTAAAAACATTAAATTTTTTGTGGGTAACAAATGAAGTCATACTCTTTTTTTGATGGATTTTTTATTTTATTAACCTTAAAATGAATGTTTTTCATCATTTCCTAAGGTGTTTTAATTAAATTGATTCTTATGTACTATCTATAATAAATGAATTCATACATATAAAGGGTGTTTCTAGATAGAAATCTAGTTCATTTGATAAAAAATTTATCTTTAAAGAAAACATGATTAATAATACCTTCATGAATAACATTTATAATTCTATTTTCTGAAACATTAGTGACAAACATTAGAGATTTTCTTTTTAATGTATCAATTTATGTGATAAATACATTTCTATATTATGCTTCTTGATCATTCAATTATTATTTTTCATCGTTTTCTTATTATTATTCGATAGTGTTTGTCTCTTGGTCACATGTAAAATAATTACTTTTATATTACCTTACTTGTATTTATGGTCATGAATTCTTTTTAATGTGTGAACCTATAATATGGGATGTGGTAAATAAAACCCAGGATAAATCTATTAATAATACTTTTAACTAGATTCTAAGCAATTTTTTATTTCATATATTGAATCCCTCATTTATTTGTATTCAAAAATAAAAATATCATCTGGGTTATTAAATATTGTACAATATAATAAATTTTTTATGTATTTAAAATTTAGGATTCCATAGATTGTATCCAGTGTATGGTTAGTTATTTTTTGAAATAAGATCTAGAAACTAATTTTTATAACCATGTATATACATACATACATACATACATACATACATATCTAAATATAGAAAAAAATACTATAATATTGGTGATTTATATTGAATGTGTATTATATGCAATGAAATTTATATCCAGATACTAAAAGTAGATGTAGATCTAGAAAAGTTTTCCCTTAGGGTAATGATCCAGAAAAGGGTTCATTGGGTTTGAACATGATCTTCACCAAGTACATGACATGGAGGCCTTGCTTCACACCTATTTTCAACTACCATTTGATTTTTTTGGTTAACCACATGGTTTTTGTGAATAGTTATAAAGTACATAAATAAAATATAATTTTATAAGATGAGGTGGAGGAATAAAATATTTTAGGCATGTTGTTGTATGTTATAAAATCCACTAATAATTAATTTTTTCATAAAATTAAATTGTATCTCATTATGAATTTATCCTTATAAAAAATGGTAGAAAATAGAAGGAACAATGTATATAATCAATAAAATAGACAGTTCTACAATATTTCTCATTATGTGATTGAATATGATCTGGAAATAATAACGTAAATGAAAAATTAATTTAATCAAGTCATGAATAACACCCTAAAAAATGTGGAGTCCCTAGATTCACTATAGATGGAACAAATTATAGTTGAATCATTTATACATTAATGACCAAGAATTATTAGTGTAACCTTTGATCCATTGATTTATGATCAGTGGATCAATATTATATAAAAAAAATTACTAAATTATTATTACCAACATAATGTTATGTTGGTTGTATATCTCTTAGTGGGATAAATATATATGTAATGAAAACTGCTCTAGATCACAAAATCAATGGATGGGGTATAATAAATACAATGGGAATACATCATAAAAGTATTATTTAGAAATTATTTTCCATGTAACCTTTCAAACCAAGATGGCGAGTGAATTCCTTAAGTTGAGGTGATGGGAAAAATAATTAGTGGGGATTTAGGAGATGAAATTTAGAGGTCATGTTTTATAAACATCAATATTTTTCATCAATTATGATAGTAATATTGATTTAATTTTAAGAGGACTGAGACCCCTTCAATATAAAGCATTGAAAATATGAGACTTTGGGATTTATGAAGAGATCGTATAATGTGCTATAGAATTTTAAATGGAGTTCAGATATTCAAAATGGAAACCTCAAAATAAGGAAATGAATATAAGTATATAGATTTTATTTATAAGATTCTAAATGGTAACAAATTAAAACAACCTACGATCATCAAATATGGGAAGAATAATTTGAGGAATTTATTGAAAGGAAATGGAAATAACTGTAAGTGATAATGATAGGGACATATAACTATAAGATATCATGAAAATTTTAATCCTAGTGATCTATATGATAATGGATAAGTTTATATAGTAAACGAATAACCTAACGTTTAGTTATTATTTTTTTTAAATCATGGACATTTCTCTAATAAATTCCCAAATAAGAAGATAGTAGAGATAAAATGTCGTCATCCTCATAATAGTTCACTTAAGTAAGGTCTGGCTTTTGAAATAACCAAAACTAATTTCAATGCTCCAAATAATTATTTTGAAGGTGAACTCATCATAAACTCAAATATAGAAAGTATATTGTTTTGTAATAGTTACATGAAATATTTTATTTCATTACTTTTTTAAATTAAATTCATGTTATGCCTTTAATTTACAGTGGTATTTTTATCTGTTAAAACCCCATGAGAAAATATTCAACCATCAAAGATATATAGGGATATCCATTTTGACATCGGTGACATAAAATTCCCCAAAAACCGGGTGATCATTCCAATGGTTGAATATGAAATAATACTCATAAAGGATATGTTGTAAATTTATAATAATAATATAAAATACATAAACAAGGATATTTCTATTATCATAATGAGATGACCAGTAGTAATCTTCAAATGAGATATTTCCTAGCCCATGTCTTTCCAATATCCATTTCTTATTTCCTTACATGTGTAGATAGATTGTGAATAAGGTGAAAAAATAGAATATTTAATTATTTGAATGTACCATGTTTTTGGAATACATTGATGTATTTTTTAAAGTGTTACTTTTACCTCCCACAAATATAGAGGTGAAGTCACCCATTGAACTCATTCTTTGATCTATATAAATATAGAACAACCCATAAAGAATGAATTATGATGATTTAGAATAATTGAAGAAGAGATATCCAAACCTATTGGATATAGTTGTATTTAACCAAGAGTGTATCCATTGAGATAACATGTTCTCTTTGTAAAATATAAATATATATCGATAAAACTATACATTGACTATTGAGTGAATAATTATATCATAGTAATGAGAAAATAACATATCGTGGTGATTAATGATTTCTTCGAACAACTTTGAGGGGCTTAATCTTCACAAATATTAACCTTAAATTAGGTAATCATTAGTTGAGGGTTAATAGTGAATATATAAAAAACACAACAGTTGGAAAAATATATAGGAAATATGATTTTTTTTGTTATTCCATTTTCCTTAACTAATGGCCCTTCCATATTTAATGATTTGATGAAAATAGTCTTTAATAAAAAACATGAAATTTATTTGGTGGTATTTAATGATTATAATATAATAAATTAAAAATCATTATTGGAGAATGAGTATCATATAAGGGTCATAGTACATAATCAATGAAATGAAAAAAAAATCCAAAATTATGAAAAAAATTATTACTATATGAAAATGGATACATTCATTGAGATCATTATAACTAGTAACAGAATCTCAAATAATCCTATTGAGAAAAAGGTTTTAGGGGAGTTACCTTATCCTATAAAAGAAACTAAGAATCATTATTTCCATGATTTAGAATAATATTAATAATTGTTCATTCAGGACATTTAACTTTTTTAATCCACTTATCATTTAAACTACAAATCAAGTTACATTTATCATGACATCATATCATGATTAATATTTCCAGGAATAGATTAAAGGGTTGTATAGTGCACATTTTCTAACCACACCCCCTTTCGAAGAAGGATTTATTTTCTATTGTGATGCACATCTAAAATGGAATGGATGTTTAGTCATGAATAATAATAAGGTAATAACATATTCATGTCAACATTTAATGTCTCCAGAGAAGAACTGTTATACACATGACTTGCATTTAGCTAAAATAATTTTTTCATTCAAGATATAAGGGAACTACTATTATGGGGATAAGTGTAATATTTTCATAGAACTCCAATGTTTAATGTATATATTCACATTAATGGAAAATAAAATGATACAATGTATATTTTTGTATCTTCTTAAACACGATGATTTTTCAATTCATTATTACCATTGACGAGAAACCAAAATCATAGATGTATTGAGTAGGAATGTTCCTAGTGTCATTTTAACGATGAGGAATAAAGTGGATCCATTGATTAAGGATATAATAATGTTTGAAATGTTATAATAAGTGAAGGGACATCACCATTCATATACAATAAAATTTTTGAAGCTTAATTACTAGAGATGATTAAGAATGCTCCAAGATATTTTCCTTTGATGAGAAATAATATAGGAGCTATACAAATATGATTTTCTGAAATTAAAAATTTATCTATAGGGAATATTAAAATTTCTTACAATGTTTTATATTCCATCTATTCCAATGATACATATTGAGATGATGGATGTATATCAAATCTATACATTTTCTATACATTTCAGAAGTACTAAATTGCGTAGGGTCATTTGTGATAATTATTGGTGGTATAATATGAAAAGAGAAATTTAAGATTAAATAATATGGTACATGGTGTATAGAAAATAATAGGTGTATTTACAACTTCTATTGCGGTCTTACAACCACTACACATGTCTATATAGATGTGGGACCATATCCATATGGTAATTTTCACCAATCATCCTATGATATCCAATAGAGACAATACTATATGACTAATAGTCCAGATATTTTAATATTTTTCCAAATTGTTTTCAATTTATGAAATTTACACCTTGAAAACATAGGTTAAATCTATATTCAAGAAGTAGTGAGACTCTATGGAGTTCATCGATCGATTATTTTTTATTAAGATTCATGATTTTGTTCTATTTTCTAAAGGACACATTAAAAGGCTATGGATAATGATGTATATCCATGCATAATATAACATATTCAAAAAGAAAGGTAGTTTTAGAGGCTAACTCCAAAATTATAAGACATTAAATGTTCTATTTCATTGGATTTTTAATTAAGTTGGAACAACATATTCCACATGTTGTATTCTCCTAAAATAATAGTTTCCAATCATGTATTATAATATGACCTTTTTAATATCTCTATGTAATAATGTGTATAACTGCAATATGTTTTGATGATGTTAGAGAGGGGAAAAAATTAGATCATACATTGTAATGGATACTATAGAGAAGTTCCAAATGATACAAAAACACATCAAGTTGTTAGAGATTCAATTAATGGTTATTATAAAAAATGAATGAAGAAAATAAAAAATCAAATTGGGTGTTAGGATATTATCATGAAATCAAAATATTAATGAGTAATAGGATTTGTAATGATGGGGAATCTATGTCCAATGAACATTAGACTATTTTATATTTTGTATTGTATTGGGCTTGTATCTTCTTGATTAGAACTTCTTAAAAATATTTACAATTTACCTGATTTATTTCACGTTCCTCTATTAATAAATTATATTCCTTAACCAACAGATATACTATATATTTATGGTGTAAAATTGGTACATTACAATCCTTATAAAGATTTAAAAATCCTGATTTTTTATAGAAGTAAAAAGTGTTGGGGAATTATACCATATGAAATGTGGAATTATTATTGAGGAATCACATGTTTGAAGAATCTAAATGGGATCATTGATGAATAAATTATGTAAAAATAACACCATTTTTTTTTGGAAGAGTAAAATTTAAAGAAAATATTTCATAGGGTGGGGAGAATATAAAGGTTTGAAAATCCATTCAAAAATTAATAATATAATATTTTCATAATGGTCATTTAATTAATTTTCATAATTGATTTACATATAAAAACTATTACAAAAATAATTACCAATCATTTAGTAATATCAATGATATTTCTAATACTAGTATAGGGTTTTAGAAACCAATGAATAGTGATCGAAATATCTATAATCAATAATATTGATCTTTTATAGTATGAGTACACCCACAAAAAATATATTAAATGAAAAAGTAAATATTAGGAATATAATTAACATTATCAACAGAATTATAAAAACATCATGGAACGAATCATTAAATGATTTTTTTGTAAAATATATATGATTTAATCATAATATTATAATAAAGATATGACTTTTACTTTAATGTTATACCACATTTGGTAAATATGTTCGTTGGTGGTAATGACCACTGGGCATTCAGACAATTGGTAACTCTGCATTTATACAATGAAAATTAGGATTAGTTTACATTAATGGTAGTTATGAGGGTTAATTGAATATATGAGGTACAAAAAATTTTCAAAACACTATAAGTTTATTATATTTAAAGCTCATCAATTGAAATTTTAGAGGGTGTTATCATCATTGGGGTTCACTATCAATGAATCTCATGTAGTGCTTTGACATGAAATGATAGAGCAGAATTGGCCATGTGAGATGTTCATGTTAGTGGTTATCACTATGAGGTTGATATTAGTAGATCCCCCAAATAAAACTAACCCCTTCTCACTTTCAACCCATTGGGTGTATTCCAATGTAATAATGGGTTTTTATGTACACAATTGTATGATAAAAGTTTAATTAATTTTTTATAAATTATATAGTTATTTTTGTCAGTTAGATGATCATTCCATGTTTATTTAATAAAATTCCCATTATTTTAAAAAGAATTTGATAATTTAATTTTATTAATAAAAATAAAACTTAATTTTATTCTCATATTTATATATAACCTTTTATAATTAATTCATTCTAAATTACATCAATTTTCCTAGAATTGTCTAATAAAAAATATTATATAAATTTAAATGTTAATATTATTATATAATATCATTGTAAATGTTTATAAGTGTCATAAATCATAAAATATAGAAAAAAATGTTATTTTGTAATGAATAATGGTTTTTAAATAAATTTATCATTTTCATATTAAGATAACTATTATGATTAAATTAATATTATATTTGATATTGGAATGTTGAAATTAGGTAGGGTGACTATTTGAAATATTTCTAAAATAATTTATTTTTCCTTGAATTTTTAAAGTATGGTTTTGTGTTTTAGGTATGATTATGAATTCAAATATACGAAACGATGATATAATAATTATATAAATAGAAATACTACAAAAATATATTTCATTTTTAAATAAAAATTTTATTATTTTTTAAATCAATTTCCAAAACAAAAAAATGAATTTCCAATGTCTAAAATTAAAATAATAATTTTTAAAACATAATTTTCTAGAAAATATAATATTCCATTTATAAAAAATATTAGATAATATATTTTTTCTAATATATATTATATTATTATTAAACACAGCTTAAATTCATAAAATAATGAGAAAACTAATGGCTTGGAAAATTCTTAGTCATCGTCAAAAAAATTAATTTCCCTGAACATTATCTTGAAATTATTAAACCATTCCTGAACATTTAGTAAAAAATTCCCACACATTAGAAAATTCCTCTACATTAAATATCCATTTAACACAAAAAATATCCCCTCCCATTTTAATGTCCTACAAAGGTGTCTCTATGATCTAAATCATTCCTTTTATAGACCCTTGGAAGTTACATACCAAGGTAAGAGAACTCTCCTATTATTCTTTTTTATTAAGGTATCTATTTTGTGGGGATGTAATTTAAATATTTAAGTACACTCTTTTAATGAAAATTTTATTATCCCGTTACATCATAAATTCTATTTTCTCTTTATGTTGCCTTAATTCCATCTCATTATGCCCCTTACCTAATTCACATTGAATACCCATCAAGTTGTTGAATTATTTGTTGAATTACTCAATTTTACAAAAAATATGGGATGCTGTGAATACCCAAAAATATTGGTTTTCAATTGGTGATCATATAGTGGTAAATTTATTAGTCAATTATTATGGGTTTCCATGAATGAAACCCAAAATCCTTTTTTATGGTTTAAAAATAATATTATTCAAATGTCTTAAAGAATTTTATAATTTAATTATTTTTTCCTATAATCTATTCATTATTTATTATTACTTATAAATGAAAATTTTTATAGTATATTTGGAACAAATCAAATGAGATATATAAATGAGGTTCCCATATAGTCCTCTTTTTAATTGGGTAATAAAATAATAACTAGAGAGGAAATGTTTTGATAACTAGTAAATAACATTTTTAGTTATGTTTGATGACACCTCAATGAAAGAATATGAGTTTATCAATATTACATTTTAAAAAAATTCCATTTTTTGTATCATTTTCGCATCATTATGTGTCTCTTTAATGTCATTTGGTTATGCGTTACTATTTTACATCATGATCACATGGTTAATATTTTTTTATTATAACCTTACTGTACATTATACTCACCACATTAATTTAATGTATTTACAAATGATATGAGATATAGTAAAAGTATACTAGGATAAATTTATGATGAAACCATTAATTATTATTAGAAGGATGTTTATGGCTTTCATGGGCCATGATCCTAATTTCCATAAAATTAACATCAAAATATCCTTCGTGTTAGTAAATATTTAATCATATTATTAAATGTTTTATATATAAAAATACTAGAATAAATAGTAGCTATCATAAGTTGGATTAGTAATTTTTTGAAATTTGGATGATAAAATTCATTGTAATAACCACATGAATGAGTGTAAATATAAAAAAATAAATCTTAAATTTTTGGGATGTTGATAGATACTTGTTTTACAGAAATTAATTTCCTTTAAAGATACAACAGGTGGATGTGGATCATGAACAATATTTACAAGATATAATTATTCAAAGAATGGAAAATGGAATATTTAATATATCATCACATTGTATAAGATAAGTAGGGCATATTCCAGGCCTAGTTTAATAGTCCCAGGGGATATTTCTCGTTAATCACAATATTTTTTTGAAAAATTATGAAATTCACATAGAAAAATTAATTATAATTAGATAATAATAAATAATTAACTAGACAGAAAACATTGTTTTGGTATATAGTATAATATTATAATTAAATTTTTTCTAGTATATTCAAATTTATTACAATGGATTTCTACTATTATAAAATTGGTAGGAAATTGGAGGACTGGTCTAAATATTTTTTGCAGTGGACATTTGAACCATATATATCATACTATATTGAAAGATAGTATTGAAAACATTATGATTAAAATAAAATCTATTATATCATGTGATGAATAATAACTTAAACCTTTGGTCATGTAATCATCATTATAAATGGTACTATTGGAAATTGGATCCTTTGCACATCAATGGACAATTATTTATAGAGGAAATTCTGATAAACTGATCTCCAAATATATGTTCAATATTATAATAAATATTTTCTCTATGCTCTATTATGATGATCAAGATGAAGTATTTTCCCTATACCCTATGATAAAATACATAGAAGGAAATAATTGAGTTTAAATAATGGTAAACTAAATTTCTGGGGAATTTTGAGATGAACATTAGAAGGCTTGTGTGAAATACTTCAACCATTATTATCGATTTTCTGGGAAATATTGACCAATTCTTGGGATGATTGAGACCCTATCTATCGAAATCATTTGTAAAATGATTTTTTTGGAGATATGAAGTGATAGTATAATGTTATATCTATGATGAAATAGAGTTAAGATATTCCTTGTGGAATAATGGAAATAATAACTATAGAATAAGTGTGAAGGCTCATTTTGTAATGAATTTAGAAGTGATTCATGTAAAACAAAACATGTATAAAATTCATGAGATGAATAATTTGGGGAATGGACTATAAAGAAGTATAATGTGATAAAATATTGGAAGATATATCCATGTATCTTTAAAATATCATATAGGTATTATGCCTAATAAGTTGAACACATGTAAAAAAGAGAAAATATAGCAATAAAACACTATTATGGAACACTTTCTCTGTAGAGAGCACAAGAAGTTCACTAATAAATGTCAAATTATGGCAATATTAAATAGAATCTACCATCGACCCCACACAAGGCCACAATAGTAAGTAAATGATTTCAAAATCATAATAGTTGAATTCAAGGAACAATATTACATTTTTTCTAGGTACACTCAGAAAATACTCAAATCTATAATGTACATTGTTTCTATATCTATTCATTATTTTGTGTTGTTAACATATGTAAAAATAAAAATCATTATCCATAAACTACTATTTTTAGTATTTTTATTTATAACCAGTAGGGGAACTAATGATAAATCAATTATATATAGAGATTTCCCTATTTACATTGGTGTGTGAAATCTCTCGACAAATCTATAGAGGTCATTCTATAGAGGAATTTTACACAATAGATTGCATATAATGGTTGATAATGTATACTTTTTATGAAAAATAATTTATAAAATGATATTTCTTTTCTCTTAATGGTAACACCCACAGTTATCTTCAAAGTGGAGATATCCCATCCTATATATTACCAAGAACTACCTATTATTCCATTATTTATATAAATGATTGCTGATGATGTAAAAAATAATATATATAGAATGGAGATATATGCATTGTTATTCAATAAATTTAAATATTTCCTAAAGAGATACATGGATCTCCCTGCGATAGAGTATAAGAGTTCTTAGTTGAACTCATATCGAGGTCAATGCTAATATTGAATACCCCATATAGAATATAATACGTGTATTTAGTTGAATTTAACATGAAAGAACATCGAATATTAGAAAAAAATTATTCAACAAACTGTGTCACATTGGAGAGAACCTATTATATTTTTAGAAAAATATTTATCGATCAATGTGGATATAATTTGACTATATATAGTTTAATGGGATTTTATAAGATAAAAAACCCTCTCCCAGTGATTGATTATTTGTTCGAACAACATTAAGGGTATCTATTAATTTATAATATTGACTGATGATCATGGTACCATTAGTTGAAGGTAAATAATGATGATATCCCAAAGGATTAAATGACAAAAATATATTGTAATTATGACTTCATTTCTATGCACTTGGGCATGACTTATTATCTAGTCATATATATGCTTTTTCTAAATAGATCATTTCTGGGATACATTGAAATTTTTAAGGTGTTATATATTGATGATATTATGATATATAAAAAAATTTCATGAGGATCATGTGGATCATATTAGAAGGTTTGATGAAATATAGTAGGTATGTTAAATTAAATAAATTTGATTTTTCATTAAAAATTTAAATTTTTTGCGTGCATTGAAACTAGGGAAGAAATCATAGTTGATCCTTACAAGAAAAAGGATTTAGAGTAGTGGCATCATTCTACAATAATGACTGATATTCATAGTTTCATTTATTTAGAAACATATTATAATATTCTCGGTAAAAAAATTCACTTATTAATAATCTATTGATAATATTAACTAAAATATGCGTTAATTTTATTTTCACAATGGAGTGTGAAAATGATTCCAATAACTGATCAATGGGTTTCTTATTGGCCGTGATAACACTACCCTTAGTCATGGAAGAATGTTTTTCAATATTGATACATATATTTATGAGAAAGTATATTTTTCACATGAAAAATGACAAAGTTATCACTTACATAACAAAATAGTAAAATCCTCAAGAGAAGAAATATCCTACTCATGAGGTGGAGTTTGATTCAACAATTATTTATTTGAAGATATGTAAAATCATCCTTAAAGAAAAAAAGTGTGGTGTATACAAAGAATAAAAAAGATTAAAGTACATATTAGTAGAAATGGATTTAAAAATAAGACAAAATATATGGTTTAGGCTCCATAAAAACTACGATTATTCAATTCATTATCACTCTATATGAGAAAACACAGTCATAGATGCATTGAGTACAAAATATCCTCATTTTCTTGAAATAATTATATTTAATAAAGATACATTGATCAAGGACCTAGTAATAGTGTACATGGGAATCATAAGGTAAGGGAAAACATAATTCATTGTCCAAATTTTTTCTCAACTTCCATTAATATAGATGATCAATAAATCTTTAATAGATGATCCTTTTATAGAAAAGAAGATAGGGGCAGTATAAAATTAGATGTTTCTAAATTTCAAAATTAATCATAAAGGTAAACTAAAATTTATTACATGGATATGAAATACATATATTCCAAATAAAAAGAACTATCCAATGAATAATTCTGATAACTCTACATTATTTATACATCTCAGAAGTAGAATAATGTAATTGGACATTCTTTCTCAATGTGGGTATGATCATATAAAAAAGGGATATCTTTAATTACAATACAATTTTGTGATATATATAGTATTTTGTAAAAAATGTGATCATTACAGTACAACTGTTACATAAATATTACATTTCCATTGGTTAACTTGATCATTGTTCAAAATAAAATTAAAAAATTATGAATATTGTTAATTAAGAAATTATAAATTGAAGATTATTATTAGTTTATATTTATGGAAAAGTTAAGGGTTAATTTAATGTAGAATGATGAAATAATGGAAAAAAACGGTTGAATTCTTCCTTTTGAATACCATTTATAAGAATTAGGGGGGGTGGTAGTGTCATAAGGGTTTTGAAATGACCAAACCCAAGATGAGTATCAAAATGTATGTCCTGAGTTGAGTTGATAGTGGGATATGTTCAGGTTAGTGTAGATCACCACTAGGTCAATGTTAGTTTATCCACCCAATGAAACTAAAACTATGGCACACCATAATCTTATAGTGTATGTTGGGGTAATAAAGTGGTTGTGTATCTAGACATCAGAAACTTAAAATTGTAATTTACGTCATATAAATGAAAATTTTCTTTCATGAATTCCATGTTCATTATAATTTTATTTAATAAATTACAAAAAAAATACTATATAATTTTGATAAATATTTATTTGAATGAAAATAAATCATATTTTTATGTTCAGAAAATATGCGCACACTTTTAAAATGTTCATATTAATAGTTTTTATTGATAATATAATCATTTTATATGAAATTTCTTGCAAATATTAGGATACGGTAAAATGTTTGAAATTCCCTAAAATAAATTATTTTTTTGTGAATAGAAAAACTGATTTTTCCATATGTTTTATGTCATCATATATATGTAATTAAGAAAAAATATTTAATTAAATAGAACCCATGATAAAAAATATTTAATTTTATTAATATTATGTATTTAAATATATTTAATTCAAGTTTTAAAACAACATATGACTCTCCAAAATCAAAAATAAATCTTATGATTTATAAAACTATATTAGTAAAAAATTAATTTCCCTTATCCACAATGATATTAAAAAAATTAAATTTCTTCTCTAATGGGTAAAAATCATAAGAAATCAATTAAATGTCTAAAAAAATGAGAAAAATACATGGGTAATATTACTATTTTCATTTTCCACAACCTATAATTTATTGACCTATATTTAAAAATTATTAAACATTTAATCCTATATTACAATAGAACCACACTCACCATCCATTCCTATATAATAAAAATATCGACAGAATAAATTCTACTAATTTTCCACCTCTAAATTCCATCCATTTAGTCTCCATGGTCCAATGGTATCATTATTTATTATCAAAAAACTTACTTCCCATAATAGGGGAATAATCTTCCTCTTCATTTCGATTTATGTAAATAATTTGTTGTACGTCCATTAAATATTGAAATAAATTATCTTAAAAAACATTATATTATACAATTAAATCCATAATATTTTTTATTAATGGGAGGAATTTGTTCCCTCTTTTTATTCAATTTCCTCAAACCATTTTGTAAACCAATCATGTTGTAAAAATATTTCATTAATTTAAATATTTTTCACTAAGTATTTTATATTTTTAATACCCAATCCTCTTTGTTTTTCATTGTTATTAACATAGATATAAAATTTATTTATTGGTTAAGGATTTTGAGGTATGAGAACATGATTTAATTAATGAGGGATAAAATTATGTAATTGTCATGTATTTAATAATGTTGGAATTAAATTCTTTTTACATGAATCCCCTTCACTATTTCCCATAGTTTATTATTTAAATGTTTTTATATGTTCTATGTGGAACACATGAAATAATATATAACATGGAAACAAGCTGATATTACTCTAGTACATTGGCAAAAAATTAATTTATATAGAAAACATCTTAAATTTTTTTGAATAAAAATAGTAATTATTTTTTATAAGTAATTTGAATTAGATCTTCATGATATGCTTTTGAATTCCCCATTTGTTTGGTTGTATCAACAATCCATGTTATATTTCATTTTTATTCTATTAGGATATGTGTCACAATACATAAATAATTCATTATTGTAATTTCTCATGAACACATGATAAATATTTGCTTTTAATATATTTCTTGGATTTATAATCACCCTTTCATTTATTATATTCCCCCATGATACTAGATGTAGTAAAAGAAACCTCAGATGAATCATTAAGGATGACTTGAAATTGTATTAGAAGTAATTTTTTGTTTTTCATGTATTATATTTCTTACTTCCATGCAACTAATCCTAAAAAATATAATATTCAATATAAATATTATAACTTTTATTTTATTAAAAGGTGGGATTCCATAGGATTAATTTCCAATTACTCATTTATTATTAATTTTCCTTTAAAATCATCATTTGGGAGAATTCATGTCTATTTTCCATGCATAATTTTGTTCATAAATTCCTTTAGTTGAACCATTGATGTGGATTAATAAACTACAGAATCATAATCTTCTTATAAATATTATATTTATTAAATATACTAACTTTTATAATGAGTCACATGATTTATTGATGAAAAATGAATTATATCACATTGTGGATATGGTTAGTCTTTATGTATGCACGGGTAATGATTTCACTTTTAAATGAATAGAATGAAAGAAATATAATAATAAAATACCCTTCCTGAATCCAAATAATATCATAAATTTCAAATATATTCATCAAATCTATCTATATATGGAGAAAATTTAAAATGATTCATGTCTCTTTGGGGAGGTGTTAGTGTGGAAATATGTGTGAATGATGTTATCATTACTTATAAGACGTGAAGGAAATAAAAATAATAAATTAAATTAATGTAATAAAATATGAATAGTTTTAAGATACTAAAACAATCTTTTTAATTTTTGTATATAATATTTGGAGGATGTTTAAGGCAACTGAAAATTAAAAGGACTAGTAAGAACATATAACCCATCATTAGGTATCATCAATTGAAAATCACATTAATGCTTCTTAAATGAGTCTTTTGAGATGAAAAAAACATCACGGTCTTCAATAAGGAAATAGGGATAGTATTTAGGTAGATTTCTATTTGGATAAAGGTTTTAATGTTGTATAGATGAGTGGGGAGGAAATTCTAGAATATATGTGAGTGGAGTGGAACAATTGTAATTCTTAAAAATGATCAAATATAATAATATCAATCTCAAGAGAATGGAGCTCCAAATTGGATCATGATAGATTATATAATGATACAGTATTGCAATAATTTTATATAGCATGAATTAGAAATCTTTTAGATCATTTGGACTTTATCCATTTAGTTATTCCCTCATTCAGCATTTCATCTTTTACCTTGGTAATTATTTTTCACCTCAGTTACTGTTTATAATGATTAAAATTTAATGTAGATATATTACCAATTTTGAACATCATGGTTTCAAATGTTTAAATTATTTGTCACATTCTATTTTATTTTTTTTATGAAATTTAATTTTAAAATATTTTACCAATATGCAATGCAACCATTTTTATTAAAATTTGTTTTTAATATTAAAATATAATTTAGTCACCTTCCATGCCAAGTAATGACCCATACATGTGTGTTAATTTTTTTATCAATTTATTATCAATAAATTTCATTAAAATATTTGACCAATTGTATTTATGTTAATTTTTTAAGAGAAAAATACTTTTTGAGCATAAAATAATTTTTTTTAGAAAAAAACCAACTCTTTCTAATTTCAAATTCTTTTATTTTAATTAATTAAAAAATTAATAAACAATGATTCAATTCTCAACCTTCATGAAAAATATGAATTAGTAACATTTTTATTCATATTCATACCTTGTAATCTAATGTCTGGGACATAATTAAGACATTTAATAATAATATTCCAACAGTAGTTCATAATTCATGTAAACTCATGGTTGTGTATAAAGAATGTTTCTAAAGTAAATAACATATATAAAGAGAAATATTTCATTAAAATTTAGGGTTTTGTAAGAAATTGGGTTTTTAGAACGGGCCAAAATCCTAACCCTATTTGAATTTTAGTCTTGTGCCTAATAAAACTAGAGAGACTAGGTAGTTTCTAGAAATTTCCAGACTACACGCCATGTACTCTATAGTACACACCTTGTATAGGTTAGGCGAGTGTAAGTCGTGTGCTCGCTGATTTGTAACACCCCTAGATTTTATGAGAAATATTATTTTTAATTAAATTGATGTCTTGTTTTGTACGCTACACCAAGATTAGCTTGCGCTATATGATGCATCGTATTATCTTGTAGTATACGAAAACATTATTCTTGGTTTTTGTTTCACGCAAGAGTGACCTTCCACGATGGCATGTGTTGTACGCAATATTGAGTTTCACTTAACAATAATATATTGTACATATATTATTATTAACTAAGCATTATATATATTATTAACCAAAATATTAATTTTATAACTATATCATTCATCATACTCATATTCTAGAACATGGTATGAGAAAAAAATAATTTTTTCTGGTAGAATAAGTATTTTTCAAAAAATGCCAATTTGCCGCCATTTGATGGCACATCCATTTTAAATCTAAATTTTGAAAAGTTTATAAGTTCAATTTTACAAAATATACATCATATTTTGAATCTGGATATGAAAAATTTACACTGAATATAGTTTTGATATATTTCTAACAGAGTTCTTAATTTGATGAATAGTAAAAACATGTTAAATTTTACTTAAAAACAACTTTTTTTATCAAGATAATTTATATGGTTAAATTATAATAGTAAATGGTTTTAAAGTTTAAATATAATATATTTTAACCAATCAATATAATTTATGTCATTGTCATCAATTTTACATTGAATTCATAGGTAAAAACATTTTAGTCTTTTGCACTGTTTTAACTTTTAAAACCTGTTTTCTCAACAGTGGGATTAATTTAAATTTAAATACTGCAACTTATGTGTTTTGAATTTGGAAAAATGGATTCCATATTTGGAATCTTTAGGTACATATTATGTTAATATGATACTATTTATTTTTAGCCATTATGAATATTAACTATGGTAAATTTTATTTACAACAGTTAAAGGTAAATCAGGTAATTAACGGTAAAAATAATAATATAAAATTTATCTAACACTTTTCTTAATATAATTGGACGATTATATTTCTCGCTAAAACATACTTCGGTCGAAATGGGATCTATTGGAACCCACTTGGATGTGATTAAGACCATTAATTTATTTTATTTATAGAAAGTGAAATATGTCTCACTCAAACTTTAATAATTAATGTATTTTTAATAAATGGTTATATAGAATATAAATTCTATTATAAATACTCATTTGAAATATAAAATGTTTTTCTTTATTATGGTAATTTCTTTTTAATTTTTAATTAATATTTAATTACCTAAATATCTTATACATTAATGATGCAGAAATTATTTATTTACTGAAAAATCAATAGTATAGTTTTTATTAAAATTCAAATACCCAAAAAATGGACCAGAAACTTGACCAAAATTTCTTGGTCGAGTATATATATACCCTAGGAATAATAGGGTCTACTTTTGGACAATTTGGAGCCTTATAAAACAGATTATGACATTTATATTATTTTAATTTAAATGATGTCAAGGTTGTCACCTTCATACTTTATTAAGATAAAATTTTAAAATTTTGATGTTTTAGAAGATAAATTGGACTCAAATTATTATTATGAATTCTATTTTATTTATATTTGTCTTTTATTTTATTTTTAATTTTTATGAAAAAAAAGTATATTAAATAATTATACAAAATCTTGTTGTAATTATTTTATTAAGAGGAATATCCAATAAATGGTATTAAAAATATTACAATAAATATTATATGAAGTAATTAATGTGATAAAATAATTTTATAGATGGTTATGACATGTTAGGAATTTATTAAATATTTTATTTCGAATATATCTTCTATTTGAATTTTATTTAAATTCAAATAATTGAATAGTGTCAAAATTGACACTATTGATATTTTATAAAAATTACATATTATTAAATTGTTAAAAAATCACAAAAATTTTTAAAAATTATAAATTGAAATTTATATGGTCTAAAATTTTATAAAGTATCCAATTATGAACAATTCACAACACATAAGTAAGTATTTATATCCATTTCATATTTATAACATTATTACCACATATAAAATTACATAGCTTAAATAAGGATAAATCAAAATGACAAGGTTTAAAATAAACTCAAAAAATGTCTAAATTTTATTAGATCATTATATTACTACCATATATTATCTCATATCCTAATTTGAGTCACTTTTGAAGTTTTTATGTGGGTTTTGAGTTTATTATAAATTAATATTTTTGAGGATTCCAAAAGTGCCATTTTCCTCTCCTATATAAGGGCACCTCCTCCGTCCCCTCTTAACAACATTTTGAGTGTTAATTCTCATCCAAAACCATTATATTTCTCTTATCCACTTACATATAAACATAATCAAGGTCATGGTATTCTACAAAGACCAACTTTAGTGCCCTAATATGATGTTTAAAAGAGGCGCGTCGAAGAAGAGGTAAAACCCTTTACTGCTTCTTTCAAATTTATTTCTTTTTCTACATAATATTCTTTAATTGTTTCATTATAAAGTAATAAAATATGTATCACTAATATATTTATATGTTATTATAAATATGAAACAACCCTATTTCACCTTATATCCATCCTACGGAATATGAAATTACTGTGCGTGCGTATGTACAGAATACTGTATCCACGCCGTGGTGTAATATTTTTTCTACCACCACCTTGCATGGATGTGTATAATAGTGTGAATAATTACTATATATGATTATTATAACATGATTATAATTCCGAGATATTCTATCATCCAGTCCAATACCATTTAATAATTATGGGAACGACATCGTCGCTCGTGCGTACGTACGGTTTGCCGTCCACATAGTGTGATGGGATTCGTTCTACATTATATTCATTAAACCATGATTATATAAACTAATTTAATGAATAAATATGATATATATTATACTAATACGATTCTGTAAATGATGTACCTATAACCTAAAAATATGAATAAGAATTTATTCGACAAAACACACATAAGAACATAAAGCAATGAACAACTGAATAACAGGTAGCAATGAAATATTACTAATAAGAAGATGGGAATATGACCATATATGATACCATAATAATTAATATGAATTTGGAATAAGTCAATGATATTATTTAAATCATTATACAGGATGTTTAGATACGTACAATGGATATCGAACCTAAGGTAAAGGGAAATCTCACTATCTCATTTTTATCCTTGATTGTTTCTACGTCAGAATTTATAGGGGCATATTTATCATGAACATCCATGTTTACTCAATTTATAATTTTATTTCTATTTGCCTACATTTTTTTAAATCTAATTTTACATATTGGTGAATTTTTAATAAAATATATGAAAGGAATATTTTTTCATTTTAAGTATGAGATACTTATTGACTTTTCCGGCAAAACATTGAGAATAATATTTAGTTTTAACTTATACGACTTGAATGGATTTGTATGATTTCATATAACATTATTTACTTGAATAATCCTTTAGAAGTTTTCATGTTTATATTCAATTAACTTCTTTTAGTTTAAAATTTTATGACATGTTGAGAAAGGAAAAAAAACTCTGAAGAAGAAAGGATATTTTCCTCCGGAATGGAGTTCAAGTGTTTTATCAAAATTATTTTACATCTAAGATAATATAATTTTCTCTTTATATCTATATTATTACATTGATTTTATTATGTTATCATTGAATTATATTTATGAATTTGTTTTATCTTATATGGATTATGTTATGATGGCATGATGTTTAAGAATCCCATTTTTATTACATGAGTAATGATATGATGTATGACTTATGATTTTATGGCACACATAAGTATGGTTTCAATATGAGATTGGTGGGACCTATATCTCCCTCCAATGCATTGGGTAAAGATTTATATCTCACGAGATAAACATGGCTGGAACGGATATTAAATCCGTTTTTGTAATACAGGGCTGGAACTGCAAGTATACCCAGTTCCATAATGAAATTTGTCCACTATGATGGTCTTGGAAACAATGCCTTGGGTACTATGGAAACCATATCATGTGTTTAATGGTGTTCCAAAATTACATGTTTCATTCCCATTCTATTTTTTCATGATTAATGTTCATTTATGATCTATTCCTTACATACTGCCATGATTTATTTCCCAACATATTATTTTTATGTTTATACATTATGTTCATGTTTTAAGTTCAAATGTATATGGTTTGTTATATTTTCTCTAGGATTACCCTTACTGAAATTTTGATATCACCCTTTATATGTTTTCATTTTCCCAGGATATAAGGAATGGTTTTAGGTATGAAATCAAAAGGCGAAGGACTTTACGGGAGATGTTGATGTTCTTTCACCATGATTACAATATTTTATTCCGAGTTTCCAAAGACACTAAACTATTAAGGTCCATGGGTGTTTGTTTTTGTTTTGTATTAAGTATTCCGCAAAATTTATGTAATTTCTGTGTACATCATGATTTTGGTCTCTACAGTTGGTATTAGAGGAAAGGATTAGTTATCCTTTAGAAACTAGGATGAAAAAACTTTAGTGAGATCCCTAGAGATATTTATAAGGTATGTATATGGATATCCCTAAGGTTAAGTATAAGTATAGGCTACAGTCCAAGAATTATGTTAACAGTCATGAATAACCTAGGGTGATCCTAATATGCCATGAATTAAAGAAGTTTTCATAATATATACATCCTATAAGAGAATTTTTATAATTATTTGGTTCCTAATTATTTTAACAGTTTCTTACACAATTGTTTCTGGTTTTAGTTAATGGAGGGAACCAGCAGGAATTGGGTTAACATTGAATCTGATGGAAAAATTGGTGACTATGAGCATCAAAATTGTGTAATTCGTAGAGTGACAGATATTGTGATTATGCGGAATCATTCATCGTGATATATGATTAACAAGGTGAACATTAGTGGTATTCCTAAGTCATCAAATAAGAGGAATATGGAATTTTATGGATGTTCTCAGGGAGAAGAACATAGAGGAATGAATATGAAGCTTTCTACATAGCAAGAAGAAGGGAAGAAGAACCTCTAGGAATTACACAAATGGAGGGGAAGATGTTATCTGTGTGGGGAAAAGGGACATAGAGTGATAGACTATTATGGAGTTCAATGTCGTATTTATGGGGAATGTGGGCATTACCCAACTCAATGCCTTGACTTAAGAGGTTACATCTA
This sequence comes from Viscum album, assembly GCA_963277665.1. NCBI lineage: Eukaryota > Viridiplantae > Streptophyta > Magnoliopsida > Santalales > Viscaceae > Viscum > Viscum album. The sequence continues at coordinate 1,417,940,450 of OY728142.1, forward strand.
AATTGAGGAAGGACCTATTCCATTCCAATAATTGAAGAGGATGGATTGAAGGTATTATGTATTGGAATTAATGAATAATTTGTTGAGGTACTTTTAGGGAATATTGGGATATCTATGGTCCATTATGGTTTTCAATAATTATATGGTACCGGTAAACACGAAAAGTGATTGAATTTTTTTGGAAGGCAGATGATATGTGCATAATGGAGGGAGGAAAAGAAACTAGTATATGGATATTATTAATGATCTCCTGACTAATATAAGGAAAAAGTGATTTTGATTTGAGTATATAGAATTTTTGGGATTTTGGTATCTGGAAAGAGTTAACTTTTGACAATATTCATGTTTTCACTATGGTTATATGTAATTCTGGTTTCAAGAATACATTTTTAAGGTATTAAAATGTTTGTAATGTGACCAACAAGATATATCTTATGATATATAGGGATAAATGATGGTATTAATATGCTTTGTAGATGACCTCACAAGTAATCATTTTCTTTATACTATGAGATTAGACAGAATTATTTTGGATAAGCCTAAATATTGGAATGGATTAAGTTAGATATCATATAGTATCATTTAAGGGTATAAATTTTTAGTATTATTTTTGGAATGTTATAATTGTATTGTTTTAGAAAAAGGACAACTCATAGGATGAGCGTCAACCCGTCGCGTCAGACAAGGATGTGGGAATCGAACCCACAACCGAAGTTCGACATGCCTTTATCACATACCAATGGCCTACATGAAGTACATGGTTATTTGAAATTAGTTTTATTTTATTAAGAGGTATGATATTTGAAGTATAAGTCCATTTTTGGAACCATATATGATTAACCTCACCATAGATGGACATATTTATATTTAATATCTTGTGCTAACCATTTTTGTGATAGAGACAGATGGAATGACCTGTCATTCTATCGCATGATCTGCTAATACTTCAAGAATGAAAAATCCAACATCATTTCATTAAACAAAATATGAAGTGGAAATTTTTCATGGAATGGCCAACAATGATATTACACTGAAATCAAGTAAGTATTAATCCTTATGCAAAAATTAATCATCTTTTGGGAAATGATCTTGAAAACCAAAAACGTTGTCCAAATACCCTCATATCTGTTGAATATGATGGTACCTTATATCATAAAAAATTTGTGGATTTGTTATTATTGGCATTTTCATATCAATGTTCTCTACCACTCTCCATCAAAACATGATGGTTAGATTTCTCTTCTATATCCATATTTTAACCTATGTTATCCTATGTGGAAACCCAATGATAAGTTAATTTGGGTAACCATTAAGTTTCATACATTAGTTTTTAAAATTAGGTTTTGGTATTACTCTTAATTATTTGGGTTTCTATGAATTAAATTTCAAGTAGTAAACCATTTATAACCCTGACAAACTTCGAGGGTGAAATTCATTTTAAGGGGGTAGAATGTAACACCCCGAGATTTTATGAGAATCATTATTTTTAATTTCATTGATGTCTTGTGTTTTATTCTAAACCAAGATTATCTTGTGCTATATGAAACACCGTATTAGCTTTTAGTATACACAAATACTATTCCTAGATTGTGTTGCTCGCAAGACCAACCTTCCTCAATAGCATGTGTCCTACGCAATAATGAGTTTCACTAAACAATGATATATTATTCTAATATTATTATGAACTAGACATTATAAATATTACTAACCAAATTTTTAATTTTATAATAATATCATTCATCATACACATATTCAAGAACATGGTATGAGAAAAAAATAATTTTTTCGGGAAAAATACATATTTTTTCAAAATTGCAGTTTTGTTGCCTTTTGATGGCGCACCCATTTTAAATCTAATATTTGAGAATTTTATAAGTTCAATTTTACAAAATAAACATCACAGTTTGAATCAGGGAACAAAAATTTATATTGGATATTGTTTTGATATTTTTCTCACAACGTTCTTATTTTGATGAATAGTAATAACATTCTAAATTTTACTTAAAACCAAACTTTTTTCATCGAGATAATTTATATTGTTAAATTATAATAGTAAATGGGTTTAAATTATAAATAGAATATATTTTTACCATTTAATATAGTGGAAGTAATTATCATTAATTTTACATTGAATTCATAGGTAAAAACATTTCAATCTTTTGCAATGTTTTAACTTTTAAAAATCGTTTTCTCAACAGTGGGATTAATTTTAAATTAAATCCTAAAAATTAACTGTTTTGAATTTGGAAAAATGGATTTCATATTTGGATTCATTAGGTCCAAATTATGTTAATATGATACTTTTTATTTTTAGGCATTATGAATAGTAACTATGGTAAATTTTATTTACCACGGTTAATGGTAAATCCGGTAATTAATGGTAAAAATAATATTATAAAATTACCCTAACACTTGTATTAATAAAATGAAATTATTATAATTCTCTCTTAAAAATACTTTTGTCGAAATGTAATTTATTGGAACCCACTTGGGTGTGATTAAGACCATTAATTTATTTTATTTTAAGAATGTGAAATATGTCTCACCCAAACATTAATAATTAATGTATTTTTAATATAAGGTTATAAAGAAGATAAATTCGATTATAAATACTCATTTGAAAGATATATTTTTTTCATTATTATGTTAATTTAGTTGTAATTTTTAGGCAATATTTAATTACCTAAAAAGATTATACATTAATGACTCAGAAATTATTTATTTATTGAAAAACCAATAATATTGTTTTAATTAAAATGATAATACCCATCAAAGAGGACCAAAAACCTGACCAAAACTTATTGGAAGAGAATATCTATAGCCTAATCATCCATGGGTCGACTTGTGGACCATTTGAAGCTTTATAAAACATATTATGACATTTATATTATTCTATATTAAATGATGTCAAAGTTTTCACCTTCATACTTTAATAAAGATAAAATATTAAAAGTTGGTTGTTTTAGAAGATAAATATGACTGAAAGTTTTATTATGAGATCTATTAGATGTATCTTAATTTTAATATTTTATTTTTATTTTTTATGTGACAAATAAGTATATAAAATAATTATAAAAAATGATGTAGTAATTATTTTACAAAGACAAATATCCAATAATTGGTTTTAAAAATATTAAAATAAATAATATATGAACTAATTAATGTGCTACAAGAATTTTATCCAAGAATATGACATGTTAGAAATCTATAAAATATTTTGTTTTGAATATATCTTCTTTTTGAAATTTAATTAATGTAAAATAATGGAATAGTTTCAAAATTGACACCATTGATATTTTATAAAAATATTATATTATTAAATTTTTTGAAAATCACAAAAAATTTTAAATTTGTAAATTTAGATTTATATTGTCTACAATTTCATAAAAATCTAATTATGGACAATTAACAACTCATAAGTAGGTATTTATATCCATTTAAAATTTATAACATTATTAACACAAATAAAATTAAGTAGATTAAATAAAGATAAATCAAAATGATACAGTTTAAAATAAAATCAAAATGATACGGTTTAAAATAAAATAAAAAATTGACTAAATTTGATCGGTTTTTTAGATTACAACCCTATCTTATCTCATATCCTAATTTGAGTCACATTGGATGTTTTTATGTGGGGTTTTAGTTTATTATAAATTAATATTTTTGAGGATTCCAAAAGTGCTCCTCTCCTCAAATATATAAGGGAACCTCATCCTTCTCCACTTCACAACATTTTGAACCTCCAATCTCGGCCTAACCTAGTAAATGTTTCTTATACTCTTCCCTAAAAACATACTAGGGGTCTTGTGTCACGAACCGCCCTCGGGGCCCGTGTCGTGACTACCCCAAGCCCGCCTTCCATAGGCCAGGCGCTGGCGACTAGCACCAAGGCGTAAATCCCAACAAAAAGGGAAGGCATTGCCTTTGAAAAGTAAACAAGCACCACAGAGTAAGAAAACGGAAAAGTGAACACAAAGTAAAAACTGTACAAGCTGTGCTGAAATTAAAAGGGGCCGGAAATATAAGCCCAACAGTAAAGTACAACTGAAAGGAAAAACAGAAACTGAAAGGGAAAACTGTAGCGTCGAGCCGTCCTATGCAAATCCCAACTGAAGGGTGGGTACAGATAGCCTCCACTGCTCCTCGGGTCCACCTGACCACTCCGAGTACGTCCCGCCCAGTGGTCCACCTCCAGGTACTGTCCTACTCCGCACGCCTCCACCACGATCAGCGATGTCCGTCGTCTGCAACCAACACAACATAGTGCGGGAAAATCCCATGCAGGGGTGAGTATAAGCTACTCAGTAGGGACCCCGAGACCCCTGAAAGTCTCCTGAAATCCACAAAGGATAATCCAAAAAGGAAAGATACAATCACGAAGTAACATCTGACACGGCTTAGGTATATGCCCATACATATAACTAAGTCATCAATTCCCGTTCGGCTCCAACGTCCGAGCCCAAGCACAACCCAGTCCACACAGGAAAGCAAACGTATACCCACACAGGATAGCTCAACACAATCCACAAAGGAGAGTAGACAGTATATCCACACAGGATAGCTCAACACAATCCACAAAGGAGAGTAAACAGTAAATCCACACAGGATTTCTCAACACAATCCAAAATGGAGAGTAACACAAGATTCAGCTCACACAGGTATACTTCTTCAGATGACGATAAAGATGATCACTGATCCATCTAAGTTGTCGGACCCACGAAGGATCGATAGGTAACTAACCCCCGCAATGACCCACACAGGATCGGGCCCACACAGGACCTGTAGGAGCTGGCTCACACAGAACCGCTGAGCGAGGACCCACACAGGATCAGACCCACACAGGATCGGGCCCACACAGGACCGGTAGCACTGATCCATGGAGGATCGCTGAGTGCAGTAGTTGTCGTAGTCCGCTGAGGATCTCTGCACAGTCATCGCCGCAGTCCACTAAGGATCTCTGCACGGTCGTCGTCGGAGTCCACGGAGGATCTTTGCACAGTCGTCGCTATCGAAGTAGCAGTCGCAGCCAGCCTAGGGTTCCCGCACACAGTAAGCTCGTTCAGGAGGGTCCGCTCCACGAGCCAAGAGGCAGATACATCAACTGACACAAAGTCTGAAGTTGATGTATCGAAAACTTCAGTATCGTCAACAGGAACTCAACGTCGCAGATGGCGTGTCAATCGGACGCCCGGTCTGAGAGTTATTGGCATTTTCGTCCCAGGGGCCCAGTTGGTTTTTAAGGAAAACCAACCCGACCGCACTCCACCTGCATCCAATCCTCGGGCGGAGTATGCCAAAAGATCCGTCTCACTTAGAGGAAAACAACAAAGCTGACGGCACGCCAATCGGACGTCCGAAGCTTAAAATATGAGCGTTTCCACTCCGAGGGCCCGGTTGGTTTCGTGTACGAACCAACCTGGCCGAACTCAAAGTATTCCGAAACCTTGAGTGTGATATAACGAAACGACCGTCTCGATCCAAGGATAGTGTCGCCGCTGACGGTGAGTCGTTTGGAGGCACATAGCTCAAGTTACGGGTGTTTGAACGAAGATCGTCCGAAGACGGGGGGGGTACGGGCCCGAGCCGACCCGGCCCGACCCCCTCCCCCGGGAGTCGGCCGAACCGGGTCGTCCCAAACCGGGTCGACCCGACCCGGTCCGTCCCGGTCCGGTCCGGCCATGGCACGGCCCGGCCGGTCGGACCAGCCTGGCCCGGTTCGGCCGAGCGGCAGAACGGCCGAGGCGCGCGGGGCGCCGCCCCCGCGGCCTGGTGGTGCCGCGGCCCCTCGCGTGGGGCCGTGCTGAGTCGGGACGCGGCTTCAGCCGCGTCCGAGGGCACCGGACCCGCACGGCCGCGGGTCCGCGGGTGCCGTCGCCGCCGCACTGAGTCGCGGCGACCTGTCTGGCGGCGCGCCGGGGCGTCGCCGCTCCCGGCTGCCGGCGCCGCCGCGCCGGCGACCCGCACCGCTGGCGAGTTCAGCGGTCCACCGGGATCGTTCCGGTGGTCCGATTCTCTTTCCTTCTGCGCCATTGCTCCTCCCGGGACTCATTCTTTACTGTAGGATCGTCAATCATCCGTTGCGGCACGTTCCGTCGTCGCCCGTCAAATCCGCACAAAACGAAGAACGGCGGTGGGTCGTCGGGCCGTGTTCGTTTGGCCCGCACCCTCCGCATTAGATATAAACAAAGGCAGGAATAAAATAAGTTCAACACATGAACGCATATCCGAAACAATTCTTAATGAAACAAAATTGTTTCATAAACGGGAATAATAAAAAAAGGGGTAATTCCCATAATAAATCCCTACCTCGTTGATCGTCGTGCGCGGGCGTTCTTCGTGGAAAAGCTCGTCACGGAAGAGAGGGATCGTCGCGTCGTCGGGGGGAGGCGTCGTGTCGTCACGGAATCCGGCTTTGAGTCAGAGAACTCAACGCACCATGAAACAGCAGATTTAATTTAATTAATTAAATCTGTGTTTTTGGTTAAGAACCACAAAGGAGATAAAAAGGAAGGTCCGAGACTCTTACCTCAAGCAGCCGATCGAAGATCCGTCGCGGAGGAAGAGACGTCACAGAAGAACGTTGTCGACGTTGCGGATCATGGCATCGCGTCGTCGATTTCCGGGTTCGGTGTTTTTCGCGTTCTTCACGTTCTTCGTGTTCTTCGCGTTCTTCGGGTTCTTCGCGAAGAAGGAAGAAGAAAGAAGGATTCTTTCTCAACGAGTAATCCCCCAAAAGATTTTGGTTGTTCTTATTTTATTAATATTCCAACACACGAAAACAAGTTAAGAATCGATTGAATTAATTCGTTGAATTAATTCAGCGAAAGAAATAGCCCATTTAATTCACGAAATAAACTGCCCAATTTAATGGTCTGCTTAGATTTTAAGAAACGCGTCAGTTGACTCTCATTAAGACGGGTTTTCGCGGGTGCATTTCTTAGAGGAAAGAAACGGCGGGGCTCGTGCGGGCCCCACCTCAAAAATATCCTACCAAGGGGGTAGGATATTTCTGGATAGCATCCTATCTGGTTTAACACAGTTCAAGCCATCAACAAGTGGCTTCAAGTGGCTTCCAAGTGGCCTAAGTGAAATAAAATAAAGTTGTCGCAAAATTATTTTATTTCTTAACTTTAAGCCCGAAAATTAAAAACCACACCCGAGTAAATGCATCTCCGGAAGAGGAATTTCTAAGCGAATCACGGTGCTACGATTTCATCGGAGCCCTCATAATTCGATTCCGGGAACCGGTTCAAATGTTAGAAAAACCCGCTCGTCCGTTCACTGAACGTACCCGAGCCAAAATTCGAAAAATGATTCCGGGCACACCGGGCCTCGGAATTAGGTGCCGTCAGAGACTGCGCTCTTGTAAAATTTCAAAGAAAATTATGAAAAAAATTTCCTTGAAATTTATGTGTCTTTACATTACTCCCACCTCAGGGCTTTACGTCCCCGTAAAGATACATCAAAAACTAGGGAAACAAATGTGGGTACTGAGCACGTATCTGAGCCTCCCGCTCCCAAGTGCTCTCCTGGAGGTTCCCATGCTGAAATCTGATGCACACAAGAGGAATCGATCGCCCACATAGGACCTGATCCTGTCGATACTCTATCTTCATTGGGACCTCCGCAAAAGATGCCCCTTCATCCATGTCTAGCTCCCCATAGTCAATGATGTGCGTCGGGTCGTGCACGTATCTCCTCAGCTGGGATACGTGGAAGACGTCGTGCACCCGGTGCAACTGAGGTGGTAGAGCCAGGTGATAAGCCACCTCGCCAATCCTGATAAGGACCTAGAAAGGCACGATGAAGCGTGGAGACAACATGCCACCTCGGCCAAATCTCCGAAAACCACGTCGAGGTGAGACACGCAAGAAGACGTGGTCGCCATCCTCGAACTGTAGTGGCCTCCGCCTCCTGTCAGCATATGACTTCTGTCGGCTCTGTGTTGTCCTCATCCGCTCATGGATGACCTGTACCTTCTCTATCGTGGCCCGGACCATCTCTGGTCCCACAAGTGCTGACTCTCCAGGGTCTGTCCAGCACAAAGGAGATCTGCAAGGCCTGTCGTACAACGCCTCGTAGGGTGCCATCCCGATGGTGGAGTGGTAGCTGTTGTTGTACGCGAACTCCACCAAGGGTAGGTGGTCCTCCCAGCTGCGAAAAAAGTCGAGGACAAATGCACAGAGAATGTCCTCGAGAGTCTGAATGGTCCTCTCTGTCTGACCATCCGTCTGAGGGTGAAAGGCGGTGCTCATACGTAGCGGCGTCCCGAACGCCTCCTGCAACCCCTTCCAAAGCCGGGAAGTAAAGCGAGCGTCCCGATCGGAGACGATAGTCGATGGCACACCGTGAAGCCGTACAACCTCCTGAACGTAGAGACGCCCCATGCTCTCCACTGAGCCCTGCTCTCGAATGGGTAAGAAGTGTGCCGACTTGGTGAGTCGGTCAACAATCACCCAAATGGAGTCGTGACCTCTGGAAGTGCGTGGAAGTCCAATCACGAAGTCCATAGATATCCCGTCCCACTTCCACTCCGGGACCTCCAAGGGATGTACCAAGCCTGCTGATACCTGGTGCTCTGCCTTCACCTGCTGGCAGGTGAGGCACCATGAAACGAACTCCGCCACAGCCTTCTTCATGCCCAGTCACCAGTGTTATCGTCTGAGATCCTGGTACATCTTCGCCACTCTAGGATGTACCGCCAAAGGAGAAGTGTGTAACTCTCTCATCACCTCCTCTCGTAAAGCGACTGGTACCAAGGTACGTCCTCTGAAAAGGACATCATGCTCTACTCTAAGGGAGAAACCATCAGGTGCCTGTCCCGAGGATATCTGTGCACGCCATGTCTCACAGTCAGCATCCCCACGCTGTGCCTCTCTGACCCGCTGTAGAAGTGGAGGAGAGACTGTGAGAGACTGAAGGAAGGTTGCTCCGTCACTATCCACGAAAGATATCTTCAAAGAGGCTAGCTGCTCTGTCGCTTCCTCAAGTAGCTGGATGCCCGACCTCCTGCTGAGGGCATCAGCTACCACGTTCCCCTTCCCAGGAGTATAGACTATCTCAAAGTCATAGTCCTGGAGGAACGCGAGCCATCGCCGCTGTCTCAGGTTCAGGTCCTTCTGAGAGAAGATGTACCTGAGACTCTGGTGGTCATAAAAGACTGTAAAGCGCTCTCCCATCAGATAGTGCCGCCTTGTCTTCAGGGCGAAGACCACTGCTGCCAACTCCAAGTCATGGGTAGCGTAGTTCTGATCATGCGGCCTCATCTGACGTGATACGTAGGAAATCACGGCCCGCTCCGGCATCAGGACACACCCGAGTCTGGTCCCTAATTCATCGCAGTAGACTACGTATCCAACTCCCTTCTCAGGCAACCTCAAGATAGGTGCACTAGTCAACCTCTGCCTCAGCTCCTGGAAGCTCTGATGACATCTGTCTGCCCGCACGAAGGGTTTACCCTTCTTCTTCAACGCTGAGAGTAGGGCCGCAACTCTGGAGAAGTCCGGCACAAATCTCCGATAGTAACCGGCTAGGCCCAAGAAACTCTGCACCTCTGTCACGCTCTTGGGTGGCTCCCAAGCTAGCACTTCCTTGATCTTCGCGGGATCTACTACAACTCCCACCTCAGAAATGACGTGCCCCATGAAGTGGACCTCACGTAACCAGAACTCACACATTGAGAGCTTTTCATAAAGCTGGTTCTCTCGGAGTGTGTCTAGTACAACACGCAAGTGGTAGGCGTGCTCCTCCTCCGTGGTCGAGTACACCAAGATGTCGTCGATGAAGACTACAACAAATCGATCGAGGTATGGCTGGGAGATCCTGTTCATGAGGCTCATGAACACTACTGGAGCGTTGGTCACGCTGAAAGCCATAACCAAGAACTCATAGTGGCCATACCGACATCTGAAGGCCGTCTTCTGCACATCCTCGTCTCGAACTCTGAGCTGATGATAGCCTGACCTGAGGTATATCTTCGAGAACCACCATGCTCCCCTGAGCTGATCGAAGAGGTCATCAATCCTGGGTAGAGGATACTTGTTCCTCACTGTCATCTGGTTCAGGCGACGATAATCGACACACAGTCGCAAGCTCCCGTCCACCTTCTTGGCGAACATTATCGGGGAAGCCCAGGGCGAAACACTGGGTCGGATGAACCCCTTGCCCTGCAAGTCCTCCAACTGTACCCACAGCTCTCGAAGCTCAGCGGGGGCCATCCGATATGCTAGAGTGGATATCGGGGCTGTCCCGGGGTACAGGTCAATATAAAAGTCTACCTCTATGCGAGGAGGTAGTCCTGGAACGTCGTCGGGAAAGACATCTGCGTACTGATCCACCACTGCAGGAAAAATGGGACTCCACACTTCAACTGCTCCCAGGATGAGGCTAGCCAACTGATGAGTGATGGGATGACCTCTCCTCTGCGTGAGTCCATCCTGTGCTGCTAAGGCTCCCTTCTCGCCGGTGAAGGAGAACCTGCTCCCATCGGTGCGCACACATCGCACCTTGCGCCTAATGCAGTCAATCTGAGCATGGACCCTAGATAACCAATCCATGCCCAAGATGACATCGTAAGGCCTCGACGCCGCTACAAGAAGATCACAGCCGATGCTCTCACCTCCTAGAGTAAGCTCACACTCCCGGCACCAGTGCGTAATCGTCGAGTCTGCTCCCGTAGGAGTCTCTAGCCGTAAGGATCGAGCCAACGGCTCCGTCGGAATCTCCGAGCTCCGAACAAGGGTAGTGGCTATGAAAGAGTGACTCGCTCCTATGTCTATCAGAACTGCAACAATGGTGGAATAGACACAGATCGTACCTCGAATCATTTCTATCGCGCTGTGGTCGTAGGCCTCCGCTTCCTGGAGCTGTGCCTGTCTCTGCCTGTCGTCTCCCTGAGGTCGGGGCGGGCCTCCTGGTGGTGGTGGTGGAAGAGCCTCAAAGCGTCGCCCACCACCTGCTGCTCGGCCAGCTCCTCTGCCTCGTCCGCCTCCTCCCTGAGGACCACCACGGTCGACCCTCTGCCTCTGCCTAGGTGGTCCCTCCACCGTCTGCTACCCCTCGGTACGACGGGTCGGGCAGTCATGAGCCACGTGGCCCTGCCCGCCGCACTCGTAGCACTGTCTGCCTCTCGGAAGGCTGGCTCCGTGCTGTGTGCCCCGCACCGCTGAGCCAGTGTCCCGGGGACGTCTGCTGGAAGGCCTGGTCTGCCTGGTACCCTGAGTCATATGTCGGCTACCTGCTGTCGAAGACTCCGCTATCTGCCGCCCTACGGCAGGTCTCGCTGTGGACTCAGCCAGGAAGCTCTCGATCTGAAGGGCTAGCTCTAGAACTCATGCCTGGGTCGGGATGCTGAGGGAGATCAGCGATGCCCTGATCTCATGTCTCAATCCCTGCTCGAAGGTCCGGGCCCGGAAGAAGGGGTCTCGTACCATGTCTGTCGAGTAGCAAGATAGGTCGGTGAACCTCGCCGCGTACTGGGCGACCGTCAAGCTTCCCTACCGCAGCTGAAGAAGCTCCTGGATGCACACTGCACGGAGGCTGGCCGGGACAAACTCTGAGCGGAAGAGGCTCTCAATGTCCGTCTAGATGAGGTGGCCTCATCGTGTACCTGGAGCATCAGGCTCCACCATCGCCCTGCTGCTGCGTGCAGTAGGCTCGCCGCGAGGATCACCATGAGATCTGCTGGTGTCCTCACTAGCCTGAAAACCTGGACGACCGCCTCCATCCAATCCTCGGCTGCCTGGGGGTCCGACTCCCCACGGAACCTGGGTGGTCGCTGGCGCTGGAACTCGTGCAGAGCTCCAAGGCGTCGTGTGTCGTCATCTGCCTGTGCTGGAAGCATCGGGGGCTCGGCGGGTAAAGGTACCGCCGGTGCCTCTACTGTCAGCGGGCCCTGTACCGAGGCCTCGTCGCTCGGCGGGCTATCGTCGCGCTCTACTCTAGGAACCCTAGATGGCTGCTGTCGTCGTGCCATCCTGAAAAGGAAACAAGTGCGCCACGGTCAGAACAGTATACCTTCTGAGTTGACACAAGTAGTCACGAAGAAAACTTGAAACACACCTGCAATCAATGTTTTCGTGCATTAAGTCGGAAATCAGAATTCAGGGTCCTGGTGTATGGATACGTCGGCCGCCGCACCAACACTGGACTCCCTGGACAGATAACCACACTCAATACGCTAAACACTATTGCTTCACATAGAAGAAAGATCAGAGTCTGTGGTAGAACTGACCACCTTTGATACCAATTTGTCACGACCCGCCCTCGGGGCCCGTGCCGTGACTACCCCAAGCCCGCCTTCCATAGGCCAGGGGCTGGCGACTAGCACCAAGGCGTAAATCCCAACAAAAAGGGAAGGCATTGCCTTTGAAAAGTAAACAAGCACCACAGAGTAAGCAAGCGGAAAAGTGAACACTAAGTAAAAACTGTACAAGCTGTGCTGAAAGTAAAAGGGGCCGGAAATATAAGCCCAACAGTAAAGTACAACTGAAAGGAAAAACAACAACTGAAAGGGAAAAATATAGCGTCGAGCCGTCCTCTGGAAATCCCACCTGAAGGGTGGGTACAGATAGCCTCCACTATTCCTCGGGTCCACCTGACCGCTCCGAGTACGTCCCGCACAGTGGTCCACCTCCAGGTATCGTCCTGCTCCGCACGCCTCCACCACGATCAGCGCTGTCCGTCGTCTGCAACCAACACAACGTAGTGCGGGCAAAGCCCGTGCATGGGTGAGTATAAGCTACTCAGTAGGGACCCCGAGACCCCCGAAGGTCTCCCGAAATCCACAAAGGATAATCCACAAAGGAAAGATACAATCACGAAGTAACATCTGACACAGCTTAGGTATATTCCCATACATATACCTAAGTCATCAATTCCCGTTCGGCTCCAACGTCCGAGCCCAAGCACAACCCAGTCCACACAGGAAAGCAAACGTATACCCACACAGGATAGCTCAACACAATCCACAAAGGAGAGTAGACAGTTAATCCACACAGGATAGCTCAACACAATCCACAAAGGAGAGTAAACAGTAAATCCACACAGGATAGCTCAACACAATCCACAAAGGAGAGTAACACAAGATTCAGCTCACACATGTATACTTCTTCGGATGACGATAATGATGATCACTGATCCATCTAAGTCATCGGACCCCCTAAGGATCGATAGGTAACTAACCGCCACAATGACCCACACAGGATCGAGCCCACACAGGACCTATAGGCGTTGGCTCACACAGAACCGCTGAGCGCGGACCCACACAGGATCGGACCCACACAGGAACGGGCCCACACAAGACCGGTAGCACTGATCCACGGAGGATCGCTGAGTGCAGTAGTCGTCGCAGTCCACTGAGGATCTCTGCACAGTCGTCGCCGCAGTCCACTGAGGATCTCTGCACGGTCGTCGTCAGAGTCCACGGAGGATCTCTGCACAGTCATCGCTGTCGAAGTAGCAGTCGCAGCCAGCCTAGGGTTCCCGCACACAACAAGCTCGTTTGGGAGGGTCCGCTCCACAAGCCGAGAGGCTGATACATCAAATGACACAAAGTACGCAGTTGATGTATCCAAAAGTTCCGTATCGTCAACAGGAACTCAACGTCGCAGATGGCGTGTCAATCGGACACCCGGTCTGAGAGTTATTGGCATTTTCATCCTAGGGGCCCGGTTGGTTTTTAAGGCAAAACCTACCCGACCGCAATCCACCTGCGTCCAAACCTCGGGTGGAGTATTCCAAAAGATCTGTCTCACTTAGAGGAAAATGACAAAGCTGGCGGCACGTCAATCGGACGTCCGTAGCTCAAGATATGAGTGTTTCCGCTCCGCGGGCCTGGTTGGTTTCGTGTACGAACCAACCCAGACGAACTCAGAGTATTCCTAAACCTTGAGTGCGATATACCAAAACGACCTTCTCGATCCAGGGATCGCGTCGCTGCTGACGGCGAGTCGTTTGGAGGCCCGTAGATCAAGTTACGAGTGTTTGAATGAAGATCGTCCGAAGACGGGGGGTACGGGCCCGGGCCGACCCGGCCCGACCCCCCCAGGAGTCGGCCGAACTGGGTCGTCCCGAACCGGGTCAACCCGACCCGGTCCGGTCCGGCCAGGGCACGGCCCGGCCGGTCGGACCGGCCTGGCCCGGTTCGGCCGAGCGGCCGAACGGCCGAGGCGCGCGGGGCACCGCCCCCGCGGCCTGGTGGTGCCGCGGCCCCCCTGCGTGGGGCCGCGCTGACTCGGGACGCGGCTTCAGCCGCGTCCGAGGGCACCAGACCCACTCGGCCGCGGGTCCGCGGGTGCCGCCGCTGCCGCACTGAGTCGCGGCGGCCTGTCTGGCGGCGCGCCGGGGCGCCGCCGCTCCCGGCTGCCGGCGCCGCCGCGCCGGCGACCCGCGCCGCCGGCGAGTTCAGCGGGCCCCCGGGATCGTTCCGGTGGTCCGATTCTCTTCCCGTCTGCGCCATTGCTCCTCCTAGGACTCGTTCTTCACTGCGGGATCGTCAATCATCCATTGCGGCACGTTCCGTCGTCGCCCGTCAAATCCACACAAAACAAAGAACGACGGAGGGTCGTCGTGCCGTTATCGTTTGGCCCGCACCCTTCGCGTTAGATATAAACAACAGGAGGAAAAAAATAAATTCAACACATGAACACATATCCAAAACAATTCATAATGAAATAAAATTGTTTCATAAATGGGAATAATAAAAAAGGGGTAATTCCCATAATAAATCCCTACCTCATTGATCGTCGCGCGCGGGCGTTCTTCGCGGAAAAGCTCGTCGCGGAAGAGAGGGATCGTCGTGTCGTCGCGGGGAGGCGTCGCGTCGTCACGGAATCCGGCGTTGAGTCGGCGAACTCAACACACCATGAAACAACAGATTTAATTTAATTAATTAAATCCATGTTTTTGGTTAAGAACCACGAAGGAGATAAAAAGGAAGGTCCGAGACTCTTATCTCAAGCAGTCGATCGAAGATCCGTCGTGCAGGAAGAGACGTCGCAGAAGAACGTTGTCGTAATATTCCAACACAGGAAAACAGGTTAAGAAACGATTGAATTAATTCGTTGAATTAATTCAGCAAAAGAAACATCCCATTTAATTCACGAAATAAACCGCCCAATTAAATGGTCTGCTAAGATTTTAAAAAACGCGTCAGTTGACTCTCATTAAGATGGGTTTTCGCGGGTGCGTTTCTTAGCGGAAAGAAACGGCGGGGCTCGTGCGGGCCCCACCTCAAAAATATCCTACCAAGGGGGTAGGATATTTCTGGATAGCATCCTATCTGGTTTAACTCAGTTCAAGCCGTCAACAAGTGCCTTCAAGTGGCTTCCAAGTGGCTTAAGTGAAATAAAATAAAGTTATCGCAAAAATATTTTATTTCTTAACTTTAAGCCCAAAAATTAAATACCACACCCGGGAAAACGCAAATCCGGAAGAGGCATTTCTAAGCGTATCCCGGTGCTGCGATTTCATCAGATCCCTCAGAATTCGATTCCGAGAACCGGTTCAAAAGTTAGAAAAACCAGCTCGTCCGTTCACTGAACGTACCCGAGCCAAACTTCGAAAAATGATTCCGGGCACACCGGGCGTCGGAATCAGGTGCCATCGGAGACTGCGCTCTTGTAAAATTCCAAAGAAAATTAAGAAAGAAATTTCCTTGAAATTTATGGGTCTTTACATCTTGGGATTTTTAAAAGGCCAACTTTAGTGCTCTATGAGGAGGTTTGGAAGAGGCTCGTCAAAGAAGAGGTAATACCAATTACCGATTATTTCATATTTATTTATTCTTCTACTTCCTCTTATATAATTGTTTTATTATAAAGTAATAACATAAGTATCACTCATATACTAATACGTTATTATAATTTTGAAACAACCTTATTTCACCTTCTATCCATCCTACGGAAAATGAAATCACCGCGCGTGTGTACGTACAGAATACCGTCTCAATGCCGTGGTGTAATCTATTTTCCACCACCACCTCACTTAGATTGGTATAATGGTATAAATAATGACTAGATATGATTATTTTCACATGATATTAATTCTGAGATATTCTATCATCCACTCCAATACCATTTAATAATTATGGGAACGATATCATCGCTCGTGCGTACGTACGGCTTACCATCTCCACGGTGTGATGTGATTCATTCTACATGATCTTCATTAAGACATGATTATATAAATGAATTGAATGAATAAATCCGATATATATTATAAAAATAACATTTTTTAAATGATGTAGCTATAACCTAAAAATAGGAAAAATAATTTATTCGGCAAAACACACACAATAGCATAAAGCAATGAACACCCGAATAATAAGTATCAAAGAAATATTACTAGTAAGTAGATAAGAATATTACCATATATGATATAATAACAAGAAATATGATTTTTTAATAATTCAATTACATTTTTTAAATCATTATACAACAGGGATTGATAAGTACAAAGAATATCAGACCTAAGGTAAGGGATAATATCGCAATCTCATTTTTATCCGAGATTGTTTGTATATCATAATTTACTGGGGAATATTTATCATCCACATCCTTGTTCCACAATATGTTATATTATTTCTCTCATACATTTTTTAAAATGAAATTTTACTTATTGGTGAATTTTTAGAATAAGATATGAATGTAATCTTTTGTCGTTTTCAGTACGAGATACTTATTGACGTTTTCTATAAAATATAAGAAAATAATGTTTTGTTTTAAATTATATGACATGAATGGATTTTTTCGATTTCATAGAAAGTTATTTCCATGAATCTTCCTTTACAAGTTTTCATGTTTATGTTCAATTAACTTTTTTTAGTTTAAAATTTAATGACATGTTAATAATGGAAAAAAAATTTTGAAGAAGAAATGATATTTTCCTCAGGAATAGAGTTCTAGTGTTTTAGAAATATAATTTTCCATATATGATAATATAGGGTTCTGTTTATATCCCTATTATCACATTTATTTGATTATGTTATGATGGAATATTTTTATGATGTCCTTTTATCTTATATGGATTATGCTACGATGGCATGATGTTTAAGAATCCAATTTTTTTACATGGGTTATGCTATGATGTATGATTTATGATTTTGTGGAACATAGAATAATGGTTTTATTATGAGATTGGTTGGACCTATATCTCCCTCCAATGAATTGGGTAATGATTTATATCTCATGAGATAAACATGGCTGGAACGGAAAGTAAATTCTGGTTCAGTAATACAGGTCTGGAACAACAAGTAAACCCAGTTCAGTACTGAACTTTGTCCACTATGATGATCATGGCATCAATACCTTGGCTACTATTGAAATAATATCATTTGATTAATGGTTTTCCATAATTAAATGTCTTATTCCCATGCTATTTTATCATTATTTATGTTACTTTATGATCTATGCCTTATGTACTTCCAATATTTATTTCACAACATATGACTTTGATGTTTAAACATTATGTTCATATTTTTATGTTCAAATGTATATGGTTTGTTTCTCCATGCTTACCCTTACCGAGAATTTGAGCTCAACCTTTATATGTTTTCTTTTCCCCAGGATATAAGGGGTGGTTTTAGGTAAGAAAACAAAAAGAGAAGATCTTTATGGGAGTTTTTGGAGATCTTTCACCATGATTAGAAGATTTTGATCCGAGTTTCCAAAGAAGCTAAATTATTAATGTCCTTGGGTGTCTGTTTTTGTTATGTATTAATTATTTCTAAAAAGTAATGTAATGTACATGTACTTCAGGCTTTGGGTCTCCACACGAGTACATTCTGTGTGGTGGCCGTGTAAAAATTTTTTACTTCACGACATGCAATTATAGACACACCATGAAAACTTGATCGTGTGGAGGCTATACAAAGAATGCGGGCATGTTGGTCGGGTAGAATTGTTTAACCACGTACATGTCGTGTCCTCCTTGGACATGTCGAGTAGTCTAGCTGTGTGTGAGGAATATACATGGCGTGTGGGAAAGTCGGCAACGAAGAGAAGAAAAACTAAGTACACAATGTGTACCTCTAGGTACTAGATGTGTACTCATGTCGACAGGATCTGGAAAGTAAGTCGGAAGAATTTCTTCCATCTTATGAACAAGAAAATGATACACTTTGTGTAGTCTTAATGTACACATTGTGTAGTTTCTTTATTTGATAAAACGGGTAGTAGCCTTGTTTTGGAAGCAGAACTCAATTTTTAATCAGGTTTCGTGATCAAAGCTGTCCAAGACATCAAATCCCTCCTAGATCTTCTTCTGATCTCCTCTTCGATCACAGTTTGATCTGTTGGAACCCCCTTCGGTAAGGCCTCGATTCCACTTGAGCCGTTTTGTTTGATTTCTGTTCTAGAACGAGATATTTGGGTTTGAGTGGTTTTTATTATTTTATAGATATACCATGTTTTACACCTAATTGGAGGCTGTTATCAGAGGATTAGTATCGTACGAGTCCCATGTAGGTGGTGCATACCTATTTTTGTGGTTTTGTGGTCTTTTGGATGACGTTCCCTTCAATGTGTTTTCAGTTATTTTGAACAGGACCCATTCTTATCTGATATTGCATATTACATTGTTTATGGACCTGTGGGATACCTTTGGGTATTATATGATACTTGTGTTTCTTGAGTAGGGTCGTGTTAGTGGTCGTTGCTCATCGGGGCATTTTGACTGGGGGAACCAAAATGGTATTAACTAAATTATTTTGTTCTAAGCTGTTGAGTTTAGTTTATCGAACCTTGATAAGACTTGTTAGAGGCTTCAAAGTCCTCAGTGTAGTTGTTTGATAACCTCTAGGCTCGTAAAATTCAACTGTTTAGTTTGTTTTTACCGTTAATGTGTTTTTTTAAATGTGTATATATTTAATTGTTGAATTGCATATGCTGGAACCCATTTTGGTTGTGTTGGGCATGGCCCGGTTGTTGTTGAGTGATGTTGATCACAGGTTGGGCTTGGCTCGGGTTACGTTGGGTGGTTCTAACCGTGAAATTGGGCATCAAGGGTGTCATTTTGAGGAAGGATGACTGTCAGGATGGGAATGGCCCGAGTTACTGGGATGGAAAGGCCATAAAACATGAGTGGAACGGTTGCAGGGACATGAGGTGTCAGGGTTGTTGTGGCTTGGGAACTATGTTGGTGATTACTACTCACCTGATAACTTGGATTAGTGTGCACATTGATCGACTATGTGATGAGGTGGTTTTGACCACTCGTGTGGGTAGAGGCTCCTGTTAGATGTGGTTTAGGTTCTGTTGGTTGGGGGTGCTTTCTATAGGAAGCCACATGGAAGGCGAGGAGCCTTTGGGGGATAGAATTGAGGCTATCAGGTAGGGGGAAGAGGCGCTCTACTATTTGAGGGTTGATATCATTGTCCCTCCAGATACATTATTTTGCGGGAAGACATCGTTGTCCCTCGACTTATGTTATTTTAGGGTAGACATCGCTATCCCTCCGGTTACATATTGTGGACAAGAATCACTGTTCCTCAGGGTTACTATTTCTCAGGGGTGCCTTCAGGACACCGTTGCTTGAGTCACACGGTGTCAGGGGGCACATGGTGCCGGGTTACATGACAGATATTCCGGCGTTGGCCGAAGCAGGTGACACTCCATGATGGCTATTGACCACCAGTGGAGGTTGTGTTTATTTTTGCATCGTTCTGTTTTCTTCTTACCTTATAAATGCACTCCTACTCGAACACTTATATTAGGTACACACTGTTGGGTGGTATCCTACTAAGATTTGTCTCACACCCTGTGCACACCCTTCGGGAGGCGTGAAAATGTTATGGATTTATGTGTAGCAAAGAGGCCATCTTTAGGAGCTGGGCAACATTAGATGTTGCATGGAGATGGTATGGACATTGAGGTCTTTCCAAACTTCAGTTTACTATGTTTTGTGTACTTTATTATATCAGCATGATTACCAGTTTTGTAGCTATAGTTGGTTAGCCGTTGGAGTCCTTTTGTGTTACATATTTATGACATAATTTGGATGCTTATTTTATTGTTCACTAGTTGTTACAAGTGATCAGTATGCTGTTTTGTTTATTTCTTCTGTTGTTTTTCATATTTATTTCTTCTGATGTTTATTGATATTGAATGTGCTTATGCTCTGCGGGTCTGGTATGAATCTGCTGAGTCATTTGTTCTGCTGCATCTTTGTTGTTATATTTGGACCAGTACCAATATTATTATCCTCCAACAGTGTATAGCCTCCCCACTATACCTACAAGACCCTCTCTACTAGATGACATCCTTTGGCGTTCGGGGGGGGGGGGCATGCACCTAAGGTAGTAGCACCCAACCTGTTTAGCACTATTCGGGTGGCAGTCCGGGTCCAGGTCATTACAAAGTGGTATCAGAGGAGTTCTTGATAGGGATTTAATAGTAGTGTTTTGGTGGATAAAAACGAGATTGAGACTTCTCTTTTTATTTCTACTGGTTTTACTATTTGGGATATGGTATATTGGAGATAGGTTGTTACTCGAACTGTGTTTCTAGCTTGTGATTGTGTGCTTGCAGCCCCAGGTACGTGGGATGGACCATGTTACCTTCGGTGGGAATTGCTATTTTTTTTTGCTTATATTAGAGTTTATATGATTTGCACCACGGTGTCTCACTTGTTGTGCGATGTGGTTGATTGTGATATGTGACCCTTGACCAAGTGCGGTAATAGTGAATTGGAACTTGGCTCGGTTTTTCTAGGCTAGTTTTCATAGCTTTTTATAGACACATTTTTAGGGTATTTCAATTTCATATCTACATGTATTCTTTTGGAAGTGATAATCCCCTGTGAGTAAAATCGATTTCCATGATTTGTATGCTTCAAAATGTGAATAGGTGAAATTCTTGATATAATTGATTGTTGTTTCAATTTTTATTCTAGGATTTATATTTTTGTATAATTTCACATGACAGGGTATTTGGGTATGGCTCTTTTACAAGAAGGCAGGTACTATCGATAGAGGTGATTTTGATCACCAGGATTGGGAGACTTGGTCGACGGTTTGAGGCAACATTGGTTGTCGAAATGGGAATGGCCCGAGGTACTTTTGATAAATTGCTCTATTAGGGGTGGGTAAGGAGGCCATGAGATCAGGATGCCATGGGGCATGGTTGCATTTGGGGAGAGTAAGGGTGGTAGTTGTGTGCTGCCTTTTTACTACTTTCTTATCTGAGTTGAATTTATATTGTTATATATATATATAGGTTGTCTGTTCATTTATGGTATTTAGTGCGTTCCTTTTTGGGTGAATCAGATGGAGCATCAGACGGGATATGACACAGTGTTGTAGGTGTTGGATCAGGTTCATGATCTAGTGCAGGCGGAGCAGGAGCCGCAGGTAGATGCTTAGGGACATGAACATGTTCAGGATCTAGTGCAGGCCGAACAGATGCCGGGTTTGGTAGCGTTTGGACTATGTCTTGAAGAGAAGATCCCAGCTATCCTAGTACATGTCTTGCATGGGATCAACAGAGGCGCGTAGGGTACATAGCCATCTATGGAATATCTGACACGTGAGTTACAATCAAAACACCAGCCTCTTTTTCAGGGTGAGGGTGGTCCACAGGCGGCTGAAAACTGGATAGAGAGAATTCATATGAAATTCAAGAATCTTGAGATGCCTCCAGGGAGGAGGGTCAAGTTGGAGACATACATTCTGCGAGAACCAGAAAAGTGTTGGCGGGATGTGCAGGTTTAGGCTCGGAGGCCTGAGGGGATAGTATGGAAGGACTTCAAGGACAAGTTCTTCAAGCACTTTTACCCAAGGACACTGATGGCAGAGAGAGCTCTGGAGTTCTTGAGTCTTCAGCAGGGAGACATGTCTGTCATGGATTATGCATCTACTTTCACTGAGCTATCTCGTTTTTCACCACCTATGGTAAGCGATGACGCGACTATGCTGAGGCACTTCATGGATGGCTTATGAAACGCCATTCGGGTCCAGGTGAAAATTTACAGGCATGGTTCTTTTTCAGTGGAGGTGAATCAGGTGCTCATAGCGGAGGGAAACCATAGGGATATGCCTCAGGTTGGCTGGACGACGACTTCTGGTGATGGTTCGAACAACAGGAAGTGAGGAAGGCATGACTTATAATAGGGAATTCAGTACAAGGACTCATCTATACCACCTCGTAGAATTTATTCAATGGTTTTCTTTCAGTGTGGTTTGACAGGGAATGTTCAGAGTTAGTGCGATAGGCCTATGAAATAGTTTCGGGCGTGAGGATAGGTCGGGAATCTAGAGAGGTTCTGTAGGCACCCATCTCAGATAGATGGAAGGTAGGGACTAGGACAGATGGTGGCATCTGGAGTTGGTTCAGGTTTGGAACCAGGAGCGGGTACCCGAGGCTCAGCTGGACGTGGTAGATAAAATAGAGATAGTAGAATCCAGTTGAGAGGTTATTTGCCAGTGGCTGGGGCAGCACCGCTGTGAGTTCAGGCCTCAGGCATCTGTACTTCGTGCAAGGTGCACGGTGTGGAGTTGCTAGAGGAAGATTAGGCGGGTGATCTAACGACAGATAGAGGTACACTATGGGTGTCGCCATGATTTCCATGTTTCCTTTTTTTCATGAACTGTAGAAGCATGTCCATTTTTAGTGGATGTGATGGACAAGATCTATGTTGACAGACTATATGTTAGTCAGTGGGATTGGCACCATATCAGGTGTGTGATATATTTATATATATGTATGAGATGAGTAGCATCAGGGCATCGAGGATGTGGGTTACCTGAGGTGCCTTGGGCATCAGTGCATCGAAGATGTAGGTTATTTTAGGTGCCTTGGGAATCAGGGCCTCAATGATGTAGGGTTCTTGATGTCCTTGGAATCAGGACCTCATGGATGCGGACACTGATGTTGTTCAAGATACCTTGGGTGTTGGGAATGACACAGGAGAACCAATCAGGTGTAGGGGTGATTATGTGTCACGGAAGGACTATGGACCCAAAAAATAGGTTAGTGAACATTTTTTGTTTTGAGTTTTGATGGGTTGACACCCAGTAGGAAACTCCTATGGTGGGGAGCCCCCTTGAAGATTTTTACCATGACCATTGAGTCTGGGGATGTCTGGGTTACTTTGATAGGGGTGGTTTGTTCGGTTCCATCTCTGGGTTTCATTTGATAGCTCGAACATGAGATATATTAAGGTGAGGAGATTATATGAACCCGAGTTTTTAGAACGGTTCAAAATCCCAACCCTGTTTCAATTTTTGACTTTTCCCTAAGAAAATTGGAGAAACTATGCATTTTATGGAAATTTTTAGACTACATGCCATGTCCTATAGAGCACACGCCATGTATAGGTTAGGCAAGTGCTGGTCGTGTGCTTGACGAGTACATGTCGTGTGATGAGTGTGTAGAAATTTCATACTACACAGCATGTAGTTATAGACATGCAGTGTACACTTGACAGAGTGGAGCCCATACATGGCATTTGGGCCTGTTGGTTGGGTAGAGTCGTTAAACCATGTACACGTCGTGTCTTCCATAGAAACACAGTGTAGTCTAGCTGTGTTTGAGAAATATACAAGGTGTGTGGGTAAGTCGGTGAGGATGAGACGAAAAACTAAGTACATGCCATGTACCTCTAGGTACACGTCATGTTCTCATGTCGGCGGGATCTGGAATGTAAGTCGGTGGAATTTCAGCCATTTTATAAATAGTAAAATGATTCACGACGTGTAGTCCTAAATTACAAGCCGTGTAGTTTCTTTTATTCGCTAAAATGGGTAGTAGAATCATTTTTGAAGAAAAACTCAATTTTTCGCCAGGTTTTGCGAACCAAGCCGTCAGAGACATAAAATACTTTTTGATCTTCATTTGAACTCCATTTCAATCACTATTTGATACGTCAGAACCCCCTCGATATGGTATTGATTCCACTAGAGCTGTTTTTTTATTTTGTACGAGAACACTATATTGGGGATTGGTTGGTTTTGATTCTTTTGTTGATCTACTGTGTTTTAGATCTACTTAGAGGATGTTATCAGATGAGTAGTATCGTACGAGTCTCGGGTAGGTGGTGTATACCTTGTTTGGTGTTTTCGTGGTAATTTTGGTGATGCTTCCTTCGATGCATTTTAAGGTATTTTTAGAAGGACCCATTTTTTATCTAATGTTGTATATTAAATTGTTTATGGACCTATGGGATTCCTTTGGGTATTCCCTGTTACTTGTGTTGCTTGAGCGAGGCTGGGTGAGTGGTCATCTCTCATTAGGGTATTTTTGCCGGGGGACAAATAATGGTATTAACTGAATTTTTTTGTTCTAAACTGTTGAGTTTAGTTTACTGAACCTTGATATGACGTGTTAGAGGCTTTAAAGACCTCAATGTTTTTGTTAGATTAATTTTGGGCTGGTGTAATTCAACCGTTTAGTTTGTTTTTCTTATTGATGTGTTTAGTTTAAATGTGTGTATTTGTAATTGCTAAATTTCTTATAATGGAACCCATTTTGGTTTTGTTGGGCATGGCCTGGATGATGTTGAGTGATGTTGATCAGAGGTTGGGCTTGGCCCAGGTTACGTTGGGTGGTTCTAACTACAGGATTAGGCGTTGTGGGCATCAGTTAAAGTTAGGATGACCATCAGGTTGGGCATGGCCCGACTTACTGGGACAGCAAGGCCATCAGACTTGAGCTGCTTGGAAGTGGGGACATGAGGTGTCTGAGGTGCTGTGGCTTGGGTACTATTTATGTGATTACCACACACCTGGGATATTTTATTAGTGTGAACACAGAGAGTCTCCATGATGAGGTGGTTTTAACCACTCGTGTGGGTAGAGGCCCCTGTTAGTTGCAGTTTAGAAACTGTTGGTTGGGGGTGCTTGCCATAGGATGCCACGTTGAAGATGAAGAACCTTCAGGGGATAGAATTGAGGATATGATGTTGGGGGTTGAGGCATGCCGTTATTTGAGGGTAGATATTTCTATCCATCCAGATACATTATTTTGAGGGCAGTCATCGTTGTCCCTCCGGTTACGTTATTTGAGGGCAGACATCGCTGCCCTCCGGTTACTTATTGAGGATAGGCATCATTGTTCCTCCAAGATACTATTTCTCGGGTGTCCCTTCAAGATGTTGGTTCTTGAGACAGGCAGTGTTAGGGGGAATATGTTACCGAGTTACATGATAGAGATTCCGGCGTTGGCCAAAGCAGTTGACACTCCATGGTGGCTACTGAGCACCAGTGAAGGTTGTGTTTATTTGTTCACCGTTCTGTTTAATGATTTCCTTATAAATTCATTCCTACGTAAACACTTATATTAGGTATGCACCATTGGGTGGTATCCTACCGAGATTCGTCTCACACCCTACAGGGTCCCTTCAGGATGTGTTCAGACATTATGGATTTACGTACAGGAAAGAGGTCAGCTTCAAGAGCTGGGATGTGTTAGCTTTTGCATGGAGATGGTATAGACCTTGAGGTCTTTCCTAACTGATGTTTACTATATTTTGAGTACTTTCTTATTAGCATGATTACCTATTATTTAGCTACATTTGGCTATCCATTTGCGCCCTTTTATGTTTATTTATTGTTGGTCGGAGTGGATCCTCAAGAGGGGGTGAATTAAGTTCCAATTAAAATTTCTGTTAAAAATCATTGTATGAAATCTACCCAAATAAAATAAAAATTAAACTATAGTAAATTTATAAATCTTGAATGTTTTCAATTAGTTTCTCAAAAATGGATTATTTCTCTGTTAACTTAATCTGATGATTATGTTAGCTTTTGAATCTAACTTACTGACGAACAAAAATTACAAACACTTGGTTGTTTAACTATCAGAGTTACTTTAACAAAGATTCAAATTTCTCAAGTAATTATCAGCATAATATAAGATATAGTTTAAAATGAAATAGGATGAACATCAGGTTTAAACAAGAGGTTCGGTCTCAAGCTGAGACTTAGTCCTCTCAAATAGTTTATATAAAAATTTGATCCACGCACTGGATCGGGTTTTACAACAGTACTTAGACTATCCAGGTCCTCAGACCTCTACCATAGTTCTAAGTGGGAAATGAAAAATAACAACAGCTCACAGGCTGTCCAGGACACACTTGACTTCTACAACTATCCATAGTAGGATACATGAGTTTAAGGGAATGATTGAGTGAGGATTTATGAATCCTCCAGTTCACCACAGGAGACAGGGTTTGTTTAAAGTACAGAACACACATTGCTCAAAATGTAAATAAATGAAACACAATAGATCTAAACAAATAGAGATGAGTTTAGAATGTTTTATTTGTTTTTAGTGAAGCTCTTGACTCATTGGATTGGTCCAGATAATTCTTTGTGTCCTTCTCTAGATTTTTTTTCTAGAAAAACATAGTGTTGTATTTGTATTTGATTTTCAGGTCCAGGTTGATCAGTCTAATCAGCTTGAGTATAGGTGAAATCGTTGGAGCTCTTTATTCCTTGAATATTAAAGTTCTACAAATTCAGTATGTATTCTTCCTTCTTCTTCTATGCATGTAAGTACTTGTGTATCTCCATAAGATTGTCTCGTATGTTCATGGAATGACTGATCAATATTTTTCTTTAGTTGTTTGAGGTTACCTTTTATAGCCCATGTAGTCTGACAAAAAGTATGATTAATTATGCAGGTACGAGTCACGGTTTCTTGACATTAAACAAAAATTAATTAAATAATATAAGTTTTATTAAATGCACCAAATATGACTGTTGTTAATAATCACATAGAAGTAGGGTTTAGAGTTATAGTGGCTAGTTTCCATCGTTAGCTCCTAGGATCAGTGAGCTTATATCGGTGGACTTGAGTCATTAGGTCTGTTACGGTAGATGTTACTCCTTATAATGGTAGACTATGTATCAGTGATAGTGACTCGGTATCGGTATATCTTCTTATCGGTAGCTATTATGTAGAGGTAGCATTCTTGTATCATGGGATCTCTATATCGGTAAGTCACCTATATCAGTAGCTTCTTGTATCAGTGTTTATCTCTATATATCGGTGGCTCTGTCTGTATCTATAGACATCATATCAGTAGCTATCTATTTGTATCGGTGGACTTGTATCTGTAGGTCTATCTATCTGTATCGATAGACTTGTATCAGTAGGTCTGTCTATCTGTATCAGTTTCTCTTGATATAACAGTAGACTCTGTCTATTGGTGGTCTTCGCTTATCAGTAGACTATGTCTATATTGGTGACTATATATCGGTAGGTCTGTATCAGAGACTCAACAACTTAATACTTATCTGTTCTATTCAAATCATATCTAGATTGAGTTGGTATTATTTCGAAACATGTATAAACATAGGTAAACAGTGATTAAAATATTCAAATGATTATTTTGATATGTTTTTCAACATAATTTAACAAATATATAGGATTATCAAAGCATATTAAAACATAATTGAGATTATCAAAATAGGTGATGTCAATAATCTCCCCCTTTTTGATAATCACAAATTATTGTATTAAAATCCAAAATAATCATTAATATATCAGTGTAAAATACACTAGGTCTCACTTCTCAGTGTGAGTAATGACATTTTCAATTGTATCAGAGAATAGAGTATTACATGAAAATGTATCATATGTATAAAACAACTGTATCAGAGGTAGAATTATAAAAAAAATTAAATAGGTAGAATTATACTATAGAATTATATTATGTTCATATTTCTCCCCCTTTGTGATTAGTAAAAAGTAATAAACAATCGATAAGAGAAGTAACAGAAGGTAAAAGGGAATAAGATCATATATATTTGTTGGGGAAAAAATACAGAGAAATTCAAAATTGATGCAAAAATGTTACAAGTGATTCCTATCAAATGTCTTAGACACTATTCAATCTACCTCCTCAGCATGTGATTTAGAGTTTCCCATTGAATCAGAATTGGATTTAGGCTGGGTAGATGCAGGTGGAGGCTTGGGAACACCAGTAATAATCATAGGAGGCTGAGATACTGATACAATTCCTAGCCTATAATGTGGATCCCTCTAGGTGATCATAGTAGAGAGACTTTTGATTGAATGAGCAGGTGTCATCTAAGGAATGGAGGTAGACTGAGCAGAGGTAGTCAGAGCTGGAGGTACAATGATAGAAGTACTGTCTTCTTGTAAAAATGGTAGCAACAGATTCCTAAAGTACATAATGATTCCTCCTCATCTTTCCATAGTAGAGAAAAAGTAATCCTTATTCTCCATAATCTTGTTTAGAGCAGGAGTCAACTCCATAAGCTTTTTTACTTGTTCTCTGAATGCTTGAGTCAGAGGAGGCAGTTTCAAGTTCTATAATAGAAGATTGAAATGGTTGATCAACTGATGTTTAGTGTATACCCTTTTGAAATAGTAAACCAATTTGTCTTTTACCTCTTTCTAAGAAGAAATGGAATCTATCATAAAATTCAGATCAATTTTCCCTATATCACTAGTGGTAGTCACCAATTGGGTCAAGGAAATAGAGTCTACAGAGCCACTGGTGGAATAATGTCCAATCTCTTCTCTCATCATAGCTCAAATCTGATCAATATCCAAAGAAGGCCTGGTAGATCTCAGAGGTTCAACAGTAAAGGAATTTGTTTCCTTAAAAGATTTAGTCAGCCCACAAATGAGATTTTTCATAATAGAGTCTTGTGTGCTAACATGCTACTCCATGGAAATCATAAATCCCTCAAATATTGATACTATCTGGCTAACTACACTTTTTACAAATGCCAAATCATTGTCTGCTTGAGATTTTGAGCTCATATATGATTCCAAAGAGACAACAGATTTCTTTTTTGATTCATCATCCTCTGTCAAGATTGAAACTTGATTCTGGTAGGCCTTGACTTCATCCAAAATACCAGAAACTAATACAGACTTCACTGATTGAATAGATCATATTAAGGATGTTTCCATTCTTCCCATCTCTTCAATAAAACAGTTCTTGATATTAGACATCAACCGGTTTCAATCATATTTTCTTACGATATCCTCAGATAACGTTTCAGAAAAGAGATTATAAGTGACATGAAGTCTACTGATGGGTGTCTCATATTCTGAATCAGGATAGTCCAACCCAAAAAATACAAAACCTGGGTCTTCGGCCCAGTCCTCAATCTCATGAGCTACTGAAACAGTACCATGTATGATGGGATGATCCCCCTCAATATGTGCATTCACCTGAACATTTATGTCAACAACAACTTGAGTAGGCAGGTCATCCTTAGAAGAATCCTCCACAACCATATCCATTTCAACAACAAGAGGCTCGTTAGAAATAAGTGCAGGTTCTGCCATCTCTACCAAAACAGCCTCTTCGGGTATAGAAGAAATCCCAATTAGTGGACTTAAGCTCAAAATACTCACATCTGGACTACCAGAAATATGTTCTCTATTTTCAAATACTTCTTCCTCATTCTCTAGAGAAGGCTAGTCTTCCTCATAAGTAAGGAATTTTTCATTGCTTACTCCTAACACAGTTTCCATTCTAGATGATACAACATTAGCAACTGGACATAGAGGTATGTCTCGATCCCCTCCATCAGCTACAGGGGTATCTTCCTCATCAATATCATCACTATACTCTGGTTCCTCTTCATTAGGTCCTAAACCTAAATCTTTTATGTGTCTTGGCTTATTGGGATGGTCAACATGGTTGAACTTATCATACACCTTCTCATCATCAATAACCCATTACCTTATCCATGGGTTCCATCCAATATTCATATACTTATAGATAGTGCTTGTGATGAAAGATTTGTTCCACACAAATACTGTCTCATCCTGAGACTCAGCTACTCCTTTCACCATGATCATTACTGAAATAAACTTTGCAAAGAATAACGCATTGGATTTTGACTTAGGCCTAGTTATATCCTCAATTTGAATCATCAACAACCTACACATATTTACCATGACACCATGCATCAGAAGACACAACAAATAAATATCTTGGTATCTCATATTGGAAAAGTCCCATCTTCTTGGACTTAGCAGATGTTGGATGAATTTTAATAAAAGCTGGTTCCCCATCCATCTAAGCAGCCACTACCTTTCTTTGTTTTCCACTAACAGTGAGCTCTCCCAAAGCAACTTCATAGTAAAAAAATATCACTAGTAGGAGGTATTTTCTTCAAGTTATACCCAAATACACCCTCATGTGGGAATTTTAGACATTCATCCCATTCAACAAATGAAAATAGAAATTTATTTTCCATTCACTAATGAAACCGTTCTGTTTTCTTCTTCAGACTTCTCAAAATGAAAAAAAGCATAAAACTCCTTAAACAACTTCGGATAATGATGTCCATTATTATGTGCAAAACAATCGAGCCATCCCTGTTCCTCCAATACTCTTAGAACCAAATACTTTCTTGGAAAGAGCCCTTCCTAATTGATTTTCTTTTCGATTACTATTTCTCTATTTTGAAAATGCGGTATCACTGCACGCTTCCCCAATAATGTTCTACTTTCACTACCACTACCTTGAGATCTTTTCTTCTGCTTCTTCGCACATGACGAATCACTATATTCCATGACTATCGAGAGTTTTGTTCTTGCCATCTCTAATTGAAGAACATAAGGTTACACATAATGTGGGAGTTCGAGAAGTGAGGATTGAAGAGAGGAGAGTTTGTGGTGTATTGAAATGTGAATAAGGCTTAGATTTTATAATCTATGAATCAAAATGTAATAAAAATAACTATACTGAAAACAATTGGAGTTTCCGCTAATGAAAACAAAAATCAGATAGCGCATGACATATCGGTGACAATTACCGATGAGAACCCAGACGGTGCAGTTTATCTATCGGTGAGGTCTCTAGTGGTGAGGTGTCTCTAGTGGCGAGGTGTCTCTAGCGATGAGGTTTTCTAGCAGTGTGGTTTTCTAGGGGTGATGATTTCTAGCAGTGAGTTTTTCTAGAGGTGATGTTTTCTAGCGTTGAGTTTTTCTAGCGGTGGGGTTTTCTAGCGGTGCAGTTTTCTAATGGTGAGGTTTTCTAGCGGTGAGGTTTTCTAGCAATGTGGGTTTCTAGTGGTGAGGTTTTCTGTAACACCGGGTATTTGCTTCTACAAATTCTATCATTCCTAACTCTTGTCTAATGTACCTTAACCAATCTAAACGTAAATTCTTGGTGAATATGTTAGCTAATTGATGTTCAGTACCAATAAATTCAAGAGTAATATCACCCTTTTGGTAATTATCTCTCAAAAAGTGGTTCCTTACATCAATGTGTTTGGTCATAGAGTGAGATATGGGATTCATAGAGATATTGATTTCACTACTATTATCACAGTTTATAGATACATGTCTAAACTGATATCCGTAGTCCAATAATGAATGTTCCTTCCATATAATTTGTGCACAGCAACTGCCAGCAGTAATATATTCTACTTCAGCAGTAGAAAATGCAACAAGATTCTACTTTTTTGCTACACCAAGATATTAGGGACTTACCTAGAATATGACATGTTCCAGAAGATCTCTATCTATCTAACATGAAACCAGCAAAGTGATCATCTGAATAACTTATTAAATTGAATGATTGTCCTTTTAGATAAAATAATCATAAGTCATTAGTATGTTTATGATATTTGGAAATTATTTTAGCAGCAAGAAAGTGTGACTCTTTTGGATTAGCTTTAAATCTTGCACACATACACACACTAAACATAATATCTGGTAGACTAAAAGTAAGATAGAGCAGACTCCCTATCAAACATCTGTAGTTTGATTGATTCATTGGTTTTCTAGTTTCATCAGTATCCAACTTACAAGTGATAATCATGGGTGTGTCATTACCCATACTACTATCCAAAACAAAATGTTTTAAAATATCCTTTTTATATTTACATTGATTTAAGAAAATACCATTTTCATTTTGAAAAAAATGAAATCTATGAAAATATTTGAGTTCTCCCATTAAACACATTTCAAATTAATTTTTCATATTCATTGAAAAACTAATACACATAAAAATTTTAGAAGATCCAAAAATAATATCATCAATATTGATTTGTAATATCAAAAAATCTTTTGAAATTTTTTTAATAAAGAGAGTTGGATCAGCAATCCCTTTTTGATAAAACTTTTGAAATAAGAAAACTACTTATTCTACCATACCAATCTTGTGAAGCTTGTTATAAACCATATAGATATTTAGAATGCTTAAAAACTCTATTTGGAAAATGTGGATTAATAAATACAGGTGGTTGTTCAACCAAAATATATTCAATTATAAAAATATTTAGAAAAGAACTTTTAACATCCATTCGATATAACGTGAAATTCAGATGAGCAGCATAGGCAAGTAGAATCTTAATAGCTTCTAATCTAGCTAAAGTTGAAAAGGTGTCCTCATAGTCTATTCCTTTCTCTTGAATATATCATTGTGCAACTAGTCTTTCCTTGTTTCTAATGTTATTTATTGATTCATCAAAATTATTTTTAAAAACCCATTTAGTTCCTATGGTCAATGTGTCTTTAGTTCTATCAACTAATTACCAGACTTTTTTTCTTTCAAATTGATTTAATTCTTCTTGCATAGACATTAACCAAAATTCATCATTGATTTCATCATTGATATTTTTAGGTTCTAACTATGAATGAAAGGCTTGATGTTCAACCTGATTTCTTCGAGAAGCTCTAGTAATTGTCCCTCTATCAACATTACTTACAAAATCATCTAAATAAGGATTCTTTATAATCCTAGTTGATCTAGTAAAGGTAGGACTAGAAATTTTAGGTTCTTCTCTAGGTTCGGGTTCACCAGCTGCAGATTCTGAAATATTTCCAGAACAGGTTCTCTTTACAATAGGTTCATTGCTTTTATCATTAAGGTTTAGAACAAACAAATCATCTTCAAGATTTTCAAGAGAAGGTTTAGGTTCATGTGTATCTGATTCATCAAATTTGATCTGAACAGATTCTTCCACACATTTGGTTCTTTTATTAAATACTCTATAAGTTTTTCTAGTTAAATAATAACTATGAAAATTCCTTCATCACTCTTAGATAAGAAATTTTTCTAGATTATCTTTAGTATTGTGAATAATGACTTTGCAAAAAAAACCTATGCAGTAACTATCTTTAGGCTTCCTATTATTACACAGTTCATAAGTGGTCTTTTTAAGAATAGGTCTAATCAAGAATCAATTTATAATATCAGCAGCTGTATTGATAGATTCACCACAAAAATAAATAGGTAATTCATATTCATTTATCATAGTTCTGGAAATTTCCGAAAGGGACATTTTTCTTCTTTCTACTACACCATTTTGCGGAGGTGTCCTAGGGGCAGAGAAGTTGTTATTGTAGCCATTGTGTGAGCATTATGAATCAAATTTATGATTTTCAAACTCACGTCTATGATCACTTCTCATGGTCTTGATTCTAATTCCACTAAGATTATCTACAAACATGTAATTTTTGATAAAATAGAAACAAGCTTCACTTTTTGAGATAGAAAATATACCCATGTGTATCTAGAAAATTCATCTACTAATACATAAACATTGTGCTTCCCATTTACGCTAAGAAACTCTAGATGGTCCAAAAAAATCAATGTTAACCAACTCGAGAGGTTTAGAAGCTGAAACTTATTTCTTTGATTTAAAAGAATCTTTATGTTGCTTTCCATATTGATAGAGAGTAAAAACTTTGTCTGATGGGAATTTTAGTTGAGTTAGGTCTAAAACTAAATTTTTCCTAGTTAGTTTATTAAGTGAATGATCATTGCAGTTTCCTAATATTCTTTTCCATGGCCAGTAATCTTTATGAAAATCATTTAAAAAAGTAATATTTTTCTTGGCTAAAGAGTTTAAATCCACAACATAAAAATTTTCATTTCTTAAGGTAGAAAACATTAAAAAAAATTTAGAATTAAAAACATTACAAGAATCATTCGAAATCATAACATTAAATACATCATCATACAACTAAGATATGCTTAACAGATTAAATTTTAGTCCATAAACAAGTAAAACATTAGAAATAAAAATTGAATCAGTGATACCAATTCAGTCTAAGCTGATGATGTTTCCTTTTGAGTTATCACAAAAGGTGTCATTTCCTCCATCAACATTGACTAAGATATTAAAACATGAGAAGTATCCTATCATATGTCTTGAACATCCAATTACCAAGTACCATGTCTTCCTACAGGAACTTTTTAAGCAAGTTTCATACAAAATAGGTTTACACAAAATATGATTTTGGTACCCAGATCTTCTTGGGTCCAGACAGGTCAGCAATCAAAACTTTTGGTACCCATATTTTTCTAATGGGTTTCATAAAATCAAAAGATTCAAAATATTTTGAAAGATAAAATTTATCTGATATATAACTATGTCAATAACGGGATGAGACATCAGAATTTCCTAAACAGGAACTAGTAGAAAACTGTCCAGATTTAGGAATAAATATATTCTTTGTAATATGTCTCTATGCAGGCTGATAGTCTAAACCACTAATTTATTTCGGTGCTACTTATTTTCCTAGAATTTGTGTAAGAGTTTTATTTCCATTAGTGGATTTTTCTAGATCTTTCTAGAGTTTCTCATTGGACAGTTTCAGTTCAGTATTTTCTTTTAACAGTGGATAATTATTTTCCTTTTCTAATTATATAGAAGATTTGATAGTGCTAGTTAAAGCATAATATTTCATTAAGGTTTTATACATGTATTTTAGCTCATTGAATGTATCTTATATCATGTTATAGTATTCAAATAACTCTTCACTAGACATGTTTTCAGAATCAGAATCATCTCAAGAATAATAAGAATTTAAAGAAGGAGCATCCCGTGTTACATCAGATGTGTTTTTCATGAAACACATATTATCCTTTTGAGACTTTTCATCCTGAGTGGAATCAAAATAACCTGAACTGTCTTCTGAAGCACTCTAGGTGGCATTCATAGCATTCTTATATTTTTTGTCCTTGTACTCATATTTTTCATTTATTTTATCTTTGGACAGTCAGCTTTCTCATTTCCTTTCCTCGTGCATTCATAGCAGACTATGTCATCACATTTGTCAGTAATTTTCCAATCATTCATCCAATGACCTTTATTATCATACTTTCCCTTGTAGTTGGATTTTCTAAAAACATTCTTCTTTATATAAAACATCATGAATCTTCTGGCTATCTGAGCCATTTCGACATTACTATCTGATGCACTCTCTTCACTACTTGAACTATCACCATCACTTTGAATTTTCCCTTTGTCCTTTATTTTGAAACAGAAGTCTTAAAAGTGACATACTTCTATCATTGTCCGTCATCTCTTTCCTTGTTTACATTCAGTTCTTCTTCATACATCATTAATTTACCAAGGAGTTCCTTGATAGGGAAAGAACTAACATCACAAGATTCTCTATTTGAAACTGATGTGCCTCTCCATTTTTCTGGTATACATCTTAGTATCCTCATGATTGCAGGAACAACATTTCCATGTGAGCTCATTGTATTTACAATTTCTTTGAACCAGATATACATGTCAGAAATAGGTTCATCAGGCTTCATTTTAAAATTATCATACTTTATAGTTTATGCATTCAATATAATTTCCTTATCATTGGTTGTTCCCTCATGGGAAATAGCCAAAGTATCCCAGATTTCATAAGCATTCTTACAAGTAGATATTCAATTAAATTTTCCATCTCCTAAAGCACAATACAGAGCATTCATTACTTATAGTAATTATTGTAAGAAACTGTAGTAGGATCATCCCAAGTAGTTCTTTCAGTTGCTGGAATCTTATACTGTGTCTCTATAGCAGTCCAAATATCAAATCCCATACTTTGTAAATGAATTTTTATTTTTAGATTCCATTGGGAATGATTAACACCATTAAAGAAAGGTGACATGTTGGTAGCAACACCTTCTTGTCTATTTTCCATAATTTAATTTTAAAAAATATATTTTAAGAGTTAAAATTAAGAAACAACATAAAATTTGAGATCTTTAAGATACAACTAAAATCACAGTTGAAGAACAATTTTTTTGGAAATCCATTATTAATAAAAATTCCTCTGATACCAAATTTTAGTTGGAGTGGATACTCAAGAGGGGGTGAATTGAGTTCCAATTAAAATTTCTGTTAAAAAGCTTTGTATAAAATCTCCCAAAATAATAGAAAAATTAAACTGTATGGAATTTATAAAGCCTAACTTGTTTCAATTAGTTTCTCAATGATTGATTATTTCTCAGTTAACTTAATCTGAAGATTATGTTAGCTTTTAAAACTAACCTACTGACTAACAAATATTACAAACACTTTCTAGTTTAACTATCAGAGTTACTTTAAAACAGATTTTAATTTCAAATTACTTAGAAGTAGAATATAAGATATAGTTTAAAATGAAATAGGATGCACATCAGGTTTAACCAAGAGGTTCAGTCCCAAGTTGAGACATAGTCCGCTCAAACAGTTTATATAAAACGTTGATCCACACCCTGGATCGGGGATTACAATAGTACTCAGAATGTCTAGGACCTCAGACCTCTACCACAGTTCTACGTGGGAAATCAAAAATAACAAAATCTCACATGCTATCCAGGTCACACTTGACATATACCACTATCCACTATAGGATAAAAGAGTGTAAGGGAAAGAATGAGTGATGATTTATGAATCCTCCAGTTCAACACAGGTGACATGGTGTATTTAATGTACAGAACACACACTACTCAAACTATAAATAAATGAAAAACAATAGATCTAAACAAATAGAGATGAGTTTAGAATGATAAATGTGTTTTGAGTGACACTATGGACTCCTTATATTGATGCAGATGAAGCTTTGAGTCCTTATCTGGTTTTTGGTCAAGAAAAATAGAGTGTCATTTTTGTATTTGACTTTCAAGTCCAGGTTGATCATCCTGATCAGCTTGAGTATAAGTGAAATCGTTGGAGCTCTTTACTCCTTGAATGTTCAGGTTCTACAGACTCAATATGTATTCTTCCTTCTTCTTCTATGCATGTAAGTCCTTGTGTATCTCCAGAAGATTGCATCGTATGTACATGGAAAGACTGATTGATCACTTTCTTTAGTAGTTAGAGGTTCACTTTTATAGCCCATGTTGTCCGAAAAAAATTATGATTAATTCTGTAGATTTTAGGTATGGTTTCCAGACATTAAACACACATTAATTAGTTAATAGATTTTGTACTAAAAGAACCAAATATGACCATTGAAAATAAACAAACAAATGTAGGGTTTAAAGATATAGTGGCTGCTTTCCATCGGTAGCTCCTAGTATTAG
Source organism: Viscum album (assembly GCA_963277665.1). Classification (NCBI taxonomy): domain Eukaryota; kingdom Viridiplantae; phylum Streptophyta; class Magnoliopsida; order Santalales; family Viscaceae; genus Viscum; species Viscum album. The sequence goes on from OY728142.1 coordinate 1,417,977,686, forward strand.
TGAGTTTTTATCGGTGGATTTGATTCAGTAGGTCTGTAACAGTAGCTGTTACTCTTTATAATGGTAGACTATGTATTAGTGGCAGTGACTCTATACCATAAGCTCTTCTTATCGGTAGGTCTACTATATAGGTAGAATTCTTGTATCAGTGGCTCTCTCTAGGTAAATCGCCTATATCAGTAGTTTCTTGTGTCAGTGGCTCTCTCTGTATATCGGTGGCTCTGTCTATATCGGTAGACTTCATATCAGTCAATGTCTGTTTGTATCTATAGACTTGTATCGGTTGGTCAGACTGTCTGTATCGGTAGACTTGTATCGGTAGGTCTGTCTATCTGTATCGGTATCACTTGACATAACAGCAGACTCTGTCTATCGGTGATCTTTTCTTATCGGTAGACTATGTCTGTATCGATGGCTATGTATCAGTAGGTCTGTATCAGTGACTCAATAACTTAATACTTATCTTTTCAATGAAAATCATATGTAGATTGAGTTAGTGTTATTTTGAAACATGTATAAACATAGATAAACATTTATTTACATATTCCAATTATTATTTTGATATTTTTGTCAACCTATGTTAACATATAGATATTATTATCAAAGCATATTAAATCATATTTGAGATTATCAAAACAGGTGAGGTCAACAGATATGTATGACCTGCTTTGTATTCATGTTTTATTGTTCAGTAGTAGTTACAAGTGACCAACATGCTGTTGTGTTTATTTTTGCTGATGTTGTTCATATTTATTTCATCCGCTATTTATTGATATTGAATGTGCTTCTGCTCTCCATGTCTTGTACGAGTCTCTGGAGTAATTTTTTCTACTACATCTTTATTATTATACTTGGACCAGTACCATTATTATTATCCTCAGAGAGGTTATTCCTCCCCACTATACCTATAAGACCCACGCTTCTAGTCGAAATCCTTCGGCATTTGGGGAGGTGCGCCTAAGGTAGTAGCACCCGACCCATTTTGCACTATTGGGGTGGCAGTTCGGGTTCGGGTCATTACAGGTTTTATAGTTCACATGAATTCTATTCTATTCTCTATCTTTTCATTCACTCATGGGTGTATTTAAGGAGATTGATTGAGACCATTCAACCCCTATTATTTATATTGATCTATAACAGCAATATGTTTGTGATTGATGATTTATAATGAGATCCCTATATTTTATTCATTGTTTCTTCAAATTATATCCATAAAAATACAAGGTATTTGTGTTGGTTTTTATTGGGGTATGTTTTGGATGTGATTTTTATGATTATTCATGATGATCTAAATTTATTTTTATTCCCCCCCCCCATTGTATTGGTATTGTAATCATATATCCTTAATTTTGTTTCATCACAAATGTTTTGATGCACAAGTTGTGGTAGGTGATCCAAGAACTCTACAATTTTGTTTAAAAATTATTTTACTATAAAACCAGTTTTCTTATTTTGATGATAATTATATATTTTAAAAACAATGTTAACAAGTAGAACATAAAAAACTAATGGGAAAAGGACATTTCAAATCAGTTTACATTTTCTCATGATTTTCCTCTCTTATTTGACACTTTTTATTACTATTACATTAAATCATTACCAATATTGATTATTTTTTTGGTGATTTATTTTCTATATAAATAATCTAATATGAAATGATAATAACATAATATTACTACCATCCATGAAATGAAATGTTTATAATGAAGAATGTGAAGTTTTATGTTAAATAATTTCTTATTGTTGTGGAAATTATTGGGTTGTTAATATGTGGTCTATTATATAGTTATTTTTTATTGGATTAGACACATTATATGGAAGGTGTTTAGAAGTGTTGTTACATTAGTTTTCAAGTGTTTGTAAGTGGGTATCATATTGGTAATAATGTTATGAATTATGGTACATTATTGGGTTGGATTTTTTATCTAGGATAGTGGGGATGTAATTATAGGATAATGTGAATAATAAGTTGATTTTTTTCAGAGAGAGTGTGGGTATTTTTCATGTTTTTTATGTAAAATGAGAATTTATCCATTAATGGTATAATTGGTATAGACTGGGGAATTAAATTAAAAAAATTTATAATGTTACCATATTATTAATTAATTAATTTTAAAATGGAAAACATATATAATGGAGTCTCCTTAAAAGAGAATAGAATAGTTAAATGAATGATTATTGGATACTAAAAAGTCAATATATAACAGTGAATAGTAGTACTAAAATGTAATATGTGAATTTGTTTTTTTCTATATTCAAAATAAATTGGGAAGTATGTGGGTTTATTGTTTCTAAGAGTGGTATTTTATAGAGTTGGTATTGTGATGATGGTTGTAGGGTGTGGTCATTCTGTATTGGTGTGGACCCTTTTTATTTCAGGCATCTGTGTGGATATATTTATATAAATTTAATTTCTTTTTTTATTTCTATATACACCCTAAAAATATTGATATAATTAATAATTCCAATTTTTTGGTGTTTTTTGGTGGATTTTAAGACAACCATGTTAGTGGCGATGGATGGGTTACTATCCATTCTTCTCCACACTCCCATAAAGAGAAATAAATGATTGTATGGTACAAGGTATGGGTCATTCATGTTAGGTTGAGAGAATGATGATTACTTTCTTCATGTTCCTGATATACTACATTTATGGATGTAGAGTAATGATGATGGGATGATGATATTGTATGCATAGTATGGATCATTCAAGATTATAGAAGTGTCAATGTTGATTTCATTCATGTTCATGATACATTAATTTTTATAAATATTATAACAATTATATGTGGACATGTGTATGATGTTACTTGGTTATTAATGTGGTGATATAACTATTGACTGATGCCAAAATGAGATATTATGCCATGTGTGAGGCTTGGAGTTAGTAGGGTTATTTCTTGATCCAAATCAAATCTATTTTATAGATAGATTTAATGATGAGAAAATAAAAATTGGAGTGATGGAGGAAGAAATCATGTGGAATTGGTTTCGGAGTTCCCTTATTTTATTTTCATTTATACAATATTGTTTTATTATCATTGTGATATCATGAGTAATCCTTGGTGAGGATGAGTATTTTTTAACCCTATATATGAATACTGGTTCTAGAATTTTTTTTAAATAATGGACTAATATGCTCTATGAATATTTACATACAAGATATGGATTATGATTTTGTTGAGTATAATTTTTTGGTCAACCTAATATATTGAAACTAATTCACCGATTTCAATGGTGTGTGTAGTGACTAATCAATACATTACTGTCTTCTAGATGGGGATTACTTCAATATTCAATATCATAAAAATGTATTTGGTATTCCATTTTGATATTAATTTTTTTTAGATATATCAGGAATCATGGACTATAATAGGTTTCTAATTATTTATTATCATTTTTACTATTGGTGGTTTTATGTGTGTATTCCATGGTTATATAAGGATAACACCTTCCATTTTTATGTTTAATACCCTATGTGATTTCCCCCAACTGATGTAAAATTAGATGTAGGACATAGGGTTCACTTGTGTCTTAAATAAATAACCATTAGTGGTTCCACAAGGGTATTGTTCATGACCAAGAGATATCAGAGCCTTTTTTATTAGAGTTGTTATGTTATTTGGAGTTAGGAACCAACATGGATTTAATGGAATTGTAGGGAATCACCAAAAACTGAAATTAATTTGTGATTTAAGGGATACCATCTAGGGAAAAGGTTTTTAGTTCCACTTTTGATTCAATGAAAAGAACCTATGATATCTAAATATGATAAATTGTTTTGGTAGTTTAGGTGGGGTAGAGAAATAGAAGAGGAACATACATCATTCATGACTGTTATTATGATTGAATAAGGATGATCTAGAAAAAAATAAAAATGAATCCATTTAAAATAATCTAATTAAATAAAGTCCATGATATTAGTCTTATAAGTACGATTCCTTAATATAGAAATATAATATTGTTATCATATATGAACAGTTTATTTTAGCAAGCATTATCATGATAATAAAGTTTAATTTATGTGGTATTAATTAGTGTAAAAGGATGCTCTTTTGAGTATGATATATTGTGAGTTATAATGGTAGGGGTTGGATAAGAGTGCAGAGATTTAATCTACTCTATACACATAGGGATACATGGAGAATCTTCATATTACATTAATAATTATTTTTTTCAGGGTTGAGTATCATGTTACATTGTCTATCATTCAAATTAAATGAGTGTGGTGAAAGTAATTGATCATGAATGTTGTAAAGAGGAATGAGGTAGTAGTTTATATGGATCATTTAAAGATGTATTTTCATGTGGAGTTTCTACGAATAAATATAATGGTGTATAAGAGGAAGAATTTTACCTCCTTTTTTATACAGAGATTGATCATGTGTTTAATTAATATTATATTTATGGATCTAATTCCCTTCAATCCAATTATTCGTTCTATTTTGGATTTTATTTCTTGATGATTGGTCAAATTAATGCTCCCAATTATTTTATATGTACTGAAATGACTTGGAATTTATGTGTAATTTTTTAAAATGATATGAAATTATTTTGATACTACACACTTTGACAGAACATGATTCTGAGGTCCGGTGAGCCCGGAATAAAATAGTGAGATATATTTAAGGTACATTCAGTTAATGTGTGAGCAGGTTTTTCTTAATTTTGAACTAATACACGGATAAAAAATATAAGGTCACCATTGAACTCAGAATGACATTATTAAACTAGAAATGACATAACTTGGGCCAAACAAAAAAGTTAATTTTTGTACATTTTGAGAAAAACTATAAAATAAGATAAAAAGTTATTTTATTTCTTTTCTCAGCAATGAGAAACGACACCGAGACACTACGATTCAGCGATCAGGTGAAGATGAGGCATGTTAATTGATATCATTAATTTCTCGTTAACCCACAACGTAATGATGCTTTAATGATGTGTAATAGTGATGTTGTTTCATAAATGAAACAACACAACATAAATGATAAGACATGTTTTATTTTTAATAGATGACATGTTGGTGGAATGAGGATTAAACCTGTGAGGATTATCTGAATAAACATTGATGGATTTCCACCCCAACGAAGAATGTAAAATGCAGGCGGGATGTCATCGACTTCGACATACCTCAAAGAATCACGAACATCATCAACCTCTTGGAACCTTGAGGAAGAAGTGTTATTGAAACCAATGTCAAAGAGTTAAGGATTTGATTTTGGTTTTATGAATTCGATATTATTTTTCTAAATAAATAATGTAAATTATCCTACAAATATTTTAATCTATGGATCATGCATTCTTATCGGAGGGTGTTGTTCTTGGATTTTCTATTCGTGATTAATTTTATTCTTTGTAAAAGTAATCCTTAGAGCTTCCCAAGTTTTAAACCACCAACATGGAGGCTACGGGAATTCAAAAATAAGGATCAGGTCCCTTCGTACATGAATCCATTGTGAATGAATCCTAAAATCTATGAAAAGAATAATCTAGGGCTAGGTAAGGGATAACAGTGACATGTGAGGTCTGTAGGAGAAAGGGGATCAAGAAATGGACCACAGAGCAAAACTAGTAGCCCACAGAAGGACTAATCGACATGCCAGCAGTTGTGGAATGCGGTGGTCTGCGGTGATGTACATATGGAGATGGAGCCGACATGACTGTCAGCACACTGCAACAGATGGAGGCTGCGGCCGGTTGGCAACATCGGCTTGGAGATGCAGTTCCAACAGTCGCTTCGGAGAGGAGCAGCCTGAATCAGGGCTGCTCAAGTGAGCCAATGGCCTGAGGCATCTACCAGTGTGTTGTAATTATGGATAGCCGGATTGGATGGTTGTGTTAGTACTAGGCCATGGTTTTTTGACCACGGCAGAGAAGGGGTCTGATAGTGACATGTGGGATAGTTAGTGGTCAGATGCGACATCTGGTCGCGTCCCAACTATGTGGATGAATCGGTCTTCCCCTGGCGGACTGGGTTAGGAGCGGGTCACCCCCGGGGCTAGGCCAGACCCATGTTGGACTGGGCCTAGGTTGGGTCTATGGATACTGAACTGGGTAAGGTATGGTCAGTCTGACCGGGCCAGAATGGACCCGGACCCAACCGGCCCCCATTTCCATGAAATGTCAATAACTCGGAAACTGTGAATCTTATTGATTTTATGTCTACATGATAAGGGCCCTTATGATGTGGTTATCATATTGAGATATTGTATATGAGTTTTTTCAATGGTTTATTTATCAATTGTTTCAATCGAACTTGAATATAACTGAAACCATTTTTACTAAAATGCCCATGTCTTACAGTCTGAGAATCCATTCGATGCGTCATCTATTTCATTGGAACACTTACACAGAGATGTTCTTTCGGGGTATTATATGATGTACATTTTTGGGGGTTAGGTAAGACCGACAGCTTGATCATCAGTTGTGTGGATCTGTAGTGTCCCAACAAACGAGGATCGGTCATTTAGATCCTTAATGGCCCGGTAGATGAGTGGCAGCCATGTGGATCCTTAGCGTGCTGGGAGACGAGAAACAGCCATGTGGATCTTTAGTGGCCCGAAAGATGAGCATAGATTAATCAGGTATGAGTCCCTCAATAGTACGAAATGTTTCCCCCTATAACTGACAAACCTTTCCTAATCTATAATATAACTACTGTGAGTTGTCCATTCTTTGTGTCCTTGCTTTGTTTCTTTGCATTGTTTTATATTTGTGGTATTTTTTCGTGGAATACTTCGTTCCCCTAATGAGTACTGTGTGACCCACCCTTGCATGTGATTTTCCCACACATGTTGAGTCTTTTGAAGATGAAAAATGTTTTGAAGGAGAACTTGGTGTCCTAGGACCAGGCTGGGCCTAGTAGAATCAAGCAGATATGATTTACTTCTTCAGATTCCAGTTGCTACACCATTCTTACTATCATGTGAGGTTTTCTGCAGATGTCTACATGGGTCTATTTGTACTTTTCGATTGTTAGTTCTTTTTGTTGGGATTATATTCTGGACTACTTATTTCAGTATACATATTTTTCTCTTTCAGTTAGTGGGATGTAGTTAGGAATTTGTGTGTATAGGTACTCAGGAAAATGCCTCTCACTTGCAGGTTGATGCCTTCAGTGCTAGTCACCAACCCCTGGCCTTCGGGAGGCAGGCATGGGGTATGTGATTCCATGATCCTTGAGGGCTAGGTCATGAAAAAGTGGTAATAAAGTTAGTCGATTATACCTCAAAGACCAAGACTCTGTTGTTTTGTTTTTGAGAAACAGTTTTGAGTGTCTTTGGTTTGACTTCTAGATATAGTGAGTCCAGTGTTGGTATGGCAGTCGGCATATCCTTACACCATGACACTTAATTAAGCTTCTCAGTACTAAAAATACAAAAACTAGTTTCATAAGTGTCTATTTATGTTCTTTTGTATATCATTCTACTCACCAGGTGTAATATATTTATTATGGTCTTTCTTGATCTATTTCAGGAGGCTTCCATGGAAACATCCATCTCAGTCCCCGATTCATGGTCAGGAGGACAATCCTCATAGTGACGAGGATTTTGTTTAGGAACCCGTGATAGGGATGGCCCACCTTGTGGTATACCGGTGTTACCACAACCCGTTGATCATCCATGAAGTCCCAGCTATAGTGGTTCAGGTTGATGAAGCTTTACAGACTAAGCCATGGATTCCTTTTTGGCAATTAGTGATGAGGAATAAGGTTTGATTGTGTGTCACATGCATCTATGGAAATGATCACCTAAGATGTAGGGTCTTCAAGACCTATGGATTGCATGTTCACAAAGAAATACATGGAACTAGAGGATTCATTGGAGGGAACATGCTAGTTTCTAAAAGGGTAGGATTTTATATGATTGTTGTTAAAAGGTACATATCATGTATGATTGTACCAAAATTCATGCAGCTAGGTAGGAGATGAGACAATTTCAGACAATCAAGACTATGACTCCATGACTCCTAGGATGAATCAAGGTACAATGCATTTCTTATTACATTAGCTTCAGTATAGATAGACACTTATACTAGTGATTTTCCTTTCATGTCACTTTTATTTGATTGATACCTAGTGTTTTATTGTTAAGACCATCATCCTAACCCTCATGTTTAGAGAATCATACTTGAGGAAACCCATTGAGCATGCACTAGTATTCACAGTGTGACATGACTCTTAGAGGCAACAGTATCTGTTGGGATATCTTGGTAGTAGCGTCAAGGCCTTATAACATTATCTTGGGTATGGACTGGTTATCTAAAGTCCATGCTCAGCTTGATTGATTTAGGTGAAAATTTTACTGTGTCCATGAGGACGAGACTAGGTTTTCCTTCACTGGTGATAATGAAGCTCTTTCAGTATAAGGTAAACATTCTTGGAGGAGGGTGCAACAGATCACTCACCAGTTGGATAGTCTCACCCTCATTGGATTAGATCAGGGTACGCTTTCTTATAGTGATGTAATAGTATGATGATGTTTTTCATGAGGATGTTACAATACTACCTGCTCATAGAGAGGTAGAATTTTTCATCGATATATACCCAAGGACAACACTAGTATACACAATAGCATATCCTATGTTTCACATGGAGCTTCATTAGTTGAGGGTATAACCGGAGGACGTGCAGGAAAGGTTCTTCGTAAGGACCATTATTTCACCATGGATAGCCACCGAATTGTTTTCCAAGAAGGTAGATAAGATATTGAGGTTTTTCATGGTCTATAGGTAGCTGCACTAGGTGACAGTGAAGATCATGAATCCACATTCGACGATTGATGACCTCTTCGATTAACTAACATTAGAAAGGTTGTTCTCCAAGATAGACCTCAGATCAGGCTATCATCAGCCATGGGTATGAGATGAGGATGTATCAATGAGAGATATCTAGTGTGGATATGGCCACTATGAGTTCTTGTTGATTCTTTTTGGCGTGACCAAAACCACATCTGTGTTCATCATACTCATGAATATGATCTTCCATCCTTACCTCGATTATTTTATAGTGGTCTTTATTATTGACATCTTGGAGTACTCAGCATCTGAGAAGGTGCATGCTACACACCTACGAGTAGTCCTAGAAACACTTTGATATCACCAAATTTATTGTAAACTCTTGAAGTTCAAATTCTTGATATGGGAGGGCCATATTATAGGACACATCATCTTAGAGGCTAGAGTTGCAGTGGACCTGGTGAAGACATATGCCACTCTAGCTATAGAGCCACCTAGTAACTTGACTATGGTGTGGAGTTTCTTAGGGGTTGGCTGGGTACTACTATAGGTTCATGCCTAACATTTCTAGAGTAGTAACACCCTTTTCATATTTGACATTGAAGGGGTAGTCCGTTGTGTGGGAAGATAGATTCATGTAGTGTTTTTAGGAGATGAGGTAGAGACTTACTAGTGCCCCATCTTTAGACTACCCGAGAGGGTGTTGGGTATATAGATTTCTATGATGCGTAAAAAACTGGACTTGGATTTTCCCTAATGCAAGAGTTAGAAGTGATCTATGACTCATGATAGTTGAGTTAGCCTGAGCAGAACTACACGACACCAGATCAAGATTTACCAGCAGTGGTCTTGGCTTTGAAAATGTGGCGGCACGACTTGATGGGTGATAGGTTTACAATATAATATGATCACAAGAGTCATAGGAATAGCTTATCCTAAAAGGAACTAAACATGAGATAGTTTAAATGGATAGAGATCTTCCATGACTAAAACTTTTATATACTCTATACTCCTGATATAGGGAACATGGTAGCAGATTTTCTTAGTATGAGGACATGTTTGTAGTTGTTGAGTGAGGTGAAAGAGCTGGTAGATGCAATGTAGATATCCTTTATGGATGATGATGGAGCAATATACCTTTAGTCGATGATTGTTACTCCCCACTCTTACAACAAATTTGGGAGGCAGAACTGATTGATATTTACTTGAAGGCATGGCATGCTTATTTTTCCGCACAACCTACTCCTGATGTATTTTTTGATAGGTGGGTAGTATGTCATATTTTTTAAAGGGTTCAACATAATACTATTGGTGTTGCATTAGGAGATGATGAGGGAGTTCCAATTATCCTCCTTGGCTTTACATCCTAGAGTGGTGAAGATGTACCAAGACTTCCGATGTCAGTACTGGTTGCCCGGAATGAAGAAAGTAGTGGCTGAGTTCATCTCACGATGCCTCACATTTTAGTATGTGAAGGTTGGGAATTGAGTTCCAGTAGGGTTTTCATAGCCACTTGACTTACTACAAATGAAATAGGATGGTATCTTGATAGATTTTATGACGGCGTTTCAACAAACATCAAGAGGACATGATTCTATCAGGGTGATTCTTGATAGACTTCCCAAGTGAAATACCTTATTACCCATCTCGGTTTAGGGACCGGTAGAGGGATTGGGAAGATTCTATGTCGAGGAGATAGTACGGCTCCACTGGGTGACTTGGACAACCGTATCAGTCCATGATTCACACTTTACATCCTGGTTGTGTAATGGATTACACAAGGAAATCTGGACTCAGCTGTGCTTGAGAAAAGATTTTCATCCCCAGATGGATGGTCAGGCAGGGCAGACTATACAAACCATGGTGGACATGCTTTGTGCTTGTGTCCATGCTTTCTTATGTAGTTGGGAAAACCACCTTTCACTGGTGGAGTTTTCATACCAAAACTTCTATCACTCCACCATAGGAATGGAATAGTTCAAGGAATTACATGGGTGGCTTTGCAGATCACCCCAATGCTGGACAAACCAAAGGTAGTCGACACTCATTGGTCAAGAGTTTTTACAGGCTACAACTTATAAGGATAATATCATCCCATAGAAGATGAGGACTGCACAATGTAGGTAGAATTATTATGATAATAGGAGAATAAGACCATTGGAGATCAAGGAAGGAGACAATGTTTTCATTTGGGTCTCTCCCCAAAAAGTATAGTGCATATTTGGTCGGGGAGACATTTCTCTCTATGGTTTATCAGACCTTTCAAAATTCTTAGCAGAGTTAGAGAGGTAGTGTACCACCTAGCTCTTCCCCCGCAGATGCACCAGGTGCACGATTTTTTCCATGTGTCACAACTGAGGAGATAAGTGCATGATCTATCACTTGTCATCAACTGGGGCGAGCTGTAAATTGAAAATGGGGTGAAATTGGTGGAGTTCACGGTAGAGATAGAGGATCAATAGGATCAGGACCTTCATGGGTGGTCGATACCTCTGGTGCACTTTCGGTGACTTCATGAGAATCTCTAGGAGAGCACATGGGAGCGGGAGAATCAGATACGTGCTCAGTTCCCCTAATTATTTGATTATCCATGTTTTGGATTTTGGGGATGTAAAGCCCTATAGTCGGGAGAATTTAATGTCTTGCAATTTCAATTTAATTTCTTTTAAATTATATATAATTATTTAGAGACTACACACATTGAAGGAAAGTGATTCTAAGGCTTTGTGAGCCCAGAATGGAATTTTGAAAAAATTTAAGGTATGTTCTGTAAAAGTGCAAGTAGGTTTTTCAATGTATGAACCAGTTATTGGATCCAAAATCAGTGGGAACTATTGAACACATAATTCTGGGATTTTCCTTGAAAAGACTCATCTTCGAACGGCAAGGGCGGAACAGAAATTTAATTTTTTGAACTCTTTGAAATAAATAATAAAGTAACTTAAAATGATATTTTATTTCTTTTCTCATCGACAAGTGACTAAATGGTGACGTTGCGATGTGGTGATGAGGCAAGGACGTGGCACAATAATAGAGATCAATAATGGGTCATTAACCAGCAGCATAACAACGACTTAATATCACATTACAATGACATAGTTTTATAAATGGAACAACATAACGACACAACATCGTATTGTAGAATAAACTCTCATACTTGTTTTATTTTTAATAGTTGACACATTGGTGGAATGAGAATTAATCTATGAGGATTTTCTAATGAACCTATGGTAGATTTCCCCCAAACGAAGAATGATGAACATAAGCGGGACGTCTTCGAATTTGAATTACCTCAAAGAATGACAAACACCATCGACCTCTTAGACCCTCAAGGATGAAGCGCTACAATAGAAAATGTCAATGAGGTTGGGTTTTGATTTTGGTTTTATGAATTCCCCATTGTTTTTCTAAATGATGAATCTAGATTAACCCACAAACATGTTAATCCATGGATTGTGTGTTCTTGCAGGAGGGAATTGTTCTTTGGTTTTATATTCTGGATTAATTTTATTGTTTGTAGAATTGTAATCCCTAGAACATACCCTATTTTTAACCTCTAATGTAGAGGGTGTGGCCTGACACGAACATGTCCTAGGTCCCTGCACACATGCGTTCTTCATGATCATATCCTCAAATCAATGACAAGAAGAATCTGAGGCCATTGTAGGGATGGTTGTGACTCGGGAGGCACGTAGGCGTAGGAGGATAGATAAATAGACCAATAGAGAATCTCTGGTGGCCCACAGAAGGAAGAATCGGTGCATTATCGTGGGTGGTAGCAGCCGGCGATGGCCTGCGTAGTTTGGATATGTGGCACCGACCAGCGCTGTGTGGAGGAACGGATAGCCTCTGGTCAACTCGAGCAATCCAGTGGTAGGCGACATCTGATCACTTGTGGGAATTATGACCGGTGACATCAGCACCAGACTTCCATCATTTGACTTTTGATAAGAAGGGATCCTGTAGAAACCCGTAGGGTGATAGGAGCCAGGACACAATATCTGATCACGTCCCGACTAGGCGAACGAACTAGTCTTCCCCTAGCTGACCTGTAGGGTGCTTGCTACCACCTCTGGTTGGATCCACCCTATCAGGCCCTAATTGGCCATTTGAGATAGATCCATGTCATAACAGACCTCGGTCATGTCAGTGGATGACAAATTGGGTTTGTCCGGGTTGGACCGACCGGGTTAGACTGGACCCGAACCCAATCGACCCCCGTTTCACATAAATCTCAATAACTCGCAAACTGGTTGTCTGATTTACATGTAGTTTATGGAATGATTACCCTTGAGATGAGGAGGTCCTTTGGATATAATCTATGGGATTTTTGGAGGGGGTTGTCGTATGACTGGGTTGGATCAGACTTGAATCCAATTGTGCTGTTTTTACTAAAATGCCCATATCATACATACTGACCATCCGTCCGTTGCTCTGTCTATTGAATTGGAAATCTTACAAATAGAAAATACTTTGGATTAATATATATGGGACTTATTGTTAGTTTATGTAAGTCATGTAGATCAAGAAGCATCCATGTGGATCCTTAGTGGCCCGGAAGACAAGCAGAAGCCGGGTGGATCCTTAGTGGCCAGGCAGACGAGCAGCATCTATCTGGATCCTTAGTGGCCCGACAGATGAGCAACAACCATGTTGATCTGTAGTGGATTGAATGACGAGAATCATCCATGTGGATCTTTATTGTTTTATAAGATGAGAAACGATTCATCAGGGATGATTCCATTAATAGTACGATTTTTTCATTATAACCAATGATCATTTCCCACTCTCGAACATACCTGGTGTGAGCTGTCTTTTCTTGGGGGGGGGGGTTCATTGTGGATTTTCATTGTGGTTACATTTCGGTATTTCTATTTAGTTGATTGGGGTCGCCTTCCATTTATTGTGTTACTCACCCCTATACAGGCTTCACCCACACATGTCATTTCTTGTGAAGATGGAATGCATTTTGAGAGAGGACTTGGTGGCCTAGGAGTAGGCAGGACCTAGTATGATCTAAAAAACATGACATAATACACTGGATTACAGTAGATAAAGTACTCTTACTATCTATTGGGGCTTTCATTGGATAGATACTGAATTCCTTTGGTACTTTTATATTTTCAGTTCTTTTTGTTAGGTTTGTATTCTAGCCCACTTGTTTTTAGTTGTACTTGTACTCAACACATTGTTCAGTATAGTTGTTTTCCCATTTAGTTTTTGGGGGTGTGTGTTTGTACAAACATGTACTCAGGAAAATGACTCCTTCTTGCAGGCTGACACCTTCGGGAGGAGGGCTTGGGGTATGCCACAACATGGGTCCCGAGGGATAGGTCGTGACATGTACACACCACATCCGGGTTTCAAACATAAATGGAGGTGTAGAATAAGGGAAAGGAATTGAGAGGATTTTTTCCAAGAAGATTTCATCGTGATAGGGGATCCAGCAAAGGATTCTAATGTTTATATCTATTTATTGTGAAAATTTGGTGTGAAAATAGTAAATATGTTATCATTCTAGGATTCATGAACCACAAATTAATTCATCTCACCTTCGGTATTTTTTAAATCCCATACTCCAATGAGGATCATTTGGCATGTTTTTATGCCTATAGGGTCGTGATTATCATTGGTCTCAGTGTCCACCAATTCATGAGTGTCAATCAGGTATGGGAGTCTAGGTTCCTTATCAATTGATGTAGTAAATCATACCATAGAGGTCATATCAGTGGTTGGTAGAACATGTTTTTTCTTAAAAAAGGTTGATATGGGGCATGTTAAGGTCATCCTTATGATTTAAATTTACCATAGGGACATATGATTTATTGTGGATTTGTAGGTGGTATTTAGTAGTAAGGCATAGGTGGAATATGTGGAAATCTCTTTTCATGGATGTGTGGGTATGAGATGGTCCATAGATTATTGGATATATTGTATGACTGACTTCATCTAGGGATTTTTCATTGACTGAATGTTGAGAATAATATTATGTTGTTTCAACAAAAATTTTCTAATATTTTATCTCATGTTATATTACATTCTAGTGCTCTTAGTTTTTGGTGCATGTGTTGGTGGTTAGATATGTTCTGTTGATTTATTCTATTCTTGTGAGTGGATAATGTATAAACATGATTCATCAAATGATTTATTTTTGTTTTAGATATATTTTGATAATTTATTCATATATATAAAATTATTTTATTTTTTTATGAAGTAATTTATTTATTATGGAAGAGAGTGTTGTTATAATATGGGGTTTTAAACATGAAATGTACATTGAAAAGAGGGATCATCAAAAGGATTGTTCTCACCCCCTATTTTAAATTTTAATAATCATTTACAATTCATTTTTGGATATCAGTTTTTCTCGTTAGTTTTGTGTGTGATTGGGTTTAAATTTTGGGGAATTACTTTGTTTAGTTTTTACCCTATGGTTAGTATATATTTTCATTCAGTTTTGGGGAAAGGAAATTTTTTTTTTCTTAGTAGCATACTGTTGAATGTTATTTCATGGTGACTGCAATGTGAGAATCATGATCCGGGAAACCGTGGGGGCTAGGGTACTTCTAGTTAAAGGCGCAAAACCTATACATAATTAGTTAAACAAATCATAAATCATAAAAGAAGGATATGTATATTGGGGGAACCATTCTACATTGTTATTACATGGTTTTCTAAACTAGAGTGTGAAATATTTTTAGTAACCAGGTGTGCCCAAAAAGGGGTTCATGATTGGTGCATAGTTTGGTAATTAGTGTGGCCTAACCATGCGAGCTGAACCTATCATAAAAATATCAAAATTATAATTCTACCCCTTTTAGATTTTTAACCCAAAACACATTTTTTGTATCTATTTATTTCAGGTGACACTAAGGGGACTCCTACCTCTTCTTCAAGATTCCACCTCCCTCTAATGGTGAGGATCTAGTGTATCATTAAGGTTTTGGGATAGATAATCAAAGTATCTTCTCTCTTCTCATACCTCTTAATTATTGTTCTATTTTCAGTTGATATATCATAATCTATTTGCCATGTGGAAACGAGGATTCTAATTCCCCCCCCCCTTTATTTTCTGGGATTTGTGTGTTTAGGGTTCCTCTTGGTATATATAGGTTCTTAAATCCTCCGTGGAATGTTTAAAGGTGTGCATTGTTGAAGCATTGTGGGATTGAGGCTTGTTTATCTTCTCACTTGAATTTATAATTTATGATATATTTTTTCATATTTTAAAACCTCCCTTGTATGCTAGATAATTATGTGTGGCATTTGGAATATTTTTTTGGTTTGAAAAAATGGTCATTTATTTATTTAAATGAAGTATATAACATTGCTTTGTCCAATGTCCCACACCAAGTGTTAAATAAAATTCCATGTTAGATTTTGTAACAAATATTTGATGTATTAATAATGTTTTGGCTATGTTAGCAAATTTTTCATATGTGAAGTGATGACTTTAGTATCGTGAAAGGTTTTTAAAGTGGTTTTGCATTTGAAAGAACTGTGTATTTAGCATTTGAAAGTGGTTTGACATGAAATAGTGGATTATGGCCCATTTAGACTTTTGATAAAAATGGGTTCGTCTAGTTAATGTAGTTTGAGTTATTTAATGTAATTATTTTTTGAATTTTTTTGAAATGATAAAATTTTTATTTCTACATTTTTGAAAAGGGAATTGTTTCTTAATGAATGCTTGATGGCTTGTTCATCACTATTATGAATTTGGTTAAAATGATTATTGTGAAAAATATCGTTGGAAAATTATCATGCCAAGTTTTTTTAATTGGTGGGATGACCTTGTTGTGGAATCCACATGACCCATTACATAGTGCAGAAATGGTAGTTCCTTATCATGGACGCATTTTTGATCTATGTGTGTATTGAAGGAGATTGATCATTAGGTTGGATCGGGTAATGTATGTTGTGTAAATTATAATATATTATTATGTGATCAGATTATCGAATGGCATCGGTTGGTTCACCCACATCTATACTCTTGGCATGATATCCTATCATAACTATTTAATTTTATGAGAATGATTTTTGAAATAGTTTGGTTATTCCATATATGGGCATCCATAACACATGGATATATTGAGTTTTATTGATATGTGATAGTGCCCCTCAGTTTCTACCATGTGGGGTGTGTCCAAGAATGTGGGATTAATTCATGTCATCTAGTGAGGCACGATTTCTAGTATGAGTAAAATTTTATTAGTATGTTCTAGATTATTCACATCCTCCTTGTTTACTCTGATGTCTATTAGGACTTAGTTATTTATAGAGGATGATTGAGATGAATCAGCGGTTGATTATATTTGTGTGATCATTTCAATTACTCTTATTATGTTATTATGGTTGTGTTCTATCATGTGATATATTTATTTGGGATGTGAAGGGTTAGATTTCAACAATTTATAGAAATATATATGTTTCAAATTTAATGTTTTTTATACCCTCTTATTCATGTTTTTAAATGAAATCATTCTATTCCTCTTAATAATTTCATATATTTTTTTTCTTGAAAATTAATGTGGATTTAAATAGAGTAATGGTAAATGGAAACTATTTGGTTTTGATATGGAAAATGTGTGGAAAATATTGATTTTGTATATTTTATTTCAAACTAGAAGTAAATTTTTTTATATCAATGGATTTGAATTCAAAATAAAGTTTTTCATGAACAGTATCTGAGTTTTAATATTCACTCCTATTGTTCATTATTGTTTTTTAGTTTTTCTGAAGGTTCCAAATCAAGTTAATTACCATGGGTGATGGATGTTTCAGAATTAGATAGTGAACCTCAAATTCACATAGGGATGTGTGGTCGGCTGGTTAAATTTTCATTTTTTGAATAGTTTTTTGTATTTTCAGTTTCATTATAAAATTTGTCTACTTTGGATATTACTATATTATTTTTCCTGGTTTGTTTATCATTCCACTATTTGTTTTATTTATTTATTTATTTAGGGTGAAATTATTCCCTTATCACTATGTTTTATCCATTTCATAGTTTATATCCTATTGGGATTTATAATTACCTTCAGTCATTGACACACTTCATCTCATGTAACTATTTTAGGGTCAATCCGTGTTGGTTTATCATAAAATGGTATCATATCAGGTTGGTTATATTCAGGAACAATCATTAAAATTCCCTTTATTATCTGGGATTTCAAGGTAGATAATGTTTGACTATCAGAGCACAGATTGAATTTCTGGAGGAGTGTCTATCCAACACTTTCTAGATAAAAACATGAGTTTCCATGAAAATTTTAGTTTCTTTTGTTAACATTGGTTGAATTGATTCATTTTCGATTTTGGATACGAAATAGTTGTTCGAATAAAGGTTTTAGTGAGCTCGTAATTCTTGAAAACCCACATGTATATAAAGATATAGTCATTGAAAACTCTCTATGACGGTGTTGTGTTTGTCATATGGTCACTAATCATATGGTCAAGTGACCCATCTATAATAGTTCCCTCTTGTGAGTTGTTTTGAAACATCCTTGAGTATGAAAATATTTTTGGTGACTATTGTTTTGGAAATTTGAAAAATATATTTTCAATGTTAATGGGTTTATTTTTGGACTGTGTAAATGGAATCTATAGAATCAACATTGAGGGGTTTCTTAGAAAAATGAAATTTCATAAAATGTCCCTTTTAGGGGAAACATAAATAGTTTAATGATATGGAATTTTTATAATCTACACATAATGTTATTGAAATTGTATTTTTTTAAAAAAAATTAAAGAATGTTTTGTAATTTTAAATAAACGTGAAAAAGTAGGGTTTTAATAAAATTATTTTGACGAAACAAAATTAGTTAAGCTGCAGAATGTTTTTTGAATGGAGTATAATGGATTTCTATTAGAAAATATTGTGGTATTTTTAATATATTTGTGAATTTTGAAAGAGAATGTGGATTTATAGTTTTATAAACATGGGTGGAATGTTTCTTTTAATGTTGAATTTTTTTGTTTTGACCAGCGGTATTTTCATGGGTGATCAAAAGAATGATATATGCAAATAATTGGTCAGATGAGTTCCCTGGTTATCATGAGTTAATAGATGCTTGGGGTGGCACTGAATATGCATGTTTGAGGCTCCATGGAATATAATTGGTGACTGTGTAAACCTAAATGACTATTTTACTTTCAAAAGTTTTTTAAAGATGAATAATTTACGTTTTTGATAGCCAAATTTATGTGGATTGTTTATTTTTTTTTTTGAAAAGTGTTTCTTATGAGGTTTTTGATCTTGACAACTCTTTTTGAGGAGTTTATTTTGATTAATATCTATACTTTTTATGGCACAGTCCTCGCCCCATATATTTTTGATGGATAATATTGGTGCGGATACGGGTGATTCCCCATTTTGATATGTTCCTATTGATCAACCTAATCATTTTTTTTCTTGAGTTTTAAATGTTTAATCTAGTATTCATTTATGGTCAAGTGCAATATCCCTATGTTGAAGAGTTTATGTGGAATATTGAAAGAATCTTTAGTTTCCTTGAGTTTTGGGGGTTGTTGATGGTAATGTGTGCTACATTCATTCTTGACCGACCGATGAGTTGTGAAAGTCATTCTCTCAAAACATGCCTCAAGAAGATCACATACATGAATACAACAAGGATTTGTTCAACTGTTAGTATTTATGTAAAAAAATTTATACCGGAAATGGATTGGAGATGTATTATTTGCAGAAGAGGGATGAATTTGTGTTGTATTAATTACTTCATATCAAGTATCTTATTATATACAGTCTATAATGATACAAATAAGATCCCTCGAAAGATCAACATTTCAAATTTGGTCTCCATCCTACTCTTTAGTCAAAGGATTTAGCGCTAAATCTATCTTCTTTTGTCGTTTTGTTGAGGCATGTTACTTGTGTTAAATATGGGATGGGTTTAGTTCTTGAGGTTCTCTTCCATTATTTAATTCCTCAATACAGTGATGTTAATTCCATTAAAGATATGGGGAAGTGGTTTGATGAATTTGGATGTGGTTATAGAATTAAAATTCCTCAATATCATTATTCAACTTCTTCTGGTCATGGAATCATGGCGTGCAACAAGTGTGAAAAGGCATATCATAAGAAGTCATTTTTTTCAATCACACTAGTGAAGTAGGTTCCTATTCAACATAAATTAGTTATATCGGGGTTTTTGAATAATATAATTTGGTAGTAGTTTGTAGGTGTATATTAATTTTTTTGATTAGTTTAAAGTTCCCTTATGTTGTATTGTTTCCATCTATTTTGGGGGATATGAATATGGGTGTTCCCTTTTGATTGTTACTTAAATGGATATTGTGGATCTATGGAGTAATTTTGTTCTTGTGGAAGTGTGTTTCTCTTTAAGAAACTTTGAATCATTCCGTTTTAAGTGAAATGAGTCTTGGGGTGCCTTATGTCCTCTTGATTTTTTCTAGAACACTTTTTGACCAATAATTTCACCCAAGATAAGAAGTTCCAATAGGTAATTATTAGATTTGTATTCTGAGGTAGGATATGATTTTATCATTAGGGATATATCCAATGTACTTGGCATGAAGCTCACTCAAAGTCATAAATCAAAATTGTTTTTGGAAAACATGGTTTGATTTTTATTTCCAGTGTTTTATTTGGGTAGTTTAATATCATGTTTTGAATAATATTCATCTTGAAGTGTCCCATATAATGGAACTGGTTTTGTTCATTGCATGGGTTGGAGTTTATTTTTGTTGGGTCAGTATTGGTTGGATTGTTTTTCTACATGGTGATATCCTTATAAGAATTCATGATGAGATTTCATTGTTGTCTTGTTAAGTACTTTTAATATTGTTGTTTAAATATGGTTGGGAGACCCGTCATGGGTCTCGTGATATTTTTACTGAATTAAAATAGTTATAGTTTGTTTAAAAAGGTGGGTAGTCTATTCGAGCCTCTCTCCTATTGGTAATCTATATCAGATCACTGGTTTGGTATGTCAGTGTGTATTCTTATTTGGAGATATCTAATTTAAAATTTCTCTCTTGAGTAAACATTGGGGTTGGAGTTCACCAATCAATTTGTTTTTAAGAAATGTAATGGAATTGTTTTTTAGGAGTGGTTTAGATTTGTTGGTTCATTTCAGGTAAGTGGTGTGTGTTTTCTATGGTTGTTGTTGAGATTTTCTTGGTTTGAGAGGATGGATATTGTAGTTGTTGAAATCCTTAGTCCTTCATTGATCAACTATAAATATTTTAACTTTCTAGGGGTTGAAATTTTTCATGGTGGGGAGAATTTCCCTCCCATGTCATTTATTTTCATAATATTCTATAGTTCATTTTTTGGATCATGGTTTTTCTCTCATGTTATGGCTATTATTGGGTTTTAATAATGTGGTTTTAATTTGAATAGTTTTTTCCCATGTTTATTCATTAGTTTTCTCGTCATTTTTGGGAGAAAAGATGAATTTTGGATCATGGAGGTAGTTTATTCATAGTTTGTGCACTATTATATGGAATTGTGTGGTATGCATAAGGAAATAATTTGGGCCTTATTGTGCTTCTAGTTTATTGGGAATAGACCACAAATGGTTATTCTGACCATGACCGAAATGTGTAGGATGCCATAGACTCGTGGAAGAACATTTCCGAACAGTTAGTGCTTGGTTTGAAAAACCGTATGGTCAAACCATGCAAGTTCCTAGGAGTTTCATGTATGGAGTACATGGTTGGTGAATTGTTTCGTAAATAATGCGGCCAAATAGTGTGAGATTTCTAGATCTTAAAAATTGTTAGATTCCAATTCTATCTCTTAAATACTTTTATCCCAAAACACCTCCTGTAACTACCCATGTTTTTTTAAAAATAAATATAAATGCATGGAACTTTGTTTTAATTAGATATTTATAACTAGCCTTTAATCATAATTTTTCCACTTATATATTTTGAATTTAGAAAAATGGTCATCTAAAATTGTGTTCAGTATGTTATTTGGAGTCTGATTAAACCAAATTGTTTTTTTGAGAATAGTAACATATCGTTATGAATAATAATATGAATAGTAATATTACGCTAATAAATAATAATTTTTATTATTAGTTTATTTTCTTTAGAATTTGCGAAAATAACCTCTTGGTTAATTTTGAATGATGATATAGAAGTTGTTAGTGAATTAGAATTGTTTATTTTTTAATTAATTTTTCCTTTATATAAAAATTAAATTAAATAAATTTAGAAAATTATTTTCAAATAATGGAATTCATTTTTGAATTCTACATGTTTAAAAATGGTTTGGGAAAAATACACTATTTTTGACATCATAAGTGATGTAAGTCCACTTGGTTTGAACACACATGCCATAATTACTATTTTATGTCACATGAACTAAGGATTTTCATAATCTATGGAAAAAATATTATAATTATGATTAAAATAAGGAAAAATACCCCCTCTCTGATAATAAATACCACCCTCACTCCCATCTTATTCCCACACCTCTCAAGCCTTGATCCATGCCTATGTTCGGCCCAATACTCCTACCAAGGCTCTTCACCACATCCTAGAGCTGCTGGTCTCACCAAAAGTCCAAAATAGAAGCCCTTAAAAAGGATCTCAAAGAGAAGAGATCAAGATGTTAACATCATTTTTTTCTTTATTTTATTTCATTTTATGTTTTTCTGTTCCTTTCCCATTGGCTTATGTTTGGATATTTCATTCCATATAACCCATTACTTTCCATATTATGTATGAGTGATGATATATACCCTTTATCTCATCAAACTCTTTTTATGAAATTTTATGATACGGTGTTAGGATGCGGAAATTTTCGTGAAAAATTTCTCAAGTTTTATTTTATTTCAAGTTTCCATTCTTTTCATCTTCATTACTCACATACTCTTACCAAGAGGGATGATAGCTCCAGTAATCATATATTTTCTTGATTTTCTCATGTTCATGGAAAATTCATTATCTTTCTTCTTCTCCTCTCCCACTTATTCTAATAATTAAAAACATTGTCCATGATGTGTTGAATTTCTGACATCATGGACGATGTGATTTTATTTTTCTTAAATTCATTCAATTATGGCCATGAATAAATTTTTATGGTTAAACCATTTTATAATATATGTATTTTTTCTCATCCATGGTTCTGGAATTCTTTTTTACACATGGTTTTAATTTATAAAACAAAACGAGGTCGTTATTACAAAGGAACCACTAAAATGATCTAAATGAACATCATTAATGTATTAACATATTAATCATCCTCATGTAAGAATTAAAAAAGATAAATGGTATAATTTATGGTACTGGAAAAATCTAAATACTACTCCATTCCAATTCTGGATTTTCATTTCCATTCGACAAGAACATCCATCATTAACCAATCTTGGAAATCATGTAAAGAACTCACCTAAAAACTGTGCAAGAAGAAAAATATTAACAATTTATGGCTGAAATGACATTCTGTAATGATCATAAAAGAATTTATAAACATGAAAATGTTTCTGTAAAATACTAATAACACTCTTTTATAAATTATATAGGAAGTTTAAACAAGTTTGATGTAAGAAAACCCCGAGGTAATGGAATTCTTAACCTGATTTCCATAATTTGGGCTAACCTTATAATTCAATATTTATGTAGTATTTAAATTTTTTGTGTGATGACTTTGGATTATAATATTTTGAATTATGTATATATACAGGGTATATATATATTCCATAAACTCTATTAAGTCTCACATAAATTATATGATATTTATATGGTACTTTTCTTTTAAAATCCTCTTTTTAAATTTGTTTTTACAAAATTCAAAAGCAATGTGTTTATGATAATATTCATATTGTATGATTATGTTTTTGATCTTGGGAATTGTTTATGATGAAGGGTGGGACCTATATGTTTCTCCAATTAATTGGTTATGTGTATGTTGGAGGTCGGTCATTTGGTTACTCCAAGTGTAACTACAATGGTTACACAAATAGTAAGGTAGTTGTGAGGGTTACAAATTATAAGGTAGCCGAGAGGGTTACAAAATTATGTAATTAATTCACAAATATACCATTATGGTTCTACTTATTATCTTATGTATTGTGGAAATATCATTTTTTTAAAGTAAGTATATATATATACAGGTGATAATATGTCTTTTGAAAATGATTTCATATGTTACAAGTATTCATGGACTAATGTGTTCTTCCATTATTTTTGTATCCCTTACTGAGTTTTTGTTTTCATACCAAGATATAAATGATTTTCATAGGTTAATACATGTGTATGAAAAATAAGGAATACATGTTAAATATTGACTAATTTTCAAGGAATCATGATTCAAATTTTAATTTTTTTTCTAAAAAAAATTGAAACTGTTTTTATGGTATCCACTCTTTAACAATGTGTAATTTCATGAATGTGTTATGTCCCAATTCTCTAAATATCTACACATAGAAAGATCCTCAATGTAAAAGAAAGTGTCTTCTTGAACAAATTTAAGATTATGTATGTAATAAGTTCGAGTCCATATAGTTGGTATTATAAGTTAGTTTAGATACCATTAGGGGTTTGGGTGACATTAATAGAATACCATAAATGATTTTCTCTCTATTATTGATTTGAAATGTTATATCATTTAAAAATCACCATGTTCCATTGTCTAAGGAATTTTTTTAGGATGGTTGTTCGTAGAAGAAATATGGAATCTGAAGAGGAGAGGCACCGAGGGAATGACATCCTTTTGAATCGGATTCCTATAATGTTAGGGATTGGAACCGATCAGTTTTGTTATATTAATGGTTCACCTGACGCATACAATAAATGGTGGCAGAATTCAAGCAATAGAACAACTAGAGGTACCACAATGGAACATGAAAATAGTGTAAAATTTTATGAGACAACACCCTCCTTCTTTCAAGGGATCTTATGACCTAGTAACTGCTGAAGGATGGATTAATGCCCTTGAAAAGATATTCTATGTTGTGGGATGTTCAGTCAATCAAAAGGTATGTATTTCCATTGATTTTCTTGAAGGTGAAGCTGATCAGTGGTGGTCAATGGTAATTAATATTAGGGATAGGTATGATTTTGATGCCTTAGAGTGGGATGAATATAAAAGTATTTTCAATGAAAAATATTATCCTAAGGTGGTGAGAATTAGGATGGAGAATCAATTACATGAATTGAAATAGAAGGAGGAAGATTCAGTGGCTGTGTATGAAGAAAAATTCCCTCGACTGGCGAGGGATGCTCCAAATCCTAGTTTGGGTCATGATAGAAAAATCAATCAGATTTAATTAGGAATAAGGCCAAGGTATTGAAGGGCGTTGGCCTCCTATGAATTCCAAAGTAATGAAAAACATGTTCGATGTACTGAGTGGGTAGAGATAGAGTTTTTTGAAGATCACGTGCATTTTGGAAACAAGGAGAAGAATAGGTCTAGATGGAATGAAATGGGTAATAATCAACAAATGAAATCTGATGGTAAGAAAATATAGTTTCCAATTAGAGAAAAGTGTTATAAGAAGCACCCTGGGGAATGTCTTAGCAAAATGGGAAGGGTTTTAAATGTGGTATGATTGGACATATGGACTGATATTGTAATGAAAATGATCAAAATTATAATCCTGATAATAAAATTGTAAAGTGAATTAAATGTGGTGAGATGGGTCATTATGCGAATTAATGTCTCAAGAGAGATCTGAATGATGCATGAAGCCATACTATAAGAAAAAAGGTGTTGTAGGACCTTTGTGACTACATCTGCAGATGTCGTGCCATCAAATGAAGTTATATAATGTAATTTGTTTGTTTACTAAGATTTTGCAAATTTTTTGTTAGATATGGGGTCTAAACATTCCATTATCTCTATGAAATTTTTAGGTAAATTGAAAATATCACCTCATCACATGAGACCTTGAACTTGATGTTAAAATAAAAAGGAGAAATATTAAAGTAATGTGGTAATATATGAATATTTATATCTTGGTCTGTGGATATACATTACCAACAATCCTTTTTGTTTTAACCTTAGTCAAGTTTGATGTTAATCTGGGAATGGATTGGATTTCTGTTTATCATGATATGATTGACTATAGAGCTAAATATGTTGTTTTTCTACAAGAGTTTCAGTTTTTATATAATAAAGAACCCATAAAAATGATAACATGTCCGGAAGCTAAAATAATACTGAAAGATGGAAATGAAAGTTATCATTCTTATATTGTTAAAAACAACATAACTATTTAGATTAATGATGTTCCAGGGGTAAATGAATACCTTGTTGTTTTTCCTGATGAGTTACCCAGTATCATACCTGATCGAGAAGTCGAATTCACAATTGACTTAGTTCCTGATGCTAAGACTATTTCAAATCCCCCATATCGTATGGTTCAAATAGAACATCTTGAATTGAAAAATCAGTTGCAGGATTTTCTTGACAAAGTCTTCATTCATCCTAGAACGTCTTCATGGGGTGCTCCTATTTTGTTTGATAAAAGGAAATATAGTTTCATGAGACATTTCATTGATTATAGAGCATTGAATAACATTACTATTAATATCATGTATCTTTTTCCTCATATCTATGACTTGTTTGATCATATCTAGGGAGTTCAGTTCTTTTCCAATATTGACTTGAGATCCAGATACCATCTGATGATGGTGAAGGAGGAAGACATCCTGAAAACAGCCTTTCGAACTAGATATGGGCCTAATGAATTTTTTTTATGCCATTTGGATTGACTAATTCACCTATTATATTCATGAATATTATAAATATATTATTTCATGAGATCTTGGATAATATTGGGGTGGTTTTTATTGATGACATTCTGATATTTTCTAAAAATAAAGAGGATCCTGAAAAACTTCTAAGTGTTGTTTTACCAACCATGGAAGAAAATAAGTTGTATGAAAAATTTATCAAGTGTGATTTTTGGTTTCAATAGATTTATTTTCTTGGGAACATTGTAAATAAGAATAAAAAAATAGTTGATCCGGCCAAAACAAATGTGATGAATGGACAAGACCCAAAAATTTTATAATGATTCATAGTTTTCTTGGATTAGCAGGTTATTACTGAGGTATTGTTAAGAAATATGCATGTTTATCTATCCCAATATCTACGATAACTCAAAAAGGGGTTAAATATGTTTGGGCAGAAGAATGTGAGGTTTTTTTTAGGAACTGATGAATATATTTTGGAATGCTCTATTTTTGGAATTACCTTCCCGAAATGTAGAGTTTTTTATCTACAGTGATGCTTTATTGAAGATACTTGGTTGCATTTTGATTCAGAATGATCAGGTAATTTCTTATACATCAAGACAACTGAAACCTCATGAGTTAAATTATCCCACAGATTATTTGGAGTTGGAAGCTGTGGTTAATTCATTCAAAATTTGAAGGCATTATTTATATGGAACAAAATGTCCAATATATACTAACCATAAAATTATAAAGAATTTATTCACTAAGAAAAAATTAAATATATGATAGAGAAGATGTTTTGAAATGGTAATGTATTTTTATTTCACGATAAATTTCCATCTAGAAAAGAAAAAAAATGTAAGATGCCTTGAGTCGGAAACATCATGATTCATTAACAATGTTATGTTTGATCATGATCCCTTGATTAATGATTTGACAAATTTGGGATGAGAAGTGGTTGGTGCAGGAAATACCTTTAATTTCATTTAGGTTTCATTGCATTTATCATTGTTAGATATTATTAAGCAACCATTATAGGAAGACCGTGAGTTACAGAAAAATGTAGAATTGGTTAAAATAGATAGGTTTCCAGAATTTAATGTTGATAAAGATTATGTTTTAAGATTTTGAAAAAGGATGTCTGTGCCTTGTGATTATTACTTGAAAAAGTAGTTGATGTGTGAACCTCATAGTTCCCTATTTTCAGTTCATCTGGGCAGTACTAAGATGTACCGAGAGATTCAGGAGTATTATTGGTGGGATGGAATGAAAACATATATTTCTGATTTTGTTGTTAAATGCTTAACATGTCCACAGGTTAATGTTGAGTGATAGTTATCGAATGGGATCCTTCAGCCTTTTCCTATGCCAGAGTGGAAATGGGAGAATATATGCATGGACATTGGGGAATTACTACCAATGAATTCTCTTGGTAATAATATGATTTGGTTTATTGTTGATCGACTAACAAAATCAGAAAATTTTCATGCTATTTGAGATACAATATCTCTGGATAATCATTCTCAACTGTACCTCAAGGTGATATTCATGTTACATGGATTTCCACTTTCCATTGTATCTGGATGAGATCCTAGGTTCACTTCTAACTTCTGGAAGGTACTTCAGAAGTCATTGGGCACAAAATTACATTTTGGTACAACTTTTCATCCCCAATCACATAGGAAATCAGAACGAACGATTCAGAATTTGGAGGATATGCTTCCAGATTTTCCAATGGACTAACAGGGAAGTTCATATGAACATATTTATTTTGTATAATTTTATTATAATAACAGTTTTAATTCTTATATATAGATGAAACCTTTTGATGCATGGTATGGGAAGCAATGTTGGTCTCCATCATATTGGGACGGCGTCAGTGAAAGAATGTTGATGGGGGAAGAATTACTAGAATAAGTGGATGAGAAAGTGACGATGATCTAGCAACATATGAGGATAGATCAGAGCTGGCAGAAAAGTTATGAATATAATAAAAGGAAAGACTTTTCTTTCGAGGTAGGTGACCATGTTTTCCTTAAAATCACTCCATGGAAAAGTGTGATGTGTTTTGGAAAGAATGGTAAGATAAGTCCATGATTCCTCGGTCCTTTTGAAATCTTGGAAAAAGATGGACCAGTTGAATACTGAGTAGCTCTGCCTCCATGTTTTTCTTAGACACACAATGTTTTTCATGTTTTAATTTTGAGAAAGAATGTTCCAGATTCATCACATGTCTTGAGCCCAAAAGTAGTTCAGTTGGAAGAGAACCTTTCTTATAAAGAGAAAACAAATCAGATTCTTGATCAAAGAGAACATGTATTGCAGAATAAGGGAATAAACTAGGTAATGGTTTGGTGGAGAAGCCACATGGTTGACGAAGAAACATGGGAGTCTGAAAACACTATGATGGAAAAATACCCTTAGTTGTATAATTATTAAATAAATGTGCAAGGATGCAATTTACAGATGGTGGGCCTAATGTAACACCAAATGTCTTTATAAAAAAATATAAATTCATGAAACTTTGTTTTAAGTAGATATTTATAATAGGCCTTTAAACATAATTTTTCAACATCTATGTTTTAAATATCAAAAACTGGTCATCTATTATTTTGTTCGGTGTATTATTTTGAGTTTGATGAAACAATGTTGCTTTTTTGTGAATAGTAACATACCCTTATGAATAGTAATATGAATAGTAATATTATCCTAATGAATAGAAAAATTTAATTATTATTTTATTTTCTTTCTGTTTTAAGATAATAACATGTTGGCTAATTTTTCATCGTGATAGAGAAGTTGTTATAGAATTAGAACTATTAATTCTTGAATTAGGAATGAATTTATTTAAAAATTAAATTAATAATACTTGTAAAATAATTTTTAAAAAATGGAATTCTTTTTTGAATTCTACCCATCAAAACATGTTTAGGGTAATTTTGTGGTTTTTTTCTGAAATTCTTGAATTTTTTATGAATAGTGAAATACGTTAAAATACCATATAATCAAATTATCAGTAAAATACACTATTTATGACATAATAAGTGATGTAGGGCCACTTGGTTTGAACTCACAATCTATTATTACTATTTTAGGTCACATGAACTATGAATATTCTTAATCATTCTCAAAAATATTATAATAATGATTAAAATAATTAAAAACACCCCCTCTCCTCCACTATAAATATGACATTCTCTCCCCTCTTCTTCCCAAACCTCTAAATCCTTGATCCATGCCTATTTTCTACCCAATCATCCTCCCATGTATATTCCCAAAGTCTTATATCTACTGGTCTCACCAAACGACCAAAACCAATACACATTATAAGGATCTCAAGGAGAAGTGACCCAAAGGTAAACACCCCTATTTATTTTCTTTCTTTTCTTTAATTTAATGTTATTCTATTTCATTACCTTAGGAATAGGTTGGGATATGTTTTTTCCATACCCCCCCTTAATGTACATATTATGTAATAGTGATGATTTATCCATTTTCTCTCATAAAAAAATTTTATGAAATTTTTAGAGACTCTGTTAGGCTGTCGAATTTTCATGAGAAATTTCTCAAATATTCTTTTATTTCAAGATTCCTTTATTTTCATCTTCTTTACTCACATTTTCATAATCAAAATGAATGAATGATACAGAAATCATGTATATTCTAGAAGTTTTCATGTTAATGGTAAATTTATCATCAATTTTCTTTCTCCTCTCCCACTTATACAAAGAATTAAAAATACTGTACATGATGTGTCGAATTACTAACATCATGGAAATTATGATTTCATTTTTCCTTAATTCCTTGAATTCTGGTCATGAAAAAAAATTTATTGTTGAACCAGGTTATAATATATGTATTATATCTAATCCATGGTTCGGGAATTCTTTTTTACACATGGTTTTAATTTATAATACAAAATGAGGTCGGTATTATCAAGGAACCACTATAATGATCTAAATGAATATCATTAATGTTTTAACATATGAATCATCCTAATGTAAGAATTCAAATTGTAAAATAGTATAATTTATGGACTGGAAATATTTTATTAGTACTCCATTTATCTTCTGTAGTTTGACTTCCAATTTACAAGAACATCTATCCTGAACCAATCTTGGAAATCATGCGAAGAACTCACCCAAAAACAGTGCAAGGAGAAAAATACTAACAACTAAAGGGTGAAATGATGTTATGAAATGATAATATATGTTGTTATAAACATGAACATGTTTCTGTAAAATACTCATAACACTCTTTTAACCATTATACATGATGTTTAAATATGTTTGAAGTAACAAAAACTATAGGTAAGAGAATTCTAAACCCGACTTCCATCCTTTGTGTTAACCTTATTATTCATTGTTTATGTGGTATTTAAGTTTTTTATGTGATGTCTTATGATTATAATATTTTTAATTATGTATATTTACAGATTATATACATATTCCATCCACTCTATTAAGTCTCACTTCAATTATATGATATTTATAAGGGACTTTTCTTTTAAAATCCACTTTTTAAAATCTATTTTACAAAATTCAAGAGAAATGCTTTTATTATAATATTAATGTTGTATAATTATGTTTTGGATCTTTGGAATTGTTTATTATGAATTATGGGACCTATAGTTCATTCCAATTCGTTGGGTATGTGAATGTTGGAGGTCATTCGTATGATTACTCCCAGTGCAACTACGATGGTTACATAAATAGTCAGGTAGCTGTGAGGGTGAAAAATAATAATGTAGCTGAGAGGGTTACAAAATTATGTAAGTAATGCCCCAATATACCTTTATAGTTCTAATTATGTACTTATTTATTTTTCAAATATCACGATTCAAAAATTATGTGTATATATATATATATGTGATAAGTATGTCTTTTGAAAATGATATCATACGTTACATGTGTTCATGGACTAATGTGTTATTCCATTCTCTTTACATCCCTTACTAAGATTTTGTGATCATCCCATGTTTTAAATGATATTCATAGGTTAATGGATGTGTAAGGAAAAGAAGTAATCCATTATAAATGTTAAATAATTTTCAACGAATCTTGTTTTACATTTTAATGTTTTATATTTTGAACAAAATGGAAACTGTTTTTATGGTATCTAATCTGTAATAATGTGTAATGTCATGAATGTTTTATGTCCCAATTATCTAAAGATATAAACATGAAAAGATCATCAATGTAAACAAAAGTATTTTCTTTACTAAATTCTTGATTATGTATGTAATAAGGTCGGGTCCTTATACCTCCGCACTTCTCCCTATAGATCCTAGACCCTTAGAAGATTCCTCCATCCATATCCAAGCCTCATCCTCCCTCCCATCAGGTGGATATAGAATTAGTTCGAGGTTTTGGGATAGTTATTCTTAGTCAATTCATTTCTTATCCTCCCTCTTTATTCTTATTATATTTCCCTTGAGATTTATTTATCCCATGGTCATTTGGATATATTATTCATGTTTCCCTTAATTTATGAGTTGGGATTTTGGTGTTTAGGGTTCCACATTGTATATCGTGGATCCTGGAACCTTCTAAGTGTGTTTTCTGGTGCGTGTTATTGAATCGCCGTCAGATAGAGGTAGGGTTCCATTTTCACTTTCCTTTATATTTTATGATTTGTTGAATTCATTATTTTAACACCTCAATTATATGCTAAATAATGAAGTTTGATCATTGGAATATTGGTTTCATGTTCAAAATGTATGTTTCTTTCTAATTATGAAGTATATATCATTTTTTTGTTTATTGTTGAACACCAAAGAGTTCAATAAAATGCCCAGTTCGTTTTAGAATGAAAATCACAATGTATGAAAAATGGTTTGTCTTTCTTAGTAAATTATTGACATGTTATATGAAAATATGGGTTTCTTGAAAGGGTTTCCAAGTTGTTTTGGTTTTGAGATATGTGTGTATATTCGTTTTAGAAGTAGGTCGACATGTGATAGTGCAATGTAGTCCATTTGGTATAATGATAAAAATGGATTTGTCCTATAAAATGATAGATGGAATATTTTTTCCTTTTTGAATAAGTGATGGAATATTAAAGAATTCTTTATGGCCCTCTGGCTAGTTTTCATAAAGCGGGGAAAATGATTATTATGAAAACCCTTATTGCATTATTTTATTTTTGAGTCTTTTTAAGGGGTGGAATGTCCTAAATGTGGAATCCCTATGACCCATTACCTAGTTTGGAAATGAAATATCCTTCATGTGTAATCATTGGTCGTATACGTGTGAAACTCAAGTGATTGATCCTTAGGGTGAATCTGGTGATGCATGTTGTGTAAGTTATTATATACGTGTATGTGATTAGATGCTCGGTTTCAATTGGCTGACTCACCATGTTCTGTATGCATGAAAACTATTACCATGCATAACTATTGAGTTTTATGATAATGATTTATAATACAGTTAGGTTACACTCTTTCTAATTTCTTATAACACATGGATATAATGAGTTTTATTGCTATGGGATAGTTCGAGTCAGTTTTTACCATGTGTGGTGTGGCCAGGCATGTGGGAATTATTGTTTTCATTGAGTGGGTATTTTTTCTAGGTTGAATAAACATGTATTAATATGTTATAGATAATATAATAGCTACTAGAATACTCTTATGTCCATTAGAACTTATTTACATCTGTAGGATGATTGATATGTAAGACAGGTTTATTACTCTTTTGTTCTAATTTACATTGCCTTTATTATTTGACTATTTAAGTCTTCTCTTATGTGGTATATTTCATTGGCAATTGATGGGTTAGATTTCAAAGGTTTATGAAAAATATATGTTTTAAAGTTAAAGTGTTTTATACCCTTTTATTCCTATTTTGAAATGAAATAATCATTTTCCCATTAAAACATTATTTGTGTTCTGGTGATAAAGAATGTGTATTTAAATTGAGAAATGGGAAATGGAATTTTTTTGGGTTTTAATTGGAAAATCTGTTGAAAATCATACTTAATTGTATATTGTTTCAAAAATGAAGATGTTAATTTTTTATTCAAAAGAAGTAATTTGTGAATAAATTTGTAGGGAACACCGAATGAGTTTTAGAACTCACTCCTATAGTTCATTATTCTTTTCAGTTTCTATTGCATGTTTCAGCTCGAGTTTATAACATTGGGAGATGGTTCGTTATGGAATATACATTCAACCTCCAAGTACAATATATTTGTGTGTTCATTAAGTAATATTTTATTTTATTTGTATATTTTGATTTATATTCCTTATTTTCTAAAATATGTTGAGTTTGGATATTCATATATTATTTAGGATACATTTTTTTCTCTCTATAGTTCAATTTATTTATTTATATTGGGGAAAATAATTACAAAGTATCTCTTTTGAATACTTGTAACTTTTTAATAGCTCTTGGGGGTTGGTAATTCCCTTCAGTCTATTCCATGGTTCAACAAAGGTGACCAGTTCAGGGTCGACCTGGGTTGGATTGTGAAAGTTTTAGTTTTAAATAGACACTACCATTTTGGATAATAATCATATCTTTAAGATCGCTATAGGAATTGTTAGGGGAGGTTCATGATGTTTTGGAGGATTTTTATGAATTTTTAACTAATTAGGTTGTTTCCATAGCCTCATCTCATGATATTATGTTTGAGGTATACCTGTAGCACGACTCCCCACTGATATTAATAAATCGTTGTTAGATGACTCTTTTTGAGAAGTTGATGATAAGTGTCGACATTGACAATCTATTAATTAATTTTATAATCTAATAAAGTGTGTAATCATGGATTCTCATGGAGAAATATTCATGGAGAATGGAATTATGAATCTATGTATGTACTAATGGTTGTTAAATTTTGTGAAACTCAAAAACCATTATCCTCTCATGATAAAAAATGATATATTAGACTAGTCGATGAGATCCAAATCATTTTCAGTTGGTTGTATATGGTTTTTATATAGAGATATGAGTTCTTTGTAAGAGGATGTCTTA
Source organism: Viscum album (assembly GCA_963277665.1). Lineage (NCBI taxonomy): Eukaryota > Viridiplantae > Streptophyta > Magnoliopsida > Santalales > Viscaceae > Viscum > Viscum album. The sequence continues at coordinate 1,418,012,080 of OY728142.1, forward strand.
AATAATATATTCTTCTGTTGGTTTAAAATATTAACTTCATAGAAATTTAACTTGGTGTCTTGAATCGTATATCTTTTTTATGGGAATCAAATCCTAATATTTCAGTAAGTTCCTGGATCAGTTTTTTTTCATGATCATTGTATACATTCTCATATACTAATTGCTATAGGTGGAACATGATGAGAAAATTAATTATATTTTACATATCATTTGAAGCAATTATACTTATAGTAATATTTCCATGTTTATATTTTGTATATAGGAGAATCAGTTCTTTGCAAATGTGGTGTCTTGATACTGATTATAAGTGAATTTATTTATTTATGATTGATTTATTTATCTATTAGGACCCATGAATGTTTCAGGGGAGTGTTTATTGCTCTATCTCATGGTGTTTTTTAGAAGATAATACCCATATTCCCTTAGGTTATATCCCCATTGATATCCTTGACCATAAAGGACTTGGACTTCTTATGGTTTGACTAGTGTCATGAATATTTATACTATATTTATAAGAGTCTGGTCATAATCTAGTCAATTAATTTCTAGGGTATGGTGTCATTATTTATTTGAAATATTAATCCTCCCATTATATTTTGGGTTATATATTTATTTAATAGAGATTAGTGATATAATTAGGGTCTATTAGTTTATTTCCACATGCATGTAATTATTTCAATCAAGACCATGAGGTTGTAGAAGTGATTGTTTCTCGATAAATTTGTTGAAATTACAAAATAAATTAGTTATTTTAGGTTTTTATAGTCCATGAGGGCCTAAGGTATGTTTATATTTTAAGGATCAATATAAATTATAGTGGTGGATGGATGGATTTTCTCTTGGAATACAGCTTTGATATCACTTAATACTCTTTGATATTAAATGTTGTGACCGATTCTCTATGTTTTAATCTTTGGGAAAATTTTATTTGAGAATCTAGAGATGATTATAGGGTGATTTAAGATATTGTACTAATAATTCATGATGTGTATGAGGATAGTGGTAGAGGTTTCCTATCTCCAATGAAAGTGATATCATTTATGGTGTATTATATTGAATATAAGTATAGATACATAGAGGAAGTGGTGATGTGGGATCATTTCATCCATTTTGATTCTCTGGAAGGATTTGTGTATGATTTCTACCTTTTGATATTTTTTAGGGAGTACTGTTGATCCTACAATGCCGTGTGATGAGGTTATTTAGTATTTTTTATTTTTTATTTTTGTAACTGGAACCTATTATTTCGAATATGTATCATTGCATGAGGGGTTATTTTTTGGATATTTGATATGTGTTTGTTTGAAAATTATTTTGTACCTAGGTTTTTAGCTTAATAATAGTTGAATATAGAGAATAAGATTCGATGTGGTTTTCTATATCCATTGTAGTTCTTTGATAGGAAATGGAAGGTCACCTCAAGCGATTTCATGAGTAAAATACCATGAGGAAATAGAGGGTGAAAATATATTTTCGTGACTATGCATAAGTTGATGACATAAACTCACTTTAGAGAAATCATGGATTCATGTTCTGTGGATGTCTTGGTGGGGTGGCATATGGATGAGGTGGTGTTACATTACAGTGTACTAGGGAATATCATATCTAATAAGGACCCCACATTATCTCATCTTTATAGAGAGTAATATAGTATGACTTCATATCCTCATTGTGACTTAACATTTCATTACATCATTAGATAGATGAGGAAGGTGAGTAGACCATACAAATGAAGTAGGATTTTTTAGGGGCTTGTGTCTTGAATTTTTGGTGATCATGGATAAAAAAATTATCAATTGATTGAGTTTTCTTAATATAAAATATTGCCCAATTCCATTTTTGAGGAACCATTTAATTAACATTTTTAGTGGAAATTTCATTAATTAATATTCTGGGCTAATTCTCTAGAGTCCCAAATCCTTACACTATACTTGGTTCTGATCATTCCATTGATGATTCACATAGTTTATATGGTGATGAATGTAGAATATAACCATTACAAGTTTTATGTTTATCCAATGAGGGTACATTGGGTATTGAATCTTATGATCATGTTTTATTAAGAGTTTCTCCTAGTTGTAGTTAGTGATGATTGGCCGAGGAAGAGGGTGTAATATTTCTCCCTAGTTAATCAATCCTTTTGAGGTGTTATAATGTATGAGATGTATTTATTTTTGGTTTTAACATCCTATATATATGGATATTATATTTTAAATCTTTCATGTGTTATAAATTTTTCAATATACTAATAATAAATATTATATATAAAATTAGAGGGATAATGATATCATGGGTGACATGAAATTTATATTGTATCTATTTTATATTGAGTATACTCATAAAAATGTTATTAAAGAGAGAGATATCACATTAAATTTAGTTTTTTGGATGAATAGTTCTGTATAAGAGAGTGTACGTGAATGAAAGAAACATATGTCCACTCAATAACCTGTGTTTTTATAAATCAATATTTTTTTAAAATTTAACACTTGAAATTATGTATGTTTGTTGAAAATTATCCATTTCAAAGATGTGGTGTCTTGTTGATTAAATTATATCATTTGATATGTGTTTCTTAATAGAGTTATAAAGGTTTCCTTAATTTTTGTTTCATTCTAGGTTTGGTTTTTATTCAAAAGGATATAAATCATTTGAGAGGAATCTAATGTGATATACATAAATGTAGAAACATGTTACTTTATGTTGGATGTCTTAAGATTTTGATCAAGGAAATAATTAAGGGGTTTGAGATGAATTATAAATTTCACTATTGTTATATGGAATGGTGGTTTTTGTTTCTCAATGGAGGCTTGCAGATATTTAATGGGTAGTTCAGTTATAGAGGGTATGACAACCCTGCTTTTTATTACAACTGAAACATGCTTTATTACATAAAACTTCACTTGATCCCACAAATAATATCTAGAGGTTTAGTGTATTTGGGGCTTAAGATCATTACATAAAAACATTAAACATGAAATACAACATCTTTATTGAAAACTTCCTTTACATGACCACTACATTCCTTCATACTTAGCATTGCATGGGATAACCTGAGGACATGCATAAGAAAAGGGTGAGCTATAAAGCCCAGAAAGGGAGTACACAATGAATAACATGAGGAGTAAAATACATGTTAGGAAATAGTAACATCAATAGATAATAAGAGTAACATGAACATAAAGGCATGTTAAAGCATGATAATCATAACATGGAAATGTGGCAACAACACTTAACATTGAATTAGCATGAGCCAAGGCTCATTGCACATGGAGCATGAGTAAACCCTCATTGCAATTGAAGCATGAGTAAACCCTCGTTTCACATGAATTAGCATGAGTCAACACTCATTTCACATGAAGTATCATGATACTATACTTTACCCAATTCATTAGAGCGCAATAAAGGGCGCACCATTCTTAAACATTTCATTTAATGCATAAGTGTGCCACATTGATCATAAAACATGGATTCATAAAACATAATCATTTATTCCACGATAAAGGAATGTGGAATTAATAAATGAAACTTTATAATCAATTAGTAAATGTGCATAAAGGTGAATACCCTTGATGGAGAAATGGGCATGGTATTCACTACACAATGATATTGGCTTAGAAAATCGGTGTGATTTCGGCAGCGTAACGGTGTGACATAACAATTAATAAAAATGGTTGATGATAGAGAAAGGGGTTTCTCATCATATTTACATGTAATGGAAAGTATTTAGGTCATATAGATACATGTCCCAACAATTGAAAAGGAATTTAGATTCATGATACAAAAGTATTTATTGAATATATAAGGGGAGAAAAAGGTTCCTTTCAGAATTTCGGCCTAGTAACGGGTGTACATGGGAGGAATTTAATGAGAGAGAAATGGGTCTCTCATCATTAAAACAATAAGAGGGAAGCATGGGAGAGGTGAAAAACCATACCCCAACATTCATAATTGAAATTAAAATGGAGATACAACTTAAAGAAAATTGAAAAAAATGAGAAAGGAAGAAAAAACCCTTACTTGGAAGTGTGCTTCCAAAGGCTAGAGAGAGGCTTGTGAGAGGATTCTTGGGAGGTTGGGGCACCTTGAGAGGATTATAGAGAGAGTTGGGAAGAGGTTGGAAGAACTCCAAGGGCATTGAGTGAGGAGGAAGTTGGATCTTGGGTGGGATTATATAGGAAAGGTGAGGGAATTCTTTATTATATAGGTTTGGGACCCCTTATATTAAAATAATCCAAACCACAAACCATCCCATGGTATTTTCCCATGGTTTCTGGAAAAGGAAAGAGGAAAAAAATATATTACAAGGTCAAGGTCCGAACTTATTAAAAAATTAGTTTTTCTTATGTGGAGGTGAGTCACACTCCCATGGAAATTAATTTAAAAAGGCAAAGTGTTAAATAAGTCTTGAGGGCTCCATTAATTCTTTGAAAAGTAAGTCAAACAAACCCAAACCCTCATTATTTTAATGATAAAACAAATATTGGCCGAAAATAAGGATTATGGTATTTTATTACATCACCATTGGGTCATTATGTTGACATAAAACACATTATATATTTAAATGGTATTTAATTTTTACCCAAAAATTTGACTGTCTCAGAAAATTATGAAAAATTCACCATTGGATAATTTCGACGTCCTGATTCCAAAAATAATATTTATTTTATCTAAATAATTTTCTAAATATGTTAATTTTTCCTTTTAAAATAAAAACCGACATTTATTAAAAATTCACGGGTTTTGACAGAAATGGCTTTCAAACCTTAATAAAAATTTTAATTGCATTCATAAAATTATAAGATCATTTATATTTAATAAAAAATTATTTAATATTAATAATAATTTTTTATTAATATATTATTTAATTCAAAAATCCGTTAATTTAATAAAATATAATTCTTAATTAAATAATAACTAAAAACACCATTTGTACTTTAAAAACTAATTACAATGTATCAAAAATGACTAAAAATTATATTCATTATTGTATACAGAAATAATGTACATGAACATGGTGCTACATATTTATTACATAACCCCTTAAAATAGCTGCATAAGACCTAAGGGTAAGGTGTGCGATGGTGACAGACTCTTGGGGTGGCTCGGATAACATCGCTTGAGTTGTAATTTCAATCAACTTCCACTCTTCCCATAGACGATCACGTTCGACCTTGACTTGATGAAGCTCAGCTTGGTCTTGGTCAAGGGAAAATCCCAAAGACGCCACCTCTTTTCTGAGCTCCGACAAATGGGCTTAGTAAGGGGAAATTCTACTGTATGAGTCCATCACTTCCTTTGTCTGAGTAGAAATGGGTTCGTTAAAGCCTTATATTTATACTACTCAGATGATCACTGTTCAACAACTATAAAAGTAACGGTCACAAATCTTAACGTAAAACTAAAGAAGTTGACATCTTATAAAAACATTTTTCATAAAGAAACATTTAACTGGATCAAGAGGGATTTTCCATTAATGAAACTTTGGGTCGTTACAATATTCCCCCCTTAAGAAATTTCTTCCTCGAAATTTTCCTTTTACCACACTAAAACAAATGTGGGTAACTCAGCTTCATCGTATCCTCCGACTCCCAAGTTGCTTCTTCAAACTTGTGGTTTCTCCATAACACCTTGACGAGGGGCATTGTCTTATTTCGTAGTACTTTTTCTCTACAATCTAATATCTTCACTGGTTGCTCCTCATAAGAAAGATCATCTTACAATTGTACCACAGAAGAGAGTACATGTGAAGGGCCCGGTATGTACTTCCTTAAGAGGGATACATGAAAGACATCATGCACCTTGGACATAGTAGGTGGAAGTGCTAGTCGATAGGCCACAGCCCCAACACGATCAAGAATCTCGAGGGGGCCGATGTACCTTGGACTTAATTTCCCTTTCTTTCCAAACCTCATGACCTTATTCCATGGAGATATGCGTAAAAACACCATGTCTCTGACTTTAAACTCAAGGTCTCGTCGACGATTATGTGCATAACTCTTCTGTCGACTTTGGGATGACTTGATATGATGCTGAATGGTTTTCACCTTCTCCACCATTTCTTCGACCATTTCTGGTCCAAGCAGCTTACGTTCACCGACCTCATCCCAACATGCCGGTGTTCTACACCTTTTCCCATAGAGGGCTTCATATGGTGCCATTTGGATGCTCGAGTGGAAACTATTATTATAAGAGAACTCAACCAGAGGAAGATGTTGATCCCATCCTCCTTTAACGTCCATTGAACACGCTCTCAACATATCCTCAAGTGTTTGGATAGTCCGCTCGGATTGGCCATCAGTTTGAGGATGATAGGCCGCACTAAAGTTTAGTTCAGTATTCAGAGCATGTTGAAGACTCTTCCAAAACATAGAGGTAAATCTTGGATCTCGGTCAGAAACAATAGATAGTGGTACTCCATGCAACCGTACCACATCCTTGATATATATCTGTGCCAGTTGATCCAAAGAGAAATCCTCTCGAATGACAATGAAGTGTGCAGTCTTTGTAAGACGATCCACAACAACCCAGATTGCATTGTTGCCTTTGGATGTCCTTGGAAGTCCGGTGACAAAGTCCATGGTGATGTTCTCCCATTTCCATTCTGGTATGGGAAATGGTTGCATTATCCCCTTAGACTTATTCCTCTCTGCCTTCACTTGCTGACACACCAGGCACTTTGATGTATATTCAGTGATCTCCTTCTTCATATTATCCCACCCAATGTTTTCTCGAAGATCTCGATACATCTTTGTGCTCCCTGGGTGAATAGAGAAATTTGAACTATGTGCATCATCCAAAAGTTCCTTCTTCAGCTCCAAACGTTATGGAACACATAGTCTTTTCCCAAACCGCACAATTCCTTCTTCATTAACCTTAAACTCTGAGGATTTTCCCTTTTTGATAGCTTCCACTTTTTCATGGATTCCCGCATCATCCTTTTGAGCATCCTTTAACCTTTACAAAAGAGATGGTTGAGCAATCATTTGTGAAAGGATTGATGATGTTCCCTTATTTATGATTCCCACATCCATCATCATTAAGTCTAAGAAGAATGGATCCTTCTCAATTCTCTGCATTGATAGAATCGGTGGATCCTTTCTACTTAGGGCATCTGCCACCTTGTTCGCTTTCCCCGGGTGGTAATGTATTGAACAGTCATAATCCTTGATGAGCTCTATCCATCTTCTCTGGCGCATATTAAGCTCTTTCTGTGTGAATATATATTTAAGACTCTTGTGGTCAGTATATATCTCACATTTCTCTCCATAGAGATAATTCCGCCAGATTTTCAAGGCAAAGATCACCGCTGCAAACTCCAGATCATGCGTTTGATAGTTTCGCTCATGGATTTTCAACTGCCTGGAGGCATAGGATATCACTTTATCATTCTGTATCCTCACACATCTTAATCCCTTCTTCGAAGAATCACTGAATACCACAAAAAGCTCCCCACTTGTGGGAAAAGTGAGAACGGGTGCAGTGATAAGTCTCATTTTAAACTCCTTGAAGCTTTCTTCACATTCATCACTCCAAGAAAACTTTAATCCCTTTCGAGTAAGCTTGGTAAGAGGGTTGGAAAATCGTGAGAAATTTCTCCCAAATCATTGATAATATCCAGCTAACCCCAAGAAGCTACGGATATCAGTCACCGATGTTGGCCTCGACCATTCCTCAATTGCATCTGTTTTGGAGGGGTCCACAGATATTGTAGAGACCCGTATTCTGACGTACATGGACATTACATTACATTTGCGGAATACTTAGTACATAAAAAAAACACACACACTAGGATCGTAATAGTTTAGTGTCTTTGGAAACTCGGAACGTAATCTTCTAATCGTGGTGAAAGATCTTCAATATCTCCCATAAAGATCTTCCCTTTTTTTACCTAAAAACCTTTCTTTATATCCTGGGGAAAAGAAAACATAAAAGGGTGAGCTCAAATGCTCAGTAAGGGTAAAAAAAAGAAATATCAATCACATCATATACATAAGAACATAGCTTTTGGAAATCTTAACCTGCAAAAGAGCTCATAATATCATAACATGGGATAAATCATAGAAGTGAAAATGAGATCACCATAATCATAACATGAAACTTGAAACTTTGTGGCATGCACACATAATCATGGAAAATCATTTCTTTTTAGTCATGACTCATTGCCAAGACTATCTTAGTGGACAAAGTCCCTTTCTGAATCGAGTAACCCTCGTTTCAGTCCTGTTTCAATGAACCGGTATAACCTACCATTCCAGCCATGTCTATCTCATGAGATATAAAATCTTTACCCAATGCATTGGAGGGAGATATAGGTCCCAGCCATCTTATAATGAATCCTTTCTTATGTGTGCCACATAATCATAAAACATACATCATCGCATAACACATGTAACAAAAATGGGATTCTTGAAACATCATAAATCAATTCATATAAGATAAAGGAATTCATAAAAATAATTCCATCACAACATGATCAAATCAATTTTATAATAGGGATAAAAACAGAACCCTTTATTATCTTAGATGGAAAATAATTTTGATAAAACACTTGAACTCCATTCTTGAGGAAAATATCCTTTCTTCTTCAAAAACATTTTTCCTTTCATAACATGTCATACAACTTTAAAATAAAAGAAGTTGATTAAGAATAAACTTGAAAACTTGTAAAGGAAGCTTCTTGGAAATAATGTTTTAAAAATCCATTCATGCCGTATAAGTTAAAAAAACATTCTTCGTACTTTTGTCGGAAAAGTCAAAAAGTACCTCGTACGAAAAACGACAAAAGATTCCTTTCATACATATTACTAAAAACTCACCGAAGGGTAAAAATGGATTTAAAAAATTGTAGGTGGATGGAAATAATATTACATATTGATGAAACATGGATGTGGATGATAAAATACACCCCAGTAAATACTTACGAATAAACAATCTCGGATAAAAATGAGATTGTGATATTTCCCTTACCGTAGGTCCGACTTGCTTTGTAAGTGTCCGAACCTCCTGTATAATGATTTAAATCATGTTATTGACTTATTACAGAATCATATTCATTGTTATGATATCATATATGGTTCACTTATGACATTATATTACCCGTTCTTTTGTAAATTCCATGTTAAAGAAGCGTTTTGGGTAAAATCGTTTCATTTATCGTAGGTGTTTTGACTTGTTGTTCTTGACATCATTATTACTTATCTCATGATTTACTCACTTCCAGAATATAAAATATAATTTATATATCATATATATTCAGTATATATATATATATATAATAGGTAAATAAAATGAAAAACACCGTTCATGGAGACGGTAGTCCGTACGTACGCATGAACGCTGTTTTCCATTCCTTATTGTCTTAAAATGGAAGTAAGTAGATGACATACATATGTATATATATACATAAATCCAGTAGCTTTATAATGTCATATATTTCATTATTATTTCTTATATATACATTATAATCATTCTTACATGGTTAACATGGAGAATGAATCTCATCGCATCGTGGAGACGGTAGTCCGTACGTACGCACGAGCGATGATATCATTTCTATAAATATTGAATTGGAGTGGAGTGGATCATACAATACATCAGAATCAATATGATGTTGTAATAACTATGTATAGTTATTCGTTACACCATTATACTCATCCATGTAAGGTGGTGGTGGAAAATAGATTACACCACGGCGTGGAGACGGTATTCCGTACGTACGCACGCGCGGTGATTTCTTTTTCCGTAGGATGGATAGATGGTGAAATAGGGTTGTTTCATACTTATAATAACATATCAGTATATGATTGATACTGATTTTATTACTTCATAATGAAACAACCTAAGAAGAAGAAGTGGAAGAAGAAATAAAGATGAAAGAATTGGTAACGGTAATTACCTCTTCTTTGAAGTGCCTCTTTGAGACCTCCTCTTAGGGCACTAGAATTGGTCTTTGAGGAAGACCAGAACCTCTAGGATGTTTCTAGGGAAGTGGAGAAGAGATTTTGGCAGGGGTTGGCCGAGCTTGAGTGCTCAAATTGGTGTGAGGAGGAGGGGCAGGAGGTGTCCTTTTATAGGGGAGGAGAGGGGCACCTTAGGAATATCTCAAAATATTATTTTATATTAAAGTCAAAATCGGTTTATAATGGTTCCAAAGGGTCTTATTTCGAAGCTAAAGTGGGGATGGGTCGAAATCCTATAAACCAATAGAATTTAGAAAAGTTTAGGATATTATTTTAACCTTATCAATTAGATTTAACTCTAAGTTAAATAATTTAACTTTTACCGTGTCTTTTTGTTTTCTTTCACTATATGGTTAATAAACTTACTATAACATGCCAAACGAACCCCAAATTGTTTATTATTAATATATATATCCTTATCTAATTCTTTTGGCCGAACCTTAGATTTTTAGGAATACAATAACAATTAATAATATAATATTTGATTTAAAAACTATTTTGTGTCAATTTTGACACTATTTGATATATGATTTTTGTGAAAGTCATAACAGAATTAAATGTTCTAACCAAGTTGATTAAATCAACATTAATATATCATAGTAACTTAGAAAATTAGTGGAATTCATAAAAAATCTCAAATTACATTTATTTTTGTGTTTATAACATCAATTATGTCAATATTTCATTAATAAGATAATTACTGCATCATCGTTGTGTCATAAATAAATTAAACTATTTTATGTCTAAAAATTACAAATAAAATACCATCATGTAGGAAATCTTTTTAGATTTCTAATGAATATTTAAAATTGAATTTATCTTATGTATAACCCCATATTAAAAATTATTTACTTATTAAACTTTGATTTTAACTATTTTAACCCTTCTTTAAATAAATTAATAATAAATGTCCAAATCTAATCCAAGTGGGCCTAAATGGTCATATTTTATTCCTAAGTTTGTTTTTGGTCGAATTACATTTGTCCAATAAAATTAGGACATGTGTTAGGGTAATATTAATATCATATTTACCCTTAGTTACCCAATTTACAATTAACCGCGGTAAAAAAAGTAAAAAGTTACTATTCACCAAAAAATTATTTTCATCTCATTGAACCACATTTTAGTCCTTGATATTAACCGTGTCTCTCGGATTTTTGAAATTCCATTCACAGAAGCGGCAAAATTAAGTTTTATGAAAAATTCAGTTTTTTTAACTACCACTTAGTAGTTTCACTATTCATCAAAAATTGATGTTTTTCAGAACAATGCCAAAATTTCATCCTAAGCTATATTTCATATTCCGAATTCAAAAATGAAATCTATTTTACCAAATTCATAACATAGAAGTTGCATTAATTAATTTTATAATTAAATCCTGCTGTTAAAATAAATAGTGTGTTTTTAGGAAACAATATATATCAAAAGATTGACACTTGATTATGTCTGGTTTAAATGTGAAATTACAACCAATGACCAACATTGTATTAAATTGTAAAAATATATTCTAAATATACTTTAAAACCACTCAAATTAATGATTTATCACTATTAATTATTTCTATTAAAAAAGTTGTTTTTAATTATAATTTAGTAATTTTCACTATTCATCAGAATATGAAAGTTATCCGAAAAGTACCAAAATTTCACCTTAGTCTAAATTCGATACTCCGAATCCAAGAATGAAGTTCATTTTGAAAAATAAGATTTACAGAGTTTTAAAAAGTGGTTATTACTATTCATAACGGCTAGTTTTAATAATATTTTAATAGCACATCGTTGTTTACTGAAACTCGGTATTGCGTATTACACACGCTATCGAGGAAGATCGCGATTGCGTGTAATGCAAGGCAAGACAAGGATGCGTGTTGTGAAAGCTCCTTTTGGTGTAGCGTACAACACAAGACATTAATAAAATTAAAAAGAATATTTTTTTTATAAAATCTTGGGCTGTTACATTCTACCCCCCTTAAAATGAATTTCGCCCTCGAAATTCGTCGGGGTTATAAATGGTTTACTATTCGAAAGTTTCTTTAATAGAAACCCACATCGTAAAAAGGAATATCAAAACCAATCTTTAAAAACAAAAGTATTATACGTAACGGTTACCCAAATAAACTAATCATTGGGTTTCCACATAGGTGAAAATATGGATATGGAAGAGAAATCTAACCATCATGTTCTGATGGAGAGTGGTAGAGAACATGGCTATGGAAAAGCCAGTAATCACAAATCCATAGATTTGTGATGATATAAGGTACCATCTGATTCATCAGGTATAACATCACTAGGACAACATTTTTGGTTTTCAAGATCATTTCCCCTAAAGTTGAAAATTTGAATTTTAATAAATACTTACTTTATTTTGGTACAATCTAACTGTTTTTCGTGCCTTGAACAATTTCCACTTCATCTCTTAAAAAAATGAAGTTGAATTTGTTATTCGTGAAGTGTTAGCAGATCATGTGATAGAATGACGGGTCATTCCATCTGTCTCAAACAAAAGGTTAGCAAAAATTATATGCATAAATCGATCTATAGTGAGATTAATCATATATGGTTCCTAAAATGGACTTATACTTCATATATCATACTGCTTAATATAATAAAACTAGTTTCTACTAAACAGGGACTTCCTGTAGGCCAGTGGTAGGCGATAAAGGCCAGTCGCACTTCGGTTGTGGGTTCGATTCCCACAGCCTTGTCCGAAGCGATGGGATGTCGCCCGTCCTGCAGGTTGTCCTTTTTCTAAAACTATATTACTATAACATCCCATCAATAATATCGAAAAAACTTCTATCCTTAAACTAACTTATGTCCAACATAATTCAGTCTAATCTTTAGGCTTATTCATAATACTGCAGTCCACTCTCATAACATAGTGAAAACAATTACCAGAGATTTAATATCATCGTTGATCCCCATATATCATAAGATATGTTTTGTTGGTCACATTCCAAACATTCAAAGTCCTTAATCATGTATACTCTTGAATACCTTAGTGAAAACATGAGTGCAGTTAAAAGTTAACACTTTCCACATACCAAAATCCTCAAAATTATATATACTCAAACCATGATATCACTTAGTCCTTATATCAATCATGAGCTCATGAATACTATCAAACATTTAATTTTCTCCTTATCCCTTCATTATGCGCATATCATCTACATTCCAAAAATATCTGAATAACCTTTCATGGATACTGGTAACATTAATCATACACTTTCAAAACACAAGGAAAGACAACAGTGTAACAATCCATATATGTCTCTTTATTCCAAAATTACACATGATAAACATGTAATCATTCCACTACATTCTCAAACCATTGACCGAGCTTCAAAAATTCTTTCATCTCACATATCATTTGTAGTCTCTTCATCATCATCCACATAAATACTACCCATATGACCATACTGATTCTCTTCATGAGTCTTTCCCTTAGGGCATTTGTTTGCATAATGCCCATACATTCCACATTTAAAACACTTAACCATTTTTGCTGTCGTAGCATTACCATTATCCTCATCCATGGTGTTAACCGACCCTTTTCCTTTGCACTTACTTGCTTTGTGTCCTTCTTTTCCACACCCAAAGCATCTTCCAGTTCCCTTGAAACATTCTCCTTGATGCCTCTTCCCACATGATTTACATTGGGGAAATTGAACTTTCTTTCCTCTATGATCATCATGGAACTCCATCTTTCTCTTATTAGTCGAGTCAAGAAACTTACCAAATTTTACTTTATTGATCATGTTGTGAGATTTCTGATGCGGCATAATAATGATCTTTGGACTTCCAAATCCCATTTCATTTGCTAACTCATGAAGAATATCATTCCATTGTCCATCATATCCTCCATTATCGTGAATCATCTTGTTTCCAGCCATTTTCTAAAACCCAAAAAAAAAGAATAGTGTGAGAGGAAAAAATCATGCTTGGGAAAACAACATAGTAAAGGGGGAGTACCCTCAATATCTAACATCTTAGGATAAATTCTAAGATCGTTAGAGCAATTCTAGCACTATAACCTATACGTATACTTAACCTCAGATACATCCCTAGACATACCATAGAAATATCTCTAAGGATCTCACTAAAGTTCTCGCATCCTAGTTTCCAAAGGTTGACTAAACCTTTCCTCTGATACCAACTGTAGAGACCCGTATCCTGACGTACATGGACATTACATTACATTTGCGGAATACTTAGTACATAAAAAAAACACACACACTAGGATCGTAATAGTTTAGTGTCTTTGGAAACTCGGAACGTAATCTTCTAATCGTGGTGAAAGATCTTCAATATCTCCTATAAAGATCTTCCCTTTTTTTACCTAAAAACCTTTCTTTATATCCTGGGGAAAAGAAAACATAAAAGGGTGAGCTCAAATGCTCAGTAAGGGTAAACAAAAGAAATATCAATCACATCATATACATAAGAACATAGCTTTTGGAAATCATAACCTGCAAAAGAGCTCATAATATCATAACATGGGATAAATCATAGAAGTGAAAATGAGATCACCATAATCATAACATGAAACTTGAAACTTTGTGGCATGCACACATAATCATGGAAAATCATTTCTTGTTAGTCATGACTCATTGCCAAGACTATCTTAGTGGACAAAGTCCCTTTCTGAATCGAGTAACCCTCGTTTCAGTCCTGTTTCACTGAACCGGTATAACCTACCATTCCAGCCATGTCTATCTCATGAGATATAAAATCTTTACCCAATGCATTGGAGGGAGATATAGGTCCCACCCATCTTATAATGAATCCTTTCTTATGTGTGCCACATAATCATAAAACATACATCATCGCATAACACATGTAACAAAAATGGGATTCTTGAAACATCATGACATCATAAATCAATTCATATAAGATAAAGGAATTCATAAAAATAATTCCATCACAACATGATCAAATCAATTTAATAATAGGGATAAAAACAGAACCCTTTATTATCTTAGATGGAAAATAATTTTGATAAAACACTTGAACTCCATTCTTGAGGAAAATATCCATTCTTCTTCAAAAACATTTTTCCTTTCATAACATGTCATACAACTTTAAAATAAAAGAAGTTGATTAAGAATAAACTTGAAAACTTGTAAAGGAATCTTCTTGGAAATAATGTTTTAAAAATCCATTCATGCCGTATAAGTTAAAAAAAACATTCTTCGTACTTTTGTCGGAAAAGTCAAAAAGTACCTCGTACGAAAAACGACAAAAGATTCCTTTCATACATATTACTAAAAACTCCCCGAAGGGTAAAAATGGATTTAAAAAATTGTAGGTGGATGGAAATAATATTACATATTGATGAAACATGGATGTGGATGATAAAATACACCCCAGTAAATACTTACGAATAAACAATCTCGGATAAAAATGAGATTGTGATATTTCCCTTACCTTAGGTCCGACTTGCTTTGTAAGTGTCTGAACCTCCTGTATAATGATTTAAATCATGTTATTGACTTATTACAGAATCATATTCATTGTTATGATATCATATATGGTTCAATTATGACATTATATTACCCATTCTTTTGTAAATTCCATGTTAAAGAAGCGTTTTGGGTAAAATCGTTTCATTTATCGTAGGTGTTTTGACTTGTTGTTCTTGACATCATTATTACTTATCTCATGATTTACTCACTTCCAGAATATAAAATATGATTTATATGTCATATATATTCAGTATATATATATATATAATAGGTAAATAAAATGAAAAACACCGTTCATGGAGACGGTAGTCCGTACGTACGCATGAACGCTGTTTTCCTTTCCTTATTGTCCTGAAATGGAAGTAAGTAGATGACATACATATGTATATATATACATAAATCCAGTAGCTTTATAATGTCATATATTTCATTATTATTTCTTATATATACATTATAATCATTCTTAAATGGTTAACATGGAGAATGAATCTCATCGCGTGGTGGAGACGGTAGTCCGTACGTACGCACGAGTGATGATATCATTTCTATAAATATTGAATTGAATTGGAGTGGATCATACAATATATCAGAATCAATATGATGTTGTAATAACTATGTATAGTTATTCTTTACATCATTATACTCATCCATGTAAGGTGGTGGTGGAAAATAGATTACACCACGGCGTGGAGACGGTATTTCGTACGTACGCACGCGCGGTGATTTATTTTTCCGTAGGATGGATAGATGGTGAAATAGGGTTGTTTCATACTTATAATAACATATCAGTATATGATTGATACTGATGTTATTACTTCATAATGAAACAACCTAAGAAGAAGAAGTGGAAGAAGAAATAAAGATGAAAGAATTGGTAACGGTAATTACCTCTTCTTTGAAGTGCCTCTTTGAGACCTCCTCTTAGGGCACTAGAATTGGTCTTTGAGGAAGACCAGAACCTCTAGGATGTTGCTAGGGAAGTGGAGAAGAGATTTGGGCAGGGGTTGGCCGAGCTTGAGTGCTCAAATTGGTGTGAGGAGGAGGGGGAGGAGGTGTCCTTTTATAGGGGAGGAGAGGGGCACCTTAGGAATATCTCAAAATATTATTTTATATTAAAGTCAAAATCGGTTTATAATGGTTCCAAAGGGTCTTATTTCGAAGCTAAAGTGGGGATGGGTCGAAATCCTATCAACCAATAGAATTTAGACAAGTTTAGGATATTATTTTAACCTTATCAATTAGATTTAACTCTAAGTTAAATAATTTAACTTTTACCATGTCTTTTTGTTTTCTTTCACTATATGGTTAATAAACTTTCTATAACATGCCAAACGAACCCCAAAATGTTTATTATTAATATATATATCCTTATCTAAGTCATTTGGCCGAACCTTAGATTTTTAGGAATAAAATAACAATTAATAATATAATATTTGATTTAAAAACTATTTTGTGTCAATTTTGACACTATTTCATATATGATTTTTGTGAAAGTCATAACAGAATTAAATGTTCGAACTAGTTGATTAAATCAACATTAATATATCATAGTAACTTATAAAATTAGTGGAATTCATAAAAAATCTCAAATTTCATTTATTTTGGTGTTTATAACATCAATTATGTCAATATTTCATTAATAAGATAATTAATGCATCATCGTTGTGTCATAAATAAATTAAACTATTTTATGTCTAAAAATTACAAATAAAATACCATCATGTAGGAAATCGTTTTAGCTTTCTAATGAATATTTACAATCGAATTTATCTTATGTATCACCCCATATTGAAAATTATTTACTTATTAAACATTGATTTTAACTATTTTAACCCTTCTTTAAATAAATTAATAATAAATGTCCAAATCTAATCCAAGTGGGCCTAAATGGTCATATTTTATTCCTAAGTTTGTTTTTGGTCGAAGTACACTTGTCCAATAAAATTAGGACATGTGTTAGGGTAATATTAATATCATATTTACCCTTAGTTACCCAATTTACTATTAACCGCGGTAAAAAAAGTAAAAAGTTACTATTCACCAAAAAATTATTTTCATCTCATTGAACCACATTTTAGTCCTTGATATTAACCGTGTCTCTCGGATTTTCGAAATTCCATTCACAGAAGCGGCAAAATTAGGTTTTATGAAAAATTCAGTTTTTTTAACTACCACTTAGTAGTTTCACTATTCATCAAAAATTGATGTTTTTTAGAACAATGCCAAAATTTCATCCTAAGCTATATTTCATATTCCGAATTCAAAAATGAAATCTATTTTACCAAATTCATAACATAGAAGTTGCATTAATTAATTTTATAATTAAATCCTGCTGTTAAAATAAATAGCGTGTTTTTAGGAAACAATATATATCAAAAGATTGACACTTGATTATGTCTGGTTTAAATGTGAAATTACAACCAATGACCAACATTGTATTAAATTGTAAAAATATATTCTAAATATACTTTAAAACCACTCAAATTAATGATTTATCACTATTAATTATTTCGATTAAAAAAGTTGTTTTTAATTATAATTTAGTAATTTTCACTATTCATCAGAATATGAAAGTTATCCGAAAAGTACCAAAATTTCACCTTAGGCTAAATTCGATACTCCGAATCCAAGAATGAAGTTCATTTTGAAAAATAAGATTTACAGAGTTTTAAAAAGTGGTTATTACTATTCATAACGGCTAGTTTTAATAATATTTTAATAGCACATCGTTGTTTAGTGAAACTCGGTATTGCGTATTACACACGCTATCGAGGAAGGTCGCGATTGCGTGTAATGCAAGGCAAGACAAGGATGCGTGTTGTGCAAGCTCCTTTTGGTGTAGCGTACAACACAAGACATTAATAAAATTAAAAAGAATATTTTTTTTATAAAATCTTGGGCTGTTACAGATATCCCATTGCTTGTGATGATATGGCCCAAGAATGAGACCTCCTTCAACCAGAACTCACACTTGCTGTACTTGGCATAGAGCTTCTCCTTGCACAAAGTCTCCAGTACAGTTCTTAAATGCTCCTCATGGTCCTCCTTGGTTTTGGAGTATATTAGAATATCATCTATAAAGACTACAACTAATTTGTCTAGGTAATCTCTAAAGACACTATTCATCAAGTCCATGAATATTGCTGGAGCATTGATGAGTCCAAAAGGCATTATTATGAATTCATAGTGCCTGTACCTTGTACGAAAAGCAGTTTTGGGGATATCTTCCTTCTTCACCCTTACTTGATAATATCCCGACCGCAAGTCCACCTTGGAGATGTATTGTGCTCCACGCAGCTGATCAAACAAGTCATCGATTCTTGGGAGAGGATACTTGTTCTTTATTGTGATTTTGTTATGTTCACAATAATCGATGCAAAGCCGCATTGACCCATCCTTCTTCTTGACGAAGAGGACTAGTGCACTCCATGGTGATGCACTTGTGCGTATAAACCCTTTATCCAAATTCTCATGTAGTTGTTTCTTCACCTCTTTAGGCTCAACAACAACCATTATATATGGAGTCTTGGATATTGGTAGCGCCCCAGGTATAAGTTCAATTGATAACTCAACATCTCTTCTTGGAGGAAGACCAGGATGTTCCTCAAGAAATACTTCAGCGAATTCCCTCACAATAGGCATTTCTTCAAGGGTGGTTTCTTCCTTGGACTCAATCATCTGAGCCAGATATGCGTGCTCATAAGGCAGTAATATCCATGCTTGAGATGATTGAGCTAAAGGAGATTCATCTTCTTCCTGACACTTGTAAATAATCGGGGGTCGATTATCCATATGGAGTGTGATTTCCCTCTCTCGACAATTTATGTTGGATCTATATAAGGAAAGCCAATCTATGCCAAGAATTTCATCAAATTCCACGAGAGGGAGTATGATGAGGTTTGCCGGGAAATTCAATCCACAGATTATAACAGGGGAGGACTTATACTCATGGTATGCAATGATTTTCCCATTTTCCGTACTCACCGACATCTTTACTTACATGATTTGTGGTGGTGCAGGGATTGTTCTACTAAAATTTTGAGATATAAAAGAATGCGTAGAACCTGAATCAAAAAGTATGTTCGCTATTCTTGAATGAATAACTAGCGTACCTGTCACCACATCGTTGTCAGTGTTCACTTCGGCAGAAGTGATGGAAAAAGTTCTTCCTTTCTGTCTTGGAGGTTGATGGTTGCCTCCAATAACCCTTGGATTAGGGAAATGATTTGAAAAATGACCCAATTATTTTCATTTGTAGCATTGAACAATGCGTTGAGGTTCAAACGGAGCGTTCCTCTCCTCTGTCGTAGCCGCGGGTCCTTCTTGCTGACAGTTAACAGCTAGGCGCCCTTCTCTTCCACACTTGAAACATTTTCTTGTCCCCCTAAGGCAATTTCCAGGGTGCTTCTTTCCACACTTTTGGCAAGTGGGGTGCTGGAACTTCTTAGCGTCGTTGGATTTATCCATCGGACCACTAGCATTGAAGTCCAGCTTATGTTTCTTGTCCCCATGATACCCCTGTGATTCTCCGATCTCCATTTCAACCATGAGGGAACATCGGACAATTTCCTCATAGCTGTCGAAGTCACGGATTGCTATTGCTTTCTACAAGCTAGGCTTCAGCCCACCAAAGAAGCGGTCAACCTTGCATTAGGGGATAACGACAAAGACGGAAGCGTATCGTGCAAGCCTTGTGAAGATTGCCTCGTACGCTCCCACAGATTCTTCATCTTTCTGTTTGAGGGAAGGGAAGTCCCTTTCCATCTTAAGACGGAGGGTGCGTGGAAAATATTTATCGAAAAACATCTTCCCGAATTCCTTCCATTCCAGAGCCCCGATCTCCTCCTCAGGCTTCGTATTTTTGATCAACGTCCACCATTGATCAGCTTCAACCCCCACACGATAAGCCTCCAGGAGAACCTTCTCTTTTTCAGAGCATTGGAGGATGAAGAATATCTTTTCAATGGAGTTGATCCATTGTTCAGCGATCATGGGATCGGATGATCCACTAAAAGCAGGAGGCCTTTTTCTCATGAAGCTCTCGATAGCGACTTGTTCTTTCTTATGGGGGGTTGAACGTTCCTCTTGACCATTGTTTCTATTCAAAACTTGAGTTAGCTAAGAGAGAAGCGTAACAAAGTTCGCGATTCCCGTTCCCATTGGATTGGGCATCTCATAAGTACAATCATCACACTGATCTTCACAACGGTTGTTAGACCGAGTTCTCCTATTACCGGCCATTTGATGGAATAAAAGGAAAGTTAGGTGTAACACATAAAGGGTAATCCAAAGACAAATGTTGATGACTTATAAATAAACTTTAATCTCTTTAACTCATGAGTCTATAGGATTAAATCCAGGCTTTTCATGATCCTCCTTCTAACATATATTCTTAGGGGAATTTTTTCCCTTAATAATGGTTCATACTAAGATTGTGAATTTATCAAAACATATCCCCCAAGAGTGTCATAACCAAGAGTGCAGAAAAGCCTGTTGTCGTGCACCAGTTCCCGTTCGATTCTAGCTCAAAGTGGTGTTTTTGGGTTTTACCCCTACGATACATCTGTGCCAGAGCCGCCTCTACCTTCTCATATCCAGAAAGGGATGTATTTGTTTGATAAACCACTTACTTAGTATTTAACAAAACATAGGGATGTTTTTATTATACTTAGTCTTGTATCTAAGGCTTTACTAGGGTTTCCTAATCCCAAAAATAACTAAACTTATCCTCTGATACCAACTATGACATCCCTGCTTTTTATTACAACATAAACATGCTTTATTACATAAAACATCACTTGATCCAACAAAGAAGATTGAGAGGTTTAGTGTCTTTGGGGCTTAGGATCATTACATAAAAACGTTAAAATTGAAATACAACATCTTTATTGAAAACTTCCTTTACATGACCAATACATTCCTTCGTACTTAGCAATGCATGGGATAACCTGAGGACATGCATAAGAAAAGGGTGAGCTATATAGCCCAATAAGGGAGTACAAAATGAATAACATGAGGAGTTCAATACATGTTAGGCAATAGTAACATCAATAGAGAATAAGAGTAACATGAACATAAAGGCATGATAAAGAATGATAATCATAACATGGAAATGTGGCAACAACACTTAACATTGAATTAGCATGAGCCAAGGCTCATTGCACGTGGAGCATGAGTAATCCCTCATTGCACTTGAAGCAAGAGTAAACCCTCATTGCACTTGAATTATCATGAGTCAACACTCATTGCACATGACGTATCATGATACTATACTTTACCCAATGCATTGGAGCGCTATAAAGGGTGCACCCTTCTTAATCATTTCATTTCAGGCATAAGTGTGCAACATGGATCATAAAACATGGATTCATAAAACATAATCATTTATTCCACGATAAAAGAAATGTCGAATTCTTACATGAAACATTATAATCAATTAGTAAATGTGCATAAAGTTTAATACCCTTGATGGAGAAATGGGCATGGTATTCACTACACAATGATATTGGCTTAGAAAATCAGTGTGATTTCGGCAGCGTAACGGTGTGACATAAGAATTCATAAAAATGGTTGATGAGAGAGAAAGGGGTTCCTAATCATATTTAAATGTAATGGAAAGTAAGGAGGTCATATAGATTCATATCCCAACAATTGAAAAGGAATTTAGATTCATGATACAAACGTATTGCTTGAATATAGAAGGGGAGAAAAAGGTTCCTTTCGGAATTTCGGCATAGTAACGAGTGTACATGGGAGGCATTTAATGAGAGAGAAAGGGGTCTATCATCATTCAAAAAATAATAGGGAAGTATGGGAGAGGTTTGAAAACATACCCCAACATTAATAATTGAAATTAAAAGGGCAATAAAACTTAAAGAAAATTGACAAAAATGAGAAAGGAAGAAAAAACCCTTACATGGAAGTGTGCTTCCAAAGGCTAGAGAGAGGCTTGTGAGAGGCTTCTTGGGAGCTTGGGGCACCTTGAGAGGATTCTAGAGAGATTAGGGAAGAGTTTGGACGAACTCCAAGGGCTTTGAGTGAGGAGGAAGTGGGAGCTTGGGTGGGTTTATATAGGAAAGGTGAGGGAATTCTTTATTATTTAGGTTTGGGACCCTTTATATTAAAATAATCCAAACCACAAACCATCCAATGGTATTTGCCCATGGTATCTGGAAAAGGAAAGAAGAAAACAATATTTTACAAGGACAAGGTCCGAAATTATTAAAAAATCAGGGTTGCTTATGTGGAGGTGAGTCATACTCCCATGGAAAATAATTTAAAAAGGAAAAGTGTTGAATAAGTCTTGACAGATCCATTAATGCTTTGAAAAGTAAGTAAAACAAACCCAAAACCTCATTATTTTAATGATAAAACACATATTGTCCGAACATAAGGATTATCGTATTTTATTACATCACCATTGGGTGTTTATGATGTCATAAAACACATTATATATTTAAATGGTATTTAATATTTACCAAAAAATTTGACTGTCTCAGAAAATTATGAAAAATTCACCGTTGTATAATTTCGACATCCTGATTCCAAAAATAATATTTATTTTATCTAAATAATTTTCTAAATATTTGAATTTTTACTTTGAATATAAAAACGGACATTTATAAAAAATTCACGGGTTTTGAAAGAAATAGCTTTCAAACCTTAATAAAATTTTTAATTGCATTCATAAAATTATAAGATCATTTATATTTAATAAAAATTAATTTGATATTAATAATAATATTTTATTAAAATATTATTTAATTCAAAAATCCTTTAATTTAATAAAATATAATTCTTAATTACATAATAACTAAAAACACCATTTGTACTTTAAAAACTAATTGGAATGTATCAAAAATGACTAGAAATTATATTCATTATTATATACAGAAATAATGTACATGAACATGGTGCTACTTATTTGTTAAATAACACCTTAAAATAGATGCATAAGACCTAAGGGTAAGGTGTGCGATGGTGATAGACTCTTGGGGTGGCTCAATAACATCGCTCGAGTTGTAATTTCAATCAACTTACACTTTTCCCGTAGACGATCACGTTTGAGCTTGACTTGATGAAGCTCAGCTTGGGCTTGGTCAAGGGAAAATCCCAAAGACGCCACCTCTTTTCCATGCTCCGACAAATGGGCATCGTAAGGGGAAATTCTTCTGGATGAGGCCATCGCTTCCTTTGTCTGAGTAGAAAGGGGTTCGTTAAAGCCTTATATTTATACTACTCAGATGATCATTGTTCAATGGCTATAAAAGTAACGGTCACAAATCATAACGTAAAACTAAAGAAGTTGACATCTTATAAAAACATTTTTCATAAAGAAACATTTAACTGGATGAAGAGGGATTTTATATTAATGAATCATTGGGTCATTACAGAGGGGGATCCTTAGGGTTTCATATATGATGATCTTTCATTTTAAGGTCTTCTACAATATACTCTTTTTACCCGTGTGGTTTACCATGTAAGATTATTAATTATGATTAGTGTGAATTATTAGACTTCAGCATAGTCCTCTTAGATATAGTGGGGAGTTTGGATGGGATAGTGCGAATTCTCTTAAATATTGACTAATACTATGGATTGACACATGCCTTATGCCATTGGTGTAACTGAGAGATTTTGCACTGCATAGTGATATGTGGTGATGTAACGTGGGTTTAATAGAATATTATATGATCTATATTTGGGACATGACTTGTTTTATTGAGGGTGGTTTTATCATTCCCATTTTGATATTGTAGAATAGGTTGTTTCAGGGTCATGAATAAAAACCTATTAATTTTTGTATAGTATATGTTTTTCACAATAGTATTTTATTTTATGATACATAGTTTAATTCTTCAAAATTATATTATATTAGCACTATTTCCCTCTACATTTATAGGACTATAATTTGATCTTGAGGGTCTTTTTATCTTGTGTTACCTTTATTTCAAGACTCGTCTTTAGGAAATTTATTATTGGTGTTCAAAGGTGATATCCATGTCCATCTCATTAATTTTAATCTAATTAATTTATTTGGAATATTTGTTTTTGGTGTTATTCATATTGAGAGATGTTAGGGATATGTATTTGATAATAAATTTTAGTGATTTAGGTTTATTTGGATTTCCATCACAAGGGATTATTAATGAGTAAATCTATCCATCTTTTTACCTATACAGGAGTTGGGAATCTCCTAATGAGGTGTATTATCCAATAAAACCCCTTTATATTGTGTCAATTAAAAGATTTTTATACTCATTTTTTCATTTTGAAATGATTATTAATTTTATTAGTAAAGTAAGTAAACAAGACTTAATGAAAATGATGGGAATGTTGTGTTTTCGCATGGATAAAAATAAAACAAAACAATCCTAAAGGCCAAGATGGGAGTCATAACACAACCCCATGTGTATAAATAAATATATAAAATATATCATTTTATTTATAATTTATATTCCTTAAAATAAAATTATTATTATTTTATGAATCTATTATTTTCCGGTATCGATCCACAATTTATAAATAAGTTATAATATTTAATTAAATTTAAATCCTCATGAATAATGGAATGATAATCCATATATGCCCCATCATAGCCATCCAACCCCTCTTTCCATAAATAATTCCATAAAGAACTCATAAAAATTAGTTTTCCACAAAAAAGTATCCATTAGTTCATTTGAACACTTTTTGTATTCAAAACCATGGAGCCATTATTGTAATGTGATGAGAAAAAATAAAATAAATCCGTGTGTTCTCACCCCCACTTTGGTAATATTCTCTCTAGTCAATGGTTTTCACATAACTAATATAAAAGTCACAAAGACTATGAAATATAAAATTATTTCAGTAGAAGGTTCTCATGGATTGAACAAATGAATAACAATATGTGATACCATGAAAAATAACTACCCATATATTTTTTGGATCACAAAAAATGATAAATGATTGTAGTAATAATTTTTCATATAAATAAAATATAATGAAAATTTAATTGATTGATTTTTTTAAATTACTTATGAGATGATAAAAATATTGTTTTGTAATTTTTTGCATTTTTACCAAGGATGTGAAATATTTTCATTAAATGATGTTTAATATTGGGGTTTAATATTAATTTCCATTAAATTACATATAGGGTTAAGGTTTATTTATTTATAAAGGAGTGCGTGTTATTTTAAATTCAAATTCAATGTTTTGATTGAGATTCGACATGATCTGATATCTTAAGGATCTTATAATTCAATTATCCATTAAAATTTCTTTTTTATTGTTATTTGTGATCTGAGGTTTGTTATGAAATACATTAATTGTATTCATCAATATCTATGGTTTTAATAATTCCACTGCTCTTTATAAAATATTTTAGATAACTCATTGTATTTTTTTAATGTTATGTGTGTAGATTTTACTTCTTAATGACCTTATTCTAGTGAGATGATTTTGAAATTTTAATACACTAAAACCTTGTGATGTTACATGAACAACACAAAACATATGATAGAGTTGATTATTTATTATTTATTATAATGATAACAAATTATAATGTTACCAATGATCATGGAGTTTACTATTGGGGATTTTGTTACACTAGCGATTATAAATTGAAACAGTGGTAGTATGAAATGAATGTTGTTATATTATAGTTTTTAATATATATATAAATATATATATATAAATATATATATATATATCTGTACAACCATTATGCAAGAAATAAATAATACCTCAATTATTGATTTCAACAACTTTTTTGAGTTCAAAATACATTTCTTATATCATAATATTTTTATGACTATTAAAAAATCTACATGATTTTGTATGGTAGTTATCTACTTTTGATCATGGTGACCATGGATATTTCATGAATTTGAATATGTGCTTCTAAATGCTATGTTTGAATATATAATAGGTATAATACATTATATCTTTTATGTTATCATAGAAGATATCAAGGATTGAGATTTCTCTCACTAACATTCCTCAAGGAATTCTAGGTTTGAACATGTATTATATAATCATTTAGATAAATGACATCCTGGGGTATCACAAATTGTATTCTTGATATCAAGCTACTGATTCATCTAATCAGTAAGATAAAAAGTTTATAATTACATTAACCAAGTATACATATATTATATATATCTTTAAAAATATTTTATAGATTTTCATCTCAAGAATCATTTCATTTTTGTCATTTTTAGGTTTATTATTACATTTATTTCTTTAAATCTATTAATTCTAAACTACCGAGTTATTTAATTTCATTACAATTTTTTAAATATACTACAATTAGTTTATAAAAATATAACATTCCAACTATTTATTTTCAGGAGTAGAAAATAATGTTATGTTTAATTAAAATTGAATTCAACCCCTTTTCAAGATTCTATATCTTGGAAATAATTTTCAATCACAATTGGTCAAAATATTTATATGATAAATAAAATATATAGTTTTCATATATTTTTGTACAATATTATATATAAAATTAAATATAATTTTTCTATTATTAGTGGGTTTTATATTAGATCATTATAATATTTATATCTTAATTGGAAATCTAGTTTTTAAGGATTATGTTTTCTGTGTTTGAAAAAACCGATTGAGATGCATGTTATAAATACTAGAGTAGATAACAACATCATGTTGATCAAATATCTGATGATTATACAAATAATTGATTCCAAATATTACATTGGTTCTATATAGTATGTTTTAGTTGAATTTGATAGTGTAGAATTATATTTCATATAATATAAAAGGTAACTTTTATATGCATGTATCTTGTTGTAGAAAATATTATGTTTTTCTTAAAATATTGAAGTCACAAATTTTAAAATTTCCAGTCATTATGATACTAAGAGACATATATTTATAGAAGCTTTTATGAATTCATATTTTCTTCCAAGATTGTTCTTTGATATGATTTATTATAAATTTATGACATTTTTATCAAAAATAAAGTATTGGTGTTTGGGAGATTACATAATACCATATTCTAGATGAGAGTGTTGAAATAAATTAAATGGAATGAAAATATTAGATAAATAATATAGTTGACAGAAAACAAATTTCAAAGAAAATAATTTATTATATTATCTAAGAATTATTATAATATGAGAATACATGTAGTGGAGATTCTAAAAATGTAAAAGTGGAAGAAATATAGAGTTTCATTTTTAGCAATTATTTGTGGACATACTAACACTAAGTCATGTTCATCAAATAGATTTTTTAGATTAATTCATAAGCTATTTTGAAGGAATATATAGAAGTATTTTTCTGTAGAGCTAGAGGTGGATGTTACATAGCTATTAAAAACGAATATATATAAAATAAAAGATTTAAAAATATAGAGTAAGAGTGTATTCAATTGATTTTCTCCACTATAATTGAAAAATTGTTGTCAAACTAGACTAAAATTTCCAAAATCTAATAAAAAAGAAAAGTATTATACAATTACCTTTAAATATAAAATAATGAATGTATTGAAAGATACAATTGACACTTGGAGTGATACTGGGGATCTGTCTTTTGATAACAGAGATACATATTGTGATAATAGTCATATGATTACTGTACATTGATTAATATTTACATATAATGGGAAATATTTTCTAGGAATGGTGAATGTTATGTTTACAATGAATCTATCATGAAATTAAATATATCCATATTTTTTAGAGTATGATCATTTATTTCTATATCATGTGAATAAATTAATGTTTATGTGGTGGAAGTTGAGGATACATAATGGAGATATTTTAGTAAATAAAATGAAGATAATTTCGAGATTAAAAAATCTTGTACTAAGATCTATAAGATTACTTGAATGTTGAATGATATTAATATATCCATTTTTAAATATATTAATGATCATAATGATATTTTTAAACTTAAGGATAAGATTAAGATACTGAAGAATATTTGTTAAAATCATACTTCTAGAAGGATTAGTTTTGACAGGATCCTTAAAAATCCAAACTATTGAGAAGATCTTTATGAAATACCCTGATATTTTTAAAAATTGACATTATGTTCGATAGTGTATATGGAACACAACACTGAGCTTAAATGAATAAAGAAAAATTATTATTTAAATACGAACATGGTAATATATCCATTGAATTAGAGAGTATAAATATTTAAAACCACATTATAATATATATATATATATATCTCTGTAAATATGTATATATATATAATAGTATTAATTAATAAAAATGTATTTATTTATGATTATGAAATATGTATTCAATTATTAGTCATGTTATATTGAGATTAAAAAAACATATCAATCGAAAATGATTTTCTTCCTATTTTGTTACGAAATATGTTTTTTGAAAACATTGGAAAATTTATTTTATAAAATTAACTAATTTAGAAAAAAATATCAACATTTCCATTGGAATATTTTATTATATCATTATAATAATATATATTTTCTTGTAAATAGTGAAAAATAATAATTTTTATTGAAACCTGTATTTTTTTCATGCATGTAAAAAGAAATATTTAATTTTAATATTCTATAAAAATAAAAACAATTCTATTATATTAAAATTAAACTAATTATTTCCTGGGAATAATTTTTATGGTTGAATTTGTAATAAAAAAATTAATTAAAATTCAATTTTCAAAAAGAATGTTTCATTTTTTCATTCTATATTGAATTAATTTCTACTAATTATAATGATTTATTGTTGAAAAAATCGAAAACATATTTTGAATTTCGATGTTCAAATTTGGTGAGTATTTCCCTTTTATTTTTGATCTAAAATAATCATAACCACACTAACATTATTTCACATCGAAATGGAAAAAAGGTTTAAAATAGGGCTAAAATATTCAGCACAGGCATTAAAATTTTACCAATAATTTACGTTCTCATATTGTATAGTTTGGGATTATAAATTTCTAAAAATATATCTAATATATTTCAACACGGAGAATAATTTCTTTGACTATGACCTTTTATATACTAACGAAATGAATAAATAAAAAATGTCACTCTCTTGACATTAATATATATAATATTTAATCATATGATAAAAATGATATTTTAAGTTATACGTTTTTTTTAGGATAAAGAAATAAAATTTTTCATAGAAATTTATTTTTACATATTTTTGATTGAATAATTACCCTAAATTCTTACGCATCTCCAACACATTATTTATTTAGTTAATAGAAAATAAAATAAATTATTTAAAAAATATCAAAAATAATATAATTAGATTTTGGAATAGTGTTACCAAATTTTATATATGAATATAATAGATTTGATATGTTTTAAAATATTAAATTCAAATTACATGTCTTTCATATGGTCTTGAAATTTAATCAAAATTAACATAGTCAAAAATGATATTAATGTTTTTTTAATAAAATAATAATTTATTATTAATTTTAAAATGCCTAAATATGTTGAAATAGAACATTGGAGATTACATATGCTATAAATTACAATCTATTTTCCATTTTTGGTTTAAAATTTAATGAATAATTAAAATTATTATCTATTAAGTGTGAAATTGGTGTAACAGTGCTTAACCATATAATTGTTTAACTAAGGTATTTAATTAGATGATAATGTTTAAAACACAATATAAACATGTTAATAATTAATTTTTTGTTGGTCTTTAAACAATATCATACATGATATACTAATATATTTCTATTTGGTATCATTTTGTGTGATAATAAAATTATTATATTTTACTCTTTTATACATTCAATGAGTACCCCTCCCCTCACTCATAAAATTGAACAAGTCATCTATATTATCATTAAACATTGAGAAATATATCTTGAAAAATATATGAAAAATTCACTTCTAAATATCCATAAAAATTATTTAGATCTATTGTAATTCTATAAATCCTATTCCAAGGGTCCATAATAGGTTATCTATAGGTTTCATCCTGAAAAATAGTTAATCATCCCACCCAACCTCTTTCACTTTTTTCATTTATTCATTTTATACATATTTGATATATTTTATAAAATAATAACTTTATTATAATAAATATACCTAAATGTTATTATGATTAGGAAACCACATTAATTCACCATATCATCTATTAAATATGAAGTTAATGTATCATTCATATGAACATATAGCTTACCGCCTCTACATAGTAATATAATTTATTATCCCCCACCATCTTTCATGGGTGGTTATTATGATGTTTAAATTTATTATATATTATATTATTCACATATTTATTCTTTTATAATAATAATATCATATCTAGCTACTTTCATTCAAAAATTTAAAAAAACAATAACAAACTCATGTGTAAATTTGGACTACCACCTCTATGAAGTGGTGTGGTTACTTTTTAATTTCAATTTTACTTGTATGTTAATAAGGATAGAATTAATAATATTTTTCTAAAATATCAGGGCAAAATAATAATTTTAATTATTATTTACGTTATATTTTATTTAATAATTATTTCATACATTTTAATTATTATTCATATTTATTTTTATATGTCCGTTAAAATTTGAAAATAGTGTTCATACATACACATAGAATTACATCTAATTGAATACTGTTAATAATGTTTCATTAAATATCATTTATGGATGACCATAAGTAAATAAATAAATATATGTATTTCTATATATATAATAAATATATTTTTATTTATATCATGTCTAAAATTATAGATATTATAGAATAATAATCAAATTTGAATTAATAAAACTACCAATCTGAAATTCTCACGACAAAACAAAACAATTAAGACATGGAAACAATAAATTTCTAACAAATTATTTATAACTGGGTGTTTAAATATTAAACATCGAAATTTTATGATATTATATTAATATAAATGAATATAGTATAAAATCATAATAAAAAATATATATATAATATGATAGAGAACCTTTGATGAAATTAGACTTTGACAATAGATATTTTTAATTCACTCTTACATCTATGAGACTCATCTCACATTAACCACTTGTTTATGTGGTTTATATTATTCATAAGATATTATTTGATGAGTATTTTTATAAATAATATATGGATACACATATCCATCCAAGCTTATATATTTTATGAGGTCTTGTTATGAAAGTTAACAAACTCATAATGGATTTGTGATTCAATATCATTTTATTCATGAATGTGTAAGATTTAAATTACATTAAAGGATATTATATAACACTTTTATGAAAAAAAATCCATTTTATTGTATTGTATTTATTTATATAGAATATTAATTTTATTTTTATTTTTCTTCCTTTAGCTATTGATGGTACCTAAATATTATTTTTTATAAAATTATATCTTTATTTCTATATTCATTTGAGATCCGTTCTTCATCCCTGACCATGTTACTAAATGATTAGTTAAAAATAATAATATTTCTTAGTAATTTTTTAAATTTATTTTTCAATATTAATAAATTGGATTAAAATCAATCAGATTTTCAATTTATGAATGATTTTCATTTAAAATTTTTACCAAAATTTGAAATTAATCTATTTTTTCAGTTATATGAATAGAACCGAATTTCCCTCCATCACGAATAATCAATGATTTGAGGAATACATTACATGTTTTCATCAATTATTTTAGTGCAAATTATTTCAATACTAATTTTTAAATTATCATATTTCAAAGGCGTGATTTCAAAATGAAAATTTTATTTTCTTCAAGATACATTCCTTGGGATATTTAAAATAAATTTCAATCTATGATTACATCCTTTGATTTTATTTATGGATTAATAGGTATATGATCCAATTATTCATATTATATTGTAATTATACATGGTTTATGATTATGATAAATAGATGTTTTTGAAGAATATTTATTTTCCATGGGTTAAGCTATAATGAAGTGATGAAATTTTAATAAAACACATTTCATTTCAATAGGTTGAAAATATAATGAATGAATTTTTATATGTGGTATCCGTATTTAAATATTATGATTCAGCGTCTTGGGGATCTATAATGTCCCCTAAAAGCACAATTTAATATGATATTGATATATCATGAGATGATGATGATAATAATGGAATGATTTAGAGAAGTTTCTTCTATATATTGATGAGAGATTATGATTTCTTTCTTACTATGCTCATATAAAAACGTGTGAAAATTATTAAAAAACCATTGTTCATATTTTCATGAGTTTTTATGATCAATTTAAAGCAATTATTACAAAATTATGTAGGGGAATAACTTCACAGAACTATGTTCACAAAATTATGATGTTTTATTTATATGATACAACATTCCTATCAATGACTCATAGATATTGATTACTTTCATGAATCCCATATTGATTAGTCTACATCATATGAAATTATTTTTTATATTATGATATATATTTATCTTTTTTATGATTATTTAATAATACACCCATTAACATGAATATGTTAGCATACCCTTAGGTTCATATAATCACCTAATAGTTGATATCTCTATTTTTAACCTTACTCAACATCTGAACTCACCAACAACAATGTTTCCTTTATCCAGTATATGAATAATGGATATATGTAGGGTATATCTAAAAATATTATATTGGTTGATGATTGTTGGATATATTAATGATATTTCATGAAATATTATGATTATGTATATAGTACCTAATCATACTAAAGCTTTAAGGTCCTTGATTGGGTATTATTTTGAAATGTATTGAATATTTATCTAGATATATATATATATATATATATTATTCTTATTTCACTTATATTAGTTTTTTAGGGTATGATTAA
This sequence comes from Viscum album, assembly GCA_963277665.1. Classification (NCBI taxonomy): domain Eukaryota; kingdom Viridiplantae; phylum Streptophyta; class Magnoliopsida; order Santalales; family Viscaceae; genus Viscum; species Viscum album. The sequence goes on from OY728142.1 coordinate 1,418,045,262, forward strand.
CAATATTAAGAGATAAGGATTAGAGAAATTTTATGAAAATCCTACGGGTATGTTTATATATAGGATGAAAAAACCTATTTTTTTGTTAAGGAACACATCCATTTATAAACACTAAATGGGGAAATATTTTCAGAGTAGATGTATATAATGACTATAACCCTGAAAATAGTTTTCCATGTATATATCAACTATCATTATGGTGCATGATGAGTGTGACCTTACTGTGCACCTAGTTTTACACCTTAAGGGGATATACATGGATTAATTCCCATTTTCATTATGAACCATAATGAAGGAATAGATAGAAATCCTAGATGACATAAGTTAAACCTACAGTTTTGTTGATTTAAAATAAGGTTTCAAGATTTGGTCATCCTATAAATGATTCTTCACGATCATGTGATTTTACTCTTTGATTGTTGTTTCTCTTAGTATACCTTTTGGTTTCAATAAATGGGTCAGAAAAGGGGGGAATTTTTAACCTAGAATGTGACTAATAGTGTAATAATTTAACATATTAGAAACTATTTATAACATGAGATGTATGAGATACATTTTGATTATTCTGCTTAAGTTATATTTTTATATGATTGAAAAACTCAATTTTTGTGAGATTATTGATAGACATTATACGATAATAATGTAGTTTCAATAATATTGTATAGGAAATAATATCTGGCTCTATACATGTCTAAAATGTGGGAAAATGAATTAAAGGGAATATCTTTAAGAAAGAAGATGATTTTTTTGGTGTCGTAATAAAATACATAGTTCATATAATTGATGAGGATCATGAAATGTTTAGTTAAAAAATGGATTTAAAGAATGGTTTCCCAAAAGGATCATTTATAATTTAATGTATTACATATTGAATTAGTGGTAATTGTGAATATCAATGTCCTTAATAAAAATCTCATGAAGAGGATCAACAAGGTTGTATGTGAAATGGGTTTTCAATTGATGACAATGAGGTTGAAAATATAATATTAAAGGAATGAAGCATTAAGGAGTAATATTTTTAATCTTATTTAATTATTTATAATGTGAGGAGGTGATTTAAGTGTTTGTATAATGGGATTCGAGATACATTTCAATGATTCTCTTTATCAATTGTATTATAGTACTAAGAATCCAGAAATACATAAGGATTTTTCTATATAAGTTTTGAGTTGACGGTTTTAGAGAATATCTTGAATAGTAATGATAACCTGGAAATTCAATTTAATGGCAAGTTGATAAATTTTTTTAAGTCACATGATTGAGGGAAACTTAAACATGATTATTTTACTGATGTTGAGATAATATCTTTTAATAGGAATAAAAAGATTATGGGTATTGATAATGTATATGGGATAAGATTTTTTGACATAGGAACTAACTAGTTATTTGTAATGAAATGTACTGTGTTATATTTTTCATAATACAAATTGTTGTTTGATTTATGTAATATATTATATAGTCTATCATTTTATTTTAGGAATAAGGATTGTTTCAATTATTTGACGCATAATTTTTTTCATTGTTGTTTTATAGTTATTAGATTGTTTTAAGAGAAATTAATATATTCACATTTTTATATGTCACATTAAAAGATAAATTTTGTAGAGTTATTTTTATGTATATAGAGATTAATTTTTTATTTTTCTATATAGTCTAACTTATGATAATAAATTTGATTTTGTTAAATGTCTAGATACGTGAGAATTGACTTTTATATCTTATGATCAAACATGTCACTCTTATGAGTATAGTATATCAAATATTTTATCAAATGATTAAAAGTGGTTGTGCATGTTTATAATTTTTTATATGAAATATAATTTAATTTAATTTATCATAAAAATTTATTCTCAATATTATGTTGTTGAAAAATTACCCCAAATTATTCTATAATGGTGGAATTATATATCATCAGTCAACAAAAAATTAGAATAAATAAATTTAAGAATATTAGAATAAATATTTTTGAGTGATTTATAATGTAAAATATTTTTTACAAATTATATAATAAATAATTGATCTTTTGAATTAATATATTTAAATTTCATATATTCATTAATTATTTAATGAGAAAATAAATTATTCGTGTAAAAAATGACATAGATGATATTTTATGTAAATAAAATATTTTTAATTATTTTAAATAAAAAATGACCATGTTGAAAATGGGATAATATATGGTCTGAATATATCATACCCTACAGTTATTTGGGCTAATAATTAAAATATAATAAAAATTATATCCTTTTCATCGGGAAACATGTGTTACCACGGTTAATGTTAAAATATTTTAACTAAGGGGTTAATCCAAATGATATGGTCTAATACACATCATACATATATGTATATATTTTTTCAGACTGGGATTTAAAACATGACTCACCTCAGATATGAAGATTTGGTCTTTTGGAATAATTTTACTCAATAATTGATTTATTATATTTTAATGTTTTATAAAATACCATTAGTTTCCCTCCAACAACATGGAAAAGGAAACCCCTCAATTATTTTCTCAATACCACATTGAGAAATAAATATTGAATAATACCTAAACAATTATCTTCCAAAAATCCCTATGAAGGAATTATTTTATCTTCTCTTCTTAAAATACCATTATAGGAATCCTTGTGAAGGGCTCTAATAGATGCCTATAAAAGAATATCTAATCATCTTACAGAATTTCATTCAATCTATTTCTTTATATAAATTATATATATATGACATTATTGAGAAAATTAATTCATTATATTAAATATAAAATAGTTCAATTATGATTATGAAAACACCTTAATTAACCCTCAATTCCATCAAATGCGAAGTCAATGTATTGTTCATGCGTACATTGGGATTTCTGTCTCCGTATTGCGATACAATTCATTTTCCATATCCATATTTCATTGTCAATTATTATTTTGGGTTTAAAATTTAAAATTTATATTTAGGATTTAATTATTCTCTTGTAATTAAAATGTTATATCTTACTTACATCCTTCCAATCTAATAGAAAACAATAACATTGATAGTGTGTACGTTTGGACTTCCACTTGAACAAATCAGCATGATTTGTTTTTCATTTATGCTTTTATTAGATTATAATAAGGATATATTTAATAGGTTTTTTAGTTTTTACTATATAATAATTATTTTATACCGGTATCATGTTATTTTCGTTTATTTCTATCGGTTTATCAAAAAGTTAAATCATTGTTCATGTGTACATATGGTCGACCTTCTTCATGAACTATGTAATTAATTTTTCTATATCAATACCTTATGGATGACCATATATATATATGACGAATCTATATGATATATAAATAATAATTAAAAATCTAGGTAGGTTATAACCATGATCAATGTACATATACCAGTACTATTGAACCAAAAATCTCTTGAAAAATGAAACAGTTAAAACCACGATATGAATATTTTACTATGTAATTATATATAAATTGATCTTAAAAAGTTTTATGTGTAACTTATATGATATTATTATTATGTAATTTATATTTCATATAATTATAATAAATTTAAATTTATTTTTCTGGTATTTAGATCACATTTAATGCATGTCAACCTTGAGGTAAAATATTTTCATCTAACTATTACTTATGTGAGATACATTCCATATTAACCATTTTTTCCCATGGTTAGTATAACATCCATGAATGTATTTTAGTATCATTAGAATAAAATATATAGGGATATACTTGTCTATATATTTCTCTATATTTCATTATTTTTATAAATTGAATGTTACTAGAGTGGTACATGATTTATGTTTCAATGAAATTTTATTTGGGAATTTTGTTCATAAAATTAAATTTATGTAAATTAGATAACCCATTTAGGATATTTCCCTTTAATAATTCAATACAATAGTTATTTATATAAAATAATTGTTTTCATTTCATTTTATTCCCAATAATTAATCTTGTGAGAACATATATTTCATTGGAATCATGATGTTATTTATCTATTTGTTCAAAAACCATTTTAATTAATTTTTTTTTCTAGAAATGGTTTAAAGAAATTTTCTTTATTTTTCAATGATTTTTAATGTTAGTTTTTAATTTTTTATATAATAGTTCAAAATTAATATTCTTTTCATTATCATACTCATTTTCTTTTTAAATTTTACAATATAAATAAATGGATTAGTATATTTAATTTGTACTTCTTGAACAATTTTTCCCATCATCATGGATTGACAATGATTTGATTATTTCTGTATAATATACCAATGATAATTTTTTAAATAAAAATCATTTTGTTTTATTTTGAAAATTTTAATAATTTAGATAAGTGATTTAAAAATGGAAAAGTTAATTTCCTGAAAAAATATTCCATGTGATCTATTGTAGATATTTGTGTCTAATATGAAATCATTTGATATTAATTGTGACTTAATTTGGATATGGTCCAATGGTATCCTTCTTATTCACTATATAGATGGTTAATTATTTTTATGATGAGATAATTTTTAAAACTATCTAATTATCAGGGGATATGATATGATGAAATGTTAATTTTTTTTGAAATATGCATCTTTTCCATGGATTTTGATATAAAATAAATGATTTGTCCAATTTGATTAAATGATTAATATATTACAATTATGTAGAATGCTGGTATGGAATATCCCTCTAATGAATTGGATAATGTGGTATTGATATATAATAAGATAAAGATGTTAATAATGGACATGATTTAAAATAGATTTATTAGATGATTGATGCTTGAATATGTTTTCATTCAACATAGGCTCAAAGGAAAATTCATCGACCTGATTGTAAATGGATTTGTTCATATTTTAAAAAGAGAGTATGAACTCATTCTAGTTTTTTCACATGAATATGTGTAGAAATGTTTGAATTTAGATATATTAAAAAGTTTATTATTTATTAATCCTATTATTCAATATTCTAATAGTATGAATCTTGGATATTGATCACTATTTTTACACCCAATATTGATTTTTCTTTTAGATATGGTTTTTTCAATGATTATGATATTTTTTGTAAGAATGTTTTATACTAGGAACATGAACGTGAATATGGAATTATACCATTGTAATCGACTTATCCTTTAATTATTGATATCTCCCATGTTTTAACTTAATTATAAAAATAGTTAACCCTTTTTTGGATTCATTTCCTGGGGATAAGAAGAAATTTTTTATGTAGGGAATTTCCAAGTTGAGTACTATGTTAGAAGGTATTTGGGGGTGACACTAAACATCTTTAATAAAAACTGAATATTATATATCAGTTCTCTAAGTAAAATAATAAATTTTTATTCATATAGAATATGTTTCGGTGATAATGATTGAATATTTATCTATACTAATGGTGTATTTATATATACTGTTCATTTTTATCTTCAATTACAGGCTTGGTTATACATTTTTATGAAAATTTTAATTTTAATCTATTCATTTTAGAAAGTATATTTAATAATTTTTTAATATATGTCTATGGGGATGTCATTGGGTAATCCATTTCTCATGGAATATAGTTCACCTTTTCATAAACTATAGAGATTTTATTTTGAATGAAAAAAATTCTTTAAAACATTTTATAGTTGGGTGAGTGTGGTTGTGACAGGCTTTCTTATAATATTTCCAGGAAAAAAATGACATTTTACCAAATTCCTAATTTATAATTTAGAGAAAGGGAACATGGGTATCATAAGATAAATCAACTCAAATATAGAACCCATATACCTTATAATATGATATTTAGATGATGAAGTAGTTGAGCTACTAAGATCTAATAAATAGACGTATTGATGAATAAAATACTTGAATAATGTTAAATTATTTAATTAAGAAGAACTAATGTATTATAATATCATTAATATTTTGAACATAACTCTTCAAATTAATCTGCATCTACAACATAAACAAGAAGGTATGGGTATGAAACTGCATCTGAAATACATTAAATGGAATGAAAAAATCTAGAAGTGAGATTGAGGATAGAAAAAATTAAAGATCAATAATCATTATTATAGGAACATATAATTTTGATGACTAATTTTGTAACCATTCTACAAATACTAAACTATCTATTTAGTATTTTATATAATTCATATGTGGATTTTTAAAATTAAAAGATATATAATAATATATTGGGTTAGAGAGTGGAGTCAATGTTTTAAATGTTTTACCATTAATGATGAATTTTAGAAATTGTTTTTAGAAATTATTCGAACAAATAAGTCCATCAAGGATCCATAAATTATAAATCAATATTTATTTAGGAAATATATTAATTTTAGATTATAAAAATTAATTTGGGTAGATACAAAACATGGAAAAATCATAAGAATGATTAAAAAACCAAAAAATATTTCCTAGAAAATATCATTTTAAAAATAACTCTCAAATTGATATATTGTAAGAACCTTGATCTTTTTTTAGGTATGTTTTTCCTTTTCTGTTCATTTTTGAAAAAAAGACGAAATTCTGGAAATTTTCTAAGTACAAATCATGTAATTTATGAGTACATGTTGTGTACTTCGTTGCCACAGGAGGTCGTGTGTTGGCCGTGTAGTATCCACACACATGACCATGTGGGTTTTACTTGGAGGCTGCATAAAGCAAAGTATAGAAACTTAATGTACACATCGTTTACATAAAAATTACACACCATGTACTATATATTTTTTCATTAAACACACTTCGGTCACGTCTAATCTCCAGAACACTCTTCTTTTATGTCTCATTCGACCGAAAGCTCTGTACGTCCATGGATCTTTGATGAACCCCTGAGTGTGTGTTCGTTCCCCATATCGAACACCGTTGGTTGCATTGGAATCATATAAGTGAGTTCTCCCTTCTCCTAGACCACCATATTTTAGTTTCACTTCTTTAGTGAGATATCATGGGTTGAAAATTTAAGACAATTTTTTAGATCTTCGACGTTCTAAGGAGATCAAAGCCTCGATATTCACTTATTGCAATCTCCTAACTTTGAGGTAGGTGGTGTGTGCCTTTCTGTTGAATGTCATTGCGTTTTATGTGCAAAATATCCCAATACCCATGTACGGGGTATTGCACGTTTAACATTTTAGTCCAATTGTTTTTCTTCTATGCATGTATTCCCAAGTAGATGATAATTGGTTGTGAATAGTGGGAATCTCTATGCTTTGGCTGTTTTTCCCATGCATGTTTTACCAGTTTTGACCTTCTATTCTAGTTTTTCTACCATGCTGCTATTTAGTTTCAATGACTAGTATCGTAAGATGGTGTGACTGTTGTTATTTTATGTTGTTATGTTGTAGAATGATTTCCTAGTAGTTTTTGAGGTTTACCTCAACCGATACGCACTGCTACACTTGCTTCATTTACATGGGGCCGTGGGAACCTGTTGTATAGACCATAGGAAGAACGGACGTTGAGGGCTTCTCCAATGTGTCTTTATATTTTTGCGATGTGAGACCATGTGAGGAATTGACATTGAGGGATTCCTTAGAGTGTATGTAGTTACACAATGCAGGCCACAATGGGAATGTGATGTAAGTGCTTCCCTATAGCACCTTTAGTTATGATATGAGATTATATGAGGAATTGATGGTGAGTGCTTCCACAGAGATTCTATGCATAAGCTGAACCAATGGGGTTAGACTGATTGTACTGCCCAGAGGTTTTATTGTACTTGTTAGGTAGGACCATAGGGTTTATACTGAGTGTGCTTCGCATAGGGTTACCTATTGTATTTATCTTCTTGTTTAGTTGTTTCTTGATATTGAAACTTTTGATTGTTTACTATTGATTACCTTACTGTAAATTATTTCATGTACTTTTACCTGCGATATACTAATTGACTATTAGGCACAAATCATGGGGTTGTTTCCTATTATTATTAGTCTCACAACCTTTTTGGGCCATGATTTTGGTACCAAATAGATTATATTGTTACATGTATAGACAAGGGAAAGCATCCTTCTACTTCAAGTACAGGACATGTTGTGGAGCTGGAGAGCACGGGACCAGACTTAGGCATGCGATGCTGAGGAAATGATTTCTGTTTTTCTTTTGTACGTGGTTTAGTAATATATTTCATCATTGTCATTTTTTTAACTATTTTCCTATACATACGTATCATGCATCATTATATATATGTGCTCCAGTTTATTCTATCAATTTTCCGCAGTTTATTTTTTGTATGATATTATTACTACTTCCACTATTTTTTGTATTGCATACTTCTGTTGTGTACTCTGCTAATGAGGGAATAGTATCCCCACTATCACACCCAAGACCCTCACTGCTAGTTGGCAGCCTCTGGCATTCGGGGAAATGCTCTTGAGGGCATGTGACCAACCGGGTACGGGGCGCCTCTAGGTGGCTTCCAAATCTGGGACATTAGAAAGTGGTATTAGAGGAATTATTGTCTCTCAACATACTATTTTGAGCCTATAATTATGGATATGAAAAAATAGGTACTTGGTAATAAGTTGTGCCCGGGAGTAGTTAACCCGTGTATAGGGAAAATCCAATCTACCCAATTTAATTATAATTTTTCTGGTTTTTCAATCATTATAGTTGATTTTATTTCACCTTGAGTGATTCACATGTTTTGGTACTAGTTATTATTTATGTTATTGAGGTTCTATTCTGTCTCAAACTAATCAGATGAGGGTATGAAATCTCATGGATCAAATATGAACCTACTATAAATCACATGTCATGCATTCTTTCTATCCCATCTATGGTGAATTATAAATTTAATGTTGTTGTCATCGATTTTGTGTAGAATATTCATGTTGTTGTGATAGATTCCTTGATAAAATAATTTTTGTTTGATAGGGTATTGTTTGTGTAAAAATTATTTTTAATGAACACCAAATATTTGATTCTTGAGGTGTTATGGGCCCTCGTAGACCGGAATTTGGTGGATTATTGCATTGTTTATCTTGTTTATAACTTTTATAAGATTCCATGATTTGATTCGTGGGGTGTATGGGCCCTCAAAGATCGTAATTTGGCACCTTCAATTTTTATTTCAGTGTTTTTCTGGGTTCTGGAGTAGTTTCCGAGGCTTATTGTCCGAAAAAATCAAGAATGCACACCATGTAGTTTTGACTACACGCTATGTGTTCTTCTTTTCAGGAAGAAACAATTTTTCATAAGAACATGTCGTGTAATCTATGTACATATCGTGTAGTCTCTAACCATGTCATAGGTCGTGTGGGAAGAGACACAGAATATGGAATGACTGGTGGGAACACGTCGTGTACCTGTTGCACGCGCCATGTAGTTTGACCTAGGTGCCCGGTCGTGTCACTAACAACATGATTCGTTGTTATCCCTTCTTGTACGCACTGTGTCCGTCTTGAACATGCCATGTAGTGTTAGACATGTAGCCGACCATGTAACTGACAAGATGGGTCAGTGTTATCCTTCTACATACACACTGTGTCCACCTTGAACACGCTATGTAGTGTCAGTCGTGTGTCAGGCTGTGTCGCTAACAACATGGGCCAGATGAAGCTTGCCTAGTACACACTGTTTCAATATTGAACACGCTGTGTAGTCTTGTCTTGGGAGATCCATGTGGCTTAACCGTGTGGAAGGACTTAGGTATGGGAAGATGATTCAAGTACACATCATGTTTTAGGGGAACATGTCATGTGTATGGGCTGTTACATGACCAATTCTGGCAAGAGTACATGCCCATGTGAATGACTTAAGGGAACAAGACGTGTAGGGGATATACATTCTGTGTAGTCATGTTTTGTAGAACATGAATAATTTCTTTCTCCTTTTTTCTTTCTTATACCTCAACTTTTAGTCCCTGGTAATCATGATCTACGGTGTGCATTTGACCTTGCATAGTCATGCCGCCGAGACGTCCTTCATTTGTGCGCCAATTGCAGGGTAGTGATTGGACACTGGATATGTTTGATCAGGGACTACCCATAGATCTTCTTTTTGTGCCAGTCTTGGCACCATCAATTATACCAGACACAGTTTCTGATTCACAGTTCAAGGAAGGATATATGAGGATGATGCAGACCTTTCAGCGTGCACTGCCTCTTGTCGCGTCGATGGTTGATTTGACATTGTTCTACCATCAGCATCATCCTCCCACTTTCTTAGGGGATGGAGGACCCCATTATATAGAGTCATGGCTCGAATCCATGATGATGATCATTGAGAATCTAGAGACACATCCATAAAGGAGGGTCTGGCTCGCTACTTATATTCTTCGGGACTCCGCCAAGAGGTGGTGGGATGTGATCTAATAGGCAGGACGCGAGCAGGTTATGTTGTGGGATGAGTTTTAGCACAGCTTATATGACTACTTCTATCCAGAGACCTTGAGAGCCGATCAAGACTAAGAGTTTATGATTATGGAGTAGGGTACTATTTCTGTTATAGATAATTTATCCTGCTTTACAGAGCTGTAGTGATTCACCCCATTTTTAGAAGGAGATCAGTTATTCATGGAAATAATGTTCAAGGATAGTCTGAGGCACGAAATCCAATATCAGGAGATCATCTTATGGTTGACTTATATCACTTCTATCATCAAATATGCGCTGATCACGAAGTGGAATTAGAGGGATTATGGTGTTGTGATCCCAGGTGGCTCGACATCTGGAGTTAGAATCCCTCTTACTCACAGTAGGAAGAGCCACATAGAGTCTTCGCGCGGTAATCCAAGGAGGTGAGAAACAACTTCTGGTAGCTTGGTGGTGTGTTACTAGTGCAGAAAGAGTGTCCATATGAGGCCGCATTGATCGAAAGTCCTAGTGGAGTGCCGATGATGCGGCATGATGGGCCAGCTTCAGCGCTTCTATCACATATTATCACCTGCAGCTGGTGACATGGATTCTTTGATGACTCCGTGTTCAGGATCAGCACAACCAGTTTCTCACCAGTCAGTGAACTAGAGTGTTTCTGGCCGTTCAGTCCAAGGTGGATGTCATGGCCGTAGTGGTCCGTCACCGATCTTTTAGTGACAATAGAGTGGATCAGCTCATAGTGGTCAGGTGGGGTCACATAGCCATGGAATAGGCCAGACCTTTGCAGTGTTGTAGACCCAGAAGGAGCAAGATCCTGGAACTTCTATTGTTCGATGTAAAATCATTGTTGCATCTGTTTTAGCTTCTACTCTTTTTGATACAGGGGATTCCCACAGCTTTATTCTATTGTGGTTGTGGAGAGACTTGGACTCTACATCTTTTCATATGCTGACATCTTGACACTAGACACTCTATTGCGGACTAGTGTAGCATCCTATGATTTCATAGTACACTATTTCTTCAAAGTAATTCAATAACTTACACTATACGCAACACCGAGTTCTAGTGCACCACGACTTACCAAACAAGCTGTTCAAAAGCAGTTATGAATAGTATTAACTGAATTTTGAACTTTATATAATCCTTATAATTTTAGAATCCATATTATGAGTTTCATAGACATAATTTATGAACAACTACATTTTTCAGATAAAAGAAATTTTTTTCAAAAAATAAAATTTTAGCACCTATTATTAGGGAAGCCTTTTTAAATCAAATATTTGAAACTTATATATAATTGATTTCAAAAAGTATATTTCTTATATATAATCGGTACATAATAATTTAGTTTCAATAATGTTTTGGTGATTTTTTGATAAGTTTCATATTTGGTTGAAGAGTGAAAAATAATATATTTTAACTGAAAACAACTTTTTAAATCCGAATAATTTATATTTTTAAATTATACATTTTAATAATTTATAAGTGTAAATAGATTATATTTTTACCATTTAATCCAATTATGGTCATTTTACGTAATTTCACTTTGAAATTGGACATAAATAAGTGTTAAACTTTTGATAGTCATTATTTCTTAAATATACGACTTTTGGTATTGACAGCGGGAATTAATTTAAAATTAATAAATCCCTCTTTTATGTTTTTAATTTTTTAAAATAGACTACATTTTTTGATTCGGAATATCTAAATTAGCTTAGGGTGACATTTTGTTTCTTTTCTGATAACTTTCATTTTTTGATGAATAGTGGAAATTAGTAAATTTTAATTAAAAACAACTTTTTTAATCGAAATAATTAATAGTGATAAATTATGAATATTAGTGATTTTAAAGTATAATTAGATTATAATTTTACCATTTAATCCAATTTTGGTCATTGGACACTGTTTCAGATTTAAATTGGACATAAGGAAGTGTCAATATTTTGATAGTTATTATTTTTTAAAAACATGTTTTTTGTTTCGACAATGGGAAATAGTTTTAAATTAATTTCTGGAACTTCTATTTTTTGAAATAAAAAAATGGATTAAATATTTATAATCAGGAGGTACAAAATTTGTAAATAGGTAAATTTTATTTTTAGACATTTTGAATAATTTTTTCGTTAAATATTTTATTTACCATGGTTAAAGGATAAATCTGATAAATAAGTGCAAAAAATAATATTATAATAATACTAAATTACCCTAAAATGTGTTCTACCCCTATTGGTTGATACATTTCCAACCATGGTCATCTTTGGTTCGATTTTGGGACCCCATGAAGCCACTTGTAAGTGATAATGACGCTTTATATTAATTAAGTTAAAGTAAATACAAAAATTACATAAGCATATTTCTTTTAGAAAAACAATTTTTACATGGGGTTATATATGTTATAATTTCGACTATAAATATTCATTAGAAAGATAAAAATATTTCCTACATCGTGGTATTTGTTTTATAATTTTTATACATTCAATAAATTAAATAATTTATGATACAATAATGATGTAGTGTTTACCTCAATAATAAATGATTTAAATAAATAAGATTATAAATACTAAAATAATACCCAAAACTAGTGTAATTCTTATGAGATGATTTTATTTAGATCATGATTCATCATTTCTTAAACTTTAATGAGTTTTGGACCTTTATAAACCGAATATCATAATATAATAAAATAATATTTTCAATCTTTCCTAAAGAGCCCCTCCGCCCCCTTATAAAAGGACACCACTTCTAACTAATTCCTCACACCTCTCAAGCCTTTTGGATCATCCAAACTCTGCCCAATTAATCTACCTACATCCCCCTCCTCCTCCCAGAAGCCTTACCTTAGGCATAATGCACTTCAAGAATTCTTTTTTGGTTCAAACCAAATGGAGTTACCCAAATTAAAGGTAACAATTTCTCTTAGCTTCTTTTCTTTTATTTTACTTCTCCAACCGCTAAACTTTTCTTATTCTTTACTTTTGTAACGAAACCAGTATACTAAATATACTAGGATATTTTTATGATAATTATTCTAACTACACTTACACACACCTCCATCTAATGGGTGAAAAACATAATGTTTCTGTGGATGGCAACCAAACGCCTCACGAAATGATGATTGTTCAACTATCTCCTACCACCTCTCATGGTGTCCATTATGATGGAAATATAAATAAATATTATATTAATGATATTTATTTTATATATAAGCTTATTCAATTCTATTTTATGGCATACCATTATTTGTTGAATGTTGTATATATATACGATAATTTCATTTGAGGAAAGGCGTACTACCGCCCCCTCAAAGTGATATGACTCATTCATAAAAAACATGGAACGTATAAAGGATGGTGTTGATGAAATTAAGTAACATATATATTATATTATATTATACATGAATAATAATCTATCTATGTATCATTCGGTTTTTATTCCTTTTAAAATGAAAAATTAAATAGAAGTAGTGTTCGTGCGTATGTATGGATTACCGTCTCCACGAACGCAATGAGATTAATTTCCCCGTCATATCCATTCAAGACTAATATTAAATTTATGATAAAAAAGAATTTTTTATGACATAATATAATTTAGTATATAAATGAAATATATCATATTCATAACCAAAATGACTTACGTAACCAAGCATATAAAGTAGAACGAATCAGTTAACACCGAAACTATGATAATACTAAAAGGCAATATTAGAAGATCATGTATGATATCATATTAACGTATATGATTCTTCAATAATTTAATAACAATTATTTAACTATTAAACAGGAGGTTAACCTACCCTCTACCATGGAAAATTACATGTTATGGGTTAGTTCTACCATCTCTTCATTATCCGAGGTTGTTTATACATAATTATATACTGGGACCTCTTTATAATCGACACCCATGTTTCAAAAAATGGAATTTAAAAACAATTTCCCCATTTAATAAATAGTGGGTTAAATTAATTTTTACCCTTATGTGTTTTCAAATTAATCTTTCCATCATTTTCCACACAAGGTACTTTTTGACCTTTTCGACAAATTTAAGGTAAGAATGTTTTTTTAACTTATATGGAGGGTGTAGTTATTTTCAACCATTATAACATCATCAAACCTTCCCTTACAAAATTATTAGAATATTTTGAAAATAAATGTTTTCTTTATAATTATGTGACTCTTAAATTATTTCAAAATAGATAGAGATATTTATCTAAAAAGGGTTTTTATTTCATCTACGTCAACATCCTATAAAGGATTTTATGTTAATTTGAAATTGATTTATTATGATACACAACATTCATATTGTATTGATTTTTTTGTGATATGTTTGTCTGTGGATGTGTTATTTTTATACCATTCATTGTTTATGGTTAAATTATTGACATTTCATAGGCTAGTTTTAAAATGAATATTTATGATATGTTTAAACCACTTAATATGAGGAATGTATTTGACATAGTAAGTGATGGGTGGAGCCCGCTGTAAGAACCCGAGTTTTTGGAATGGGTCAAAATCCCGACCCTGTTTAAATTTTTGATAGGTTTCTGAGGAAACTGGTTTTAATTGGAAGTTTCTGGAAATTTCCAGACTACACGCCGTGTATGTGTAGGCGAGTGACCGACCATGTGCTCATCGAGTACATGCCTTGTGATGACCGTGTAGTGGTTTCTTACTACACGACGTGTAGTTTTGAACATGCTGTGTAGACCCCCGACCGTGTGAGGCCATACATGGCATGTAGGCCGTTGGCCGGGTAAGAACCAGGGACACGCAGTGTTCTCCTTGGACATGCCGTGTAGTCTAGCCGTGTATGAGGGATATACATGGCGTGTGAGTATGTCGGAGAGGAAAGGAAGAGGAACCCAGTACACACCGTGTACCCAGAGGTACACGTCGTGTACTCATGTCGGCAGGTTCAGAAAGTAAGTCGGAGGAATCTTTCTGTCTTATGAACAGTTAAATGAACCATACACAGCGTGTAGTCCCAAAGTACATGCCGTGTACTTTCTTTTTTCACATAAAACTGGCAGTAGCCTCGTTTTTGAGGCAGAACACCTCTCCTCCGCCTGGATACGCGAACCAGGCTAGCCGAATCCCTTTCCTCTTCCCGATCGTCCGTCCGAGACCCGTTTTGATCTCTGATTAGTGCATTGGAACCCCCTCGGTAATGCCTCGATTCCTCTTTGGTCGTTTTGTTTGATTTTCATTCCAGAAGGAGTTATATCCCATTGAGTGGTTTTGAATCTTTTGTATATTTACCGCATTTTAGACCGAATTGGCGGGTGTTACCGGAGGAGTAGCATTGTGCGAGTCTCAGGTAGGTGGTGCATACCTGATTTTGTGTTTTCGTGGTTGTTTTGGTATCGCGGCCTTCGGCGGGTTTTATTGTATTTTGAGTGGGACATGTTTTTTCTGCTTTTACATTCTGTAATGCGTGTGGGACCTCTGGGATGCTTTTGGGTATGCCCGGTTACCAGGTTGCGTGAGCATAGCTGGGTGAGGGTTCGTTGCTCATCGGGGCATTTTGACCGTGGAGCGCCAAAATGGTTTTAATTGAATTATTATTGTTATAAACTGTTTAGTTTAATTTGTTAAAGTCGGTTATAATTGTTAGAGGCATTTAGGAACTCTGTGCTGGTAGGAGTCAACACCGGTATAGTGCAATTCGACTGTTTAGTTGGTTTTTCCTGGTTATGTATTCTGTTTACATATGTTATGTATGAAATTGCGGAATTGCATCTGCTGGACCCCTGGGGTTGTGTTGGGCTTGGCCCGGTTATGCTTTAGTGATGCTGATCACAGGTTGGGCTTTGCCTAGGTTACTTTGGGTGGTTTTGACCACAAGATTGGGTGTCATGGACGTCGGTTTGAGGCAGTACGACAGTCAGGTTGGGCATGGCCCGAGATACTAGGGTGACGATGCCATCAGACTTGAGTGACATGGTCGCAGGGACACGAGGTGTCAGATGTTTTGGTGGCTTTGGACAATATTCGGAGATTACCTCTCACCGGGACTTGAGAAGTGTGCACACAGAGATACTCCGTGATGAGGTGGTTTTGACCACTCTTGTGGGTAGAGGCCCCCATAGTTGCGGTTAGGTATTTTCATTGGTGGTGCATGCCGTAGAAAGCCACGTGGGAGGTGAGGAGCCTTCAGGAAATGGGCGTGCCTTCGGGATGTCGGTACTTTAGACACGAGGTGTCAGGAGGCACATGGTTCCGGATTAATATTTTGGGTGTGCCTTCGGGACGTCGGTACTTGAGACACGAGGTGTCAGGAGGCACATAGTGCCGGGTTACTATTTTGGGCGTGCCTTCGGGACGTCGGTACTTGAGGCACAAGGTGTCAGGAGGCACGTGGTGTAAGGTTTCACGACAGAGATTCCGGCATAGGCCGAAGCAGGTGACACTCCTTGGTGGTTGTTGAGCACCAGTGGAGTTTGTGTTTACTTGTGCACTGTACTGCTTACTGCTTTCCTTGTAAATGCATGACTGCTTAAACAAATATATATGGTACGCACCGTTGGGTGGTATCCTGCTGAGTTTTGTCTCACACCCTACACGGGCCCTTCAGGACGTGTGTAGACTTTATGGATTTACGTGAAGGAAAGAGGCCAACTTCAGGAGCTGGGCGGCGTTAGTTTTTTCATGGAGAGGGTATGGACATTGAGGTCTTGCCTAGCTGGGTTTACTTTGTTTTGTTTACTTTTTGTATTGGCATGCTTATTGTAGCTACTGTTGGTTAGCCATTGGTGCCCTGTTTATATTCAGTTGTGTATGACCTTCTTTGGATGCATGATTTACTGTTCAGTAGTAGTTACATGTTATCAGCATGGTGTTGTGTTTATTTCCGCTGCTGTTGTTTCATTTACTGCTTCCACTGTTTATCTATATTGATTTTGCTTCCGCTCTGCGGGTCTGGTTCGAGTCTGCTGAGTCTTTCTTTCCACTGCATCTTTACTGTTATACTTGGAACAGTACCCTTATTATGATACTCCAAGAGGGTATAGCCTCCCCACTATACCTAACAGACCCTCGCTGCTAGTAGGTAGCCTTTGGCGTTCGGGGAGGTGTGCCTAAGGTAGTAACACCCGACCCGTTCGGCGCTGTTCGGGTGGCTGTCCAGGTCCGAGACGTTACAAAGTGGTATCAGAGGGGTTTTTGACAGGGATTCAGTAGCAGTGTTTTCCGGCTACTAATGAGATTGAGACTTCTCTTTTATTTCTGCTGGTTTGACATTTTGGGATATGGTAGACTGTAGATAGGTTGTTGTTATTGGGACTAGGTTTCTAGATTGTGCTTGGGTGCCTGCAGCCCCAGGTACGAGGGATGGACCTAGTTGCTGGGGGTGGGAATTGCCATTTTCTTTGGGTCAGATTACAGTTTATACGATTTTCACCTTGGTGGCTCACTTGGTGTGTGATGTTCTGCATTGTGATATGTGACCCTTGACCCAGTATGGTAAGGGAGAATTGGTCCATGGCCCGGTATGGCAAGGCTAGTTGTTGGATTTTGACAGGAAAATTTTTAGGGTATTTCAATTTCATAATTCCACGTATGCCTTGTGAAGTGATAATTCCATGTGAATGAAGTATCAAATGCCATGCTTTATATGCTTTAAAATGTGAATTGGTGAAATTACTGATAGAACTGCTAGTTGTGTAACTGAGTATGCCATGATTTATATTTTATAGAATTGCATGCTTCTAGATAATTGGGTCTGACTCTTATGAGAGCAGGCATGTACTATGGGTGAGGCAGTGTAACTGTCAGGATTGGGCGACTCGGTCGTCGGTTTGAGGCAACGTGAGTTTTCGGGACGGGCATGGTCCGAGGTACTTTGATACTTGGCTCTGTTGAGGGCGGGTAAGGAGGCCATGAGGCTGGGATGCCGTGAGGCATGGGTTGGGGTGAGGGGGAGCAAGGGTAGTTGTTATGCACTACCTTTTACTGCTTTCTTTATCTGCTTAGAATATATTGTTATATATATATATGGGTTGTCTGACCATTTATGGTATTCAGCGGGTCACTCCTTCACGACTCGATGGAGCATCAGGAAGGAGAGGATATAGTGCCACAGGACCAGGGTCAGACTTCGGTACAGGCAGAGCACGAGCTGCAGGTACAGGCTCAGGGACAGGATCAGGTTAGGGATCCAGTGGAGGCAGGACAGCAGCCGGGTTTGGCATCGTTCGGGCCGTGGCTTGACGAGTAGCTCCGAGCTAGCCTAGTGTGTGTCTTGCAAGGGCTCAACGGAGGCACGCAGAGTACAGAGCCTTCTATGGCGTATTTGATGTGGGAGTTCCAGTCGCATCACCCGCCGCTTTTTCAGGCAGAGGGTGGTAGACCAGCGGCTAAGAACTGGATAGAGAGCATGCAGATGATTTTAGAGCAGCTCAAGACGCCTCCAGGGCAGAGGGTCAAGCTGGAGACATACATGCTGAGAGGACTGAAAAAGCGTTGGTGGGATGTACAGGTACATGATCGTAGGCATGAGGGACTGGCTTGGAAGGATTCCAAGGGTAGGTTCTTTGAGCACTTCTACCCAGAGATGTTGCGGGCAGAGAGAGCTCAGGAGTTCTTGAGTCTTCAGCAGGGAGATATGTCTGTTATGGACTACGCAGCTACCTTCACAGAATTGTCCCGTTTTGCACCAGGTATGGTGAGCGACGACGCAACTAGGGTGACACGTTTCGAGGATGGATTACGACACGCTATTCGAGTACAGTTGAATAACTTATGGCTAGGTTCTTTTTCTGAAGCGGTGAATCAGGCACTCATAGCCGAGGGAAACGAAAAGGAGAAATCTCGCTTGTGCAGGACGGTAGCTTCAGGTGATGGTCCGGATAGCAGGAAGCGAGGGCGAGATGAGTTCTAGTAGGACAGTCAGGCTAGGGATTCAGTTAGACCACCTCGTGGGAGTTCTTCGGGGATTTTCTTCCAGTGTGGACAGCTGGGACATGTTCGAGCGCAGTGCGACAGGCCACTGAAGGAGTGTCGGTCATGTGGACAGGACGGACATCTGGACATGTTTTTTAGGTGACCTTCTCAGATAGCCGGTAGGCAGGGACCAGGACAGACTGTGGCATCTGGAGTTGGTTCAGGTTCGGTACCCGGAGAGGGTAGTCGAGGTCCAGCTGTGCGCGGAGGTCGTGACAGAGACGGTGGGACCCAGCTGAGGGGTCAGTGGCCGGTGACTGGAGCAGCATCGGGAGGTCAGGCATCAGGCAGCCGTGTTTCAGGCCAGGTGCACGCTATGGAGCTGCCAGAGGCTGAGCATGTCGGTGAGCCGGTGATAGTTAGAGGTACACCACGGTGTGACCGTGATCTCCATGTTTCCTTTTTGGCATGACCTGTAGAGGTATGTCTATTTTTAGTGCACAAGGTGCATAGGATCCTTGTGGACTGACTAGATGCTAGTCAGTGGGTTGGCACCATATCGGGTGCGTGATATATATATATATATATATATGTATGAGGTGTCATGGGAATCGGGGCATCGTGGATGCGGGTTACTTGAGGTGTCATGGGCATCGGGGAATCGTGGATGCGGGTTACTTGAGGTTTCATGGGCATCTGGGCATCGTGGATGCGGGTTACGTGAGGTGCTAAGCACTAGGACCTCGGGGAGGCGGACAACGATGCGGTGCGGGTTACGTTGGGTGTCGGTAGCGATACGGGAGCACCAACGAGGTGCAGGGGTGACGATGCGTCACATGAGGATTTTGCGTCCGGAAAACAGGTTAGTAAAACCCTGTTTGTTTTACATTTTGTTGTTTGAGACCGTGTAGTAAATTTCTAAGGTGGGGAGCCCCTTGAAGAATTTATCCAGAACCTTGGGACCGGGGTAGTCCAGGTTGTTTAACTGGGATGGGCGTGTTTGGTGCCATCTCTAGGATTCGCTTGGTAGCTCTGGGATGAGCTATGTTAAGGTGGGGAGTTTGTAAGAACCTGGGTTTTTGGAACCGGTCAAAATCCTGACCCTGTTTAAATTTTTGATAGGTTTCTGAGGAAACTGGTTTTAATGGGAAGTTTCTCGAAATTTCGAGACTACACGACGTGTACATTGAGTACACGTCGTGTATGTGTAGGCGACTGACCGACCGTGTTCTCGCTGAGTACATGCCTTGTGATGACCGTGTAGTGGTTTCTTACTACACAACATGTAGTTTTGAACACGCCGTGTAGACCCCCGACCGTGTGAGGCCATACATGGAGTGTACGACATTGGCCGGGTAAGAACCAGGGACACGCCGTGTTCCACTTGGACACGTCGTGTAGTCTAGCCATGTATGAGGGATATAAATGGCATGTGAGTACGTCAGAGAGGAAAGGAAGGGGATCCCAGTACACGCCGTGTACCCAGAGGTACACGCCGTGTACTCATGTCGGCAGGTTCAAAAAGTAAGTCGGCAGAATCATTCCGTATTATGAACAGTTAAATGAACCATACACGGCGTGTAGTCCCAAAGTACACGCCGTGTACTTTATTTTATCACATAAAACATGCAGTAGCCTCGTTTTTTAGGAAGAACTCATCTCCTCTGCCTGGATACGCGAACCAGGCTAGCCAAACCCCTTTCCTCTTCTCGATCGTCCGTCTGAGACCTGTTTTGATCACTGATTAGTGCGTTGGAACCCCCTTGGAATATCCCTTTGAGCGGTTTTGAATGATTTGTACATTTACCGTGTTTTAGACCGAATTGGCGGGTGTTACCAAAGGCGTAGCATAGTGCGATTCTCAGGTAGGTGGTGCATACTTAATTTTGTGTTTTCGCGGTTGTTTTGGTAACGCGGCCTTCGGTGCGTTTTTGGGTATTTTGAGCGGGACCTGTTTTATTTTCTTTTTCATACTATAATTCTTATGGGACCTATGGGATGCTTTTAGGTATGCCCGGTTAACAGGTTGTGTGAGCAGGGCCGGGTGAGGTGTCATTGCTAATCGGGGCATTTTGATCGGGGAGCGCCAAAATGGTTTTAATTGAATTTTGATTGTTATAAACTGTTTAGTTTAATTTGTTAAAGGCGGTTATAGTTGTTAGAGGCATTTAAGACCTCTGTGCTGGTATGGGACATCACTGGTATAGTGCAATTCGACTGTTTAGTTGGATTGGCCTGGTTATGTTTTCTGTTTACATATGTTATGTATGCAATTGTGGAATTGCATCTGCTGGACCCCTGGGGTTGTGTTGGGCTTGGCCCGGTTACGCTTGAGTGATGCTGATCACAGGTTGGGCTTTGCCCGGGTTACTTTGGGTGGTTTTGACCACGGGATTGGGCGTCATGGACTTCGGTTTGAGGCAGTACGACTGTCAGGTTGGGCATGGACCGGGATACTAGGGTGGCGATTCCATAAGACTTGAGCGACATGGTCGTAGGGACACGAGGTGTTAGATGTTTTGGTGGCTTAGGACTATTTTTGGTGATTACCGCTCATCGGGACTTGATTAGTGTGCACACAGAGATACTCCGTGATGAGGTGGTTTTGACCACTCATGTGGGTAGAGGCCCCCACAGTTGCGGTTTGGTATTTTGGTTGGGGGGTGCTTGCCGTAGAAAGCCGCGTGGGAGGTGAGGAGCCTTCAGGAAATGGGCGTGCCTTCGGGATGTCGGTACTTGAGACACAAGGTGTCAGGAGGCACATGGTTCCAGATTACTATTTTAGCCATGCCTTCGGGACGTCGGTACTTGAGACACGAGGTGTCAGGAGGCACATAGTGCCGGGTTACTATTTTTGGCGTGCCTTCGGGACGTCGGTACTTGAGGTACAATGTGTCATGAGGCACGTGGTGTCAGGTTTCACGACAGAGATTTCAGCATCGGCTGAAGAAGGTGACACTCCTTGGTGGTTGATGAGCACCAGTGGAGTTTGTGTTTACTTGTGCACTGTACTACTTACTGCTTTCCTTGTAAATGCATGACTGCATAAACAAATATATTTGGTACGCACCGTTGGGTGGTATCATGCTGAGTTTTGTGTCACACCCTACACGGGCCCTTCGGGACGCGTGCAGACTTTATGGATTTACGTGCAGGAAAGAGGCCAGCTTCAGGAGCTGGGCGGCGTTAGTTTTTTCATGGAGAGGGTATGGACCTTGAGGTCATGCCTAGCTGGGTTTACTTTGTTTTGTTTACTTTCTGTATTGGAATGCTTATTGTAGCTACTCTTGGTTAGTCATTGGCGCCCTGTTTATATTCAGTTGTGTTTGACCTGCTTTGGATGCATGATTTACTATTCAGTAGTAGTTACATGTTATAATCATGGTGTTGTGTTTATTTCCACTACTGTTGTGTCATTTACTGCTTCCGTTGTTTATGTATATTGATTATGCTTCCGCTCTGCGGGTCTGGTTCGAGTCTGCTGAGTCTTTCTTTCCGCTGCATCTTTACTGTTATACTTGGACCAGTACCCTTATTATGATCCTCCGAGAGGGTATAGCCTCCCCACTATACCTAACAGACCCTCGCTGCTAGTCGGAAGCCTTTGGCGTTCGGGGATGTGCGCCTATGGTAGTAACACCCGACCCGTTCAGCACTGTTCGGGTGGCTGGCCGGGTCCGGGACGTTACACCCGCTATAACTCCTCGAGGAATCGGTAGGTCTCATGGGACAACTAGACATGGAATTTTCCGAGGCCATTTGTTAATTTGATTTATGGTTTTGGCCGAGGCATTAATCATTTTTAGACGTCTTGGCAGAGGCCTTGAAAAAATGCTTTAGAATGTCCGGCATTATACATTCCCGCATTATGGAAATAATATTGACGGTTCATGTGTTTATTAGACTAGTAGAATACCTATGATTATGTTTTATTATGGCATTATTTACACTTCTCATATTCCATCCATAAAAGTATTCATGTTTATTATTGGTAAAGGAATGTGGTTTCAAATATTCACCATGCTTAATATTTATGTTATCTTCTGCTGTATTTCTTACCGTTACTGAACATTTGAGCTCACCCCTTTCTTATGTTTCATTTTCCCAGGATATGATGAAGTTTGTTATGAGTGAGTTTCATGCATTATTTAGGAGTCTTCGATGATCCTAATAGAATAAATTTGTGTTGTGTTTCTTTTCAATATTTAAAGTCTAACTTATGTATGAATATTTTTTTCAAGGCTACTAAACTAATCGGTCTTTCGAGACTTGATATTTTGTGATCATGCCAATGTAATGTAATAATGGACCGACTCTAGGTATCTGGGGTTGGGCCGTTACATTTTGTATCAGAGAATGTTTATTACAAACCATGGAAGCTGTATTTAGATAATCTTTGATTAGAGCACATAGACCTAAGATGAACATTGAGGATTAGTATAGAATAAATTAATATAGTTTTTGTAATTTTGATATTTTTTTTGATTTCCATGAAAATACGTCACAGTATGGATTTGAATAGGTAGAGGTGGCTCTAGTACAGATGTACCTAGGGGTAAATCCCGAAAAAACTACTTTGAACTACACTCGAATGGTAACTGGTGCATGACAATGGGCCTTGCTGCATTTTGGTTACGACACTCCCGGGGGATATGCTTAAGATAATTCTCATTTTCTTTAAAAATCATTATTAAGGGTTTATGAGTATATACTTTCTCAAAGAAACCATTTTTATTATGGATTATATCCATAAAATATTTAGTCAAAGTTAAGTATTTTACATGTTTGGAATTATTGCTATTTGTAAACTGACCTAGTTTATGCAATTGTATAGAAATGGCACCCAGTAGAAGGAATGTGTACTCTAGAAATACGAATGATAAAAAGAGTTATAAGGATCATATCTTTCATGGTATTAATCCAACATTTAGAAGAAAAATCGTCTCCCATGTATTCTCAACATATTATGAAATAGTATCATGTGTTAATAAGATATGTAATGAATTCTATGAGTCTTATAGTTTTGAAGGGAAGCAAGATAAAAAAGGATGGAAGAGAGAAATATGGATAAAGAGAAGAGGGAAAATAAGAATTTTCCTATATGTGATAACTGTGGGAAGAAACACCCTGAAACTTGCCTGAAGGGAATGAGAGTTTGTTATAGGTGTGGAGAAAAATGACACCATGTACGTGACTACAAGGGTATGGAAAAGGTTTCAAATGTAAA
This sequence comes from Viscum album, assembly GCA_963277665.1. Classification (NCBI taxonomy): domain Eukaryota; kingdom Viridiplantae; phylum Streptophyta; class Magnoliopsida; order Santalales; family Viscaceae; genus Viscum; species Viscum album. The sequence continues at coordinate 1,418,069,622 of OY728142.1, forward strand.
ATGCTTCATCTTCAAGGAGTTGGGACACTACGTGAACCAATGTTCAAATCATCAGAGTATGTCTCAAATGATGATATTGGATAATAATCATGTTATGATATTACCACCTATGAGGAGGAATGATTAGAGTTCATATGTTTTTATTAGAGAATTAGGTCATTTGAGTGTTGTATCAACAATGTACTCGTTATAATAATTGTGGAGTATATAAGGATTGTACTATAGTACTATTTCATTAAAGACTTGATATTCCGTGGAACCATGAGAAATGATAAATTGAAGGTTAAATTTTTGGAAAATATATGGTTTAGAGAATGATAAACCATAATATGGTTCTAATACCGAGGTAGTGATTTTGGAATAATACATGATTGATTTGGATAAATTATATTGGATATTCTTGACTACCTTGAAACTGGTTAGTGATTTGTAAATTCAATAATTGTTGGAGTATAAAACATTTTTTTGGAAAGAAGGAGTATAACCATTATTCTATAATTAATAAAGGATCATGAATGTAATCAATAAGGTTTTATGGTAATTCAGAATGTTGCAGTGTTTAAAATGAATACATGATGAAGGTGTTCACATGTTATTACACGTCAAAAAGGATATTAATTGTGTTTACCTTTTTTATAAGTTTTGTACTATGATTTTGAATAGAATTATTTTGGATAATTATAGTTTCATATTATTTTTGTATTGCCATAAAAGGACAACTAAAAGGTCAAGCGACAACCCGTCACGTCCGGAAAAGCCGCGAGACATGAACCTGCAACTGAAGGGAAACAAGGGTGTACCACCTACCACTGGCCCACGTGATGTCCTAGATTGAATAATGTTTTCTTTTTTTAAAAAAAAATTATGTTATATGAATTATAAATTCATTTTTTTGAACCCTATATGAATAAGATAAATAGAATATTATTTTTAAGTTCTATTATCTTTTAGATTGAAAGATGAGTTTGTGGTAGAAATTAGTTAATGGATTGGAATCTACTTGTCATGTATATATTTTTCTTCTTCTCTTATTCTATGAAGAAATTAATTCTTATACTTTAGTGAATGGATATTAAATCAAATAATGTGTTATCCTAATACCATATGTTTTGTTGAACCGAAGGTATTTTAAATCATCATAGATTGATGAATTTAAGGCCCTCAATTTTACACTTGTTTGTGATTGATGACCACAATCACTAATTATCAATATTTAATTTTTTCCTCTAGTTATATGTTTCTAATTTCCACCAATATTCTCCTAATCGAGATCATAATATGGTGGTGACCCTTTCATTTCCCTTTTCCTCTTATTACGACTAAATTTTATTAACCTAATTTCTGATGTGGGTTTTCCCAAAAGTAATTTCTATTTTCAACCTTTTATTCTAGAAAAATAATTTCAAATCTTGAGGACAAAATTTATTGAAAGAGGGAAGAATGTAACACCCCAAGATTTCATAGTACATTATTTCTTCAAAGTAGTTCAATAACTTGCACTACATGCAACACTGAGTTCTAGTGCACCATGACTTACCAAACAAGCCGTTCGAAAGCGGTTATGAATAGTATTAATTTAATTTTGAGCTTTATATAATCCTTATAATTTTAGAATCCATATTATGAGTTTCTTAAAAATAATGTAATAACAAATGCAGTTTTTCAAATAAAAGAAGTATTTTTCAAAAAATTCAATTTTACCACTTTTTAATGGAGAAGCATTTTTCAATCCAATATTTGAAACTTTTATATATAAAATTTTACAAAATAAACTTCTTCTTTAGAATCGTGAATTAAGAATTTAGTTTCAATAATGTTTTGGAGATTTTCTGATAACTTTCATATTTGGGGGAATAGTGAAAAATACTATATTTTCACTGAAAATAACTTTTTAAATCAAAATAATTTATATTTTTCAATTATACATTTTAATAATTTAGAAGAATAAATAGATTATATTTTAACATTTAATCCAATGATGGTCATTTTATGTAATTTCACATTGAAATTGGAGATAAACAAGTGTCAATATTTTGATAGTTATTATTTCTTAAAAATACGGCTTTTGATTTTGATAGCGGGAATTATTTTTAAATTAATAAATTCAACTTTTATGTTTTTAATTTGGTAAAATAGGCATCATTTTTGGATTCAGAATATCGAAATTATCTTAGGGTGAAATTTTGGTGTTTTTCTGATAACTTTCATATTTTGATTAATAATGAAAATTACTAAATTTTAATTAATAACAAAATTTTTAATCAAAATAATTAATAGTGATAAATTATGAATTTGAGTGGTTTTAAAGTATAATTAGATTATAATTTTACCATTTAATCCAATTTTTTTCATTAGAAATAATTTCATATTTAAATTGGACATAAGAAACTGTCAATCTTTTGATAGTTATTATTTATTAAAAACACGCTTTTTTGTTTCGACAATGAGATTTAATTTTAAATTAATTTATGCCACTTCTGTATTTATAATTTATAAAAATGGATTCCATATTTCGAATCAGGAGTTCCAAATTGTGTAAATTGTTATCTTTTATTTTTATATATTTTGAATAATTACTTGGTAAATATTTTATTTATCATGGTTAAAGGGTAAATCCAGTAAATAAGTGAAAAAACTAATATTATAATAATACTAAATTACCCTAAAACGTGTCCTAACCATATTGGATGATACATATATTACCATGGGAATCTTTGGATTGTTTTTGGGACCCCATGGAGTCACTTGTATGTTATAATGACACTTTATATTAATTAAGTTAAAGTAAATACAAAAATGACATAAGCAGATATGTTTTAGAAAAACAATTTTTACACAGGGTTATATATGTTATCTTTTAGACTATAAATATTCATTAGAAATATTAAAAGAGTTCCTAAATCATTGTATTTGTTTTATAATTTTTGGACTTCTAATAAATTAAATTATTTATGACACAATAATGACGTAGTGTTTACCTCATTAATAAATGATTTAAATAAATAAGATTATAAAGACTAAATTAATACACAAATTCTGTCCAATTATTATTGGATGATTTCATTTCGATAATGAGTCATATTATATTCAAAGTTAATCTATTTTTTACTTTTAGAAACCGAATATCATTATATAATAAAATAATATTTTCAATCATTCCTAAAGATTCCCTCATCCCCCTTATAAAAGGACACCACTTCTAACCAATTCCTCACACCTCTAAAGCATTTTGGATCCTCCAAAGGCTTCCCAATTAAGCTACATATATCCCTTTACTCATCCTAGAAGACTTAACTTAGGAATAAGGAACTTAAAGAGTCCTTTTTGGTTCAAACCAAAGGGAGTTACCCAAATTAAAGGTAACGATTTCTCTTAGCTTTTTTCCTTTTATTTTACTTCTCCAACACCTAAACTCTTCTTAATATTTTCTTTTGTAACAAAACTAGTTTACTCAATATACTAGGATATATTTACGAGAAGTATTCTAACTACACTTATAGACACCTCCATATAATGGGTTAAGAACATAATGTTTCTGTGGATGGGAACTAAACGTCTCACGAAACGATGATTGTTCAATCATCTCCTACCACCTCTCATGGTGGCCATTATGATGAAACTATAATTAAATATGATATTAATGATATTTATTTTATATATAAGCTTCTATAATTCCATTTTATAGCATACCATTATTCGTTTCATGTTGTATATACATACGAAAATTTCATTTGAGGAAGTGCAGACTATCGCCCCCTTAAAGTGATATGACTCGTTCATTCCACACAAGGAACATATAAAGGATGGTGTTAATGAACATTAGTAACATATATAAGATATTATATTATAATGGAATAATAATATATCTATGTATAATTTGGTTTTGATTCTTTTTATAATGAAAAATGAAATGGAAGTAGCGTTTTTGTGTACGTACGGATTACTGTCTCCACGAACGCAATGAGATTCATTTCCCCATCATATAAATTCAAGACTAATTTTCATTTGATGGTTAAAAATAATGTTTAATGACATAATATGACTTTTTATATAAATCAAATATATCCTATTCATTACAAACATGACTTACGTAACCAAGCATATAAAGGATAACGAATCAGTTAACACAGAAACAATGATAATACTAAAAGACAATATTAGATGATCTTATATGATTTAATATTAATTTAAATGATTATTGAATAATTAAATAACAATTATTTCACCATTATACAGGATTTTAACCTACCCTCTACCAATGAAAAGTACAAGGTAAGGGTTAATTCTACAATCTCTTCATTATCCAAGCTTATTTATATGTAATTATCTACTAGGACCTCTTTATCATCCACATGCATGTTTCTAAAAAATTGATTTCAAAACTTTTTTACCATTTACTAGACACTAGGTTAATGTCATTTATACCCTTATATGTTTTTAAAGGAATCTTTCCATCATTTTTCAAACAGGTTACTTTTGGACCTTTTCGAAAAATTTAAGGTAAGAATGTTTTTTATCACATATGGCGGGTGGGGTTATTTTCCACCATTATAACATCATCAAAGTTTCCCTTAAAAGTTTATAAGAATATTTTAAAAATAAATTTTTTCTTTATAAACACGTGACTCATAAATTATTTCAAAATAGTAAGAGATATTTTTCTAAAAGGGCTTTGATTTCATCTATGTCAACATCCTTTGATGGATTTTATGTTTATTTGAATTTGATTTTTTATGATATAAAACATCCATATTGTATTGAAGGATTTGTGATATGTTTGAATTTGGATTTGATATTTTTATACCATTCATGGTTTATGGTTAATGTATTGACATTTCATATGCTAGTTTTATTACAAATGTTTATGATATGTTTAAACATTTTTATATGAGGAATTTATTGGACATAGTAAGTGATAGGTGGATCCCAATATAGATCCTCGATGAATCGGTAGGTCTCATGAGACAACTAGACGTGGAATTGGCCGAGGCCCTTTCCAAATTTGATTTATGTTTTTGGCTGAGGCCTTAATCATTTTTAGACGTCTTGGCTGAGGCCTTGAAAAAATGTTTCAGAATGTCCGACATTACACATTACATAATTATGGAAATAATATTGATGGTTCATGTGGTCATTAGACTAGTAGAATAACAATTATAATGTTTTATTACGACATTTTTTACTCAGATCATATTCCTTCCCTAAAACTATTGATGATTATTATTGGTAAAGGCATGTGGTTTCAATTATTCACCATACTTAGTATTTATGGTATCTTCCACTGTATTTCATACCCTTACTGAGCATTTGAGCTCACCCCTTTCTTATGTTTCATTTTCCTAGGATATGAAGAAGTTAGTTATGAGTGACTTGGAGGCATTATTAAGGAGTCTTGGATGTTCCTAATAGAATAAATTCATGTTGTATTTCTTTTGAAGTTGTAAATTTGAACTTATATGTGAATCTTGTTTCTAGGGAAACTAAACTAATCAGTCATTAGAGACTTGATCTTTTGTGATCATGTTAATGTTATGTAATAATGCACTGACTCTAGATAACTTGGATCAGGGCGTTACAACTAGAACCATGACTGTATTCTAGTGTGTGAATTTCCATCTACAGGTAGGGGTGTCACTATTTAAGGGACCTCTCTGTCCTAGAAATGAATGGTTATTATGTCATTCTCAGAATGGACTGGCTAGTTCCCTTCCATGCAGTCGTTGAATGTTATTGTCGTAGGGTGAGTTTCACATCACCAGAGGGCATATTGTTTCTTCATAAGGGTGAGTGGGATTCTTAGGCGAGTAGAGTGGGTCCATAGCATCATGGATTAGGAGGAGTTACATCCCAGATTGCTAGTTTATATATGGATGATCAAGGGACTATTCAGTTAGACCGTCCTCCAGTGTTGGATCGTTTCTGGTATGTCTTTCCAGAAAACTTTTCAGGTTTGCCTCCAGAGTGAGAGGTGAACGTTTTTATTGAGTGTGTGTATGTATCAGCACAAGTGTCTATTCCTCATTATAGGATGGCTACACCAGAGTTGTAGGATCTAAAGAATCAGTTTGAGGAGTTGGAGGAAAAGGGTTTCCTCTGACCCAGTACATATCCTTGGGGTTCATCTATCCTATTTACAAAGAGAACATGCAGCACCCTCAAGAATTGTGTGGATTATCGGAAGCTGAACAAGTTATGGTCAAGAACAGATATCCCTTACCAAGTATTGATGATCTCTTTGATCAGCTTCGAGGAGCCCGAGTGTTCTCAATGATTTACATGAGGTCCGATTAACATCAATTGTGTGTTAGACCTTCTGATATACCTCTCACAGCCTTCTAGAGCAGGTATGGTCTATAGGAATAAATAGTATGCCATTCTTTCTCCCAAACACTCCTGTAGTTTTCAAGGAACAGATGAATCGAGTGTTCCATCCATACTTGGATTCCATCATGATGGTCTTTGTGGACGATATTTGGGTGTTCTCTCACACTCAACATGACCATGCTACACATTATGAGATCGTTTTGAGTACACTGAGAGAGCATTAGTTATATGCTATGATCTCAAAATGTTACATTTGGGTGGATTAGAATCACTTCTTTAGTCATGTTATCTCTAATATAGGAGTGTCAGTAGAACCATAGAAAATGAGATCAGTAGTCTCTTGGGAGCAGCTGAAGAAATTATTTGAGGTGCGGAGTTTTCTGGGGCTTGATGGTTACTATAAAATCTTTATTCAATAATTTTCGCACATAGAGGCACCACTGATGAGTTTGACTAAGAAGGGTGAGAAGTTCTTGTGGTCAGTTAATTGTGAGTCATCATTTTAGGAGATGAAGGGGAGGTTGACATCAACACCGATACTATTATTTCTAAAGCTGGGAAAGAGATATACTATGTATTTTGATTATTCGGGTATCGAACTCAGAGTTTTTCTTATACATGTGGAAGAATTCATTGCGTACAGGTCTCGATAGTTGTGACCACATGAGAGGAACTACCCGATACACAATTGTTAGTTGGTTGGGGTTGTTCATGCCTTATGCTGTTGTAGACCCTATCTTCTGGGAGATATTTTTGTGGTTTTCATCGACCACAAGTGTCTCAGGTACATCTTCACTCTGCGTGAACTGAATTAGAGACAACGAATGTAGGTTGAGTACCTATAGTAATTCAATTTTGATATTTTCTATACACCTATGAAAGGAAACACAGTGGCTAATGCGTTGAGTAGGAGGACTCAGATACATGCAGTTCAAGAGGCCATCAGTGAGTGGAAGCTTGTAGTTCTATTATTTGAGATACATGTGTGTATGGGTTCCAACAGACATACACGAAGAGCTTATTCAAGACATTCATTCCTCAGTTTGTGCAGTTCATCCTGGCGTCACCAAGATGTACCATGATATGAACCATCAGTATTGGTGGCCAGGTATGAAGAGTGATGTTTATGGTTTCTTCATGAGTTGTTCCACCTGTTAGTAGGTGACGGTAGAGCATCAGCGGTCAGTAGGGCTCTTACAGTAGTTACAAATTCACATGCAGAAGTGGAATAATGTCACAATGGACTTTGTGATCGGTTTTCCGAGGTCTCCACGACGGAATAATGATGTTTGTGTTATCAATGACAGACACATGAAGGTTTCACACTTATTTATAATCAAAGAGACCTTTAGTATTGATGATCTAGGATGGTTGTACATCCAGGAGATTATACATCTTCATTGGGTTCCACACTATGTCGTTTTAGATAGGGATGAACGTTTTACATCTTGGGTCTGGTAGAGGTTTGAAAAGGTGTTGGGTACACAAGTAATTTTGAGTATAGCTTACCATCCCCATACAGATGGTCAGTCCGAGCATATGATTCAGGTGCTTGAGGACATGATCCGAGCATGCATTCTGGATTTTGGAGGTTCTAGGGAGAAACATATATCTCTTGTGGAGTTTTCCTACAAAAATAGTTGTCCAGCCACTATTTTGTTGACACCCTATAAGGCTTTGTATGGTAGGCCATGGTGATCGCCCTTATGTTGGATGGAGGCTGGAGAGGTAGATTTTTTGGGACCTAATCTTTTATATGAGACCACAGAGCAGATAAAGATGATTCGGAAGCGGATGGATACAACACAGTCTCGACAGAGGTATTATGATGATCAGCGGAGATAACCTTTAGAGTTAGAGGCCAGGGATCAGATTTTCCTATGTGTCACACTGAGGTTAGGGAACATGAGGTTTAGGAGACATGGTAAGTTTTTTCTGAGGAACAACATGCCATTTGAGGTTTTGGAGAGAGTTGGGTCTGTTGCCTATCAGTTGTAGTTAACTATGAGGTTCCGAGCTATGCTCGGTTTTTTCATGTTTCTCAGCTCTGACGAAACATTTATGATTTGTCTCATGTTTTCCAACCAGATCAGGCTGAGTTAGAAGTGGACGCATCCTTCAAGGATCATCCTATCCGGATAGTTGATCGTAGTACGAAGGTTCTCCGTGGTAGGTCTGTTTCTCTGGTATGGGTGCTCGGGTAGCATGGGCAAGTACAGGACGAGACATGGGAGAGGGAGGAAGACATACGATCATAGTGGCTGGAGCTGTTCAGGGATTCATCTTCTACTCCACATGAGGAAAATTTGGGGATGAATTTATTTAAGGGGGGAAGTTTGTAAGAAATCAGATCTTCTTTTTATGTATGTTTTTCCATTTCCTGTCATTTTTAAGAAAAAGTGGAAATTATGGAAATTTTCTAATTACATGTCATGTACTTTATGAGTACATGTCGTGTACTTCATTGTCATAGGAGGCCATGTGCTAGTCGTGTAGTACCGATACACACAGCCATGTGGGAGTGACTTGGAGGCCACTTAAAGCGGAGTAATTAAACGTATAGTACACTCTGTGTACTTCAAAAGTACATGTCATGTAATTTATTTTTTTTCATTAAACACACCAGGGTCGCATCTATTCCATAGAATGATCTTTTTTTAGTGATCATTTGACCAATAGCTCTATACGGCCACAGATCATTGACGAAACCCCGAGCATGCGTCCGTCCTATGAATCGAACAACATAGGGTTTGTTGGAATCACATTAGTGAGTTATCTCATCTCCTAGAGCACCATCTTCTAATTTCCATTCCATCGTGAGATATGATGGGTTGAAATTTTTAGATGTTTTTGTAGATCATCGACATTGTATCGAGATTGAAGCCTCTAGACTCACATATTGCAATATTTTAATGTTGAGGTAGCTGGTTTTGTCTTTTTGTTGAATATACTTGAGTTTTATGTGCAAAATTGCCTAATACCCCTGAACCAGGTATTGCGCATTTACCGTTTTAGCCTTATTGTTTTCTTGATATTCTTTGATGCTCGATTAGATGATAATTTATTGTGAATAGGGTGAAATTATGTGCTTTGTCTATGTTTTACAAGCATATTTTATCTATTTTGACCTTCTGGTCTAGTTATCCTATTAGGGTGCAGTTTACCTTCCATACCTAGTATCGTTGGATGGTGTGAATATTGTTTTGTTCTGCTATTATGCTGTAGAATTCCATCCATGTAGTTCCCGAGGTTTACCTTGTCCGATATGGACTGCTACAATTTCTTGACATACTCGAGGCCATGAGAACCTAGTGTATAGACTATACAGATAATTGACATTAAGGGATTTTCTAGAGTATCTTTATAGTTTTACGATGCGAAACCAGAGGGGGAATTGACGTTGAGTGCTTCATAAGAGTGTCTGTAGTTCATCGACGTAGGCCATAGTGGGAATGTGACATAAGTGCCTCCATAGATCACATTTAGTTATGAAATGAGACTTTAGGGGAAACTGACAGCGAGTGATTCCTTTGAGAGTCTATGGTTAAGCTGAACCAGAGGGGTTCGACTGAGTGTACTTCCCAGAGGGTTGATTGTACTTGTTAGGTAAGACTAGAGGGGTTAGACTGAGTGTGCTTCCAAGAGGGATACCTATTGTGTTCATCTGCTTTTTTAGTTGTTGCTTGATATTGAAACTGTGGATTGTTTACTATTGATTACCTTCCTGTATAATGGTTCTTCTACTTTTACCAGCCATATTATCATTGAATGTTAGGCACAAATCTCGTGGTGGTTTCCTACTGGGATTAGTCTCGCACCCTATTTGGGAGATGTTGTTGGGCCCAAACAGATTGTATTGTTACAGGTATAGACAAGGGAAAGTCCCCTTCTACTTGAGGTACTTGACATGTTGTGGAGCTAGAGAGCACGGGACCAAGAATAGGCTTGTGATGCTGAATAACTGATTTCTGTTTTTCTTTTATACATGATTTAGTACTGTATTTCACCATTGTGCTTTGTTTCTCTATTTTACTAGACATATGTATCATGCATTATTATATATAGGTGCTCTAGTTTATTCTATCAGTTTTCCGATGTTTATTTTTGGTATGATATTATTACTACTTCTGCTCTTGTATGTATTGTGCACTTCCATTGTGTTCTCTACCAATGAGGGAATTGTTTCCCCAATATCACACCCAAGGCCCTCGCTTCTAGTCAGTAGCCTCTGGAATTCGCGGAAATGCACTTGAGGCCATGTGACCATCTGGGTACGAGGTGCCTCTATGTGGCTTCCAAAACAAGGACGTTACATATGTACTTTTAAATTTTAATAGTTAATGGAATTATCTATATTAACTTATCGAGATTTATTATTTATTCTCAACATTCCATGTTTTGTTAATGTTATTTTTAATTTTTCAGAGATCACAATGTGGTTGAAATTAGGTTAATGGTAGTGCAATGAATTTATTTTACTTATTATCAATGTCCATTCTATGTTTCTTATTAACTGTAAAAGTATAGATTATTAGTTTATTATATCAAATATTATAGGGGAGATAGATTTTTAGATTTTATCGTGAGTTTATAATTTTTCATTTCATTTAAACATAAAATTAATTATGTTTCATGACATTGTATTCAATTTATTTTTTGTTGAGTCATTTCATTGATGAATTATTCCATATCTATTGTTTCAATAATCAAAATACACTATTCTGTATTCTGATGATCCAATTATAAACATTATACATACTAGAACATTTTGAATAAACATGATATGAATAAAAAAATATGCAGATAATCATTCAGGTTTTCTATAGGTTCATAAAGAACACATTGTTCACTACTAAGGACTTTTTACAGAAACACTTATAAGTTAAGACCGTGTATTCAATTAGTTGATACTAAAATGTTATGATTATTAAAAGCCTAAAATATAGAAGTGATGCTCATTTTATTGGGATTTGTACACTACCTCATTTATTGAGAGATTATAATTTTATATGATTTCTATATAGTTTTTAGCCTTATATTTGTGAGGAATTGATTACAAATTCTCAAATATTTCATATATATAATCATTTACAATGATTCTGGGTGATCTATGAGATTTCAATGATATGAATCTATGCATTAGAAAATTTATTTCTTTGATGTATAAGGATATTAATGATTACTTATTGTGTGATTGAATATGATCTCATAAATAGAGAATTATACTAATTCCATGTATTGATAATCTCTAGATTATTATTTTTATCATAAAACCATTAATATATACAATATTAAAATCTATCAAAATTTATTCCACATGGAATTTATAACTGATCCTCCCTCCTCGTAATATTAATAGAGATCTTTTTTTAGTATTGGAGTTATATTTTATCCACTAAAAATTTATTTTGATGGGGATTACATATTATCATATGAAAATTATTATCATTTATTCTTTTATTTCAAATTTCAATCAGATTACTTATCCTGGATACGAGTTAACTTCTTAATTGATTAATTTGTTATAATATTTTTATCATTGTTATTTAATTATTTTGAAACAAACAACTTTTATTCTATTAATTATCAAGAGATGTAAAAGTTATTATGTTTTTAGACATTAATTCAAACGCTCTTTAATTTTATATATCATGAAGAACAATAGTATGAGGTGAGAATATTTTATTTTTTTATTGATGAATTAATTTAGAATTTCTTGATAGTGAGACTTATATTTATATAATAAGGAATATAATTTTTAAAATGATTTTAATATTCATTAAACATTTAAATTGACATATGGAATATGTTTATTAATATACTAGATGGATTTTTAAATTTTTTTGGATAATAAATAATGGAATTATAGTTGAGAGAAAGATTTAGAGTTATGTAAAATTGTCAAAGTGCAATTTTTATTAAAAAATATTGTATTTAAAATGTGAATGGTGATAAAATATGTATAGTGGGTGTCACATAATTTAAATATTATCAACCTAAATAACAAAATATTATATTATGTTATTAATTGTCTATTTTTTATGCATAAACATTTTCTAACTACCGTTGAAAATTTAATACAGTATAAATACATTTTCTATATGGGATGTTTTATTTTTAAATAATCCATAATATTATAATGAACAGATTATAAATATTTTTACAGATGTTTTTTATATGATTTCAATTATTTTATATGAGTTTCAATTATAATTATCATATTTATGATTTTTTTTATGATTTCATGTTAGTGAAATAGGGTTTATGATAGGCTTGGGTATGAATATTTTATTTATATATTCATGTTATCTAGTGGTAATAGATGTTAAATTTTATTTATTAACATTCCAAGTGACTCCTCTCTATGTGTGGTCTTAATTTGACCTGAATATCATATGTTCCACTATTACATCATAGTTAATTAATCCTATGTAACTATTATTTATATTCATATTTTTATAAAATAGAATAAATATTATTATATAAGGTTAATTTAAGTAACTCAATTCCCAAAAAAATCATTTCTATATTGATTGAGTGGAATAACTCACTATGAATCAATAAATATAACAATATTTTTAAAAAATTATAAAATAATTTATAGAGTGGTTATTTGAAAGGTGATGCTAAAAAATCCCTGTTATGAATTTATTCTTGGTATGTACAAGGTTTACTATTAAACATGTTTATATGCCTCATTTTTTTGTATTTGAATATCTTTTACATCACAATGATGTTCCCCATTTAGTTGTAATTATTTTCCCTATTTTTATTCATGGATGGACCCTTAGTGTGTATTCAATTTTTTATGACATAGAAAATTATACAAATATTAGTGGGTTATAATACTAACATAGAGTGTGAGATCTTTAAAATATAATTTATGGTTTTGATTCTATGTGTGTATGGATTTTGATATGATTAGGATGAATTTATCATTATAATTTCTGGTAGCTTTGTTTTTAGTACTAATATGCATAATATTTATTTTTTTATTCTGTAATATTATCTTTTAGGATGATTTTAACATCACCCAGTGATATTTAAAATGTATCCATGTTTATCACTAACACCGTGTATATTTGATAAATTAAGAGAGAAAGAATGGTCATATACACCAACCACAATCTATTCACAGACATTGATTTTTTTTGTTTACATACACCAAAATCTATAATGAAGGTTTTGGTGGAAACTTCAGGATAATAGTTTTAACATTTGGAAATTAGTGACTTAGTGACCAAATATTGACAAAAATATTTCTATTATACACTATTCAATGTTCTTTTATTTTTCATTGTTTTCTACCATATGGAAAATATTATATATATTTTTCCTATATGAAAAAAATATTAGTCTGACAATTGAATATATTCATTCAAAAAATATATACCTATAATTTTTCATTATATATTATATATATATGGTTCGTATGATGGATATAAATTTATTTTTTATCGTTCATTATGTGTAATGAACAAAATTATCATTATAGATATCAATTATATCAAATTACACATATTTTCATGGATAAATATTTAATAGTTTCTCTATATATATATATTATTGGATATATTTGGTATTATTTTGTATTTTTTTCAATAATAAATAAAATATAATCATGATTATAATATGTGATTTAAAATAAATACTCATAAATAATTTAGTGTACTCAATAATTTTTATGATAAGAAGGTTGGCGTAAAAAAGGTGTTATCATATATTGGACTTCAGTAAATTTTATAAAAAATAAATGTTTGATGATAGATTTTCCCATTTCATTGATTATACTAATGGAGGTTTTTAATGAACTTCGATGATGAAAATAATTATTCTATTGGATATATGTGGGATATATATTAATACATGATAAATTATTTTAGTTGATTCTAATATTTCTAGGACATTACATTTATAACAAAGACTGAAACATCTAGTTGAGGGAGATGTTGATTATTTTTAAATTACTATTAAGATTTATTTAATGATTTTATTGAATAAATAATGTAGATATTTATTATATTCACATTGGATGAAAAAATAATGAGTTTGGGAAGAATTATATAGAGATATAAGATTACCAGATAGATGAGGAAAATGGACTATGATGAATATTGCATATAATATAATTTGGAAAAAAGATTGAAATGCCAGCTATAGAGTTCAATCAGAGGTGTTTTCATATGATGCATTTAAATTTTATAATTAAAATATACATGAAATATTTTTTAATAAGTTCTTATGTCAGGTGATGTAGTGGGAGATCTGTTTTATATTACTCATATGCTTTAGTCGTTATGTGAGGATGGTTTAAGATAATTTAATGTTATTAAAAAGTTAATTTTTTAATTATGATTTATTTTTGTGTATTATGAGGATCTATAAACATTTATAGATGTTATAGGATAATATGTGGATTTAATTTTATTCTACGTATATTTGGAAATAATATATATTGTATTTTTCAAAATCAGAATATTTCACTATGTTAAATCTGAATGAGATAAATAATATTAGTAGGATTATGAATAAGATATTCCAAATAATTTTTAATGTTCTTGTATATTTTCAATGTGATAAGAAAAATATAATATATGATACAAAAAAAATTATTTTTCTGATAAATAATTTATTTGGATTGTATAAAGAATATATTATGATGTTACTATAAAATTGAAAATGAAAAGAAAACATTTTGATATGTGATATCATCTTAGGAATAAATATATATATTTATGAACCAATAGATGTGACATGTAATATCTTCTTGATGAGTGAATATTGTCCAAATACTTTTCATTGTTGTATATTGGATTTGGTTATTTATAGGTATGGGTTTCTGATCAGAATATTTATTTAAATAGATAAAAATATATATTATCTAGGAATATATGATTCTTTTAAATGATAAATTATTAAAATTTATAGAAGAAATAAATTTTGTAAGTTACTTTGTCTTTCCACAATGTTATATAATTCATTTATCATGTATAGTTTTTGATTTTGAATAAAAGATAGAAATATATTTATTATATACCATTAAGGTGACATTATCATTAGTGATATAAATATCATGATTACTATTATTATTATTATTCAATCCAATCACTCATTTTTTCAAGATAATAATAAGCATCTGCTGTGAATATAACCATCCCACTATAATTGTGTAATTGTATTTTTTCATGCACATTTTTGAGTGAATATATTTGATGTATGGAAATAAAAAATTGTTATCAATATGGATATTTTGTTGTTATTAATGAGTGAGTCTTATGAATAAAATATATATGATAACTTTAAATTAGTTTTAAATAATAATAATGATGAATTATTTAAATGATTATATTTAATGGTATTTATATTAATTTTCCAAAATAGATATAGATGAATGATTCTAGGACTATAAAAATTGTAGGAGTAGAAGATATTTTTCCTAGATAAATTTTGACATGAACCAATTTTGAAAATAATTTTTACACATCTATGTATCTGTTGGCGTTTACTTTATATTTATTTTTATTAATTTTTTATAAAATTTATTCATAATAATTTATTTATTTTAGAAGATTTTCATACATTCATTGTATAGGTGAATGAGTTAGGGTAAATTGTGTGTGATGTTTTATATAGAGGGATCCCTAGTTTATTTTCGTTATGCATGGCTTGCTTACATGGGTGGGGATTTGTTGTACCTAAACCTTGTAATTTTAAGTGAAAATTTTGAGACTCCAATTGGTCTTGGAGTAGTCGAACATAACATGTGAATCATTTTGGGGAGACGAAAATAATTCCATTATTTTTAAAAGTTTGGTTTTCAGGGTTTGTTAATTTTCAGTATACCATTCCATCAACTAATTTGTGGGGTCCATTTTTGTTCAAGTAAAAGAAAAATGATTGGTTTAAGGTTTGTTAAATATTGTAGTAAAACAATCTGAGTCGCGTATATCATAAAAAAATGATTTTACTCATATATTCCCCTTAAAATTTTTCACTTCTCAATCCCATATCATCCTCATATTTTACTAGATTGACCAATGTGTTACCATGTGTGTTCTCTCTTCCTTCCTCATCATTTTTTATACTCCCTCCACTGATTCCTTTTGGGGTTTCCAAGGAAATATCTATATTTTCATTTTTCTTCTTCCTTACTTCTTCTCCATTGACTAATTTAGTTTGACAAAGACTTATCTATGGAACATTGCGGCCTATAATAGATGATAATAGGGTTCATTGTTATTTTAATTTAATGATTTGGGAGTCTCATTATTATATAGGTTATTTACAAACAGGTTTGAGTATTTAGTGACGAATACAATACTTTAAGACTTAATTCCATTATATTTGAGTTATTTTTCTATTGATTTTCCTTTATTTTTTTTACATTATGGTTTATAATTCCAATTTTATTAAATTAATCATATATTTCCTAGTTTTTATCAATTTCATAAGATATTTAAGTGTTTTATCATATTCAATAAAGATATTTCAATTTTTTTTAATGTTTCTTAAAGTAAATATTAGGAAACAATTGCATATGAAATTATATACAAACATAGTATTTAGAATCTGGGGGGTATTCATTAGGGTTTACAATCCAAATATTGGTTCCCAAATCACCTACTCTAAAAAAGAGTATTTTAGGAAGTTTATTTGATGATGTTGACCCACTGAAAATAGGTATAATCCTATGCAAAAAAACCATTATTTATAGTTTTTCAATAGAACCATTGAATGAAACACATTTGTAATTCCCATTGTGTGAAATGGAATTCCTAAATTTTTTTCCCTTGAAGTATTAATATATGTTGAACAAAATACTAATAAGATAACAAAGATAGTAGATAACTTCCAAAGGAATAATTTCTAAATATTATATCCAATTATAACTATGCATTTACCCATAAAAAAAATTCAAGACTCCATGGGATAAATTACTCACCTATTAAGTGAAAACTATAACTAAATAATTATGTTTGATTCCTTTGGGAAATAGAGTAAAACAAACCTATCTGTATTTGAATCAACATCAATAAAAAATGTTACATAAAGATGGATCTCAGTCTCACACCCTAATGCCACAAAATATTTCTTCCTCTAATCCCGATCATAATTTCTAAGTGGTTTTTGAAAATTATATAAATAAATAAAACATGATATTATTCTTTCACAATAAATTCACAAGTAAAAATAATCATTCCCATTAATCATTAGTACACATACTATTAATCCAAAATCCTCTGAGTGTAAACTTATAGATAAATCATTGATAATTAATCATATATAAAAAAGTGGTATAATGGGATTAAAGACTCAAACATATATTTAACAACTAGAAAAAAATGCAAAAAATAATAAGTTAAACTTAACTAGAATGAAATCATTAACCACAGGCCATAATGATAGAATAAAATATAAAATTGTCTACTGATAATGATTCAATAACCTAGAAGAAATATTCTCCCCATTAATGATTTTTTTCTTTAGTCACCCCCATCTTTATGAATGTTTTCAAATCTACGTAGCCTTATAAATTTGTAGAACATAATTTAAGTCATATAGTTATCACCATGGTGGACCCATTGACATTGTGATGTAGTGAAATCAGAACTCTAGATTTCTTTATACTTCAGAACATGTATGAATTTAAACTTCTTGCGATATAATTTAGTAAAAATATATATTCATTTAATATTTTAATCTATGTAAAATCATGTCCCCTATTTCTTGGATATTTGGTCACAATTTATAGATAAAACTCTTACATAGGATTGTTTCAATGTAACGTGACTACTAGAAAATAAATTTCAAGTAATATGATATGGTTCCTATCTCTCATATCAACCCTCTTTTTAATAATTATTTTATTGGTGCTGCCTAGATCAAATAAGGGTCTAATCTTTTATGGAATTTTCATCCCCATAAATTTATAGTGTAGAGGGTATGTTAAAACATGTCCATATGATCTTATCCTTATGGGCATATAAATTCTTCCTTTTGAACATACTTATGTTATACTAAAACATCATATGATGTTTTTTCTAATTCCCATATCCCACAAAATATTTCATCATGCGAAGGATCTATTATATTAACATATTCAATCCATAAAATACTCCATAATTCCTTTTTCAATGACACATCAAATGGGTCACTATTCCACCTTGAATTATACTATTTTTCAATATATCACTAACCTACGCTATGTTCATACTCACATCATTTAAAAACATTCATAGGCCGATCATCCTTTTCACCTAATCTATATATAATTATTGATAATGAAATGGATCCCCAATGGTGGCTAGATTTATATCTCATGGTTCTATGTTTAGCTATATAATTCTTTAATAAGTATAAAAAAAATTGGCATACAGGTTGACAACATTGAGTAGGAATTTAATGATGTATTCTAAAATCTATCCAACAATTATATATAATGAATTTAATTCATACATATATGACATAAAAACATGAAAAAAATATAAACTAGTTCATCCCATGATGTGGTATATGGGACCATGAAGAAAGTCTTATTCAGAGATATATAACATTCCTTGAACTCACAATATATATAGCATAGAACTATGTCCACTCTATAGTTTCCATAAAAATATTTTCTTTTTATTCCATGATTGTTGGGACCATTCTACATGGAAGTGGATGTAGTGTTGTTTTATTATGTTATCTAAAATTACTAAAATAACTTTGAAAACTCTAAAGACATAAATGTTGGAAGATAAACTATAAACCTCTTAGAAAATGATCTATTTTTTTAACAAATATAATAAAATTGTAGAAAAATGAAATAATTATACTATACACATCAAACTCCCCCGTAATTGATTCTTTTTTTGTCGCCGAGAAAACCTAAATAATGGGTAATAATAATTCACACTAAAATAAATAGTATACATAAATTATAATATTAATAATCATTAAATCATAACTAATGACCAGTAGAACTCACATCCAATTTAGTTAAATATTTTAAAATCATGATTCATATAAAATTATAATTCAATAAATCTAAATATTTCCAATCACATCATTATATATCTCATTAACTACAATTTTATAATGGATCTAGATCACCTAGATTCATTGCGTTCATTATACAACGTACTAATCTTATAGAGTTATTCATGTACATCATGTAAAAACTTCTATCTTTTTTAATAAATTGAATCATAAATATCTACCCATAAAGAGAAATTTCCTAATTAATCCTAAAAACATTATGTTAATTTTCAAATGACTATGAAGCATAGGATTGGTAGGTAGCTAATGTGAAAAATAAATAAATTTAAAATTGTATGTTAAACTTAATGAACAAGGAAAAATAGATAATGATATCAATAAAGGAAACCCTATGGAGGTGAAATCACCCAATACCACCAAAATAAAAGTGTATTTCTCTTGAATGTAAAATTTAATTAAAAAAAACAGTTATATTTATTCTATTATTTTCTGGATTTTGTTTCAATTTTTGAATTTTATACTTGTAATAACTACTAACTCTTACAAACCCCATTTTAAAACACCAAATAAATATAATTTATGTAAATATAAAATAAAGTAGGTTGATATATGGTAAACTATTTGACAATAATAAAATAAACCCAATTTAAAACTTTTTTTTGGATGGGTCAATGAAGAACAAAGAGAGATAGTCATGAACATTCTCCTAAACATCTTAAGAAATCACCACATATAACTCCTTAATGAAAAATCTGATATTTATATTTACCTTATTATATAATATAATATACTATTATTCCAAATATGGTATTTATTTTAAAAATATTCAATAATTGATGTTAAAGAATCTAATTCAATATTAATCTTGTAGATGCAACAAGAAAGTGGTTTTCAAAAGAGAGAATTTTCATAATGATAAACCATATTAATAGGAAAATTAATATATGAAATTTTTTCCAATGAAATTATTTGAGAAATATATAAATTATTGAATTAGTTTTAAATTTAAATATACCTTAACATAAAATAGAACTTGTAAAATCGTAAAACAAAAAAATAGGTTTTAGTAAAAATTTGTATTTTTTTCAATTTACCAAGAACATAATCTTCTCAAAAAATTATTAAAAATCATATTAAATATTAATATTCTATTATTATTTATAAATTGATGTTTTTTAAAATATTTATCGGAATGTGTAAAAAATTACTTTTATAAATCTTCCAAAAATAAATGAATAATACTTTTTGGAAAAATGTATTTTCAAAAAAGTTGTTAATAAAAATTAAAAACCTATTTACATATATATTTTCATTATCTATAATAATTATAATTAAATTTTAAAAAAGTGAAAATCATACATCCAAATTTAATATCTATATTATAATGGTCATGTTTAAATAATGTTCATAATTGAATATCATGATTCAATAAAAATTTGTGTTGGGTTTAACATAAGAGATCAAGGAAAAAAATTTATTCAAAAAATAATACATCATAAATTTTCAAGGTGTTACATATACTTCAAAAGAAATCAATTTAAAAAAAATCATTTTTGAATCATTCTTAAAATTCATATTCAAAATTAATTATAGAAGAAATTGATCTATTGTGAATTATAGATTCATGAATTTTTCCTTCATTAATATATTGTCTCTAAATATGGAATATATAATTGTTCTATTAAATAAAAAGGAATTTAATGAATGATCTATTATGAAAAACAAAATAAATGTATGAATGTTCCAAGGTGATGTGTAATGTTCTTAAATTCCTATATATTGAGGAATATAAGTAATGTTTCAAATAATTAAATACATTAAATATCAATTCAATGGGGTTGACACTATGTTAAGAGGGGATGTATTTCTCAAATATTGTGATACATCACTAATGGTAATTTCATGTCTCCTACAAAAATTTATAAAATTATTGATTATTCATCAATGAATTTGAATACATCAAAACTAAACAACCCACCCTTTCAACATGTGTTAGTAGTCATAAAAATTTCATTGAATATATCAATACATTATCTTTATCTCAAATGATGTGATGAATACACATATCATAAGAATTTCAAATATATTATTTCCCAAAAAAACCTCAACCTAATGTAAATAAGATAGTTAGAGTGTATTCATGCATTATAATTTCTCGATACACAATAACCCCGGAATGAATAATATTGTTGATGATGCATTGACTATTAAATATCATGATTTTCTAATTAATATAAGGATTAAAAAGAATCTAAATTACATTTATTTTTAAATGATTCATATTGAAATTATTAATTAATGAAAAACATCAATACCATTTCAAAATATTTCAAAATTACCATTATTATAATAGAAAAAAAATCATCACATTAATGAGTAGAATTTTAAAAATTAAATTCAGTTATTGAATGATGGGAAGTTTGAAGATATCATCTATCAATATGGTGAACATAAATTTGGAATAATGTTTTGTATTCCATATATGGGAGATCAATAATGGGAACTATTAGTTGATTTATATTGATATAATGTTTCTATACACCCTAGTATAAGTAATAAGTATTTTGATTTGAAGGAACATTTTTGGTGGGATAATATTATTTTCGGAATTATTGATTACAAATAAGGATTCATTATTTTTCCATATATAAAGGCTAATAGACAAAATACATGAATTTTTATTAAACATGAACATATTTATAGATACCTTGGCATACCATACAAGGTTATTACATCATTTGAGATGAATATTCAAAAAATTACATAAATTATTAATTAAAGTCTGTAATAGTTTAATGTCTTTAGAAACATGAAAAAAATGTATTCTACCTTGATTAAGGATTTCAAAAATATCCCTGAAAGTTATTTCTCTTTTCTAATCATACTTAAATACATTATTCATATCCTTTGGAAACAAAAATTAAAAAACGGGTGATCTTAGATGCTCATTAAGGGTAATACCGAATATATATAAGTTCAACATTAGTGTACGGGTTTGAGAACCTGATCATAACATTACAAGATCATACCCTCCATATAAAATATCATAATCAAGATTCATGGAATAAATAATTTTATTTCATTAAATATTTATCAAATGAGTGATAAATAATCATAAATAAATGATAAACCATATGGTCTTGACATATAGGTGTGGCACTGTTGTAAATATAGAAACCCTTTTCATGTGTCAAGGTTAACTACAAAAAACATCACCATAGTGGGCCAAGACACACCCAATTCACCATATTCATAAAAGGAATACATGTTTTCTATATTTTATTAGGAAAAATAGGTTTACTATAGTATATTTGGATTCACATTCTTCCCATAGTGGATCATGATTCCTTTTATTCCCATATTGGATCAGGACACACATCTTTCCCATTTTGGATCAAGAGACACAAGTTTTCCATTATGGATCAATCCAGTCTACATATTTCCCATTATTTTCAAATTAGATATAAATCATTAACAAATGAATTAAATGTAAATATAGCTCCCACCAATCACAAAATAAAATCATTCATACATGATCCACAAGATAATAGGACTTCCATAATATTAAGATCCATAAAAAATATGGGTTTTAGAACCTTATATCTTAACCAGTAAAATGAAATGGTTATCATAAAAATTTTATTAGATAATTATCTATTGAAAATAGATACATCTCATAATCATATAATCAACGAGACACCCTTGAAAGGAATTGTGATTCAAAATCATATAACCCATGGAAGATAAAAATTTGTTTGAATCATCATATCATCAAATCATAAAAATTTCTAGAAACAATATGAATGGTATCCTTGGATCATATACCCAGTAAATAATGACCTCTATTTAAGTATTTAATATTATATGGAGAATTATTTTTGGCAATCACATGAAATATTTACAAACTAAATTATCCTTTATTTTAATATCTCTTTCGTTATTCCATTTCAAAAATCATTTTCTTAAAAAGAATTATTTAAAATTTCCTTTTATTTTTTTTTGAGAACTATATTTTTACCTTTAGAAAATTATTTTTTATATATAAAACCCTTTCATAAAAAAATCAATGAAAATATTCTTGAAAACTTATATTTGAAGCTAACAAATTTCTTGGAAACCATTTTTATAAAAACTTATAATAGAATCCTGAAATGTTTTTGAAAATGTTTTCCTTGAAATGTTATAATAGATTCTAGAAAAAAATTTGAAGACATTTCTCCTTGAAATATTATAAATGAATCATAAAGAAATTATGAAAATATTATTTCTTTGAAATCAAATAAATGAAAGATAAAAACATATAAAACACTTTTAGAATATAATAAATTTATGAAAGTCATTTTTAGAAAACATGGTTATGAAGAAACACAGATTTTTGACTAAAGAGGGAGATAATGTCAAATTTTCATCAAAAAACTTTCTTAATTAGCATAATTAAAAAAGTGTTAAAAATTGTTGAGAATACAGAATGATATAATTAATAATTAGATTATTAGAAAATAAACAAGTATTCTTGATAGATAGTTTATAATAATTCATTAATGGTTGCATAATGGTAAAACATTCTGACAAATAATGAGATTATAAAAATAAACTATTACAAATTTGGTAACACTGAATCATAACAAAAATGAGATAATATCAGAAAATAAAGTATAATGTTTAATTGAATTATTATATTCATGATATAAAATGTAAAATGTATTATATACACCCCATATAAAAATATAGGATTATAATATCATACGTATCACAAAGATGATAAATTGAGACAAAAATTACATTACCGATTCGGAATCTATTGAATTATAAACCCCATGAAATATAGATCATGAAATGGATATTTATGTAATCATAAAATTTTGTATTATTATAATAAAATACACCTGTGGGTTGTACAAACACCACATAAAATAAATGAGTGTTGATTATGGAACAGGTTTCTCAGAAATAGAACGTAGACTAGAAATCCTCTTTCTACATGAGTAGATTTTGAATCACGATTCCCATGAAAAAGTATCATCATTTGAATCCTTCGATATAATTAAATAAATTATATTAATGATATAAAATTATAAGATATAAATTTATTGGTGAATTATGTCACTGACCACCTTCTTTATGATTAGGGAAGAAATAACTAACTACCATACCCTTCATTCTATAAGATTAATGAGAGATAATGACCCCATAGTCATGCCTTCAATAGGAACTGGAGTGAGAAATAGCACCAAGGGTATATAATCCCTCATAGAAAGGGAGGGAAATACTCGTTTTATATAACAACTTCAGAAGATAAGATGGTAAAACCCAAACAACTCTTTGTTCTAAATGTAAAGGTAAAACCAATATCTGTTCCCACATGAATGTTCAAAAGTAAAATTGTTACAGATGTAAAAGGAAATTTCAATGTATTGTACCAAAATAATAGATTCTGTGTAGCCGAAGCAATGAATCCTAACGCCTGAGCTAGTGAGGTCCAACACAGTCCTTAATGTCCTCCTGGATGCTTTAAAATATTTTTATATATGTTGGGTGAGCATAAAAGTATACTCAGTTGGGTAAATAATGCTAACCATGCACAAGTGGGGGAAAATAAAAATTCCCTTGTGTGAAAATAGTTGAACTAAAAATCTCCTACCAAGGATTATTAACCGCTCCAGCCTCACCAAGGCACACACAAAAGAGGAAAAAATTAAAGAAAAGTAATAGTTTATGCACATCGATATTTGGGTTCCCCACACAATATTCCCACTAGTCGACTTCTTGTCCCTAACGAATAACATCATGATACTAAAACTCTTCCCATATAAAGCCCCACTACCACAACATGACCACACACACCAGTGCCTCAACCACACACAATCTTTCCTATAGAAACATGGGCCACAACAACACCTCCTCTCGCCCAATGTCACATGGGCCTCATCTCGAAGACACTAGGGAAAATGAACATGGCCTGCTAACACCTAGGGATCTCATCTACAACAAACCCTCACTGGAAGAATCTTGTAATATGATAAGCCCCATGCCATTTTTTCCTTCTCAGATACACTATATTGGTATAAACCTAGAAGAGGGAGTGAGGAATGATTTCATTACCCATACATCCATCCTCCCACCCAGATGTTGGAAAAGACGCCATCCCCCGTGAAATGGAGGTGTTCATCACATAATTCTAAACATGGGTGGGGTGTGTATATGAATCACAAGAAACAGATTTTTTTTAACACAAATAGAGACATGAATTGTCAACCTAACTCCTGCCCCAACAATTTATTAAAATAAAAGTATTTCAATACAAACTCGAGGTGTAATGAGTTTACACCAACCCAAAAGAGAGAGCAGAACAAGTAGATATAACAAAGAAGCTTAAACACATCAAGAAACAAGTGCGTCTGCTCCAAGGGATCTCTAAGGAAAGGGACATGCAGGAATGTCCGTGACATAAGAGAAGAGAGTCATGCCATGTGAGCAGAGAAGCACTGGACAAAGAAAATTAGGGAGTTTGGCTATATTCATGTACCACCCTCTTAATAAACAGTCAGCATTTGATATCCAGATAAGTTTCCACATAAATTTCACCATCTCTGAGCCTCTTATAAGCCAATTAGTCTCGTTTTTATAGTCGAGAGTCCAAATTTCCAATTACCTCCATAGGATCCTGATCCACACTCTCCACCACCAGGTCAGAGACTTCATTCAGTTTATCATTAGGAGGTGCAATAGGACGATCGATATCAAGATGTGAAGGAGCGTTTGTAGTGAGATCTCCAAATAAGTTTGAACTCCGGTCAACCAAATTCACTATAGTTGAATTTATAGCATTTTCCTTTTTATATGTATCAGGTGACCTCGTGAAAATTGTTCATTCCATTTGAGATTAATCTCTATGCTTCCTCATTTTTTTTGGAATTGGGAGTTATGAAACTATCCACATCTTCAATTTGTTTTTTCCCTTTTCTAGAGATTGATTTTAGGAAGTCCTCTTCAATTTGATCAGCATTCTGATCAGCCTCTAACTAGGGTGTTTTCTGTTCTAGTGATGTATTCAGGTCATATTTAGAAAAAACCTCCTGATTATCCTCCTTAGAGGGGTCATTCTGAACACTATGGACATCATAAACAAAACCCTCGAAGTGTACAGGTTCAAAACCACTCTCAACATTTGTCCATGGAATGAGACTGAGCATCATCAAGAATTTCAACATCCTCGATTTGTTCACCAAAGGGGTTCTTAGTTCCAAAGGGCCCGGCAAGCGCCCTCGCTTTCATAGACTCTCTTGTGCAATCTTCTATTTCCGTCTTTCACTTGCCCTTCACAACCCAAATCTTACGAGAAGTGGGACAAACTGTCTTAACACATTCACGTGATAAGTTCCCAATTCTAAAACAAACCGAACAATAAGAGGTAAGACATTCATAAATCACATATTGTAATATATATATATATATAGGTACAAAACACTCATCCCAACCTATATGTTTCCAATAAGAAACCATCCAATACAAAAAAAAATTCTCTACCACCGCTATATACATAACTAAACATAATAAAACACAATCATGAACCCTTTTTATTTAACCAAAATCCATTTGTTTATTAAGGGGTTTACATTAATCAATTCCATCACTACTGGGAAACTAAAAACCACTACAGTTTCAAAACAACAAATAAAACAAGACCTGAAGTCCAATAGCATGACCCCAACCCAAATTTCCTAGACACAAGTTCAGACTTTTCCAATAATCATTCTTCAAAATTATACCACCGAATACATCTCTCACAACCCAGACCTATATCAACACAAACCAAAAAATTCCCCAATCTAGTACCATTGCATAATGTGCTCAGAACCACACTACAGTCCCACTTCCCATTATTGCTCTGCAACCACATCACAACAAAGGTAGTTCACCTACCAAAATTTTCATCTACTTCACAATCAATCAATATATTGAACTGAGAAGACAACCCACCACATATACCACCCATTTACAAAGCCCACAGTAACTACCATTAACACACATTCCTACTGTACGCTCATACCACGCCCTTCTCATGGAGCCAACTCCTCTGTCCAACCTTGTACCTCCAACTGTGCTCCCCAAAGCAGCACCACACAACTCAGATAGGGTTAAAAAAATAAAAAGAACACATCACTCAACCAAACCTATAAAAAGGGTCCATATACATTCAAATATAACTAGCATGGGTCTTTTAATTCAACATAATTATAACTTGGGTGATCACAGAACATGCTTTATCCTAGGGCATTAAGTTATTTAACCAATTATACATGATTAAGCATATTTAATGTTATATTCATTGCTCATGGATCTCAAAAAAACAGTTCATCGCTAGAGTGAAAAAAATACCACCAACATCCATTATTTTCAGAAGACATATAACCATGGAAACCATAACAGAATGAAATATAACAAATAAAAAATGTGATCTACATCAAACCACTCTCTTCCCATTATATTATTTACTAGTGTTACATTTTTAAAATATATAGTTCTTATGATTTCTTATATTTTGAGAATGTTTTCAACTGTTAATCACAATGATTCATTTTTATACACACCTAACATGATGAA
This sequence comes from Viscum album, assembly GCA_963277665.1. Classification (NCBI taxonomy): domain Eukaryota; kingdom Viridiplantae; phylum Streptophyta; class Magnoliopsida; order Santalales; family Viscaceae; genus Viscum; species Viscum album. Next base: position 1,418,097,531 of record OY728142.1, read on the forward strand.
TAATTAATGGGAAGAAAAATAAATCCATACTTAGATGACCAGTTGATTGATGTTCCTCCATGAACCATGATTAGGGGATCGTGCGTGTCACAGGAAATACATTCAAGAAAACTAAATATGATGGGATGTAGAATAGGTTCATAGATCATCTGAGTAAGAATGATCTATATGAACCCCATGAAATTATAATTATGAAATAAAGAAGAGATCTCTGTTTATGGAAAGATGAGATCTTAAAAATCAGGGAGACAATTTAAGTGTTCTTGAAAATATAATCCTTGTTTGACCATGTGGCTTGGAAGTTACAAGGATGGTGGAACATTATGAGATATGGGGAATATAATAATTCCCCTAGTAATTGGTGTAGATAACCCATTTCACCACTATGAATTGATAGGTTACCATTTCAAATATATAAAAAAGTAACAAGGGAGAAACATGAACTTGTTGGGTAAAACTGGAAAACTATAAATGAGTCACTAATGTGTGAGTCAACGACAATGATCCAACAATGGGTGAGATAATGACAAAACCTACCGACGCTGATCCACTAATGGGTGAGATATTGACACAACCTACAAACACTGATCTTTCAAAGGATGAGCTACCGAAAAGAAGAACTACCAATGCCTTGACCTACCGACTCCACGACCTATCGACGACATGACCTACCGATGCCACATCCTATCGATTCCGAAACCTTTGACTCATTGAAACTGATTCCCATGAATAAATTATTTCGATACCCTTTGACTCACTAATGTTGACCCCCTTTGATGAAATGATGCCGATAAACTGACATGTCGACGGACTAACATTCTGACGAAAAAAACTAGAAATATCGAAAACTCTTGAAATGATCCCCCGTTGACTTCCAGAACACCCTAAAATCAATATTTTTTAAATGTAAGCGCATGGGTAAATATATTTTATTTCATTAAAGACCTTTAGAACTATTATAATACTTGATAATTTAAAATTTATCCTTGAAGAAAAAGGATGTATGAACAAAAATCCCTAAATATACCTCTTAGGAGTTGACCACCTTGTGTCATTCTAATGCTTGAGTGATAACCTTGAAATCCAACAACCATATTTGACCTATATCTTAGGTACAACATTACAACACTAAGGCCCTATACAACCCCAAAAAATTACACATACCCCAAGGTCATGCTATCAAGACATATGGATAAGGGATATTATTCTTCCAGGTTAAGATATTATCCACTTTTGGTGGGATTGACTCGCTTGGATGAGTTTAATGGAATCCACATTAAAACATCATGATTAGGGATCAAGTTATCCCCTCCCCATAGTTAGTACTTTTCACAAAAAAAATCATAGAAAATAGAAATAACTTATCATATGGAAAAATAGTCAAACATAACATCATAATCAAGGCACAAAGATAACATAAAAGAAAAACTCAGAACAACACTGGGTGTTGTGCATGAATATGTGTTTATACTTCCTAGGTACTCCCCTAAGGCCACCATGTCTCAAAAAATCCCATACAAAATGAATGGTCTATCCATCACATAGATTCTCATTAGGACCCAAAATTTTTACTGGTCGCTCCATATTCATCACGTTGTCCTCGATATCCAACTTTCCCTAATTAATTACATGGGAGTTATCGTGTGTATAATTATGGAGTTGAGAGACATGGAAGAACTCATGGATCATATCAGACCATTTTGGAAACACCAGCTAAAATTCCACATCGCTAACTCGTCCCATCACAATGAATGGTCTGATGAACCTTGATTAAATATTGTTCCATTTTCCAGATCTCTATTATCTATGCTGAGGGGATACATTTAATGACATGTTATACCAAACTAGAAACACCAAATGCCTCCTCCTATGATTGGTATATGACTTATATCAGTCATGAGTCACCACCATCCTCTCACTCACATGCTGAACCTGCTCCACTGTGCTTTGTACTACCTATAGTCCAAGAAGGGATGTTTCCCCTACCTCTGTCCAGCCCATGGGTGTGATAAATGGTATTCCATACAAGGAATTGGACTATTCCATGCCAATGGTTAAGTGATATTTTTTATTGAAATAAAAATATACAACGGGAAAGTGGAGTACCCATGATCCTCCTATGTCTAATATAGACAGCCGTAGGATGTCCTCCAATGTCTTAATAGTCCTCTCTATCTACCCATTCATCTAAGTGTGGAAATCAGTTCTAAAGAGTAACATGGTGCCAAAATAATGTTGTTATCCCCACCGTACTTGTGAGGTAAACCATGAGTCTCAATATGAGACAATGGATCTTGTAACTCCATGGATCTCCACCACCACATCCACATACCTCTTTTCTATGGTATCCAGTGCACTTAACTATGTGATTTCTAGTAAGTGAGCTGATTTTGTGAATCGATCCACCACTACCAAAAGTGATTCACATCCTTCCTGCGAATTGGGTAATCCTATGACAAAATCAATCGAGATGTAATCCCACTTCCACTTGGGAATGTCCTAGGGATGCAACAGACCATATGAACATAGTGCTCAACCTTCAGCTACTAATAAACTAGGAATATTACCACAAACTCCCCCACATCCCGCTTCACCCCGGGAAACAAAATCAATTCCCTCAAGACAAACTAAATCATAGAAACTCTTGGATTCACTACTAGGGTTGAGCAATGGAAGTCACATAGAATTCCCTCTCGTATTGCCATAGGGGTAATCAGATTCCCAAAGAACAAAATCTAATTCCCATTATCCTCTAACCATCCCTCCATAGTATCACCATGGAAAACATGATCACACATCACCTCGGCCTATATTTCTCCCCACTGAGACTCCTCTACCCGCATCACCAAGGAAGACTTCAAATTTAGTTGAACTAGAAACCCTCTTCCACATTCCTCTCCATTGTCCAGGCAAAAAGAGTCCAACTCATCCATTTCCTTACATGCATTCATGGATTCCAAAATAGCCACCTTTTATGAAATCCTGCTCAAGGTATCAGCCTCCATGTTCCCCTCTACTAGGGTGTAAGATATCTTGATGTCATAATCCTTGAGGAACTACATCCACCTTTTCTGTTATACGATTAGGTCTCATTGGGAATAGATATACCTCAAGCTCTTATAATCCATGAAGACTACAATGCACTCCTCAATTAGGTAATGACACCAAAACATCAGTGCAGACATTACTGATGCAATATCTAGATCATGGGTTGCATAATTACATGCACGATGATGTAATTTCCAAGACCAATAAGAGATTAATACTTATTGTTTCATTAGTAATGTTAACAAGACTTGGCTAGATGCGTCATATAATACCTCGAACATCCCCACATCCTCTGGAATCCTAAGAACTAGGGAAATAACTAGCTTCCCCTTTAGATAGTTGAATGTTGCCCAGAGCTTCTCACTACATATGAAGGCCTAGTATTTTTCAGTCAAAGCTATCAAAGGAGCTACAACTCGAGAGAATATGGGTATTAATCAATGGTAATATTCTACTAGAACCCAGAAACTATGAACCATTTCCTTATTCTTGGGTGCTACCAATGAAAAAAATTCTTTAACCATTGATGGGTCCACTGTTATCCCTTTCTGAGACACTATGTGTCCCAAGAAGTTCACCTCTCACTTCCAAAACTTGTACATGGAAAAAATTCCATGGAGATGGTGGTGTTATATAACATCTAAGATAGTCCTCAAATGCCCAACATGATCTTCTTATGACATTGAGTAAATCTTGTTTTTGTCAATGAACATGATGACAACCAGTCTAGATTGTAACGCCCCCACCCCAGCTACCCCGAGTCGGTGCATTACTTCGTAACATTGGCATGATCACAAAAGATCAAGTCTCGAAAGACCGATTAGTTTAGTAGCCTTGGAAACACTAGATACATTCATAAGTCTTTCATTACATCAAAAAGTAATCAAACTACAATAACATGTTCTTCATAGTCCACACTCATATCCTCACTGACTATTCTTGCAAGTCAGTCATAATACACTTCTTCACATCCTGGAAAATATTAAAACATTGAAAGGGGTGAGCTCGGATGATCAGTAAGGATAACAATATTGCGGATGCTTTTATAATAAAACATAAGCATTTAAGGCAATGTATAACTAAAACAAAAGCCTTATTGAACTTGAACTTCAGCATAATATAGAAAATGTAAAATAAAATAATGCCATTCATTTCTTCACATGGATATTCTACTGGTCGAATAATCACATGCAATATCAATAACCACTTTCATAATGAGGGAATGTATAATGCCAGACATTCTGAAACACTTTGTCAAGGCCTCAGCCAAGACGTCTAAAATGATTAAGGCCTCGGCCAAAACCATAAATCAAATTGTGAAATGGCCTCGGCCAATTCCACATCTAGTTGTCTCATGAGACCTACCGATGCATCGAGGATCTATAGCGGGCTCCACCTGTCACTTATTAAGTCCAATACATTCCTCATATGAATAGGTTTAAACATATCATAAACCGTAACATAATCGTATCACATAGAACATGAATAAAGGAAACATAACATTTCCACATTTCAATCACAAGATATCAATAAAACACATTGATATAATAAAAACGCTTTCAAAACCATTTTCAATACCAAAATAAAAGAAAGTTAAAACTTTGTATTTATTTTTCATTAAAAAAATGATGGCTTGTAGAGGAAGCCGAAACTCAAATAATGGTAACAGCGGCGGAGAAGTCATTGTCACCGCATAAGTACAGAAAGAAAAACATTTCCATTTGTCGTTTAGCAAAACGCTTCGTATAAAAAAGATTCCTTTTGAATAAACATAAAAGTCAAATGGGTTTATACACCGTATAAAAGAAAGTTGTGTATAAAACCAAATATGCCTCAATGAAAGGGGATTGAGACGAAGTCCTTAAAAAGATCATTTTTAAAATAAAATAGATCTATTATGTGTATTCACTATAGGTACACATAAAGAAAGTAAAAATACAAAATAGGACATAATAATATCATGACATAATTTGAAAGTAGGAGATTAACCCAAAGAATGGAAGTTGGGTTAAGAAGTTCCCTTACCTTTCGTCTTGTCCTGACTCGACCGTTCTTTAACCTCCTGAATAATAAACTAGAGTTAATTTATGTTTACTTAAAAACCTTTTTCATGTTCATTATTCCATTTATATCACTTATTACCATGTTATGAACATTATTTAATTATTTAAGTTAATAACGGTCGTTTTGTCGATCATTGGTACTTGAGTCAAAAATAAACTTCTTATAATTACATGTTGTTCATGTGGTGGAATATCCATTATATCCAAAATTATATTCATAATTTAGATATCATATATATCTTATATATCTAGTATATACATTCATTTATTATATTACATAACATTTAGAGGTAAGAAATGAAATTCACCGTTCATGGAGACGGTAAGCCGTACGTACGCATGAACGCTACTTTCATTTCAATTTCATATTTAATGGAACTAAATCATAATGATATAAATGTATAATATAATTACAGTATAATATAGTGTATAATACCATTTACTCCATCCTTTATACACCCCACATATGGCATTAACGATTCAAATCACTTTGAGGGGGCGGTAGTCCGCACTTCCTAAAATGAAATTATCGCGTTTTACCCGTAATGGAAATCATACAGTATGCCATAAATGAGAAATATAGAAGCATAAGTAAAACATAAACATATAATATATCATATATAAATATAGTGACATCTTAATGGCCACCTTTAAAGGTGTTATATGAGTTTTGAACAATCATCGTTTCGTGAGGCAGAAATTCGCCATCCACAGAAACTGTATGTTCTTTAACCATTAGATGTAGGTGTGTGTAAGTGTAGCTCTAATCCTTCTTATAACAACATAATAGTATATTGAGGATACTGGTGTTTTTACAAAATAAATGAATAAAAATATTTTAGGGGGTTGGAGAAGAAAAATAAAACAAAACAACATTACAGAAGACATTACCTCAAAATCGGGTAACTCTTTTTGATTTGAGCCAATGGCTTCCTTGGGAAGCGTTCTGCCCAAAGTGAGGCTTCTAGGAGTAAGAGGGGGATGTTGGGAGAGTATTTGGGAAGAGTTTGGCAGATCCAAATTGCTTTAAGGTGTGAATAAGGTGGGAGATGTGGGGGCCTTTTATAATTGGAGAGGAGGGGCTCTTTTGGAAAGATTGAAATGTTACATTATTACACAATGATTTTCGGATTCTAAAGGTACCACACTTATATAATTCGAGGCTAAGGTGATAAGGTTTCAAAATATCCTCATCCAATAGGCTTTGGACAAGTGTAAGCCTTGGATTTTTCATTATCTTCTCATTTTATTTAAATCGTTAAATAATGAGGTCATCGCTGCATCATAATGATGTCATAAATAATTTAATTTATTTAATGTCAAAAAATTACAAAAAAAACTATGATGTAGGAAATCTTTTTAGCTTTCTAATGAATATTTATAATAAAAATTTGGACTTCTGTAACCCCACGTAAAAATTGTTTTAATAAAACGTTTTATGTTTGTGTCATTTTTTACTTTAACATTAAATAAAAGGTATTTATGTCATTTTCTAACTAAAGTGGCTCCATGGGGTCCCCAAGTTGACCCATGGGTTTTCTTGGTCGGACAAGACTCATCCAATAGGAGTAGGACAAGTGTCAAGCTCATATCATATTATTAAAACATTATTTTTACCTTAAACTACACTAATTACCTCTAATCGCGATTAAGAACTTAAAAGTTACGATTCACCAAAAAATTATTTTAATCTCATTGAACCATATTTTACTTCTTAATGACAACCATGTATGTCGGATTTTTGAAAATCAAAACACAGAAGTGGTAATATTTCATTTTAACGAAAAATCAGTTTTTAATAACCACTTAGTGGTTTCACTATTCATCAAAAATTGAAGGTTTTCAGAATAAGGCCAAAACATCACCCTAAGCTATAATTGATATTCTGAATTCAAAAATGATGTCTATTTTACAAAATTCCAAACATATAAGTTGAATTAATTAATTTTATAATTAATTCCCACTGTTATAACAAATAGTGTGTTTTTAAGAAACAATTTATATAAAAAGATTGGCAATTGTTTATGTCCAATTTCAATGTTAAATTATTTCTAATGATCACCATTGGATAAAATGGTAAAAATATCTTCTAATTATACTTTAAAACCACTAAAAAGTATAATTTATCACTATAAATTATTTTGATTAAAAAAGTTGTTTTTAAGTATTTTTCACTATTTATAAAAAATTAGAAGTTCTCAGAAAGTTAAAAAAAATTCAAATTAGGATAATTTTGATATTACGAATACAAAAATGAAGTCCATTTTGAAATATAAAATTTCTATAATTTTAAAAAGTGGTTATTACTATTCAGAACGGCTACTTTGATTAGTCGCAGTGTTTTAGAACTCGAAGTTTCATACAATGCAAGCTATTGCATTATTGAATGAGAAGCGTATCGTGGAAGCTCGGGGTGTTACATTCTCCCCTCCTTCAATAAATTGCGTCCTCGCAATTTGAAATTTTTCATTGAATGTAAAAGGTTGAAAAGAGAAAATACCTTTGAGGAAAACCCACATCGGAAATAAGATTAAAAAAATTTATCCTTAATAAGAGGGAAAGGGAAATGAAAAAGTCACCACCCAATTATGATCTCGATTAGGAGAACATTGGTGGCAATTAGAGACATATAATTGGAGGAAAAACGTAAATATTTGTAGGGAGTGATTGAGGTCATCAATCACAATCAACTGTCAAATTGAGGGCCTCAAAGCCTTCAATCTATGTTGATTTAAAATATCATCAGTTCAACAAGACATAAGGTATTAGGATAACACATTTTTTGTTTTAGTATCCCTTTACTAATGTTTAAGAATTAATTTATTCATTGAATAAGAGATAGGTATATATATATTTATGCTTGACAATTAGAGTTTCAACCTTCAACTCATCTTTCACTCAAAAAGATACTAGAACACAAAAATATTATACTTAAACTAATTTCATAAGGTTCCAAATGTTAACACATACCATTTAGATTAGTAAAATTATTTTGTATTAACTAGGGACTTCCTGTAGGCTAGTGGTAGGAAATAAAGGCCTGTCGCACTATGATTGTGGGTTCGATTCCTGCAGCTTTGTCCGACGCGACAGGTTATGCCCCACCCCGCAGGTTGTCCTTTTCCTAAAACTATAGTATTATAATATTCCAAAAATAATCTTCATAATTTTTTTAACCTTAAACAATACTATCCAACGATCAACTTAATCCACTCCAACCATTATAGTTATCCAAAATACCTATGTCCAAACTTTCTCTAAAAGGTCTCTTAATTCCAAAATCAATTTATCTGATTCCCCAAACAAAGTAAAGTTTCTCTTATTGTCACATACTAAAAATATGATTACCTTAATCATATTAAAACCTTACTGATACAATAAGTACTGCAGTTCAATCCTTATATATATCACATTATTATTATAACCAGAATATAATCCTTGAGTCCAAAGGAACCAATACATTAATTATTTTTCTTCAACTGTAGTAACAACATAAGATTGTCCTTGATCCCTTGGCCTTTTCTGAGGTAAGTTTCCCTGACTCTTAGGACATTCATTTGCATAATGACCCATTTCTCTACAATTGTAGCATTCAACTTTGACAGCCTCTTTCTTTCCCTTGCAATCACGAGCCTGGTGACCCTTTTTTCCACACTTATAACAAACTCCCATTCCTTTTAGGCACGTACAAGGGTGATTCTTCCCACAATTATCACATAATGGAAAATCCTTCTTTCCCTTTTTCCCTTTATCTGTCTCTTGTTCCCCCGTTCTCTTATTCTCTTGCGTTACTTTGTTGTCATAAGACTTAGAGAATTCCTTTTCTGTCTTGATAGCACACGAGACAATATCTTCGTATGATGAGAAGGATTGTGATACTAAAGCTCGACGGAGAAATGGTTTTAACCCATCAAAGAAATGATCAATCTTACTCCTTGGGTTACGTATATAATCGACAGCATGCCTCGCTAACCTTGTAAAGTTATCCTCATACTTTGCGACATTCTCATCCTCCTTCTGCCTCAAACTCAGAAATTGCCTTTCCATATCTGCTCGATGGTCACGAGGAAAGTATTTTTCTAAAAAAAGCTCTTTGAACTCCCTCAATTCCATATTCGATACGTCATCATCTTCCTTTGTGTTTTGAATCAGCGACCACCACTGATCGGCATCTCCAGTGAGGTTGTAAACTGCCATGACAACCTTCTCCCTTTCGCTACTCCCCAAGGCATGGAATATTTTCTCTAAGGAGTTTATCCATTGCTCAGCTACTAATGGATTTGTACTCCCACTGAAGGTTGGTGGTTGTTGCCTCATGAAGTGGTCTAACATTGATCCTCCACGTTGCGGATCAGGGTGCTCCATACGAGTAAGGTTATTATTCATAACCTGAGTGAGTTGTCCCAGTATGGTAATATGTTGATCAGCACCAGTTTTATCTCCAGATCCACAACAATTATCTTGAGCAGGAGGGAAATCCCTACACGGAGTTCGTGCATTGATACGGTTTCCATTCCTTCCACTAGGCGCCATTTCTATACAATGGCATAAACTAGATTAGTTTATGAATCAAAATACATAATTCCATACTTATAAAATACTTAACATAAATTGAACTATTTATGAATATAATCCATAATCATAAAAAGGTTTTCATTGAGGAAGTATATACTCATAACCGTTCATAGTGGTTTGTAAAGAAAATGAGAATTATCCTAAGCATATCCCCCGAGAGTGTCGTAACCAAGAGTGCAGCAAGGCCTGTTGTCGTGCACCAGTTCCCATTCGAGTCTAGCTCAAAGCGGTGTTTTCGGGTTTTACCCCTAGGTACATCTGTGCCAGAGCCACCTCTACCTGCTCGTATCCAGACAGGGATGTATTGCTCGGAAAACTCATAACATCTCTATAATACCAAAATTCTAGGAAGTTCTTCTATACCAATCCTCAAGGTCTATCTTTGGGCTATGTGCTCTAATTAGAGTTTATCTACATCTAGCTTCCAAGGTTAGTACTAAACTGCCTCTAATACCAACTGTAACGCCCCGACCCCAGCTACCCAGAGTTGGTGCATTACTTCATAACATTGGCATGATCACAAAAGATCAAGTCTCGAAAGACCGATTAGTTTAGTAGCCTTGGAAACACTAGATACATTCATAAGTCTTTCATTACATCAAAAAGTAAAAAACTACAATAACATGGTCTTCATAGTCCACACTCATATCCTCACTGACTATTCTTGCAAGTCAGTCATAATACACTTCTTCACATCCTAGAAAATATTAAAACATTGAAAGGGGTGAGCTCAGATGCTCAGTAAGGATAACAATATTGCGGAAGCTTTTATAAGAAAACATAAGCATTTAAGGCAATGTATAACTAAAACAAAAGCCTTATTGAAATTGAACTTCAACATAATATGGAAAAGTAAAATAAAATAATGCCATTCACTTCATCACATGGATATTCTACTGGTCGAATAATCAAATGCAATATCAATAACCACTTTCATAATGGGGGAATGTATAATGCCAGACATTCTGAAACACTTTGTCAATTTCAGCCAATACGTCTTAAATGATTAAGGCCTCGGCCAAAACCATAAATCAAATTGGGAAAGGGCCTCGGCCAATTCCACGTCTAGTTGTCTCATGAGACCTACCGATGCATCGAGGAGCTATAGCGGGCTCCACCCATCACTTATTAAGTCCAATACATTCCTCATATGAATAGGTTTAAACATATCATAAACCGTAACATAATCGTATCACATAGAACATGCATAAAGGAAACATAACATTTCCACATTTCAATCACACGATATCAATACAACACATTTATATAATAAAAATGCTTTCAAAAACATTTTCAATACCAAAATAAAAGAAAGTTAATACTTTCTATTTATTTTTCATTAAAAAAATGATGGCTTGTAGAGGAAGCCGAAACTCAAATAATGGTCACGACGGCGGAGAAGTCGTTTTCGCCGCATAAGTACGGAAAGAAAAACATTCTCTTTTGCCGTTTAGAAAAACGATTCGTATAAAAAAGATTCCTTTTGAATAAACGTAAAAGTCAAAGGGGTTTATACACCGTATAAAAGAAAGTTGTGTATAAAACCAAATATGCCTCAATGAAAGGGGATTGAGACGAAGTCCTTAAAAAGATCATTTTTAAAATAAAATAGATCTATTATGTGTATTCACTATAGTTACACATAAAGAAATTAAAAATACAAAATAGCACATAATAATATCATGACATAATTTGAATGTAGGAGATTAACCCAAAGAATGGAAGTTGGGTTAAGAAGTTCCCTTACCTTGCGTCTTGTCCTGACTCGACCATTCTTTAACCTCCTGAATAATAAACTATAGTTAATTTATGTTTACTTAAGAACCTTTTTCATGTTCATTATTCCATTTATATCACTTATTACCATGTTATGAACATTATTTAATTATTTAAGTTAATAACGGTCGTTTTGTCGATCTTTGGTACTTCAGTCAAAAATAAACTTCTTATAATTACAAGTTGTTCATGTGGTGGAATATCCATTATATCCAGAATTATATTCATGATTTAGATATCATATATATCTTATATATCCAGTATATACATTCATTTATAAAATTATGTAACATTTAGAGGTAAGAAATGAAATGCACCGTTCATGGAGACGGTAAGCCGTACGTACGCATGAACGCTACTATCATTTCAATTTCATATTTAATGGAACTAAATCATAAAGATATAAATGTATAATATAATTCCAGTATAATATAGTGTATAATACAATTTACTCCATCCTTTATACACCCCACATATGGCTATAACGATTCAAATCACTTTGAGGGGGCAGTAGTCCGCACTTCCTAAAATGAAATTATCGCGTTTTACCCATAATGGAAATCATAAAGTATGCCATAAATGAGAAATACAGAAGCATAAGTAAAACATAAACATATTATATATCATATATAAATATATTGACATCTTAATGGCCACCTTTGAAGGTGTTATATGAGTGTTGAACAATCATCGTTTCGTGAGGCAGAAATTCGCCATCCACAGAAACTGTATGTTCATTAACCATTAGATATAGGTGTGTGTAAGTGTAGCTCGAATACTTCTTATAAAAACATCCTAGTATATTTAGGATACTGGTGTTGTTACAAAAGAAATTAATAAAAAGAGTTTAGGGGGTTGGAGAATAAAAATAAAACAAAACAACATTAGAGAAGACATTACCTCAAAATCGGGTAACTCTTTTTGATTTGAGCCAAAGGCTTCCTTGGGAAGTGTTCTGCCCAAATTAAGGCTTCTATGAGTAAGAGGGGGAAGTTGGGAGAGTATTTGGGTAGAGTATGGCCGAGCCAAATGGCTTGAAGGTGTGAATAAGGTGGGAGATGTGGGGGCCTTTTATAAGTGGAGAGGAGGGGCTCTTTTGGAACGATTGAAATGTTACATTATTACACAATGATTTTCGGATTCTAAAGGTCCCACACTTATATAATTCGAGGATAAGGTGATAAGGTTTCTAAATCTCCTCATCCAATAAGCTTTGGACAAGTTTAAGCCTTGGATTTTGAATTATCTTCTCATTTTATTTAAATCGTTAAATAATGAGGTCATCGCTGCATCATAATGATGTCATAAATAATTTAATTTATATAATGTCTAAAAATTATAAAAAAATACTATGATGTAGGAAATATTTTTAGCTTTCTAATGAATACTTATAATAAAAATTTGGACTTGTATAACCCCATGTAAAAATTGTTTTAATAAAACATTTTATGTTAGTGTCATTTTTTACTTTAACATTAAATAAAAGGTATTTATGTAATTTTCTAACTAAAGTGGCTCCATGGGGTCCCCAAGATGACCCATGGGTTGTCTTGGTCGACCATGACTCATAAAATAGGAGTAGGACAAGTTTCAAGCTCATATCATATTATTAAAACATTATTTTTACCTTAAACTACACTAATTACCTCTAATCGCGATTAAGAACTTAAATGTTACTATTCACCAAAAAATTATTTTAATCTCATTGAACCACATTTTTCTGCTTAATGACAACCATGTATGTCGGATTTTTGAAAATCAAAACACAGAAGTGGTAATATTTCATTTTAACAAAAAATCAGTTTTTAACAACCACTTAGTGGTTTCACTATTCATCAAAAATTGAAGTTTATCAGAATAAGGCCAAAACTTCACCCTAAGCTATAATTGATATTCCGAATTAAAAAATGATGTCTATTTTACAAAATTCCAAACATATAAGTTGCATTAATTAATTTTATAATTAATTCCCGTTGTTACAACAAATAGCGTGTTTTTAAGAAACAATTTATATCAAAAGATTGGCAATTGTTTATGTCCAATTTCAATGTTAAATTAATTCTAATGACCACCATTGGATAAAATGGTAAAAATATATTCAAATTATACTTTAAAACCACTAAACAGTATAATTTATCACTATAAATTATTTTGATTAGAAAAGTTCTTTTTAGTATTTTTCATTATTCATAAAAAATTAGAAGTTCTCAGAAAGTTACAAAAAATTCAACTTAGGATAATTTTGATATTACGAATACAAAAATGAAGGACATTTTGAAATATAAAATTTCTATAATTTTAAAAATTGGTTATTACTATTCATAACGGCTACTTTGATTAGTCGCGGTGTTTTAGAACTCGAAGTTGCGTACAATGCAAGCTATTGCATTATTGAATGAGAAGCGTATCGTGGAAGCTCGGGGTGTTACATAGATACTCACGAAAAATAGATTTCATGAGTCCCATGACCAGAACTGGTGCATTTGTGATACTGAAAGGCATGACCAAGAAATCTATGTCTCTATACCTACACCTAAAAGTAGGCCTCGAGATGTCACCCTCCTTCACCCTCATCTATTGTTATCCAGGACATATGTAAATACTAGAGAACCAACCATCCCACTTTAATAAGTTGAAAAGGTTCTTGATCCTTATAAGGGGTAACCGTTATTGAATATTACCTGATTCATCCACCAGAAGTCTATGCACTGTCTTAAGCCATCATCTGACTTCAATGCGAACAAGACTGGAGCACCCCATGGTAAAACAAATTTCCAGAAAAAACCATTATTCATACTATCATAAAAAAGAATATGTTACTCCTGAAACTCAGAAGATTCCTTCTGATAGGGAGAAAGAAAATCGGATGGGAACCTTATTGAAAGTATATCCCGAACTAAACACCACGTTGAAGGGGAGATACATGACATCCTCAGGGAAGAAATCTAGGAACTCACTAAAAACCCCTCAAAACTTCCACAATATCTGTATCTGCTGATCCCACAGACATCTCACCTAATAAGGAAAGAATATGCTCCATGCGCTAGTTTCCCTCCTAACAACTTCATTCACCAATGAATGGTTCATGTTGGCCACCCATATCTGAGAACACAACCCTCCGTCAGAATCATTCTATAATAATGTGCATAGAAAACAACTAGTGAATGACTTGGATGACATCATATAGCTACATATGTAGAAGAAGAAGATCCCCACTGGACTGTTGTGGCCCCAACATCAGTCTATATCCCTGACAATCATAAAAAAGACTTTCCTAACCACCTACCAGCGTACTCCACTCCAATGGAATGGTAATTCACTCTACATATAGTCCTAGAGCATAGGATATAATGGGTGAAAAATTAGTGTGAGGATCCTATATCTAACAATGAAAATGGAAGAGTACTAAATAGATTGATTGCACCTTGATAAACCTCAGTCCCTGCTGGAACTGCTACCTTTGTGGCATGAAACTGCCCATGTCAATGTCCTCTACCTCTCAGCTATCAACTGCCTCCCTAATCTTTCCCTGGTCGAGGTCCCAATGGATAACCATGGGGTCAGCCTCCCCCATCACTCTCTACCCTTGATGGTGAGGGATATTGCTGCCCCTACTATTTGAAGGGCCTGACCAGAAACTACTATTTCTGAGGTTGGCACTGATCCAGCCGACCCCCAATGTACAGAACCTGAACTGGGAACTAGTTACAATGATTTTTAAGGTCTCTAGGTATAAATATACTTGGTCCCATGAATATGAGGAAATTTGGAGGACCAGGCGATTAGAAATAGAATGGCTGAAGTCTACTTCCAGCTAGTCGAAACTTCCAAGGCCCTGACGCCAGGGACCTACTACTGATGGCTTTACCCATTGACTAACTCAGCATTCTCCCCTCTCACAACACAAATCCGAGTGAGTGCATCCTTTCCACTACATTGTCCTTATTCTCAACCTCTAGGTATGTTTATAGAGTGAATCTAGTAACAACATACTGAAGTAAATGTAGAATTTCCTCCTCTAAGCATATCGCTTTGGACTCCTCATATGGGAAGAGATCAGGTTCAAAGCATAAGAGATCTTTGAACATGATCCCCAGTTCCCTTACTGAAAAATTACCTTTTTGTAGGGAGAGTGTCTCCTGCCTATTCTCATCCTTCATCATGGAAGAAAGGAATTCCACTCAGAACACCCTCTCAATGTCATCCCATGAAACCCCAATTTTATTCATCTCGTCGTGGTAAATCATCCACCACTGACATGCTACTCCTCATATTTAACTCACTTCCATAGGATCCTATTACATTTTCAGAGACCAGACTAAGCTGAAAGAAATCACCAGCTCCTCAATCCAACCTTTTGTTTCTATATCTGAGACGACGCCCTTGTACTTCCCTAAAGTATGCCACGAGAAGGCATGTATATTCTTCTTCCACTAATCATCCTCTGCCCCTTGATCATACCTTCACTAATCAACCACGAAAACATACTAGGCCTCAATTTATCATACCACATAGGGAATGTGTTCGGGTTTCAAGGATGAAGAACGAAACAAGGAACTCTTATGCTCGTGTACTATGAAAAATTTATTTTATATTTTTCAATAACCCTTAATTTATTTTAAATTCCCAAAGAACCCAAGACACATAAGAACAAAAGTCATTATGATTCATGCACCTTTCCAAGGGTCTCTAACATACAATTGGTATAGCCACACATGGTTGTTTGGTAGGCCCATAGTCCTTGCATCAGATCATGGGGGGCCCTAAAATTCTGTGTCCCAGCTGGTCTTCCCTAGCCTATCTCATTTAACAAGAATGTCGAACACAGTTTCCCAACAATACCATTCAATTTACATTATTCCTTAATCAAAACTTCATCCTTTCCCTAAAATTTTCATGACCTCCCACCGATACAATTTTGTCACGAGCTACCTTTTTCATGATGAATGTGAGATAATGACCCATAAGTCCCACCTTCAATAGGCCCCCCTGAGTAGATACTACCACCAATGGGTACAAAATATCACATAGAAATGGAAGGTATTTCCATTTTTATAGAATTAAATCAGAAGATAAGATAGTAAATCCCAAAAAATACCATGTTCCAAAAGTATATGTAATGAAAATATTTTTTCCCACATATATGTTCAAAAGTGTAGATGATACAAAGTAAAATAAAAATTTTATTGTATTATTCCAAAAAAAATAGTATATGTAGACACAACAAAGAATCCTAATACCTGAGAGAGTAAGGTCTAGCATGGTCCTCAATATCTTCCTAAAAACATGAAAAACATTTTATATACGTAGATTGAGAATAAAAATATACTCAGTAGGGATACCAAATCTACTCGTGAAAAAGTTGGTAAATATTCTAATTCTCCTATGATAAAATAGTAGAACCTCAAAAAACCTCCCAAGTTGTAATAACTATCACATCCTCACAAAGGCACACTCAACAAATAACACATGTCATGTAATGTAATAGTACATGCACATTGATATTTGGGTACACTGCACCACTTTCCCATTAGTTGATTGGCCATCTCTAACAGGTGACATCTTTATTCATCCACTCTTCTGATACACAGTCCCACTTCCACAACCTTCCAACATTGAACTGGCCCTCAACTACCCAAAATCATGCCCCCATACACTAGCTCCACAACAACCACACCTCTTGCACGATGACACCATGTCTTAATCCCAATGATACATGGGAAATTGAACCTGGAATGAAAACAACAAGGTCTATCATATTTAACAAACATTGTACCAAGGAATATTGGACTATGGAAAGCATCAATCCATTAATATCTGCCCAGATACAGTCGAGCTATAATAAAATGGAATAGGGTGCATTGAAAAATGTATGTAACCAAGTATCCTTCCTCCCACTCGGATGTTGGGAAAGACCTCTACCCAATGAATAGGATGTATTTGTCGCATAGCGCTGAACAATGGTGGGGGAATATAGAAATCACAAGAAATTAAAATATATCAATATATTTGTAAACAAACACTAATCCCATCCTATGGGATTCCAAATAGCAACCAGCCCCCACAAACCACCTTTTTGGCCACCCTTCTAGGCATAACCAGCCATAATAAAACACAAGCCGAACACCTTTTTTAACAACATTCTATTTATTAGGAAAAGGGTTCACTATAATATATTACATCACTACCGAAAAAATTAAAACCACTACTATATATAATCAATAATCAAAACTCGACATGCAGTACCAGTGAACCCACCCCCCCCCCCAATTTTCATGTACACCAGTTCAGCCTTTTCTGGAAATCATTCTTCAAATTTATAAAACACAATACTTATCTCATAACCCTGACCGAAAAACCAACTTCCCAAACAATTCCCCAGTAGAGTCCCACTCTATAAAGAGTTTATAACCATATTGTAGTCCCACTACCCAACATCACTCTGCAACCATAACACAACAATGGTAGTTTAGCTGCCTACATGTTCATCCATTCCAGAATCAATCAATATCTAATACTGAGAATCCAAATCACAACTTGTACCACCCATGCCCAAATTCCACAGTAAGTAAAATTAACCCCCATCCCCATATCATACTCATACCATGCTCTTCTCATAGAGCTAACTCAACTTACCAAACTTGTCCCTACAACCGTGCTCCTAACAACAGCACCACATAACTCATACAAGGTTACACAACTCATTATAACACATAACATGACCACACCTATGAAAAAGTTGTGTATACATTTATATTAAACATATATGGGTTATTTAATTCCAATTAATTAAAATGAGGATGATCACAAAAGAGTCTTGATCCTGGGGAATTCGTTTACTCGACCAAGTATACATGATTAAGTAGATTTCATGTTACAGTATTTGTTAAAGAATCTCAACAAAACAGAACATCAATAGTGTATACATAAAGGCAATTAATGACCATGATTTTCAAAAGTCATATAACCTCGACAACCATAACATAATCAAAGATAAAAAATAAAATACATGTTCAACATCAAACCAGTCTCTTCTCTTTAAAATATATAATTGTATTATCTTTTAAGAAAATCCAATTCTTATCTATTTATTGTTTTTATGACAGTTCTCAACCATTACTCAGAAGTATTTATTTGTATACCCACCCTGAATGAGGAAAAATTAATGAAAAGAAAAATAAATCCCTACTTAGATGATCAAATGATCGATGTTCCTCATTTCTCAGAGAACATGGGATCATGAGAGTCGTAAGAAATATATTCAAGAAAACTAAGTAAGAGGGGCTCTAGCACATGCACATATATCATATGAGAAGAAATGATCTGGATGAACCATGGAAAACGAAAAGGATAAAAGAATAGTGGTATCTCAGTTTATGAAAGGGTGAGATCCTAAAAATTAGGGAGATTATTTCAATGTTCATGTAAATCATATAGTGGTTTGACCACAGGTCTTGAAGGTTAAAAGACTGGTGGAATATTACGAGATACATGGAATTTAATAATTCTCCTCGAAAATGGTGGATACAGCCGATCACACCACTATGAGTTGATAGGTTACCATTTCATAGAGATATACACATACCATGGGAGAAACTAGAGAATGAGAAATACTGTAAAACTAGAAATGAGTCACTGATATGTGAGTCACCGACTCTAAACCACTAACGAGTGGGCTACTAACACGACAAAATGACACTGATCTACTGATAGGTGGGATAATAATGTGACCTACCGATGCTGATACACTGAAGGGTTATTTACCGTTGTGATGACCAAGTGACGCCCTGACCTACTGACACCATGACCTATGGACACCAAGACCTATTGATTCGATGACTTATCGACACTGCCACATTTGACTCAACGACACTGATTCCCCTGACGTTTGATGTCGATTCCATTTGACTCACCGATGTAGACACACATTGAATCACAAATTCTAATGCTCTAACATGCCAATGAATTGACATGCCGACACACTGACATAATGATGCTCTGACATGCCGACACACTAACATGCCGACCCATAAATTGTAAATTTGGAAGATTCTTGAATTGTGCCACAATTTCCTCTTAGAACACCCTAAAAACTATATTTTTGAAAATTAAGGGCCTAGGGAAATCTAGGTTATTAAAAATTATATGCACCACTGAAGAATAATAAGTGACGAATAAAGCATATTTCTCACAGAAATAAAAATGAAATGACAAAACCCTAACCTTAAGTCTTGAATTTCATGGTACACATTAAAAAATCTTATATAATAAATATTAGTTTTTTATAAATCTATAACATATATATATTATTATATATAATACCACATATGATTTATTTATTATAATATATTGTTCTTTTATGAACAAATCCTTGTTAATATTACATTTTGTGTAATGTTCACTTTGTTTTTCGTGATTGTTTTTGGATCATTATTCCAGGTATTATTAATTATATCATCATTTAATTATTTAATGAATTTAAAACATCATATATATATTCTATATTACATATATATTTTTATAATAGGCAATGAAATATATAAATATGAAATGGAATACACCATTGATGGAGATGATGGGATGTATGTATGGATGAGCGAAGTCTCCATTTTATTACCATTTTTGGAAGTCATATGGTAGATAATATATATATATAATATAATTAAATTATAATTATTAATATATATATTTTTTTTATATTTTCAATAAAAATCAATTAATACATTTCATTTAAATTCTGAACAAATCACCATGATTTGAGAAGTCGATAGTCCACATGTCCACAAACAATGTTATTTCATTTTAATAAATAGAAATCATGAATAATTGTTTTATATAATAAATATAGAATTATAAAAACATAATAAATATAATATATAAAATATAAAAATATTGTTTCCATCATCATTATACCCCATGATAGGTGGTAAAGAATAAATTAACAATATCATTTCATGATGTCCTAGTCCGCCATCACACAAACAGTAAGTCCTTTTCCCATTACTTGGAACTGTGTGTAAGTGTAGATATAAACCTAATAATAACAACATATTTGAATATTGAGGATACATACGATATTATATTAGAATGTAATTTAGATATTTTAGGTGTTAGATAATAAAAATAAAAAATAGATCTTGTGGAATGATGTTACATTTTGTTTTGGTAACACTTTTGATTTGTAACAAATGGATTCCTTGATTAGATTTAATCCCAATATTTATGATTCTAGGATGAAAGTATGTATATTTTTATGATATTATGGTTGATTTTTTCTGATATAATGTTCTTGAGAGGTGTGAATAAGTGGGTGGATGTTCCTTTTTATATTGGAGGAGTGTCATTATTGTAATTTTTCATAAAGGGAATTCCCCATTCGTTTATCCTTTAACAAGTGGACCCAATAATGGGAAAATTCTACGAAATTGATGGATTGGGTCTAAATATGAACATAAAATGGAATATTTTTATATTTCTATGTATTTTTTGTCGTTAATATAATGGTTTAGTTTTTAATTAAACTATTTTTTCTCTTAATTGTAATAATTAATTTTAACCACATTAACTAATGTTTTTTGTAAAAAAATTTCACAGTATTAAAAATTTAAATTATTATGATAAATAATAATGAATCTATTTTTACCAATTATAATGATTATGGTGTTAAAAAAAATATTTAAAATTAATCCAAAAAATGTGTCATGAAATTCGGTTTTTAAGAGAAAAAGTCAAACTGTTTGAAATGTTTTTATATCCAATTTCAATGTAAAATTTGTTACAATGACCTAAATTGGATTAATTTTATATAAATACTCAATATAATGTTTAAAACTAGACTAAATTATATATTAAATATAAAAATAAATAAAATTAAAAAGAATTTATGAATTAAAATTAAATATTATTAACTATTAATCAAATCATGATATATTTTATAAAAATAACAAAAAATTTCCCAATGTAAATTTAGATAAATATAATTCACAACTGATATTTATTTATTAATTTAAAAATTATAAAAGATAATAAATATATATTTAAAATGGGTTTTTCTATTAAAATACTTCAAAATTATATTTTTAAAAATATATCATTTAATTCCTTATATTGTATTTATTCATATCTTATACCTATAATATTTATTTTATGATAATAAAAATAATTAATTCAAAAATTATATATTGATTTTATTAAAAAAATTAATTAAAATTTATTTGTTTAATTTATTGAGACAAAATTGTGTTTTTAAATAAAAAATAGTCTTCTTAGAAAAGTAATTTTGATATTCACAATTAGTTATTAAATTAATTTCATACTAATTTGTAACTACATGATATATCTTAATTATATGTAAAAATATTATTATCCAAATTTAGTTAATCATATTCATATCATCAATTTCAATAGCTAAGTGGTAACTATATTAATATTTTAATAAAATTATTAATAATATATTTTGTTTGGAAAAACACTGGCCTATGTGTAATGCAATCTGTCGAAGTAACTCTGAATTGTGTGTAACACAAGCCCAAAATAATTTTAAACATACCATATGATAATAAAAGTGTCTATTTTATCACAATATTAACATGGTGTTGTGTATACTGCAAGACAAAAATTGTGCATTCATATACACAAATCTATATTCATTGTTTTTTAAAATAAAAATTTTCAAAAATATGAAAAGTTTTTGAAAAAAATTAAATATTTATCAGGGTGTAACATTTTTCCCTACATAAAATTAATTTCACCCTAAAAATTCATTTGGTTTATAAATGCTTTAATGCGTTATAGTTACATTCATAGACACCCACATCGTAAAAATGAATACTAAAACATGATTTATAAAAGGAAATGTTGAAACAGAATGGATACACGATGTAACTCATAACTAAGTCTGTATGTAGGATAAAATATGTTGGTAGTGAATATTGGACATGGATAAAGACCATAAATTACTACAGATATTTTTAACAATAAAAAATAATCAATAATTGAATGATAAATCTAACTTTACAGACCTCAAAACCATAGATCTATGATGATTTATAAATCATCAGCTAAACCAAAACAATGGTATTCAGATAATTATTTTCCAATACCTTTTTTATAGAGAAATTATTATATTACCTATGTACATAATGAAATATAATATGTTGATTTTATTCCTTTTCATATTCATTATATTACCCTTGGATTATCCCTTTCTCTATTTCTATATCATGTCCGACACTATGAAATAAAGGTTAATTATTCATTCATGAATCATTAGTGGATCGTGAGATCAATAAATTTAATGACAAGTAATTAAATCTATCTTTATTAATGAAATAAGGTTAGAATAAGTTTTTGAATATGCATAAATCCTCATATGGTGATATAATAATTTACTTTTTAAAACATCATCTGAATTTTATCTTAAACCATTCCAGAAATGTCCACCCTTATAACCCTTAAATAATATAAGTCACTATT
Organism: Viscum album; assembly: GCA_963277665.1. Classification (NCBI taxonomy): domain Eukaryota; kingdom Viridiplantae; phylum Streptophyta; class Magnoliopsida; order Santalales; family Viscaceae; genus Viscum; species Viscum album. The sequence goes on from OY728142.1 coordinate 1,418,120,468, forward strand.
TATTTCATAGATAATATATTAACTTTTTCCAAAAACATTTTTTCTGGATACATGGCTTCATCAATTCACCAATATAATATTAAATGCAATTTTATTATTCCAAAATCCATGTTGAGGGAGAAAATCACATGAGACATCACTAAATAATGATCAATAAGATTTGAATTGGGAATATTCATATAAAATCAAACAAGAGTTTAAAAAAGGAGATATTTGAGTGACATTATTTTCATGATTCACTTAATCAACTATGATTTCATAATATTTCCCTTTTTTTAATTTTATGCTAAAGTTATTGTGAATTATCTTCCATTTTAGTTGTTTGAATAGAAAATTGATTTAAATATTTCTAAAAATCTTTGTTGTTGAAACACTAGTGTGTGGGTGGTGCATTATTTGGAAATCTTTTATCATACATTAAATTAACCATCCCATTATTAATATTTCATAATTCAAAGATTTTATGACCTACCATTCCACATAAAATGAATCTCCCATTTCAATTCAATAAATTCCATAGATACTACATTCCACATTACTAGAACATAGATTTCTTGAATTTATTTCAACTATTTTAGTGTTTACGAGACTCAACCTTACATTTCGTATCAAAATAATAGTAATCGTGTGAATATCCAATTTCCATTTCAAACTTCCATGAAAATTGAGTTCCTTCTTCATGACTACTAAATTATCTTATTGTGAATGCCTTTCTAAGACTTACTTTATAGACACCAATGAATCAATAAATTTCTCATTCAAGGTTAATGATTGAACTAGCGATGTACGTTGGAAGTCTGGTCAGATTATCTTCATGGGTACCAATAGATTGATTATCGTTTTTCATTATATCAATGAATTCATTCTCCATAATTGATCATATAATTTGAGGGATGTTATTTTGGAAATTATATCCTTAAACACATCTCATACCATAGATTAAAATTCTTTATTTCCCCTCATTTTCTCATATAGATGTTTAAAATGAATCATATATTATGAAATTTTTTTATTCATATTAACAATAATTCTCATTATCACTCCCATAAAATTTTTTTCTTTGTAAGGCTACCATCACATTTTCTGTTACATTCATCATTGACATTGTTCCTTAGATTTCAACCAATTGACGAAAAACATATAAAAGAGAGTAATCATTATTTATCATAAAATAAATCCACATTATCATGAAAAAATAGTTATATGATTTCTAAATCATAACACATACTGCTTTAATCAATACCACCTTAGGATTATCCATAGATAAATCTCTAGAAAATACTATAGAAAAATCCACAGGGATGTCACTAAATATTTGATAAAATAGTTTCTAATGGTTTGATAATATTTTCCTATGAAACCATTATTAGTGACCCGGTCTTAACATAAATGGTTATTACTAAATTTATGATGAATAATCAACACATTAAAAGAATAAATGTCCAAGGACCACAATAGTTTAGTGTCTTTGGAAACATGGAAAAATAAATTTTTAATTTGTGATGGATCAAAATCATTCCCCTTAAAGAGATTCCCCATTTTTACTCCTAAATAAAATCAATCTTCATAACCTGGGGAAAGTAATCATATGAAATGCATGAGCCCATATTCTCAATCAAGGTAATCAATGAATATATGTATGTATAATAAGATATTATGTGTATAAGAACCTAATATTAACATTATAAGTTATTACACTACTTATCAAAGATCATAATCAAGAGTCATGGAATAATTATTGGAATCCTATAAGACTTGAATCATAAGGGTCATTAATAATTACAAATTAATCATGAACCATAAGCTCATCTCATATAATTTTGGAACCATTACAACTATTTAATACCATTTCTGGTGTTATTGTTAAAATCCAAAACCATAATCCAAGTGGATGAGGACAGAATAATTTCCCATATTGGATAAGGAAACACTATTTTAACATAGTGGATTGGGTTTCCCTTTCATCCCATATAGGATCAGGTATCCCCTTATTCAAATTATGGATCAGGATACACATGTTCCAACTTTTTGATTAAGGGTCACCGTTTTACCATCGTGGATCAATCCTATCGATTTGTTTCCCATTATTATCTCATGAGATATAAATCATTAACCAATAACATATATATATATATATATCCCACCAATCAAATAATAAAATAATATATACATATTCCACAATATAATAAAACATTCATCATATCATGACCCATAAAAAGACATTAGTTTTGTATCATCATATCATAACCCATGAAATGAAATGGGTGTCATAAACATTTCATCGCATCATTATCATTGGAAAAATGATAGGTTTCATAATAATTCAACCATTGAACAGAAAATTAAAATATGTGAGATAAATAAGAATATAATTAATGGATGATAAAAGGGTTTCATAAACATCATTCCATCAAAACATTAACCATTTAAGAAATAATATGAATGGTATCCTTGGATCATATCCCCCTTAAAGAATATATAAAAACAATGTATTTAATCTTAGATAGATTAATATGTTGAAGAATCACACAGTAAATTTATAAGGTAGAATATACATTCATTGAAAATACCATTAATAGAACCATTTCTAAGATCACATTGTTATAAATAATTTTTTATAATATCCATTAAAAATGAAACGGGTAAAATATGTTTTTGAGTTTATTTTTTTTTTAAAATAAAAACAATTTAAAATCATTTTCATTTAAAATAAACATGAAACCATTTAATATAATCTATAAAATAATTTGAAAACCTTTTTCATTAAATATTTATAATGGAAAATAGAAAAAAATTGAAAACCATTATCCTTGAAAAGTTAAAAAAGTAGAATAAAAGCATTTTGAAAAACATTTTCTATTAAAAGCTTATAAAAGAAGATAGAAAATATTTTGAAAACAATTCTCCATAAAAATAGATAAAAGAAGCTTTAAAAATTTAAATTTTTTTGAAATATAAAACCTTTTTGAAAACCCTTTTATAAAACATGGTTTTGAATGAACATAGATTTCCAAGTGAAGAGGGGGATAATGATTGATTTTCAGAAAAACAATTTTTTTATTATATTATGTATCAAAGGCATGAAAATCGTTACCAATATATGATGTTATCATGAACAACCATATGATAAGATTGTTAATTAGTGTTTTTGAGAGATGAATCATAATTTTTCATCAATGGAACCAAAATTGTGAACAATATTGTGGAAGAATGAGATTATAGAAATAAATTATTACTACATTGGTAACTCTAACTCATAATTATCACTAGATAATAACATTAAATGAACCTTAAAATACCATTAAATTTTTAGATTAATTATATAACATAAAAAATGTATGTTTATATACCCAATAGAAATTTATTGTTGCATAACATGACATGTATCTCCAAGAAGGAAAATCGAGACAAACATTAATTTACTAGTTCAGTAATATTTGAACCATAATACCCATGAAAGAGTAATAATAAAATGGATATATATATATACACATAAATTTAATTTTAATTATCATAGATTTCATTCATGTACAATACATACATCACACAAAATAGATGAGTGGAATTTATAATATAAGCTTTATAGAAATAAACATGAGACTAGAAATATTCATATTATATGAGTAACGTTTGAATCATGATCCCAACAAAATAATAACATAAAATGAAACTTTTAATATCATAAAATAAATTAAATCTGTGATATAAAATTTCATGTAGTAGTGCATTCACCAGACATCAAAAATAAGTCACAGGTATATCATATATATCACAAAAATAAAAGTGAGACGAGAAATCCCTTCCCTTGAATCATGACTTTCTTTGTAAAAATTAAAACCACATATAAATTAAATATAATTGAGTTATGAATCACCAAAAAAATATTATCTTATCTAATACCATAAGTTATTTTCTATTACATTATATTGACCATTTATTAATAACTCCATGTTAAGGATATGTTTCAAGTAATGTCCACTTTGTTTTCTATGTATGTTTTGTCTTGTTATTCTTGATCCCATTACTTAGATAATGATTTAATTAATTAAATAATGTAAATAGTTATATTAATATAATATATAATCATTATATATTTATTTATAATTATCTATAAAATATAAAAATATGAAATTGAATACATCGTTCATGGAGACAGTAAGCCATATGTATATATGAACGTAGTTTCTGTTTTATTATCATATTTAAAGAATGAAATTATATGAAATATATGTATATATATAATATAAATAAATTAGAACTGTAATTTAATATATATTAGATAGGTTTTGAAAATGTTATTGATTTCATTCCACATATTATGTTAACGAATAATATCTCTCTAAGGAGGTGCTGGTCCAAACGTCCGAAAATGAAGTTATCATATTAAAAGAAATGTAATGCATAAAAGTATTTGTTGTATAATAAATCTGTATTAATTAGTAAATAATAAAAATAAAAAATATAATAAAAAATATAGTGTCTATAATAATTCCCACCCATGATAAAATGTAATGTAAAAAACCAACTACATCGTTTCGCAATGATGTTGTCCACTGTACACACGAATGGTAAGTTTATTACCTATTTGATTAAATATGTGTGTGTGTAAGTGAAACTATTAGAATAATAAAATATAAGAATATTAAGGATACTCAGAAGAATATATAATAATTTAATAATAATAATTTAGGTTGTGGATAATGAAAATAAAATAAAATAGCCCGTATAAGGATGTTGCCTCTTCTTTGGGTAACTTTTATTGGTTTCACAAAACGAATTCATTGATAATATTAATGATAAAAATATAGAATTATATAATCATTTTATAGATTTTTGGATAATATTTTGGAAGGTATTGTTTGATAAAAAGGGCTTCAATGGTGTGAATAAGTGGGTGAGGTGATTGCCATTTTATAGTGTATGAGGTGTTGAATTCTAGTATATTTTTGTAATGTGAATTACACCCATTTTATTAACATGTCATGCTGCACTCATAATGTTACAAATAATATAAAATTGATTTGAGGGTGTGAATATAGACCTCAAATGGATTTTGGACACGTTTCTGGGTCATTGGATTCCTTATGTTTAATGTTTATTCATTAGTTTAACTAATTTTCCACTTCATGATTACAATTAATTTTATTCACATTTAATAATATTTCTTATAAAAAAGGGTTAAACTTCATAGAACATATAAATTTTCTCTATTATAAATATCTAATCCATTTTTCCAATTTTTTAAAATATAATTTGTATAATTTAATTTCAAATTAATCTCACAGACCTTCCACGAAGGTGAGTTTTTAAAGAAAAACGGTCGAGATGTTGAAATATTTTTATCTGCATTTTCAATGTAATATTTTATCTAATAACCCAAATGGGATTAATATTTAATAATTGATAAAATTACTCTTTAAAAATAGATTATATTATAATTTTACTACATAAGTTAATTAGATTAAAAATAAATTTTGAATTAACATTAAATATTTTCAGTATTCCTTCAAAAAATAAATATTTTAGAAAAATACCAATAATTCACCCAAGGTAAATTATTTTATTAATATTCAAAAATTTATGTTTAATTTTCCAAATAAAACTATTAAAGTGCATAAAATTATATTTAAATTGGGTTCACTAATAAATAGCTATAAGATTTCCCTTTTGAAGAATATATCTTATTATTCATTAAATTTGATTATTTCTTATCATTTTGTTATGAAATATATTGTATGTGTATAAAAATATTGACTAAATATATAATATATAAATTTCATTGATAAAATTCTTAAAAATTTGTTCATTTAATTTATTGAGAAAAAATTGTGTTTTTAGATAGAAAAATAGATTTCATAAAATTTAATTTCTTTACTCTCAAATAGTTCTAACATTCATTTCTAACTGATTGATAACCAAAAAATATAGATATTTTTATGTATAAATATTATTTTAATAATTAATTAATGTTTATTTTTAACTATATTTTAATTTCTAGGTGTTAAGTATAATAATATATTAACAAAAATATTAATAGGATAAATTAGATCAGTGAAACTCAGCCTTTTATGTAACATTAGTTATCGAAGAAACTTGGAATTGTTGGTAAAAAATTACAAATATATTTTTGAAAGTATTGAAAGTTGATATAAGTATTTTATATAGAACACTATTAACTTGGTGTTTGATATAATGAAATCCCTGATTAGTGATTTCAAATTTTAAAAGATATTTTTAGTGTTAGGTGAAATGAAAATTATAAAAATGCTCAAATTAATTCAAAAACAATCATGGTGTTACACCATTTCTATATTTTAATAGGATGATATTACTATGTAACGTTTTTATGGATTTCCAAATTCTCTTATAATTAATTATAAAATTTTTTATTATGAATGATCACAATAGAAAATATATACACTTCCATGATATAACAAAATATTTATATCTTTAGTGACTTCAACAACATTATATTAATGATTTTAAAGGACATTATAGTGTACCAATTTCAATTTTTTTGACTGTGATCTATTGTATACATAAAAATTACGTAAAATTAATAATAATTTTATTGATGTTGACCATAATTTCATCATCACCGATCGTCCACTAACTATTGGAAAGTACATGATGACTTTTCCCAATGTATATGACAATTTAGGGCCTTTCCCGCAATATTTTAAAGGTATGTGAGATCAAAAATTACCACTGTTATAGTTTTCTATGAAAAATTGATTCTATTCAAGTATTAAAAATTATTCCCTATAAAGCATTATACAAATTTTTTATAAAAAAACAAACTTCATAGAATTAAATTGGTCAAAATAATCTCATAGTACTCAGACATGTGGAGGAGACAACAAAGAAGGTAATGACAATTAAGATCAATATTAAAAAATCTATAAATATAGAAATATAAATGTTGATAACCAAAGGAATGATTTGTAATTTCAATGGGATATTAAATTTTCTAGATATTTACTCTTTATAATGGTTATATAAGGCTTGGTAATGAATGAAAATTTATCCCCATGAATATCATACCTTTTGATATTCTAGAATGAATTGGTTTTTCGGAATACCATTTGGAAATCCCACCTAGCCTCATGAATGTACATAATGTTTTCCATATCACTTAATTTTGAATGTACATTTGTTATTGAACACATTTCCTCACATATGATGAAATACAAAAATTTTATTTAGGTGAAACTATATAAATTTTTTGGTTGAATATTTTTAATGTAGGGAAAAATGTAACACATGTTCTTAAAATGTAATAAAATTTTATTTCTAGAGAAACAACACCAAAATACACATATATTAATTTGATATTTTGATGAGGACCTAAATTTTAAAAAAATTAAAATTGATAGGACTATATTAAATTAATTTTTTTATATTATATTTTTAAAATTTTATTTTTTTGAATTTATTATATTTTTCTTAAAATAATGATTTTTTGGGAGTTGAAAAAACTACCAATTTTTTAAAAATTGTTGATTATTGTAATTAAAAAACCATTAATATATATATTGGGATTGTAAAATAACATATGTGACCTTTAGTTATGAATAATAAAATAAATTATAAAGGATCAATATTATACATGATATTGGTATAAAAATACTTTTAAACATAAAAAGTAATTATATATACAAATATATTAATCATCGTTCATTAAATAGTTATAAAAAACGAATATACTACACTAATTGATATTAAATTGCATGAAATAGATTCCATATGATGAAGCAGAATAATTTATATTATTAATAAGGATAAATTTTTTTGTCTTAATAAATCGTAAAAATTAAAAATACACCATTGTAGATGGGTAAACCGGGATTACAAAAGTTCAAAATAAGTGTATGGTAATATTTTCTCAGCATAATTATTAATATATGATTGGATCATGACCATTATAAAGATAAGTTTAAATTTAAATCCAATAAAAGATGATTTTCTATGAAAAATACATATATAATATTTTAATTAATAAAAAATAAAAAATATAACTATCTTTTTATAAATTTCCCTTATATGGTAAAATAAGGACAAATAAATTTTTATTGAATAATAAATATTATTTTGGGAATATTGTAATTTATTTTAGGATTGTTATTTACTTAATATATTTTATGATTCTATATTTATATTAAATTGTTACACGGTTTAGATACTATATATTCAAAATTATGAGAAGAATAAATTAATTTAAAATAAAAATATTAAAAGTAATAGTATTTGGGGGAATTATCAATTTATAGATGACAATAACAAATTATTATCCTCATTGTGTGCATTTGAGTAATTCTTACCAAGACTTACAAATGGTTATGTTTAGTGATATCTCGACTTTTGGACTCGTAATATGTATATAGGTTTGATTTCCATTGAAATACACCGTCCATGCACTATGGTAATACAAAAATTTTAATGATGTGTGAAATGTTTATATATTAGTTACTCATCTATCTTCAGGTTTTAGTATTCAAATTAAATTAATTGTTTCAAATATTAATGTAATTATAATTTATGATAATAATATTTTATAAAAATAATTTGAAATTATAAAAATATTAAAATAGGAATGTGATATTGGATATCAATAAAAAAATAATCCCCTATCCATTTATGAGGTAATTATTTCCTAATAATTAAAATTATTACCATTTAAGATAATTTATTTTACTAAGGTTAAGGTTAAAACATGTTCACATGATGGTTAATCTAACAAGTAAGGTTTAAAATGATCTAACAACATAAATTAACCACATTTTTTGTTTGGATTTACTGCATAACTATATCACTATTTAATATGAGTCTTTTTTATACATTTATCAAAGAATATGACTAAATAATAATTTAAAACATTGAAAAATTACATGTTTTATTATCTACTAAATTATAAAATGGCACATCATATAATAACATAATCACATATATTGAGCCTTCTAGATCCACCGACCACTACAAAAATCTCTCAAAATGATTTTAATAATTATTGGGTTTTTTACTTCCAAAAAGGCCAACCCCAGGGTCCTTAATAAGAAAACTAAAAGAGGATTCTCTAAGAGAGGGTAACAATTTTTTATACTCATTCAATTTAATTTTTTATTATAATTCCATGAAATTTAATTTCACAATAAAAATTAATAATTATAGTATAGTAAGTATAATTAGATGATATTATTATTATTTGATAATTATTTTTGAATAAACTTTCCATCATAAGTAGTGTTAATAACATCACTTGTTTAAAGGTATAGGTTATAATATCCACATTGTGGTGAATTTTATTCATCACCATTTTACATGGATGTTTATAAAGATAGAACTTGGGAATACATAGGATATTTATGACATAATTATTATTTAATAATTTTAATATCAAATCTACCTTCCAACTTTCAAACAGGTTGGAAAACTATAACATCACCTGTTTATTTGTGTAGAAAACTACCACCATGAAGAGATGTTATTCATTATAAGGATCATCATATGGATATTTTTAATGAATATATATTATAACTTTAATAATAATTATTTTATGAAGATGAATTATTATTTATATTTCTTTTATTACATCTTTATAAATATGAAAAGAGCGTTCTTGCATACATACGACCAACCATATCAATGAATGTTGTTAATACTTTTTATCTCGTACATTTATTGATGATTTCAAGAATATATATAATATTTGAATCATTATTTTCATACTTGATATGTTGTGAAAATGATCAATATATAGGAACCATAACCACCAAACCAATACTTACATGTAAAAGGAAATATTTAACACTCAGAAACAATTATATCAATTATTTATAAATGAGTATTTAAATTATATTAGCAGATCATATATTATATTATAACTATGTATATGGTTCTGTTATATAATGAGATAAAAATTTAAATTTTCTTATGTAGGAGGCTAAAAACAATTACAATCCATGTTAGAATAGATGTAAGGTTTTACTTCAAAATATCACAATTAGTATCGACTGTTGATGTTTAAATATCCCTTGGTGGAATTTTATTATATAAATATATAAAAATAGATTTATTTTATTATTTTTGGTTATTTTTGAATATTATATTTTTCCATTCACTTTCCCTTTTTATGTACTGAATATACCAAAAGAGTGTTTTTAAAGAAAAATAGATATATTTTCTATTCTATTTGGAATCTATTAATTTAATGTCCATATATTCATTTAAACATATCCAATAATATTTTTACTATTATGGTATAAATTTTAAAATCCATTTTATCTATATTTTACTCCATGTAATGAAAAGTTACAATGTAATATTCTTACCAGTTTCTAAATGAATTTCATTCTGAATTTTAAAATAAAATTGGAATAGAATATTTACTTATAAGAACATGGAATGAATAGAAATTACTTCTATAAGGACAACACAGAACATTGAATCTCCCTTTTAAATTTTTAAATATTGTTTTAAAATAAAAAATATTATTTTATTATTTCTATATTTTTATATTTTTAATAATTATTTTTCAAAATAAAATGTATATTTTTATTAAGAAATATTCAACTAATATTTTTAGAATATTTTTATCTATTTAAATATTATACGGTTAATGTTATTATCTATATAGGATAATGTATTATTATGACATTTTTAAAATTACTCTATATGGATTATGATTATTTTATATTTATTGATTCTGAAAGAAATTTAATATTTAATATGATAGTTTCTCAATGTGAATATTTAAATTGATTATGTTTCACCCAATTCACATAATGAATGTATTTGACATAGTATGTCATGAGTGTGGCCTTCTATAACCCCTTTATACATCATTTAGTCTCATGATACAAAATCGATTGTGTATTTGGAATATGATTTACCCAATTACATATTTTTTTTGAACAAGGCCTTGATAGTATGGTTTTGGTGTCATACATTATAATTTTCATCATTATAAAACCAATTATTATTATCATGTGATTTTTTTTACGTTTTTATGTTATACATGGATATATTCCCTTTTCGTGGTATTAGTTATATAGAATATTTGATTATTATTATTTTCAAAAATATTATTCATGTAATATTTATAATATGATAGATTTTATTATTTGATTTCCCATACAAGGAATCTGATCTCATACTTTATGATTTTTTCCACTACTCAGGATATGAAGAAGGAATTTATGTCTGAATTTATGGATTTATTATAAGATATAATAGAGTAGTCAAAAATATGTAATATTATATTTAAAGTTACTATATGAAATGTAAAAATAATTTTTTATCTATTCTCTAAGGAATAAAAAACTACCCCATCCTTTAGGATGAAATCATTTATATGTTTTGATAATTTATTAAAATAGACACATTATTTAAGAAACTATAATAATTGTGTTATATGTAGTATTTCAAGAAGTTATTCTTGGAAATACTCCACCAAAACTATGATAATATTATCCAAATTTTCATATTCTAAAGTCTATATAATATTGGACACCATCCCTATATCCATAGTCTTTTAAAAATATAATGAATTTTTAGTGGGAAATGTTTTGTTATAATTTTATAGATAAATAAAGTTTATATTCACTAAATAAAAAGAAATTATGGAGTTCTTGTATGTAATTGGAAAGAATTGATAGATTTCATGTAAAAGGGGGTTGTTTGAGTATGGTTAATTTAAATTGGTCAAGAAGGATAATGATAGGAGGTGGGGTGGGGATTCAAATTGGTTTTAGTATAAGGACCCTCTGACGATGCATATACATAAGTTTTACTTTGGATTATTTTTTTTATGATGGTGGGATATTTTTTTACCTGAGAATGATTAGTTTTGGGGGTATTTTAGGTCTCTGTATTCTGTTTAGATCCCTATTAATGAGACATGGAAGGTTAAAATTTTGTATTAGAAGGTTGTGTTTCATGTGGTGGGGTAGATGAATGGGTGTGTCTAGAAAAAGAATATGGGTATTCACAAGAAAGGAACAACATGGTGGAATGAGAATTTTATGGGCGTGGGTAAAACATGATAACTTTTGTAGAGAATTCATGCATGGGTTATTATATAGTAGACTACAGATTTGTAATATAGGGAAAATTTTATAAGGATGGCTGTTTATGAACTTTACACAATTGGATGATGCGTAATGGTTCCAGGAATGAGAAATATTGTCTGTGATGTTTTATGTTATGAATTAAAGATGATAGGTTTTCAACCTAGAATGTGTTGTTGTAAGGAATAAAAAAAGATTAGTTTTATGGGTTGGGACACTAATAATAGTCACTCAGGGAAACCATTTATTGGTTGGGATTAAGAAGTTTGAGAACAATGTATAGTGATATCTATAACTAAATATTAGGGTTCTTGGTGTGTTTATATAATATTTACACCCTTTATGGTGTGAATTTCACCACTAAAACACTTCCATTATTTGGATTTTGAAATTTGATTCCTAATATTAATTTTTTTCATCATATACCAGTTACGGTGTGGAGGCGAAACTTATTCTATCATGAGAGTTCATGGAAGGTTTTTTTATTCATTGGATTTGGGGAACATTCTTTCTATAATTTCCTAGAGTTATTTCATATTCCATAATAAAAAAAATTATATTTTCAAAAATTATATTGATTTTCGGTGTTATTTAGTTATATGCTCTATGGTAAAATCATCTGCATTTATATTGTGGAATGGTCATCTAAATTATGCGATTTACTAGACTACATAAGTAAAATATTATAATCTAGTAACAAATATATAAATGTACATTTTCAGAGTCCAGATAGACTTTATGTAGATTCTTTGGGTATCATAATGGATTTTCTTTTCCAATTATACTATTTAAAATTACAAAATACTAATAAGACTAATTAAAAATTAATGTACCAAGGTTTCCTACCACTCAATGATTTAGTTAAATTCAAAATCATTATGTACCTTCAGTATTTATGTCATTTAGAATATATAGATATGATGCTTCCCAATTAATTATTATCATGATATTCTGTGTAGAATATGTTAATGATCATGGACGGTGGTTAATCATTTTTCTGGATTTCCACGTCTAAATGAGTGAACATAAATTTGAAAAGTAATGGTCAGACCATCATCACATAAAATTACAAATACAAAGATACAAATGAATGTTAAAAATAAAAACCATATCAGGTAGTTGTATTTTATCACTTATAATGATCATATTATATTACAGAAATTTTTTAAATTTATGAATAAATGTTTTTTCATTGGGGTCTCTTAATATGTATACTAGATCTAAAACCGTCATAAGTATCTTCCTTCTAGTTATATCTTTATCCCCATTAATATCTTTATATAATAAAACAGATCAATATAAATCCTCCAATATAAGGTGGCATGGTTTCATATACACCCACTATAATGGATACATTATCAATAATAACTTTTAATATATGTAAAAAATCTATGTATCATAATCATTCTTATTTATTTGGTCCCTTACAATTGAATTCATGATATTATCCAAAATAAGTTGCAACTCCCTAATAGAGAGCTCCACATCTTAGCATATATTATAATGATATAGATTTATCGTGTTATAACAAGTTAAATGTTTCATTATGACTATTTCGAGGTTATTTTTCTAAAATGATATCATTGTTGACTAATCGGTAGCCTTGGTAACCCAAATCGAGGGAAAATGGTTTCCATTAAAAATATTTATTTCACATTGGTGTTTCCAGTGGGGGTGTAAATGGATTAATCCATTATAAATGATAATAAATACACAATATAATGTATATTTCGCCAAATGAGTTATAAAAATAGCTCATAAAATGGGTCCCGCTCAAAAAAATACCCTAAAATGCACCGAAGCCGCGTCACCCAAACAACCACGAAAACACAAAATAAGGTATGCACCACCTACCTGAGACTCGCATGATGCTAATCCTCTGGTAACACCCACAAATTCGGTCTAAAACGCGGTAAATCTACAAATGATTCAAAACCGCTCAAAGGGATATAACTCATTCTAGAATGAAAATCACACAAAACGGCCAAAGAGGAATCAAGGCCTTACCAAGGGGGTTCCAACGCACTAATCAACGATCAAAACGGGTCTCAGATGGACGATCGGGAGGGGAAGAGAGGTTCGTCCAGCCTGGTTCACGTATCTGGGCGGAGGAGGGGTGTTCTGCCTAAAAAATGAGGCTGCTGCCTGATTTAAGCGAAAAAAAGAAAGTACACGGCGTGTACTTTTGGACTACACGCCGTGTATATTTCATTTAACTGTTCAAAAGACTGAAAGGTTCAGCCGAATTACTTTTCGAACCTACCGACATGAGTACACGGCATGTACCTCTAGTTACACGACGTGTACCATGTTCCTCTTCTCTTCCTCACCGACATACCCACACGCCATGTATATCCCTCAGACACGGCTAGACTATACGGAGTGTCCAAAGGGAACACGGCGTGTCCCTGGTTCTTACCCGGCCAACAGCCTACACGCAATGTATGGCTTTACACGGTCGGCGGCCTACACGCCATGTCCAAAACTACACGCCATGTAGTAAGAAAACTCTACACGGTCACCCGCACGGCATGTACTCGGCGAGTACACGGTCGACCACTCACCGAGACATACACGGCGTGTACTTAAAGTACACGGCGTGTAGTCTGGAAATTTCCAGAAACTTCCCATTTAATCTAGTTTCCTCAGATACAAGTCAAAAATTTAAACAGGGTCGGGATATTGACTCGTTCTGAAAACTCGGGATCTTGCAAACTCCCCACCATAACGTAGCTCATCCCCGATCTACCAAAAAAAACTTGGAGATAGCACCGAACATGCTCATCCAGTTAAACAACCTGAAATACCCCAGTCTCAAAGGTTCCTGCTAAATTCCTCAAGGGGGCTCCCCACCTTAGGAATTGCCTTACCCAGTCTCAACCCAACAAAACATAATGAAAACAGGGTTTACAAACCTGTTTTCCGGATGCATAGTCCTCCCATGACGCATCGTCACCCTTGCACCTCGTTGGTACTCCTGTTTCGCTTCCGACACCCAACGTAAGCCACACCGCATCGGTGTCCGCCTCTACGAGGTCCTGGTGCAGAGCACATCATGTAAACCTCATCCACGATGCCCTGATGCCCACGAAACCTCATGTGACCCGCATCCACGATGCCCCGATGCCCACGATACATCAAGTAACCCGCATCCATGATGCCCTGATGCCCACGACACCTCATGTAACCCGCATCCATGATGCCCCGATTCCACGACACCTCATATATATATATATATATATATATATATATATATATATATATATATATCACGCACCCGAGATGGTGCCAACCCACTGACTATCATCTAGTCAGTCCACAAAGATCATGTGTGCCTCGTGCACTCAAAACAGACATACCTCTAAAGGTCATGCTAAAAAGGAAACATGGAGATCACAGCCACACTGCGGTGTACCTCTAACTGTCATCGGCTCACCGGCCTGCTCAGCCTCTGGTAGCTCCACGGCGTGCAGCTAGCTTGAAACACGACTGCCTGATTCCTGACCTCCCTGCGTTGCTGCTCCAGTCACCGGACACTGACCCCTGAGTTGGGTCCCACTATCTCTTTCACGGCCTCTGTGCACAGATGAACCTCGACTACACTCTTTGGGTACCGAACCTGAACCAACTCGAGACGCTGCAGTATGTCCTGGTCCCTGCCTCCCGACTATCTGAGAACGTTGCATGCAAAACCTCTCCAGATGCACGTCTTGTCCACCTGCCCGGCACTCCTTCGGAGGCCTGTCGCACTATGCCCGAACATGTCTCGGCTGTCCGTACTAGAAGCAAATCACAGACGAACTCTTCCGAGGTGGTCTAGCTGACTCCCTGGACTGACTACCATGTTGGAACTCATCTCGTCCTCGCTTCCTGCTATTTGAACCATCAACTGAAGCTGTCATCCTACCCAAGTGAGGTTTCTCCCTCTCATTGCCCTCGGCTATAAGCGCCTGATTCACCACCTCGGAGAAATAACCCAGCCTAAAAATGTTCACCTGGACCCGAATGGCGTGTCGAAATCCATCCTCAAAGTGCCTCACCCTATCTACATCATCGATCACCATACCATGTGCAAAGCGAGAAAACTCTGTGAAAGTAGCTTCGTAGTCCATGACGGACATGTCCCCCTACTGAAGACTCATGAACTCCTGAGATCTCTCTTCCCTCAGTGTCTCCAGGTAGAAGTGCTCAAAGAACCTACCCTCGAAGTCCTGCCATGCCAGTCCCTCGTGTCTACGAGCCTGAACCTATACGTCCCACCAATGCTTCACCGATCCTCTCAGCATATACGTCGCCAGCTTGACCCTCCACCATGGAGGCGTCTCGAGCTGCTCGAAAATCATCTGAATACTCTCTATCGAGTTCTCAGCCGCGTGTGGACCACCCTCTCCCTGAAAAAGTGATGTGTGTTGCGACTGGAACTCCCACGTCAAATATGCCATAGAAGGCTCTGCACCCTGAACGCCACTATCAATCCCCTGCAAGACGCGTACCAGGCTCGCTCGGAGCTGCTCATCGAGCCACAGCCCGAACGATGCCAAACCCGACTATTGTCCATCCTTCACTGGATCCTGAACCTAATACTGTCCCTGAGCCTATACCTGCGGCTCGTGCTTTGCCTGTATCGAATTCTGACCCTGATCCTGTGGCACTGTACCATCTCCTGCTTGAGGCTCCATTCAGTCGTGAAGGAGTAACCCGCTGAATACCATAAATGGTCAGACAACCCATACATATATATAACAATATATTCTACGCAGATAAGGAAAGCAGTAAAAGGTAGTGCATAACAACTACCCTTTCTCCCCCTCACCGCAACCCATGCCTCACGGCATCCCAGCCTCATGGCCTCCATACCCGCCCTCAATAGAGACAAGTATCAAAGTACCTCGAGCCATGCTCGTCCCGACAACTCACGTTGCCTCCAACCGACGACCTAGTCTCCCAATCCTGACAGTTACACCGCCTCACCCATAGTACATGCCTACTCTCATAAGAGTCAGACCCATTTATCCTGTAGCATTCAATTCTACAAATATAAAGCATGGCATAAGCATTTTCACAACTAGCAGTTCTATCATGAATTTCAAAAACTCACATTTTAAAGCATATAGAGCATGGCATTTTATTTTTCATTCACATGGCTTTATCACTTCACAAAGCATACGTGCAATTATGAAATTTAAATACCCTAAAAATGTTCCTATCAAAAGCCAACAACTAGCCTTGCCATACCGGGCCAAGGTCCAATTCTCCCTTACCATTCAAGGTCAAGGGTCGCATATCACAATCACGAAAATCACACATCAATTGAGCCACCGAGGTGGAAATCATATAAACTGTAATGTGAGAAAAAGCAAACAAAAATTCCCACATGTGTCAACTAGGTCCATCCCTCGTACCTGGGGCTGCAGGCACCCAAGCAGAAGCTCGACACCCAATCCCTGTAACCAAAACTTATCTCCATTCTACCATATCTGAAATAGAAAAACCACTAGTAATAAACGAGAATCCTCAAACTCATTAGTATCAAATAAAATGTTGCTAATAAATCCCTATCAAGAACTCCTCTGATACCACTTTGTAACATCCCGGACCCGGCCAGCCACCCGAACATTGCCGAGCGGGTCGGGTGTCACTACCTTAGGCGCACCTCCCCTGAACTCCAAAGGCTGCTGACTAGCAGCGAGGGTATGAATAGGTATAGTGGGGAGGCTATACCCTCTCGAAGGATCATAATAAGGGTACTGGTCCAAGTATAAAGTAAAGATGAAGTGGAAAGAAAGACTCAACAGACTCGAACCAGACCCACAGAGCGGAAGCATATCCAATATCAACAAACAGAGGAAGCAATAATTATAAAAACAGCAACAGAAATAAACACAACATCATGATGATACCATGTAACTACTACTAAATCATAAAACATGCATCCAATGCAGATCAACATACAAAAGGCGCCAATGGCTAACCAACAGTAACTACAACAAGTAAGCATGCTGATACATAAAAGTAAACACAACAAGTAAACCCCATCTAGGCATGACCTCAAGGTCTGTACCATCTCCATCCACACAACTAACGTTACCCAGCACCTGAAGCTGTCCCATTTCTTGCACTTAAATCCATGAAGTATGCACGTGTCCCGAAGGGCCCGTACAGGGTGTGAGACAAATCTCAGTAGGATACCACCCAGCGGTGCGTACCAAATATATGTGTTTAAAAAGTCATCCATTTACCAGGAAAGCAGTAATCAGTACAATGCAAAAATAAATACAAACTCCACTGGTGCTCAACAGCCACCATGGAGTGTCACCTGCTTCAGCCAATGCCGGAATCTCTGTCGTGTAACCCGGCACCGTGTGCCACCGGACACCTCGTGTCTCAAGTACCGACGTCCCGAAGGCACACCCAAAATAGTAACCTGGCACCGTGTTCCACCCGACACCTCGTGTCTCAAGTACCGACGTCCGGAAGGCACGCCCAAAGATTGTAACCCGGCACCATGTGCCTCCTGATACCTCCTGTCTCAAGTACCGTCGTCCCAACGGCACACCCATTAACTGAAGGCTCCTCACCTTCCACGTGGATTTCTACGACAAGCACCCCCAACCAAAAATACCTAACCGAAACTATGGGGGCCTCTACCCACATGAGTGGTCAAAACAACCTCATCACCGAGTATTTCTGTGTGTACACTACTCAAGTCCCGGTGAGCGGTAATCACCAAAATAGTCCTAATCCACCAAAACATCTGACACCTCGTGTCCCTGCGACCATGTCGCTCGAGTCCGATGGCATCGACACCCATGTAACCCAGGCCATGCCCAACCTGACAGTCACACTACCTCAATCCGACGTCCATGACGCCCAATCCCGTAGTCAAAACCATCCAATGTAACCCGGGAAAAGCCCCAACCTGTGATCAGCATCACTCAAGCGTAACCGGGCCAAGCCTAACACAACCCAAAAAAGGTCCAGCTGATGCAATTCAGCAATTGAATATATAATATATTTAACTAAAAAACATAACCAGGCAAAACCAACTAAACAATCAAATTTCACTATACCAAGTGTTGTCCCATACCAGCACTGAGGTCTTAAATGCCTCCAATAATTATAACAGGCTTAAATAATTTAAACTAACTGTTAAACATAATAATATTGCAATTAAAACCATTTTGGCCTTCCCCGACCAAAATGCCCCGATGAGCCACGACCCATCATCCGACCCTGCTCATGCAAAGCTAGTAACCGGGAACACCAAAAGTCATCTCAGAGGTCTCATAAACAATTCAGTATGCAAAAGTAGATAAAACAGGTCTCGCTCAAAAAAATACACGAAAACGCACCGAAGCCGCGTCACCCAAACAACCATTAAAACACAAAATAAGGTATTCACCACCTACCTGAGACTCGCACGATGCTACTCCTCCGGTAACACCCGCCAATTCGGTCTAAAACGCGGTAAATCTATAAAAGATTCAAAACCGCTCAAAGGGATATAACTCCTTCTAGAACAAAAATCAGACAAAACGGCCAAAGAGGAATAGAGGCCTTACTAAGGGGGTTCCAACGCACTAATCAGAGATCGAAATAGGTCTTTTACGGACGATCGAGAGGGGAAGAGAGGTTCGGCCGGCCTAGTTCGCGTATTCGGGCAGAGGAGGGGTGTTCTGCCTCAAAAACGAGGCTACTGCCCGATTTAAGGGAAAAAAGAAAGTGCACGGCATGTAATTTAGGACTACATGCCGGGTATAATTCATTTAACTATTCAAAAGATGGAAAGGTTCCGCTGACTTACTTTCCGAACCTGGCTACATGAGTACACGGCGTGTACCTCTGGGTACACGGTGTGTACCGGGTTCCTCTTCTCTTCCTCGCCGACATACCCACACACCATGTATATCCCTCATACACGACTAGACTATACAGCGTGTCCAAAGGGTACACGAGGTGTCAAATGGGAACACGACGTGTCCCTGGTTCTTACCCATCCAACGGCCTACACGCCATGTATGGCTTCACACGGTCGGCAGTCTACACAGGGTGTTTAAAACTACACGATGTGTAGTAAGAAAACTCTACATGGTCACCCGCACAGCATGTACTTGGGGAGTACATGGTCGGCCACTCGCCTAGACATACACGGCGTGTACTTAAAGTAAATGGTGTGTAGTCTGGAAATTTCCAGAAACTTCCCATTTATTCCAGTTTCCTCGGAAACAAGTTAAAAATTTAACCAGGGTCCGGATTTTGACCTGTTCTGAAAACCCGGGTTCTTACAATTGGGTTATTATTTTAATTCCATCTACATTGTATTTTAGAATAAACGATTAATTAATGAAATGAATATAAATTTACCTACACCAAAAACCCGAAGCTGATGTCTACATTATAGAATTAGAACTAGATATATGGAATTGTACCCAAATGGAAACTTTTTTAGTAGGCTTGGTAAAATAGATATATAACTGAAATTCAAATTAATTTTTCAAAACAATTACATAGAGTATTTTTGTCTAGAAAATTACTATTACACATTGTATATCCCTATAGATCAATCACAAAACACTTCCTAGAATCCAAGGGAATACAAAACATAATAAATTTGTGTGATCAGATGATCAGTAAGGGTATGAATATAAAGATATCTATCCTGAAAAAAATATGAATAATAATTATCATAATATAATTAACTAAAAAACATTCCATTTATATAATACCTTTAGTTTAATATGGATAGAATATATGATAAAAAATATAGAAATACAAACAATCACATAATATTAAACCATACACATGGATATCCTAAATAATTATATATTGTAATGGAACGAAATAATTGTCTCATAATGAGGTAATTCATAATTTTTGACCTCTAAAATATACTATAAATAAATTTTGAATGAGAGTTTAAATTTCTAGTATAAACACTTCTAATATGGAAAACATATCTGTCACAGTATACCAATCGATGCATTAATGGGATATATATAACCAAGAACCATTCATCACATACTAATCATAATGAATTCCTTATATGACATAGTGGAATCAAAATAAATAAGAAATTTTTTATTAAAAAACTAACATATATATTTTTAATAGGTACCCTAATCAAATAAACATGATCATATTCCATCCAGAGTAATATGGTGAATGAAAAAATTGTAATTACCTAGTCC
Source organism: Viscum album (assembly GCA_963277665.1). Taxonomy (NCBI): domain Eukaryota; kingdom Viridiplantae; phylum Streptophyta; class Magnoliopsida; order Santalales; family Viscaceae; genus Viscum; species Viscum album. The sequence continues at coordinate 1,418,141,721 of OY728142.1, forward strand.
AAATGATCATGAAACATCTTAATAAATAATAATTATTATGTCACAAAACATATCACTAATGAATAATAAGAATAATAAGGTATTTATGTCATTGATTATTAAAACTATCATAATAATGTCATGTAATGTTTTTTAGGAAAATAATTTTTTTAAATCATAAAGGTATTTTTATGAAATAATGTTGAAAAATTATTTTCATAATAATTTTCAAGGAAAATAATATTTTTAAGCAAATATTTTAATATATAAAACAATATCTTTTCACGATATCCAGAAATTATAATTAGGTCAAACATGTTAAAAAAATATTACTTTAAAATTTTTGGTTAAAGATAAATTTTTTAAACAATAAAAAGATTAATATAAAATAATTTTTCAAAAAATAAAAAAAATTTAACTTTTTTTTAAAATATCATTTTCAAAAGGTTAAAAAAATTATGAAACATTTATTTAGAGAACATTGATTTTGAAGAAAAAGGATTTTTGATCGAAAGGAGAAATGAAGCTATAATTTCTAAAAAAATTATAAATAATTTTATGTACCAAAGAGTATAATATAATTTTATTAATTGGAATGATCATTAAATAATTAACTAAAGGGAGACATTTTTTAAAATAATCTCGAATAATTATAAAATGATGAAATAAAACCTTACAACTTTTGTAACATTTGAATTTAAACCCCATAATGGAAATAAAATAAATTGAAACACTGAGTACATTTATTATAGATAGATTCATGATATAACATATCTTATAAGGTAGTGTATACACATAGAAATGAATAATTGATTACTATGTCATCGTCTTGTGAATTTAAAAGTGGGATACGAAATTGTACCTCTACTTTTACTTCCTTCCTATTCTAATGATCCTCCTAAAAAATAAATATTGATTTTTTATAAATCTATTATAGAAAAATATTCATAAATTTCATAACATGTATATTTTACTTAGAGTATTTATCACCCATTTATTAACAATTCATTGTTAAAACATCTTATTTGGGCGATAACTGGTTTATTTTTCAAGTATGTTTTATTTCAGTAATTTTATTCCATTTTATTTGATAGTGGTGAAGTCATAATTATCATTTTAAACATGATATAATTATCTTATATATTAATTATATATTTTTTGATAGGAACCTATTAATGTAAGAGATATAAAATGGATTACACCATACTTGATGACACTGGGTCATACATACATATAAACGATGTTTCCAATTTTTTAAACAGATATAATGAAATTAAACTATTTTTAATAAATATTTAAATAGTAATTATTATGTGATATATATATCATTTATATTAATTAGATAAATCTATATTATCATCCATGTACAAATAAAATAAATGACATTCGACTTCTCCATGAGCTATGTTAGGGTTTTCAAATAGACTCGAAGAAAAGAAGATAAAATAGATATTATATTTCCTAAAATTTGGTATTTAATGACTATAAAATTTGTTAATTAACATTATGATTTATATCATTTATTTAATGCGAATAATAAATGCGTATCACATTACTCCATGATTCGGATTTCCTTTTAACACATGTGGAACATTATCATATCCCCCATGAAATTGAAATTGGTAATGTATAAGTGATATAATAATAAAAAAATTATAATAATTTTATAAAAATAATATATGTATGTTAAATAAATCATTGTATCCATCCTTTAAATGTAGTGATGGATAATAAATTATATCTATTTTTGAGGAGGTAGTATGTCATAAACATAATCGATGATTAATTTTCCCATTTGATGGTAGTGAGGTGCATATTTGTTGTAAAATTGACATAATAACATATAATTATATACAAAATAGTTGTGTTATTTTATTATAATTTTTTATGTATGTTGTCATGATGTGTAAGAATTAATAAGGATATTACATAAATTTAATAGTTTTAACTCATCTTCAAAGATCAAAATTATAATTATACATAAATAAAACAATGGTGGGATGAATAATAAAAAAACCTATGGGATTTTTCGTGATATTTACAGGTGGTATATGGGTTGGATTGAACAAAACAAATGTCTTTAGAGGTGATAATATGGTAGAATAATTGGTGGCCTTCTATACATTGTGGAGAGAACCCACATATAAAAAATATATAATTTATATATATGTTATTATCTTGACACAAGACTTAAGAATGGTCCATTCTCAGGAATAATAGTTTATAAGGATGATATGTGTCCATGTAATGGGTTTTTGACAAGTTTTAGATCAATTTTACCCTTACAATATTATTGTAACTCTCTTCATACCTTATTTAGGTTTTTTTAACTTTTACAATTTTCACAATTCAATGTGGTAAAAAATTAAAAACATATCATCGATTTTGAGAAAATTTTTTGACAGAAGTGGATGAATTCTATTTATAATTAAACTCATAGGTGTGTTTGAAAAAATGTATTCTGACTAAAATAAATCAAACATTTAAAATGATTTAATATCTAAATTCAATATAAAATTGATTCTAATGAACAATATTAGTTACTTTTTAATCTAATTTAACATTGATCCCTTTAAAACCAATTTTGAATTTTATTTATAATATTATTAATCTAAATGAAAAGGTTGTTTTCATTAAGAAGTAGTATTACATCTCTATTCATCAATACCATTAATCATTTTATAAAACACTAAAAAAATTCACCCAAATATAATTTTAAAATATAGATTTAAAAAATGAATTTTATTATTTCACAATATTTTTATAATTCAAAAAAATTACTTTTAAATTTTTTTCTCATAGGACAACTAATAATTTATTTATAAAAATATTGTTTTTTTCATAAAACCTCAGATTTTAATTAAAATTATTCTTATTTTATTTATTAACAATATATATTCATTGAATATATATTATTAATGTGTAAAAGAAATAATTGTTATTTATTTATTAAAATTCATTCCTATTAATGTAATGGCTAGGATATAATGGGCATATTTATAAAATAATATTATAATAGTGTATTAAATTTCATTCATACCAAGTGTTTTGTGCATTGAACGATATAAAATGGATTTAATTTATATAAAAATTAAAATATTTTTAAATCTAGTGATGTTACATTATCCTATAATATTGATTTTACATTTCATATAAGCTACAAATAATAAAGATAATATTTTATAATCTTGTGGTGTAACACTCTACCACCTGAAATAAATTTCATCCTCATAATTTATTCTCATTATTGGTAATAAATTTTTTCAAATTTTAAAATAACCTTCTTGAAACCAAACATTCTAAATGGGTTAATGATACATCCCATTGATATGTGAGGAATGGAATTATGATACTAATGGGAAAAAATATGAGGCTTCCAAATAAGAGATTATAGGAGATAACTAGACATATGGACATGGAAGAATACAATAATTACAAAGGATCAATAGTGATTGATAGTGATAACTAATCACATGACAATGAATTATCTTTTTAAATTTATCAACTAGAAAAGAAAAAATATTCAATGTGTTAACAGACAATTTGATTCCTAGAAAAAGATGGTTCTAGGATAAAATTAATGTTTTAAAAAACCTTTCTAATAGTTTAAAAATTCATTTACCACCTATAAATATAATATAAGAAAATATTTTGACATTACATATTTCTATTTCATATTAATAATTTCATCTTGTTTATATAATTTAATAAACTCCTTCTTCTTCTCTTAATCAATGAAATAAATATCCAATGGTATTTTTTATTTCTGGAGCACTAAATAAAATATTAATTGAATCATAATATCCATAAAATAGTGAAATTTTTTTCATAAATTCCTATTTAAAATAAACATAATTAGAGAATTATATCCACTATAAACATTAATCATTAATTCCTTAACAAGATCTCTTAATATTAAATTTAATCCATTTTTCAACTAGTTATCCATAATTCCCTACCAAAATTTGGATGACCAAATTCAATGTCCAAAAATGTAGATGATAGGTTAATAAATAAACATTATATTGCACATAAAATATAACATGGAACTTAACATATCATTTAAAATAATATAATTACATGATCACTATAAAGGATTAATGAAAACATACATTCTTCCAAAAAATGTTCCCTAGGTCGTTGAATATATTTCACAAATAAAAAATGAAATAAACACTATGAAAGAAGATATAAATGACTATAAAATTTCAAGGTTAATTATGTTTTCCTAGTAAAAATGTCCTTATAATTGTTATATAATCTTCAAAAAAACATTTATGGTTATGTAACCTAAATCATGTGATTTTCAAAATGACCCACATTCCATAGAATCACATTTCACAATTATCGTTAATATTCATAATTTTCTTTTGAATCCTTAATGAAAATTTATTTCAGTACAAACCTTTTACATTTTATTTTTTATAACATATAATATTGTTGATAAAATAATTCTACAAAAAAATTATCTAAAACAAATTCACAGGATTTTTAATCATTCCACATCAACTGTATTAATATCAAAATCATTACCTTGATCCCATTGATTCTATTCGGGTATATTTCGTTAGAATTGGGGTATTTATTTGTGTGGTTACCTATATCTATATAGTTGAATAAGTGACTATTTGAAATGACATTATTTCCTTTGAAATAATTAGTAGGTTGGCTTTTCTCCCTACACATATAGTAAACCATCATTCCCTTAAAACAAGTACTAGGGTGTTTCCTTCCCAAATTATCAAATACGGGAATATCCATCATTCTCTTCTTACATTTATCCATTATTTTTTTTGTTATTTTCTTTTCTTAATTCCCTTTAAGAAATTAATTAGGGAGAATGCGTTATATATATTTGAAGAATATGATATTCTTTCCACATGTGATTTTATTTTTTTCATAGAATATTTTCCATGAAGAATAAGATTTTACCCATTAATGAAATGAAAATATTTCTCTTTGGGCTACATATGTAGTATGTTTAATGCCAGGATAACTTTGAAAAAATTTCTTCATACATATCAAAATTGTCCACATAAAGTTTTATGGATTTCTGAATTATCTCTCCATATATACTGATTTCTCCTAGGGAAAATACATTTCCAGTAGTGTTAATTTAAACTACGTCTACATATGTTCTTATTTATTCTCCATCCATGGTGTTTTTAATCATAATCCAAATTCTTTTGAATACCATGGGATATCATAAAATTTTATGACAACTTTATCCCTTTCATTTCTTCCCAATGTGGGAAATATCTTCTCTATGTAACTTTTCCCAACATAGCTATAAATGGAATTGTGGACTCATTTTAAGATTGAGGATGCACATTCATAAAACATCCTAACATGATTATACATCACATTAGATTAAAATACTACTCAATAATGTCATTTTTATTTCCCATAACATATTTTGGTTTCCCTTATTTTTTTGTAATTTGATTATTTTTAACAATAGGTCTAACACCAGCTTCATTATCCTTCCTAGGAGGGAAATACCTATATGGATAGCATATTATGATAGTGTTCCCATTTATTCCTATAGAATAAATTTTTATATAATTACATAAACTATATAAGATCATAACATTAGGAAATATAATATATAATAGAAAAAATAGGGGAAATACTTAACATAAATATCAAAAATTATGTGTGGCTAATCATGTAATTAGAATCATGGTTTTTTGGGGAAAATTTTTACAGAATGAAACTATTTCATAAACCATCATAATGTATTCTAAATAAAACTTGAATAATCATATGAATATCCACCTTGAGTGTCAGACCATGTTCATAGTAATTTTCATTGTCATATATTATGTAATCCTTGATTTGTACCTCACATTCCATTTTATATGTTATTACTCCTAGGAATATCAATTCTACACCCAATTCAACATGTAGTATCTTTACATGGATGTGTTTTTAGTAATACCACACAATCTATATTTTTAAAAAAATGATAGGATACTATTCTATACATATAATTAAATTATAATGTAGGTTTATGTTCTATAATCTATGATTTCAATAATCAAGTTCCCATGTTTTCTACTAAACTTTTTCTACTACCAACTATATGAACCCCATCTATTGTAACCTTAAGATGGTGTCTACATCGTACCATTGGTAATATATATAGTAAAATTCATCTTAAAGGACATAATAATTTAGTAATCCTTTATAATCTCGATACATAAGTGAAATCCAGATTAAAACATAATCAATAAAAAAAACAATGTAATTCCTTTGAGAAAACCATTATTCCCCATAACACATCCCTACATATTAATAAAAACAACCCCTATTATCCCATGTAAAATAAAACATAGGAATTGAATGAACTTGAATTCATAGTTAGGGGAAGATTATAGTAGAATGAATCATGAATAAAAAAGTATAATCAATATTTAATGTTAAATAAATGAAAAAAACCCATTTAAATAATAACTTGATGAAAAAATGCTATTAAAAATTTATAATAAAATAAATCCATTTATATATTAAATAATCATGAATACTATCCATATAAATTCTAAATAATATAATAATTACTTAGAAATAAATATCTAATCGCATAATGAGGAAATGAACAATTTTATACATTTGAAACATAAATTCATGACCATTCAAAAGATAGTTTAATTAAATGGGTAGAAACCAGTCTAATTTTGCAAATTGATTTGTCTCAGGAGTCTAGTAGGTGAATCAAGTGTATATCTATAATGAAGGACCACCCATTATATACTATGTATTATTAATTACACTTATAAATGGTTTGAAAAATAATCTCAATAATCATTTGTATTGTAAATCAAACATATAATTCTTTAATTCTTACCCCAATTAAATAAATATAATCATAAACAACCCCAAGTAATATAATGAATGGTAATAAAATTATATATCCTTATTTATTTGATCATAAAAAATCCAAATAAAATATAAAGATGATATCAATAAAAAATTTCTACAGTGTAACATATGAGGAATAATGTGTTTGTGTTATTGATAAATATAAATATCATTAGAATGTAAATACAAATATTTTTCATTAAAACAACGTTCTTACATTGAAAATGATTTTTTTGAAAACTAAAAGTTCACCAAATATTTTAAAAATAATATTCATTCATAATAACAAATTAACCATATAATGTATTATTTGATACATTTAGTGGACATGATAGTAAAAAAATAATGTCATACATTTTTAATAAATATTTCTTTCATGTTTTTAGTAAAAGAAAAACCAGATCAGTTTTAGAAATGACATGAATATTTATTCAATTTTTTTTATAAATTATATAATGGTTTAAAATTTATATAATAAATAATTTTTAAAATGAAAAAAATTATTTTTTTAAACATAGAGTTTGATGAAAAATAATTTTCGTCTGAAAAGGTAAATGAAGTAATCTTTTCTGAACACATTTTCATAGTCAATTTAATAACCAAAAAAAAGAAAATTTGTATCATTACATGAATAGATCATTAATTACCATATTGAAAGAAAATATAATTTGTTAAATTTATAAATGTCCTATAATTATCCAAAGGAATAATTAATAATAAATAATCCAAAATAATGATGAGATTATGAAATAAACTATTTTCACTTTCGAAACATCTTAATCGTAAGACCCACACAAAATAACAGCAACTAAAAGTTAAAATATCATTATTATAAATATCATCATGATGTAAATTTTCAATAGTTATATTATAAAACTATTCAAATGAATAATTGTAGAATATGGTGTGTGTCTCATGATAGCAAAATAGAGAAATGAAACTAACTCCTCGGGTTTGAATTCATTCATTTATGTCATACCGGCCTATATAATAAATATAGTTTTATTTATTATATATATTTAAGAATAATAATATTATATATTATAGCATATATGATCAAATTACAGTATTTTATCACTCATTTATTAATAGTTATTTGTTAAAATCACTTATTCGGGTGATAATTGCATCATTTTTCATTTATGTTTTAGTTCTGAAATTTTGGTCCATTAAATTTTATGGTTGGTTAATCCTAATGAAAATGTAAAAAAGATATAAATATCTTATATATTCATAATATTTTATTTATAATAATATATTATATATAGATATTGAATATGGATACCATGTTTCATGCATACGATAGGTCGTATAATCGCATGATCGATGTTTATATTTTTATCGATAGATAGAATGAAAGGAAATACTAAGATTAATTAATATTTATAGAATAAATATTATTTGATATATATAATTTATATTAATAAAATGCATCCTTTTTTCCATCTATATAAAAATACAATGAAAACATTTCAATAGATACGTAGAGGCAGTATAACACATGTTCACACGAGTGACATTATTGTTTTCCATAGGATTTTAATATAAGAAGTTAAATGATATATTATTATTCCATATTTATTTTTAGATCAGTAATATCAAATATATTCATTCAATTTTAGTTTAACACCATTCATGTAATGAATAAGTGAAAAAGTATCACATTGCTTCATGAGGCGGTAGTCCATCATACATACGAGTGATGTTATCGTATACCTCAATGAATTTAATGTAAAAGGTTATACATAATTTAATAATTATATTAAATAAAATAATTTCACTATTATCATATAAATATTATAAATCTATCATATCATCCTTCTTTTTATTATGGTGATGGAAAATGAATTACATCTGTTCATGAGGTGATAGTCTTCTGTATAGATGATCAACAATTTGATTTTGAATTTCATGGTAGTGCATAAAGATATATGTAATTAAATTAAAATAATAACATTTATGTACATATAATATAATGGTTATAATATTTTATCAATGTTTATGAAGGTTTGAATTACGTGGATGAATAAATATTACAAATATGCATGTTTAAAAATTTTACAGTAGCTCCAGAGATCCAAATTATATTTATACACATTAATTCATTGGAGGTATTAAAAAAATATTAGGATTCTCAGATATGGTGAGAGATGTAAGGAATACAGTTTTTAGTCATTTGAAAAAAATGGGATTATTATGTGTTATGAGTTGAGGAGATTTTTTTTCTTTTTATAAGTGGGGTAGGGGACAAATACATAGGTATAGATATTTTACATCTCATTCAGACATCCACATTAGATTTATATATATTAATTCATTGGATTGATTAATATAATATATTAGGCTTCTCGTATTTGGTGAGGGATGTATGGAATTAAAATTTTATTAATTTGATGAAAAAATTGTATTATTATGTGTTATGATGGGAGGAGATAGGGTTTACTTTTATAAGCGTGGGAGGGGGCACACATGGAATTTTGGAAAAGACAAACAGATACCCATATTTTTAGAATTAAATGAGACTCCAAAATTAGTGATTCTAAAATAATATAGTTCATATGTTCTAAATATGTCTATAAAATGTGTTTTTTCTATATAGTTTTTGTTATTTAGCCCTTATCATCTTAGTTTAATCCCTCTGTAAAACCATTTTTATCTTTAACAATATAATTATTTTTTACTATCTTTATTATTTATTATTATAAAAAAAATCTGTTGATATTTTTAGATAATATAAATTATTTTGATTCAAAATTAGAATCAATTTTTAATAATTTAATTCAAAACCTTTTAGAATTAAATTTAAAATAAAACACACATGTGACTTTAAAAAAATGTGTTTCTCAAAGAAAAAATTCGATAGATTAAAATAATTAAATATTATAATTGAATATTTAAAAATTTTAATTGATAAATATTAGTTAATTTTTAATATAAATGATCTAATTTCATATTAAAATCAATATAAAATTAAATTTATCTTCATAAATAATTTAATAAAGAATATCATTTTTATAAAAATCAGAATTTATCTTATTTTTCTTAAAAAAATATTTTATAAAATTCTTAAAATGTAACCCACTGATTTGTTAAACATGTATATTTAAAAAAAATTAGGAAATAAATCATATAAAAGTAATATAAATTAAAAATTTATTTTTCTCATAATTCTCAACAAAACTATGTTTTAAAATAATACAGTTTTTTAGAAAATAATTATTTTTCAGTCAAACGATACTTATTATATTTATAATAAAAATGTATACATTAAATCAATTTTATAATTATGGGAAAAATATAATTTTTATTATTTTATTATTATTATTATTACCATCTAGTTAAAAAGATAGTATATTATGGAAATATTTAAATAATAATATTTTAATAGAGTATCACATTTTGTTTAAACATGATGTTGTGTTCATTGAAAGCTCCGAGTGAGATAAAATTTATTTTAAAAAAAATATATCATAAATTCTCAGTATTTTACAATATGTTCTAATTTAAGTGTTACATTTCATACATTTTATCAAATATAATGTTTCCATTTTATCATATTGGGGTGGTACAAGAATCCCATGATTGATTCTCTGTAACTAATAAAATTTCAACCACTCTTAGCTCTCAATAGTGAATCACTTATTTATCATTTTGTTATTCACCAATTTTATCTTTCTACTTAGTCAGAGTTTCTATAAATATGTATTTTAACTTAAATTTATTTAATATATTTATATTATTTGGTTCATCATCATGTTTCACTACTTTGTTAGGACCAAATTGAACACAGTCATTGCCCACTCAGAATATCTGATATCCTTGATTAAAATAAATTTTTGTTACAAGTAGAATGGAAAGGATAACAAAGAATGATTCTAACCAGTCATTCTTCATCCATATCCCTGATTATAAAATCAATTAATAAATTTTACCAAAATTAGTATAATGTATTCAATGATTCTCTTAGAATATTTTATAGATCTCTAAACCAATAATAGTACAAATTGACTGGGTTTTAGATAGATTAATTCAATATTCCCAAACACATTCAGTTGAATTTGACTCATAAATTCTATCATGGATTATATAAATCTTCTAAATATATGTGTTATTATATTATAGGGATTTAAAAAATTTATGGATCCCTTCTTCAATAGAGTAAGCTTCTTTTAAACAACCACTGATCATTCATGACATAATATGATGATGCCAAAATATCACAATTTCATTTTAGTCTATTGTAGTTACTTAAGAAACATAACATATGTGGAAAACCAATATGTGGATTCATAAAATGATAAATTTATATAAATCTATTTAAACATAGTTATTAATAGATTAGATAATATTACTTTTTCATTATTGTAATTTAAATATTTCATTGAATTACTTGTTCGGCACACAACACCAAACCAAAATGAAAAACAACATATTTTAATGTATAATAATATATAGTTAATATGAAATATATAATTAATCCATTAAATTTTCATATATAAAATTTCCAACTACATTATGAAATACATGTTTTTCTAAAAAGATAATTTTATAACTAATTCCTTAGTAAAATAAAATTACTCTTGAAAAATAAATGATGAGATCATTTTACGCTCACAAATGTATTTTTTTTAAATATAGTTACCCTCTATATATATTTTTTACTTCATGAAAATAATTTTATTATTCTAAATTGATGATAAATTACATTTCTTATAAGGAAATATCATTTCATATATCAAATCATTCGTAGATGGGGTTTGGATTAGTGGTAATCACCATGTAATCTTACATGATAAATGGGGGTTCAAAACCTATTGGGTGACTGGTACTGTAGTAGGACTATAGCAGCGATGAGACTATAGAAATGACATGAATTATAGAGGCGTAAGGACACTGTAGCGGCATCGTGTCCCTATAGCAGCGGCAAGGGAATTTTAGGAGTGGGGAGAACTATACGGTACTGTAGTAGGTGGGTACTGTAGCAATACTAATCACAGAATGGGACTTGGGCCAAAAATTTGGGCCTACAGGCCATATAATGGGATAAATACCCTGTAAGACTTTGGGAGATGTAATGGGTATACCTCTACCTAGTTAAATGTGAGCCATTTCATTAATAATAAATGAGTCTTTAGACCCAACATTTTTAAAAAATATAAATCAAATCATCTTGTTATAAAATATCATGGAAAGTATGATTATGGACTAATATTAAAATTAATTTTTATAATATAGTTCTTGATACCAAATAACTTAATAATCATGTTATAAATTGTGGGGTAGGAACAAAAAATTAGATACATGGAAATAACCTGAGATTATATTGTTGTATTTCATTAGGACAATCAGTTTCTAGCCCATGAACATGAGGTTTAGTTATCAATTGAAATCAGTGCAGGTTCTATGACCATGTTAGTGAGTCCTTATATAGTGACCATATTTTATTAGATCAATTATATTATAGACTTAATATTAATATAAAAAATGGATTTCTGTTCTCTTAAGATTCATCATTGGGGAAAAAATTACATATTTTCAAGAAAAATATTTGATAATTTAATCATTTCATTGATTATCCTGAACATAATAAAAATCATGATCATGACCAAGTACCCTCTAACTAGGATTGATGATTTTTTTGATACAATTTTAAGTGATAAATATTTCATGAATGTTGATCTTTGATTTGGATACCATAAACAATGGTTAAATATAGAATATATATCCAAGATATCCTTCCATATAGGGTAAATAAATTAAGAATTAATTATAATTATGTATGAACTCGCAAATAACCCTATATTATTTATTGATTTTTAGAATATATTATTCAGAAATTATATTGAAAATTTCATGGGTGTCATTATAGAATATTATATTATATATTCTAAGAGAAAGGATGAACATTAAAATCAATATAGGATTGTAAAAAAACGCTATTAATGGATTAATTTACTTGCAAGCTCACAGGGAGTGGATTTTGGCCAAAAATAGTTTTCTTTATTAGTTCATGTGATCAAAACATATGGTATATCTATCATTTCTTCAATGAAAAAAAGTGATTAAAAATTGCCCTAAAAACAATTATTATATACATCCATTCTTTTTATGGTCTAGATAGATTCTATCGACGCATCGTGCAAAATATCTCAGGACTTCCAAATCCTAAAAAATATATTAACATAGAAGGGGGTGAAATTCCTCCAGATAGAATAATGTGAAGAAACCACCATGGAGATTAAAAAGTAGTTATTCACAGTATTTGTAATTATATTTCCTTGTATTGAAAATTGGTTTATTATATATAGTGATACATTGAATAACTGATAGGGATTTTTCTGGATGAAAATATACAATTCCATGGCCTTTCCATCATTCTAATTGAATATAAATGAGAAAAAAGTACTTTATATATGTTATAGAGATGGATGGAGTTATATTTTTAGTAATAATTTTGTGGATTTACCTCCATAGATAAAAATGATACATATATAGAAATAAAAATAGACTATATTATATATTCAGACATTTAGATTTGTAAATAATATAAAAAAGCTTGTTATAATTAATCAAATACTATGATTTATTAATTCATTTCCTCCTGTGAAAGGAAAAGAAGTTAGAATATTCCCTCTATATAAAGGATCTTCAAACCCCTACCTTATCAATTATTGAAAGGGACTCAATTATCCTTGTTATTCAATTTTTTGATATATAAACCATAATGTATGTGATCATATTCATCCTTTCCAAAATGAGTACTCGACCAACCATCTATTTGATGAATAAATACACCCTTAAAATTGATATACATCTATTGAATAAAGAGTTTATTATTTCATAGATTATCATTGAAGATTATAAAGTAATAATATTGGAGAATAGTACATGTATCCCTTTGAAAAAAAAATTCAAGAATATTTTTTTGATAATTCAAATTGAATATTATTCTAAATGCATCATGGAAGATTATATTTATATAAAGATCTTAGGTATAATTTCTTGTGGGAAAACCTAAAAATGGATATTGCATCATATGTATCTTGTTACTTTTTATGACACTATTTTATGGTTTAATTTATGGTATATATGGGGATGATGTAACCATTAACCATAGCAATATGGAAATTCTAGAACAACACAATTGATTTAATTAGAGTACTCCCAAATACATAGAATGTCTATAAGGTCAATTGGGTTTTAGTTGATTTCCTTAGAAAATCAGGTGATTTTATTTCTATTTTATATACGATTAATCACATAGAGAACTCAAAAAGATTTTTATGATGCAATTTGTAATAATATATGGAGTATGAATCTCCAGTATACCTAATTATGATATGAGCAATAAGTCGATATTTTGTAAATTTTTTCAACAAGATTAATATGCAGAACTATTCCTTAGTATAACTTATCATATGATAATAAATGGACAATCAAAAATAAAAAATCAATGTCTATAGTATGTTCTACTATTTATTTTGAGTGATTTGAAAAGAGTGTGGGGTCAATACCTCCCCTTTTTATAGTTCTGATAAAAAAATATTTTCCATTATAGGATTCATGTTGATTCATATGTGCATCATTATGGTAAATGTTATAGAAATCCAAAACGTTAGGAAATTGTTTGGGAGCATAAGTTTGTTGGAAAATATCATGATTCGGATAGGCATGGACGATCTAAATAATTTAGTATCATGTTGATACTATGGAAATTTGATAGAATTGAAATGATGATAACCACTTATGAGATTTTTATTCTGTAGTTGGAGAAATTGTATTCTTAAAATACCAACATAGAATAATTATTTATATCTTGTAATTTAAAATATTTAAGGACCATGAAATATTGGTACTTTTAAAATTCATGATCATTTGGGGATAGAAGAAAATAAAAATCCACTTCCACCAAACAACTCCCATGTACATAATTCTTTTCATGAGTCAATTTAGAGGAAACCATAATTAATCCATCACATGATCTAATCATCTTGATCATATAGTTAGAACATGATGAATGTTATTAGAAAAAACTACTAGTAATAATGGATCATATATTTAGTGTATTGGGAAACATGAAAACTCAATTGAATAATGCTTTTTTTGGTATCATATATTTTAGGAAGTTATAATGGAACATGAGTATGTTATAAAGAAAAATAATCCACACTTGTTTCAATAAGATTTATAATTTTTTTGGGATGAAATTATTTTAAGCATGTTGAATGTAACATCAAAAAATTTCACTATATATTTTAACCTTAAATATTTTATAGAGTAACATGATTCAAAAGAAACACCAAACCCAATTGAATAACGATACAATTTAAGATAAAATTTTAAGTAGAAAAAGTTTCCCATTATAATGTATCACTTGTAAATTTTAATTGTACATTGTGTTTAATCGAATTATGAAATATTAATCGAAATAAAAATTTCATTTTTAATTTTTTTGAATTGATAAAATACAAATACTTGTTTTAAAATACTAATAATGGCCTATTATACATAAAAATGTTTTTTTCTAAAAATAAATACACATTTTCTGTTATATGAATTTGTATTTTTTTAATAAAATAATAATATTATTTTAAATTTATGAATAAACAATGGTTAATAAAAATAATATAATAAAACTAAATTACTTATTAATTGAAAAAAAAACAAGAAATCAAACAAATAATAGATTAAAATTTATTTCCCTGTAAATAATTTTTTTTAATTATATTTAATATTTACATTTAAATGATAATATATTATGAATTCGGAATATTACTTTTTTTAATTATTTTTTTACACAACATGATAATATTGTAATTGTATGAAATATTTAGATTCTTCTGGAATGAATATTTTTTGGTGAATGAACTAAAAAAAATATTTGAGTAATTACCCTTACATTTATAGAATCATTATAATATTACCATGAGTTAAAAATTTATTAAAAATATAATTATTCCAAAAATATATTTAATAATAATTAGTATGCATTGAAAAAATATTAGGTTTAATTTAGAAAACAATGTTATATTAATTATAAAACTATTTTATGTGCTATACATGTACTAATTCGGTAATAATTTTTTATCAATTTTAAAATTTTAATATCATAATGTTATTGTGATATTTATATTATTAATAAAAAACTAATTAATATTCCTATATTCATTTTTTCATGAAAATAAGTTATAATATTTGAAAATTACAGTATTAGAGTAAAAGTAACTTGTAATAAAAATGTTGATTAAAGGGAAAGGGCCTATAATATCACAAAAAATATTCCATAATTATGTGGATGGGATATTTATTTACCAAAACTCATTTAATATCCATTATTTTTGAACATTTCGATCCAATATTCATTAAACGTGACACACATTTAATATAATGTTATGTGTACTTTAAAATATTCCACTATATCACATATAAAAGGAAACCTTCATGACCCAATTTTACCATACCAAAAAATAATTTTGGATCAAATGAATTCATCCCAATTATCAACTCAACCATATATCCCATGTTATACTTGTTATAATCTATAAAATTAACATTTTCTGATGTATCATGTAATTGTTCGATGGAGTAACGTAAATACTCAAAATAATTCATTCTTTATTTATATTTATTTCTTTTATTCATATACCTTCTCCAAATATATTATAAAATTGATTATATAATTATATAATAAACATTGATATATTTAAATGTAACAAATTTTATGTTATAACAATTTTTTACCTTTATAAGAACCCATTAAAAATGAAAATATTGGTCAGGGTATGTGTAGACTACCACAACCATGAACAAAATATTTAATTTTCAATAACTGTTTAATATTGATGGTTTTCAAAAATATTTTATGAATTAAAACAATATTTAAGATTAATATATTATTTTAATATGGTTCATTATGTATGATATAAAAATAAATAATTATTATAATGTAATTTGTCGATATTAATGAAATACCCAGAACAATATCGTGGTGGATTTTGTTATCACACATCACGGTCATAATTTCATTAAAACAATCAAGAGGATGAAAAAATATTTGAAAAAACTATTTAAATATATTTTTTATTACATGAATTATTAAATTAGATTCATGTAATTGGATTTAATGGGACAAATTTCAACCATGTTTGAAAGAATCAAAATTACTAAAATGTAGCAATGAAAATAAAAAATAACATTCTAATGAATTATTAAAAATAATGAGTATAAAAGGTAATAGATTTAATTACATTTTAAAACAGGTTATGAAGATGATAATTTTTATAATAATAGATGTTAATGATATATTTTTAAAATTGGAAAAAGGTAAAAAAATTCCACCCAATCTCATTTTGACCGTGATATTGATATGAATAAATTACCATATAGGAAAAATTTATAATATTTCAATTTAAACCTACTATAACTTTTTGTTATATGTTTTTCCATGGGATTTATATGTCCTCATCCCATTTCACATACTCATTTGTTCATAATTCAATTTAACTTATGGTTTGATGAGAAATTAACCATAAATTTTCTTTTTAGATGAGGACCATTTTCCACCATATAAATATTTTTTATTATTTTAAATTTTTATAGGTATTATTATATATAATTTTTTGATTACACAATTACTTTCTCAGTGAACATAAATATACAAAAAAATATAATTTTCTCTTATTATTTTTTGTGTTATCATTTCTCATAATGTTGTGTATATATTAAATTTCAATGGAATTTGTATTCTAAACATTTCACATTGTTATGAATTTTATTAATAGTTTATTTTTTTCCTTAATAAAAATAATCTCCAATTCGTTGGTTTTACAATGAAATGTTTATTTCCATTTTTTTATTTCTATTTCATAATATGAAATAAAATAAATAGATTGTTTATTATTCATTCCTCATGTAAATATTAATATTCTTATAGTGGTGATTTTATCCATGTCAAAATTTATTAATTTTACTCATGATTAAATGGGTATATTATCCAAGGATACTATTCAATTGGTTTCTTTGGATGCCATATGATCATAACATAAATATAATATCCTGAAACTAGTTTCATTGTCACATTTAAATCAGGTTATATTGATTTATAAATTGTTTCAAGTTTTATTACACACATTTGTATTATTTATCACCATGTGATGAGTGGTAATTATATATCCCTCTATTATACTATGTAAATCATCACATACAATGAAATTACATGTTTCTAGGAATGATAATATTCTCAATCCTCTATAGTACTTTTTCCACAATGTTTCATGGAATGAGAGTAAACAGAATCACTGATGTGAATCTACCCACTATGATATGGTGGACTTGGTAGTGTGATTTGACATAGTAATGGATTTTTCGTGTCTTATGTATGTTAAAAAAATTTATGAACCATTTATATCACTTTTCATACTTTTATGTCTTCGCATAAGGTACTCATCATATCACAGTTTTATGTCTTAAGAATTATTCTATTTAAAATTTCATATATGATTAAATGTGTTTTATGATGTATGATTTATTGAGTTGGATTATATCATATATTTTTTATTAACCTTGATTATGTTCTTAAATTTTTATCCTTTTCATTTGATAAATTATAATCGTTAATTGATTGCTCATATTTTTACTCTTACTAAGCTTTTTAGACCACATGTTTGTATGTTTACATTAACTATTTTATAGAGGACGGTTTAATGATATATGTTTCATATGGGGTATCAAGTGGGAATCCAATTCATGGTAGATCATAAAAATGTTGTAATTTTTTTTATTTATGTATCTTTCCTCAAAAGTCAAAAGAAAAATCGGTAATGTCTTGTGTTTTATTACGATATGAATTAAATATTCATTCAAAATTAATTAGTATGTAAGTATGTATGTACATAATGGGTTAAAAAATATAATTTTGTTATTTTGTTATTTTATATTCCAATAGAATATCCACTGTATAAAATGGAGCAGTGATTGATATGACTATACTAATGGATTCATTAATTATATGTATTCCACTATTTCATTATCACATGTTATTTATATGTGGTTTTTAGCGTAATTTATAGAGAAATTATCTACATAATTTCCCTGGTTTTGTTACTATGTAGACTATTCTTCCTTGGATTCATTACTCTCTAACAATTTTCACCAACATCACAATGTAATTTTCATATCTTCTTCTCTGAGAACATATTCTTTTGTCAAAAAACTCCATGGGGTCAGTCGATCAATTACTAGGAATGATATCCCTAGTACATATCAATATTATCAAGTAACACATGGTGATTCTCCATATAATTTTCATGTTCTTATATAGTTCTCTCAACTTCAAAAAAATTAATGAACTTTAGTCATATATTTCAGGTCGACCTCCTAGAATGATTGTTATTAATCATGTCATTATTGTGAATTATACTACTAATATGGTTTCAATGGTGATTTAGTGTTCTATAAATAATATCCCTTCAGACATAAATTTAGTTTTTATAGGAAAAAATATGTATGAACTATAGATCACATTGTTTTCTTCCCTAAACTAGCTCTCTAAGCATTATTTTTTTAAACTAAACTCATTTCATTGATGTATTTATTTTGATAGCATTTTAAGGTTAGTTTTAATTAAAAAATATAACCTCCCTCATTTTGGTGTATTGTACCCTGTCCTGGTATCCTTGAATAATATAATCCCTTATAAACATTTTACAATATAAGTACTATAAAGGATCATAAGTTGATCTAGTTTAAATATGGATATATGTGTCTCCATCATCAGGGACAGGGCCTTATGATAGGAGGTTTGTTATATAGTATCATCCATTTTATATATAACTGTTTTAGAAATTCATTTATTGATATTCCAATGTGACAAAATATCAAATTTTACCTCAAGGGTTTATAAGAATTTAGTTGAATTTTTCCACGTCAAATAACATCCTTCTATTATCCAAATAAGGTCCCTTAGTTTTTTTTAAATTTGAAATTTAAAAAATCATTATTTGAATCAAAATTTTATGAACATAGAGAGTTTACAATCACAAAACCTCTTTTAAGAGATCCAATGATTCATATGTCAACTCTCCATCCTTCTGTGAGATGTTTAGTAAGTATCTTTGGAGTTTCTCTGAATTATCAAGAGGAAAGTATTTCTCTTAGAAAACCTTTATGTCTTATTCCCATCTAGTGATGGATCTTAGGGATTTGAATTTAAGAAATACCAATCCCACCATATCAATATTGATTAAAATTCATAATTATGGATAAAATCAAATGGGACTCAATTTTATTTTAATTGTTTTCAATTTACCATTCTATTTGAATGATAACCATAAGAATTGTTTTAGAACCCACAATATAAGGTTTAATACCATTTATTATTTTATTTTAAGGATATGTAATGTTTGAGTAATTATTTAGTATTTTATCAAGGGTTTTGAGGTTTTGGGGAGATTTTATGGAGGTACATATTTTGATAATGACTAGTCAAAACTGTAAAACACATAAGGGAAACTGTCTAAGTAAAATTAGTGGGCAGTATTCAACCATAGGTTTGGTGCATAGTTTTTCCCAAACCATGTCAGTACACCAGAGATACTTTGAAATGATTTTATCATTTGGGATATTGGGAAAATATTGATTGGAAAACTCATTTTATAACCAAGATATCCAAGAATGTTAAAAGTTTCTATAGATAATATCTCATTAACTATTTGCCAATGGTTTAACAAACAGTGCTCCCAAACCATGAACGATGCAATTTCTGTGCAATTGTTTTTGGATATGGCCCATTTAAAGTCTCATAACACAATTTAGCTTCCTAATATTTATTAATACTGAGTTTAATTTCCCCCCAAGTCTTAAGAGATGATTCCTTTGGATCCGAGAAAAATCATTAGGCGTTCTAAAGCTGTTCAATATCCAGATTCATTATGATGTACTCATTATTGACCAATCATCATTAATATGTTCTTCATCCCTTTCGAAGAACACTTGATATAAATCATTTTTTTATGGATCAATGTTATATAATGTTAATATTATTTTTTATGTATATATCTTTTGATGTAAAGGTGGTTCCTTTCCATATATTGTGATTTGTTGGGTTATTTTTCAGTTTCTCTCACATTTTTGAGGTATTTGTATTCTCTCGCCATTTTAGTTGATTAGAATATGACGTTTTTTTAAAATTATTTTTTTATTGAAGTGGCCTAGAAATTTATTTTTTTTATTATTGATGGAAAACCTATTTAGTGATTGTTTTGGTATTTTCTGTAAATTTTATGGTTTTTTGGATAGTTACATTTTTTGATAAATCATAAAATATTGATTTTATAATTATGCATTTGTTTTGATACCTAGAAATTGATTATATGATTTTTTTTAAATGTCTTCTAAAATGGTTTGTATTTAGTTTTGGGAAACATGATTAGTGAAATTTTCTGATTTTGACGACACTTTGAATATGGGGTGAGTACCATTGGGGTACGAGTTACATGACACTAGATATGGGGTATGACCATTAGAGAATAATGATAATGGAAACCTTGTAACAACATATTGGATAGATGATAGACTGATGATGACTTTTTAATTGTCATTTGGGAATTAATGTGTGTGTTTGTAGAATCATGAAATGGGTAGGCCAAATGTAATGGAAAAAAATGTTTTATAGGATTAATTTTTAAATTTTAATGAAATTTTTATTTAGTTATTTATATTTAATGTAGTAAATTATTTTATGTTTTTTATATTAATTTTATAATAAGTTTTTTTCGTGGGGTGAGGTAGGAATTCAGTGGGGAAATCTTACAATTTTTTGACTCACCATTCACATAGGTTCTATTGTGGGTTTTTAGATGTAATATATTGAGAGGGAACATATAATTTCAATGGTTTGTGGGGGGGGATGATGTTTAAAATGGTATCAATTGAATATTATAGAGAATGGTGATACGAAAGATTCATAGTAGCCAATGAGAAGAGGCTACTGATAATGTGGTAGCACTAGATCCATAAGTGAAATAAACTATTACAATGTAATGTCCCATCTTTTAGGCCATGGATTTTGTGAAAAATAAGTATAAACCATGACAATTGGATCATTCAGTTATGTTCCAAAGGTGCAATTCACTAATATATTGGGGAGATTTAGAGCCATAAAAAGAATAATTGTGGCTAAATAGGATGAATCAAATAATCTATTCTCATGGGGCACCGATATAGATAAATGTGAAGTTGAAAATTTATATTATGAAGTATCTATAACACTAATGTTGAGAATTGGAATCTTAGTCTTTATTAGATAAACGAATTTATTAGGAGGATTTTAAATAAATATCTAATAAGAAATTATATCATCACACATTACAAATTATTAGAACAACAAAAATATTTAATTTTAATAAACATAATATATCTAAAACAAAGTAAACGATCTAAATTTATCAATTGTTTCTTCTTTAAAATGGGTGTTTCCATAAGTTCATCCTTAATAGATCATATTTTTTAGTTTAGTTTGAAACTATAAATTTGATCAAATATTTGTATCCAATGTACAACAAGTTTTACATAGATAATGAAGATATAAAAAATGGTAGAAATGGATATAATAAGAGCTATTGATGGATGAATGATGAATATTCCTACAGAAATAGGTAGGAAATCCATGTATAGGTGTAAATTATTATTGGAAACCAACTTCTCGAGTGCTCAAATATCTCAATATTATACAATGGGATCAGTTAACTAACCACCTTGATCAAAGAGTAAGACATTATATTTTGTGTGTGGATATTTTTATAATAACATGTTATGTATAGTAGAACCACTTATAGTATATCATAATTATAGCCTAATGGTATATATTATGTGTTATTTTAATAGTGCTCTATGGTTGGGTTTTGGGGGCACAACTCATGCTTCTCATACATCATAAGCATCTATAGGATAAGTGTAGCAGAATAACTCTTATCAATAAAAATATGCATGAAATGGTTATTCTAGGAAATCCAAGACTCCCCAAACAATGAAATATCAACATTTTCATAATGGGAAAAAAGTACCATGTATAATTTTTTTTTGAGCAGACTAAGTGATCATGGATGATTAATCTGGTCCTTAAATAGTGAGACATACGATCCTTTTGAATTCGACCCATATAAAAAAATTAGTTTATATAGGAATGTCATACTCATTTATTTCTTCTCATATTATTGACTTGATAGGGTTACATGTTTAGATGATTCCTTATGTTTAGGAAATACAAATACCTTTGGGACATAGATAGTGTAGCGACTTAAAAATTATACTATGTTCAGTAATAATCGATATGAATGAGTTGTTATGGGATTTATCTATGATAGATATGGATTTACATTACTTGATTATATCAATGGACCGGATGATAAGTTGTTAGGCCTATATCAATTTTTATACAAGATAAACGAGTTTCAAAAATTTATTTCGTCTTTGGAATCTTTTTAATGGATATTAGGCAGTGGATGAATGAATAGCATGATCCCTGGTATTTGTGGTTGGAATAATATCTAACAAATTAATTGATGTTTATATAGAATTAAAAAATTGGATATGTAATAGAGATTTTATAACTGTAGTGGGAATGTTTATATATATTTTTAATTATAATTTATTAGGGATTCCAAAAAAATGTTGAAGTGGATTCTAAGATTGATCAACAAATAGGGATGACTTATATAACCCTTTTTCTTATCTAGTGTCCCCAAAAGAATTCAGGGAATTAATAGAACTATTTGAGGACATGAAATACAATGTTTTCATCTGATCGAGTACTTCCAAATGATTAGTACAAATTCTTTTTGAGAAAATGGTGTATGGAATTGTAATGATTTTTGTAGATTATATTATTCTTAACCATATTACGCAAATAAATTGGTATTATATTACATGAATTTAGGATCCATTTGATCAATATATGGGATCCTAGTGATTCTATAAAAATTACATGATTTTTGGATATCATCAACTATGAGTTCAAAATTAGAATATTAAAAAAATCATCAAAATTTATCTATGGGAAATATTATGTTTTCTTATGCATTTTGGTTTTATGAATAAAACAACAATATTTTTTTAAAATTGAGGAAGATAATATTTCAAAGGTATATGGATTCATTTGGGGTGTTGTTAGTGCATGATATACTGATATATTCATTGAAAATTGTAGATCATGGGAAACAGTTGGTTGTAGTGTTGGGTATAATGTGGGTTCATTGTTTATATGATTTATTATGAAAGTTTTATTTCTCAATTAAATAGGTATGTTCATTTTCCATATCATTTCTAAAAGGGAATTTTCGAATATCATGATAATATTGAAGATGTTAACTTTTATCAACGACCAAATAATTTCTATGAGATATTAGTTTCCTATTCATGGAGGGATACAACATAACTTTTGTATATGATTTTTAATTTTTTAGAATCACTAACGATAAAATTGATAAGGACATGACATCCTTTATAATGAAAAAGGAACTCTAGAAATAATTTAAATATATTAAGGTTATAGTTATATTACAATATAACTTTAAATATATAGAGTATGTATAGGGCATGGTAGTTTATTTTAATGCATCGAGATTGGGGTTCAGATGTGTTCTCATGAATGGATATCATGTTGTTGCTGATAGATCATGATAGTTAATGTTACATGAGAATAAAAACACAATACAATACTTGGAAATGGATTTTTTAGTACATTTTTTAAACACATGGAATCATTATATTTGTTGTTAGAATATTTTAGTGTTTATGAATCATAAGAGTTTGAAACATATTTTCTCACAATGTGATCTAAATATATCGAAATTATGTTAGATGGAATACCACAAATTATTTCACATTATCTTGATGTATATACCTATTAATAGAAATTATAGGGTGGATCCATTAAACATGAATTCATATAATGAGTTTTCTGATGATACTTCATATCAAAGGTAGCTAATGATAGTTATATAATATATTTACCATGATTATGGTATCATTGTCTTTTTAGTAAAAAATCATATTTTTAACCACCATTATAAATGGGTTGTTCATCTAGGTATTAAAATTATGTATAGAGAAATCAATTAACAGTATTAGTGGGTTGGGATAAAAATAGTAGTGGATGAATATTTTTTATATTTCATACCTGTCAATAGGTAATGGTGGAATAATATAACTGATTGGAATGTTTTAGTCATTACCTACTTTTGTTTGGATGTGAGACTAAATAACAATTGATTTTGTTACATTTTTACCAATATTTATTAGTAAACACTATTCCATATGGGTAATTTTGGTTCGGCTCATGAAGCCAGCACATTTAATCCCAATTCATAAATCCCATTATTTGGAGGAATAGTCCATAATTTATATTATAGAATTTATAAGGATAAATTATGTTATAATCTTTATTATATCTAAACAATTCTTTATGTTTATGTCTCATTTTATGAAATTCATAATGCAATCCCTTAGGTATAAGTTGACTATTATCATGAATTATCAACCTAAAATGGATGGATAGTCTAGATGAACTATAAAAATGTTGTAGGATGTGTTATTATATTGTGTAATGGGTTTTGATAGCTTGTTGGAGGAGAACATACTATTAGTTGAGTCCTGACACAAAAATATAGTTTTTCATCCTTCATACATATAGCTCCCATTGAATCATTATGTGGGTGTACTTATCATCTCTACTTTTTTGGGTGAAAAATGTGAGAATATACTGGTTGACCCCATTAATGTGCAAGAGACAACATATAAGATTATTTTGATCATAAATTGAATAGAGATGTATCAAATTCACCAAAAATATTATGTGGATTATCATCAAAAAATAGTTTCCTTTCAAATGGGTGATCATTTCATCCCGAGAATCACTCCATGTCTTTGGAATCAGCATTTTTGTAATTATGGAATGTTATATCTTCAATACAAAATCATTTATTAGATATATGAATGAGTTGTTGAGTTGGAATATTGTTTGGAATTTCCACCAAGGTTTTGTTTGGCGCCTAATAGGTTTCATATATCTCAATTGATGAAGTATCAACTAGATCCAAACTATGTGATTAAATGGGATTATATTAACCATGATCCAGATGTCACAATAGTTCAAATGAATGAAAATATTTTTTGATTGAAAATACAATGTATTTCATGGGAAAAACATCATTTTATAAAGGGTTTTAGGGAAACAATGTAATATTCTAGAAGAAACATGGGACCATGAAATGGAAATGACGGAGTAATGCCCAAAGTAATCATTGAAAATATTTGGCTTTCAAATTTTTATAGAATGAACAGATAATGAAATGGAGAATAAAGAACAACAAATTTTAGGTACTTCATTCTTTATTCAGATATATTAAGGTCATAAAATGATTACATTATGTTTTAGGAGGTTCTAAGTGGTTTTCTAACATGTTAGAAGATTTAATCGAGGTGCATTGTTTGAGAAAAATTAATATAAATCATTAAACATCTTCAAGAAAACATGTGATAGATACAAATGGCCGTGGGAAAGTTTATAGTTGGATCATGTATGTAATGACCCGCCAATTCTCATTGGCTTGAGAGATCCACGAGTCATTACTTGGCCTTAAGCGACATCCCCAATTCACCAAAGGCTGGCAATAAATGCTGAAGGGTTTCATGTACAAGTGGGGGAAGATTTACCCTTTAACAAATAAATCCATAAACCATCCACAACCAAACATTCACTATATGATGCATGAACAAATGAAAGACCAATAACCACTTCATTTATCTCAAACTACATCAATGTACACAACAACAGAAGACCAAACTAAGCATCAGAGTACACATCAGATGAACAACTCAAGACTCTCAAAAGACACTAAAAATCAATGCTCCACAAGTTCCATGCTCCACAACATATCCCAAGAATCCCCACAAGCCACTAGCAATAAGATTCTTAGCTTTACCTGTGTCTCGGAATATGACATCTACAAAAGCTCCAATGTGCCAAGGCATGAGTGAGTATAAAACTCAGCAGGATTTCCCGAATGAATTCCCTACTCACGCCACTAGGATAGAAGAGTTAGACACATATATATAAAAGAAGTTTATATAAAACATTTTCTCAAAAAAAGTTTATAACTAAATATAAACAAGTTTCCAAAACCATTTATAACCAAAGGAAATCCATGAGCAATTGAAATCAATTTTCCAGCAAGTTATTTCTTCAGAAAAATAACCAAACAAGATTAGGAACCATTTCACAAATATTCCTTTTTTGAATACCCAACCATTTCACAAACTCATGAATCCAACAGTACATTCTACCTAGAATAGGGGAGCAGCCATAACCTTTTTCCATCCCAACTATTATGGGGGATACTTCTTACCATTATCCAACCCAAATGCACATGAATGCTTAACAGGGGAGTGCCCTAACCCTTATCCATCCAAACACTGATGGGGGAGACCCCTAACCCTTATCTATCCCAAAAGAAATATGAATGTTTGATGGTGGAAAGCCCTAACCCTTATCCATCCCAACACTGATGCAGGTGACTCCTAAACCTTATCCGTCCTGAGTGGAACATGAATGTTCACAACCATATATTCCAAAAAAATCATTCCAAAACAACCCTTTAAATAAAAACACATTTTAATTGAAACCCATTTTCCTTCAAAAACATTTAAATACCACACCATTTAAATTCCTAATCATTTCAATAAAACACCCCTTTTATTTAAAAACAATTCCATCATAGTCATTTAAATTCCAAACCATCTCAATAAAACAACCTTTTTATTGAAAAATAATCCATCAAAGTCATTTCAATACCAAACAATTTAAATAAAACAACCTTTTTATTAAAAACACATTTTTCATCAAACCATTTATGATTTCATCATATCAATAATTTAAAATCAACATATTAAATTCAAGAAGCCAAATCACATTGCACAACAATTCAACAAGATTTCACAATTTCATCAAAGTCATAAATCATCACTAAAGAAGATTTATTGCCTGATTTTCACAATAAAATAAATTCAAACATTCCAATTTGAAACTATTCCAATAAATTCTTAAATTAAGAGTCGAGAGTGTTGCCTCCTACCTCATAGGTTTTGACGAAAACCACAACTGTCGAAGAAAGCTCAAGAAAACCGGGTCGATTCTCCAAAAACCCACCATAGATCTCTTATCCTAGAAATATCATGACCAAGTCTCATAATATTTGTCATACACACACATAGATCTACCCATAACAGGTGTAGATATAGGAAACCCATAGAAGAGGAGATGTATATCTATGTATTTCTAAGAAACTGATCAAGAACGACGAAGAATGGTCACATAACTCAAGAATTTTTCTTTGATTCGCCAAGAGAAGCCTTCAAATCGCCTCTAGAATGATGGGATAACCTTATCTAACCATAGGAGAAGAAAAATACCGATTTTGGACTGCTTAGGAGAAAAAAAAAGCCACTTATAGGAAAAACGAGTGAGATCCATCTTTTTAGGATCTCGTTTAAGTGGTCGCATGGTTTACTCACATGGTTAGACAAATCGTGCGCTAACCATGCATTAGACACTACCTCGACAGACAATCCATGCATAGTTTGGCCCCATGGTTAGACAAACCATGTGCCACCCGTGTGGTTTCTACTACCTCAGGGGCCAACTACACACGGTTTGGCTGCATGGTTTAGACAACCGGTGCGCTGCCCGTACGACTTCCCCTTTGCCTCAAATCATCATTCTATGTTCCCCCGACTCTCCCATTGATCACCCATAACATTAAAACCATTAAAAGAATCAAGAAAGGGTTACATTATAGAAATCAGGGTACTACATTCTTGCCACAATTGGTCTTTCCGTCCACGGATAGTTAAAAAACTTCATCCAACTGAAAGAGTTACGACAACTCTTCTTTCATTTCCTTTTCACATTCCCAAGTCTCTTCCTATGTCTGACCATGCTACCATTAAACCTACACGAGGCCGATTCTTTTTCAATGAAAGACTTTCTCTTGCGTATCCTCAATCCTTACCAAGATATGTATCAACAAAACATCCGAATCTAGGTCAATGTTATCCCATCTCATCACATTGTCAGGATCATGCTGATACTTTTTCAACAAAGACACACAGAACACATTATGAACCAAACTAAACCGTGGTGGTAATCCCACCTAATATGCCACCACTCCAATCTGTTCTAGTATCTCAAACAGGCCAATGCATCTAATAGATAACATTCCCTACTTCCCGAAATGAATATGTACAAACCTTGGAGAGATCTTTAGGAATACATGATCACCCATAACGAATGACAATGGTCTTTGACGGTGATCTTCATAAGATTTCTGATGACTCTGAGACGTCTCCATCTACTTTCTAATCAACTAGATCTTCTATATTGTTTCTTGCACAAGGCTTGGTTAGACTAGTGATGTTTCACTAGTGTCCACCCAGCATAGTGGAGAATGATAAGGAAGCCCATACAATACTTCAAAAGGAGCCATGCGTATCAAGGGTTGATAACTTTTATTGTATGAGAACTCCACTAAGGGTATATGGTCCTCCCATGAGCCACCAAAATCCATTACACAAGCCTGAAACATATCTTCCAATGTTTGTATCATCCGCTGGGATTTCCCATCCGTCGGAGGATGATACGCCGTACTCATAGTCAACTGAGTTCCGAGGGATTAATGTAATGATTTACATAAATGAGATTTGAACCTCAGTTGTTTATCTGATACTGTAGACACTGGTACACCATGCCTCTTTACTAGTTCCTAGATATAGGGTTTTGAATGGTCTTCCACCGTATGGGTTTCACGAATAGGGATGAAATGGGCCGACATGGTTAAAAAATACACTATTACCCAAATGGAATCATGTTTCCGTAACGTTCTTGGAAGAACTATAAAAAATCCATTTCATTATGATCCCATTTCCACATAGGGATAGGAAAATATTGTAACATACCAGCTGGTCTCTGATTCTCTTATTTAACATGGTGACAAGTTAAGCACCATGAGACGAACTTTCCCACCATCATTTTCATGATGCTCCACCAAAAACTGCACCTTCAACGCCCTATACATCTTCTGCGTACCTGGGTGTACAACCCATCTTGAATGGTGTTTATCATGAAGGATTTGTTCCTGAACAACTATAGGTACAACCATCTTATAACTAAAACACAAAAATGAACCCCCATAATGTTTCCAGCCATCAATGGTCTTCCCACCATTGGGTTTTGAACATACAACCCGACATTCAACATCAGATGTTTGTTCTTCTTTGGTCATCTTTACTAAATCGGTAACAAGTATAGCTGAAAAGAAAACATCAACATCACCTCAGTCTTCACCTTCCACATGCATGTCTGCTAAGACCGACATCGATTGCCATACATTTGAAGCATCGTTCGCTAACTGAGCATATGAATTTCTATTCAATGCATCCTCCACCAAATATCCTTTCCCAGGTGTGTACATCAAGTCAAATTCAAACATTTGGTGATAATCCATCCATCTCCTTTGCCTAAGATTCCAATCTCACTGTTAGAAAATGGGATTTATTCTTCTGAGATTCGTAAACACTGTGAATTTCTTACCAAAGAGATAATTTCTCTAAGTTTTCAAAGCATTGACGACTGAAGATAACTTCAAATTATGTGTTGGGTAATTTTTCTCATGCACCCTCAACATCCTTGAACCACAAGCAACCACATGATCTATTTTCATGAGAACACAACCCATCCCTGATCCCGACGCATCACAATACACCACATAACCCTATCCTGATTCTGGAAAGATCATGATAAGATCTGATGTAAGCCGAACATTCAGTTCCTAGAAACACTTCTTCCATTCTTCTCTCTATTGGAATGGATCATTCTTTTTTTTCAAAGCAGTAATTGGTGAATTAGTCAGGAGAAATCCTGCACAAAGAATCTGTAGTAACCATCTAGACAATGAAACTTATGTATCTCAAACACATTATTTGGTGGTTTCCAAGAGATAACAGCTCTATCTTTATAGGATCAACAGAAATGCCTTTATCAGAAATGACACGGCCAAGGAAACGTACTTCCCGTATCCAAAAATCACACTTTGATAATTTGGAATACAAATGATGATCTCTCAAAATTTATAACACTGTTTCTCGGTGCATCTCATTCTCAACCCTTGTATTTGAATACACCAAGTTATCATCGACAAAGACCATAATAAAATAATCTAATCATCATTTAAATATCCTATTCATCAAAGCCATGAAGGACGCTGGTGAATTCGTTAGACCGAAAGGCATGACTACATATTCATAGTGGCCATAACTACTTCTGAAAGCTGCCATTGGAATTTCCTCTTTCCAAACTCACAATTGATGATATCTTGATCAAAAGTCAACCTTGAAGAACCACTAAGATCCCTTTAATTGATTGAATATATCATCAATTCTTGGATTTGGATATCTATTATTTATCATAACTTGGTTAAGATTACGATAATCAACAAACATCATAAGAGTTCCATCTGCCTTCTTCACAAACAACACCGGTGCTACCCATGGAGAAGTACTTGGTCGAATGAAACCCTTTATTTCCATCTCCCCTAATTGCAATTTCAATTCCCGTTACTCTGTTGGTTCCATCCAATAAGACAAAATGTAAATAAGAAAGGTCCCTGGTTGTAGATCAATCTTAAAATCCACTTACCATAAAGGTGGTATCCCTGAGAAGTTATTGGGAGAGAGATCTGGAAATTGATCCACAAAATCTAGAAAACTATTTTCCTCATTCTCTTAAATTGATGCCAACATCAACACTACCAATTGGTAAGATATCATTCCCACCATTGGTTCCAACAGAAACTTTGTACCATTCATTACCATCCGCTCTCCTCAAAAGGGATGGTTGATGTCGTCCTCAGTCCTCAAACTAACCGTTCACCTATAACAGCCGAAGTGAGCCTTAAACATTGACAGTTAATCCATACCTAGGATTAGATCATAGACATCGATGTCCAACATTGAGAATTACCATTTTAACTCAGCTCCATCAACAGTTATAGCACATTCTCTACACAAAAATGCATGACGTTCCCTTTCACTATGCAGAGTTTCAATTTCAAAGAAGAAGGCATCATTTACCATTTAAAACATAGAAATTCAACATCATGAGAAGAAATGAAGGAATGCAAAGCTCCAGTATCAATCAACAGTAGAACAAGGGTAGAATTCAAATGAATCATACCTCTTACTTTATATGGTCATGCCTGATCATCTACATTCATCTGCTCAGCTCCATAAAATTGCTTCGCCGCTGCACTATTCTCCTTTTTTCCTTATTGATATTTCCCTGGTTGAGGAGTCATGGTATTTTGAGAATCCCCATGGCTAGCTCTATTATGCTGACGAGATGGATTCTGTTGTCCTCATCCTATCGAAGCATATGATTCTTGCGACACATGAGAATTGTGACGTGCACCCAAACTCGGTGAATTCCAACAATAGTGCTGTAGATGCACCATTTTCTTGCAATTGTGATAGACTCTTGGTTATTCCATACAATCTCGCATTATGTGGTCATGCTAACCACATTGAAAACAACTTTAATTGCTCGTGGGTTTTGGAGGAAGGTTTACTAATCTAGCCTCCGGGTTCTGATTTTCACATGCTCTATGGAAATAGGTTTCCCTTATCCACTTATTCCCACCAGTAGACTTCACAATATTTCCTGTACATATCATCATTCCTCCTCCCATTGATCCTAGGATATCACATTTAGCAACAATCACACTATTCACCATCTCATTATAATCTGTAATACAGATAACCACAATCTTCGATCGAATCTCATACCTTAGCCCTGATTCGAATATGTATTCCTTCAACGACGCACTTTCCACAACCTCTGGTGAAAAATGGACAAAATTCATGAACTTATCCATGTACTATGTGATAGAGAGGCTATCCTACTTCAAGGAGATGAAGTCCGTTGTTTTCTGGATATTGAACGTGTGAGGATATAATTGTTTATTGAACTATTTTTTAAAAATCCTCCCTTGTAAGGGGTTCATCCAATTTAACATGCACCGCTAAATCCCACTATTGAAGTGAAAGATCCTCGAGCATATATGTTGCCAACATGACCTTGAGATCTAATGGTGTTTCGTTGAAATCGATGATTCGATTCATTCTACTTAGCCACACCTTCGCCTTCTCGGGTTCAGCATCACCCCGAAAGTTCGGTGGATTCTGCTTCATGAATTGGATGGTATGATCCACATGTCATGGCACATTCCTCTATTTCCCCCATCTACGCAACTTGAAAACCCTGAAAAATTCTCTGAACCATATATTGGTTCACCCATGGTTCAGGTGCAACCACATTCCTTGTATCTTCTTCAGGTTGGTTCTGATGATTCCTACCGGGTGCCATTTTCTAAATCAACAACGACCTCCTTAAATCTCACTCTCTAGAAACTGATGGCTTTGGATTTCAAATTCTATCACATCATCTATCACAAAATTGTTCTCCAAAACATCATTTTTCCCATGATCAACCAATTTTGAAAACATTTCTCATTCCTTTTTAAAATCAACCCATTTTCAAAATACCTCAAATAACCTGTTTTAAAAATCGTTTACTTGAAAACAATTTCTTATTTTTTTTAAAAAATTCACTTTCCAAAAAATAAAAAATCATTACTCAAAATGAGATATGCAATCCTAGTGGGAAGTCATTACTCTACAATTTATTTCATGCTCATCTCATTAGCTAAACCAATGAAAATGAGATTTACCATCATTATAGAAGTGTATCCAAAACACTAATGTACCCAACACCCTGGTAACATGAAGTTCAACATAAACGGGTTAGCTACGTCCTTTTATGCTATACATTTCACGTTCCGACAATCCTAATACTATCTAAGATTTCGACCCAAGGAATAGAAAAGAATGAATTTTAACACCCAGAATAAGAACAACGATGACTACTTGTTAGGAAATGACTGAACAAGCTGATACCATTTGTAATGAACTGCTAATTCTCATTGGCTTGAGTGTTTTACAAGTCATTACATGGCCTTAAAAGACATACCCAATGCACCAAAGGCTAGAAATAAATGCCTAAGTGTTTCAAGTACATGTGGGGGACTGTTTACCCTTTAATAAATAAACCCATAAACCAACCATAACAAAAAATTAACTATATGACGCAGGAAAAAATGAAAGAGCATTAAACACTTCATTTATCTCAAACTACATCAATGTATATAATAGCGTATGAACAAACAAAGAATAAGAGTACACAACGGATGGACAGCTCAAGACTCTCAAAAGACACTAAAAATCCATGCTCTACAAGCTCCAAGCTCCACAACATCTCCCAAGAATCACCACAAGCCACTAGCAATAAGATTCTTTACCTTTACCTATGTCCCAGAATACGACATCTGCAAAAGCACCAATGTGCCAAAGAAGGGGTGAGTATAAAAATTATTAGCTTTTCCCCAATGACTTCCCTACACATGCAACTAGGATAGAAGAGATATCCACATTTATATAAAATATGTTTATATAATTTTTTTTCTCAAAAGAAGTTTTATAACTAAATATAAACATGTTTCATAAACCATTCATATCCAAAGGCAACCCAAGAGAAATTGAAACTAATTTTCCAGCATGTTTTTTTTTCAGAAAAATAACCAAACAAGCATAATATCCATTTCACAAACATTCCCTTTTTGGAATACCCAACCATTTCACAAACTCATGTGACCAACCATGCATGCTACCAAGAATAGAGGAGAAGCCCAAACCCTTAACCATCACCACCATGATGGGGGTGTCTTCTTACCATTATCCAACCCAAATGCACATGAATTCTTGATGAGGGAGAGCCCTAACCCTTATCCATCCCATCACTGATAGGGGAGACCCCTAAACCTTATCCATACTGAATGCAATATAGCAGTTTTATTGGGGAGAGCCTTCACCCTTATCCATACTAACATTGATGGGGGAGACTCTTATCCCTTGTCTGTCCCAAGTACAACATGAATGTTGACAACCATATATTCCCAAAAATCATAGAAAAACAACCCTTTCAATAAAAACACATTTTTTTAAACCCATTTTCTGTCAAAACCATTTAAATGACGCACCATTTTAATTCTGATCCATTTTAATAAAACACATTTTTTATTGAAAACAAATTCCATAAAAGTCATTTAAATTCCAAACCATTTCAATAAAACACCCTTTTTATTGAAATCCAATTCCATCAAAGTCATTTCAAACCAAACCATGTCAATAAAAAACCATTTTTATTGAAAATGCATTTCCCATCAAACCATTTATGATTTCAGAAAATATATAATTTAAAATAAACATTTTAAATTCATGAATCCAAATAACATTGCACAAAATTCACCAAGATTTCAAAATTTCATCAAAGTCATAAATCAACACTAAAGAAGATTTATTCCATTCTTTTCATAATCAAATCAATTCAAACAACCCAATTTGAAAATAAGCTAATAAATTCTTACAAGAGGAGTTGAGAGTGAAGCCTCCTACCTCAAAGGTTTTGATGAAAACCATAACAGTCGAAGAACGATCAAGAAAACTGGGTCGATTATACAAGAACCCGCCCTAGATCTCTTCTCGTAGCAATATCAAGACCAAATATCATCATATATAACACGCACACACATAGATCTACCAATAACGGGTGCAGATCTAAGAAACTCAGAGAAGATGAGAAGTTGACCTATGTAAATCTAGGAAACCGATCATGAATGATGAAGAAAGATCACATACCTAAAGAATAGGGCTTCAACTCTGCAAGAGAAGCCTTCAGATTACCTCCAGAATGATGGGAGAACATTCACTGACATTAGGAGAAGAAATATCCAGAGTTAGGGACTCTATGGAGGAAAAACGAGCCACTTAGAGGCAAAAATGCGTGAGATCCACCTTTATCGGATCTCATTTAAGTGGCTATATAATTTTATCGCAATTTCAGTCAAACCCGGTGCTAACCGTGCATTAGACACTGCCTCAGAAGATGCACCACGCACGGTTTGGCAGCACGGTTTAGACAACCCGTGCACTGCTTGTGCGACTTCCCCTTTTCCCCAAAACATCATTCTATGTTCTTCCGACTCTTCCATTCATCACCCTTAACATTAAAACCAATAAAAGCATCAAAAAAGTGTTACATACTAGAAACCGGGGGTAATAAAATGTTTTTGGTGAAACCATGTTGGCTCTTAGGAGAATCCATGTGAGACTACTTTAGTTTGTGATAGTTCCAAACACATAGATGATTCATGGTTTGTCTAACCATAAGATCCAAATTTTTGAGGGGTTTCATGAGGAAATATATATTTCATGGTTATCACATGGTTTGAATAACAATTCAAATAAAAATAAATTTGGATGTAATTTGACATATTTGTGAAGAACTGCTCCAATTGCATAACAGTTTTTAATATTGGATCCCTTGGCCTCTTAACAGATGAGAATAAATTCACTTAAATATAAGAGTATGATTTAGGTATTTAAAAGAAGTTTGGGATCCATATTCATTGGTAAGTGATCATTATTGGTCTTTATCCATTGATCTCTTCTCCTTCTATTTCTCCAATCCCTAGATCTATTCCATTGTGGATATATCGATTTTACATGATTGGAATTTTGATGTTTATGTATTTATCTAGTGAAGGAAAGGTGGATTGGTTTTCGGATATAGATAATCATTATTTTGTCATTCAGTTTCAGAAGCATTTATGAGGTAGGTGTCTTCTCTCTCAACTCCACAAGAATAGACCATGAAGTATTAATTTAAAATAAATTTCATGAATGAATTTACGTAAAAATAAAATTTGATCCTTGATAGAAACCCAATTTTGTGATGGTTATAGAAATTAAAGTAATTGGATGGTTTTTTTGAATTTCTTATTTATTGGTAAATTCTAATATGGTGATCATGAAATTATGGCATCATTTTGATAGATGCAAAATTATTTTTGAATTATTTTAGCGAAATGAAGTTCTGTGAAATGAATTTTATTGAGTATTGGAATAAATGGTTTATGTGGGTTCATAATTTTTATTTGACACTATATAAGTGGTTTGTACAATTGGGGTGCAAGAGATGTGAACCAAGATAAGGGATGTCTGCTATTGGGGCATAAAAATATTCTATGATGACCCACCATTTTATTACCTTAATTTTTCACATATAATTAACATAATATGGCATCAATGAACTCCAAGAATATATTTATGTTTAGACACTTGGAAATTAGTGAAATTTTACAAAAAATTTATATGGATAACATAAATATAATCATTATTCTTGTATTATTCGTATATTTTTTAATAGGTTCTTCTTTGGTTACATTACTTCTTCTCATATCCCTATGAAATACATCAATGTTTTTGGGCATCAATATTATCAAAAATACTCTCAAAAAATATTTATTTTGATGCTCACAAATACCATTGTTTGTTGTATTGTTGATATTACATTAATTGAGTTTTGGGAAAATAATATTCCTTGAAGTTTTTATTATGGAATTATATTTATGATTTTAATCATATTAGAATATTTTATATGTTTTCAAAAAGAATTTAAGGGTTTTTAGAAACACTATTCATTCTCTATGATGATAATCATGATGTAAAAAATGAACCCAACATTCAAATAAGAAAGTATGGTTTATCATCCCCATTCTGAATAGTTTATATCAATAAAGAAACACTTTGATTGGATAAATGTATGAAATATCAAAACAACATTGATGTCAAGAATCAATGTTCATACCCTATATTCAGAGGATGAATGTATGGTTAATCAACCCTATATTGGGGATTTACCTTACAGAACTAGGATAAACATATGGTTTTTCATAACAATGAAACTTTTTATCCCTACATTATAAATAAGTGAATGTATAGTTTAGGAATCATAAGTTGATTGGAACCCTACGCTATTAAAACAAACCATATTCTATGTAATAGAACCCTAAACTATTCAATGTAACCATATTCTATGCAAAGGAAGCATATTCTGTGGAGTTGAACCCTACGTTTGACTTTAATATTTAGAATATTTCTTTCCATGAATTTATCTTGAATTTTCTATGACGACCAGAACAAAAATAAAGATTGATTGAGTGATATGAAATGGGAATTTTATGTTATTTAAGGTGATTTTATAGATCAATAATAATGACGAAAGATATAATGTCTATATATTATATCAAAAATTTCTTTTGAAACATACACATATTGCTATATTCATGTGAATATAATTTATTGTTCTTTTGTAAAGACTGATCGAATCTTTTTATAAAAGAGGATACAATTATGAGATATAATTTTCCAACCTCTACTGATATTTTTTTCATTAAAATTGAAGATCGTTTGTAACCAGTATCTCTTCAGAATTAATCATTCTTAAAGGAATTCATTTTTTGAGAAGTAGCTCCATCTACTATCAGTTTCTACTACTAATTTTTTTTTGTACAACAAAAACCATCAAAAAAATAATATTTTCATTTGTTGGAGTTTTGACTTCTTAGACTCAGTCATTTTGAGTATTATCTTCTAGTACTACGATATAGATAATATGATCCTTATAATCGAAATAGAGGTCTATTTTTAGCCAATTTGTATGGTTTTAAACTCCCTTCACTGAATAATGGTTGTTAAGGACTTATGATAAGAGGATCATTCTAGTGAAAAGCACCTAGCTCATAGAACTATCATTGGCGGAGAGGACTAAGGAATAATTATGACATAAGACACTATAAAATTGTTATGTTATTTATCTATATTTATCCATTACTCATATATCAAACATAGTTAAATATTGCTTATCTACATAAATCGCAAAGCTATTCAAAATCCTGAATTTGTAAAGATTTTTGAAAAGACGCAATTCACCCCTCTATGATATATATTTTTATTATTTGAATATGACAATTGGTATTAAAGGTTTTATTTTTTATAAAACTAAATCAAGATTAAATGAATAAGTTATATACAAAAAGGATGGTAACAACTGATATTAATGAATATATGTTTTTGGACCATGCTACATATTCTAATAGTGACTACTATAGATAGTGTAAATGTAACATGATAATTAATCTGAATAATCAAGGATTCAATTTTAATTTAAATATAATTACTCATTATGATATTCCTGAGAATAAATATATTTTTGATTATGAAGAGAAGATGTATATGAAATAAACTTAATAGAATTGAATGCTATTATGAATGTTTTTTGATCTGATTAATTCAATCATGTGTCACAATGTTTTACTTCCTATGAAATATGGATGAAAATTGTTGTGTCTTACAATGGAACATAAAATATAAAAAATATGAGATATTCTAATACAAAACTATCTATTTTCACCATTAGAATGTTTTATGGGGAAACAATCACACAAATGAATGGATTATAAATTGATATTGTTAACAATATTACATCCTTGGGAGATCCCATTAGTCTATCTCATCAGAAACTAAATGTTCTTAGTGTACGGCCCTCTAAATGGAATGGAATATCCATAGAATTTAATCAATAACCACCTATCGATAATTTTAAAATGATATAATTAATTAGATCATTGATGATGTATTAAGAAAAAATGAAATATGAAGTGGAATATGACATGATTATATTGAAAATTGAAAACACTCCCCTTAATGTGACTACTCAGAAGCATGAATGAAAATGAACACAAGAAGGCAAAAACAAAAATTCATATTTCTAAATCACTAATGTGGCTCTGGTTTAGCTAGCCATAATGTTTAGAAAATTCATTAAGAAGAATAGTGGTTAGAAAATCATTTAATAGTGATGAAAAGAAACTAAGATAAGTAATATTGTACAAATGAAAAAATATGGGTCCTATTAGACCTGATTTTCTATAATTAAAATATACATGAAGAAGGAGAAAAATTAAATATAAGATGAAATATATTTATGAACATAGTGAGAAGAGAGCTATGAAAGAGACATGGAGTGTGTCTAAAGGCTCCATCAGCTCCTCAAAATCTAATTCATAGAAAGAGACATAAAATATAAAATCCAATTTATTATTTATGGATAATAAAATTTAATAGGAATAATCTTATAACTCTTATTATTCTAACTCTTATAGTTTTTCAAATATTAAGTTGAGTTATTATTGTTCAATGATATATGTGAAATATGATTCTTTGACAAATAAGCATAAATAATTTAGACAAATTCATAATGCTGCTTTAGGTGAAGGAGACACTATTCTAAACCAAAATCATGAACATATTTAGAAATTAAACCCATATACATCAATCAATATTAATCGGGAAAAAAGTAAAAAAGAATTTCAGGATGATGTAGAATAATATAAAATCAATCCTATTATTTTATCAATTTGAGAAGAAAATATTAATTATATTCATGGAACAAATGATATTAGAAGATAAAAAATTGGAATATGAAGAAATTGTTAAAAAAATTATATAAAAATTATTTTATTCCAAATTAAAAAACGGGTATCTAATATTATTATGGAATAAATTTTCATTTTAGTAACAACATTAATATTATAATTACACAAATTAGAGGTATTAAAAATCCTTTTCTTTAAAAAAATATTTCCAAAGTGGATAATAATGATTTTAAAAAAATTGGCTGATCATATTTCCCAGGTCAGTGCTTAATAACATAGCTGGACCCATGGGAATATTAGTACCAAAAAAATATGTGTTTAATTTCACTTTTAGAAAAAAGGCCATAGGAATAGAAACGTTTTATGGTATATGGACAGTGATGTCTTGAGACAAATGAGTATAGATTTATCAAATTTCTATAAATTGACTCAAATGAATGGAATTCTAGTAATTTTGGGTGAGAATTAAAAAATAATGATTGTTGGAGTTGGAACTATTGGAGATCCACATTCAGTCTCAATTAACAATGTTCTGTTTTTACAATGGCTAATACACAAAATGATATTTATCTCTCCACTAATTGATAATGGATATGATATTTCTTTTTCTACTAATTCCCTCGTAGTTTTCAAAGATAAACAACATTAATATAGAGAACCAAGAACTGACATTGATTATCATTTGGATAATAATTCCTTGTTTAAAAAATATATTAATTTAACTACTATGACAAAGGAGTCATGGAACATTCATGAGAGATTTACAAAAAGAAATATAATTTATTTACATTAATTATTTAAGAAATAATTTGTTTTTTATTTTCCTAGTCTTATGTATTAAAATGATAGATTCTTTGATTCATGTCAAATTAGAATACAACACAAATCAACATTCAAATAAATTATAAAAAATACTACTTTTCAACCATTTGAACATTTCCACATGGATATTTTTGCACCATCAAGGGTAGAAATTATGGATGATAGATTGTATTTTTATATTTTATTTGTTAATTTTTCATGATTTACATTGTTTTATTTTATTGAAAACAAAAATTAATTATTTAGTCTTTTTGAAAGGTTTTTAAATATTGTTCAAAATAAAAAATATTTTAATATATTCTCATTGATAACTGATCATGGTGGAGAATTTTAGAAACAAAAACCATTTAATTGTTTTTTTCACAAATCTGGGTATTAAAAAAACTTTTCTACCCAAATAAAACCTCAAAAAAGTACAACTATTGGATGGAGAAATAGAACTAGTCAAGAAATGGAATGTACTATACTGAATGAATATAGCCTTACTACCTATTTTTGAGCTGATGCTATATGAATTATTTTCTAAATCATGAAATTATTATTAGTAATACAAATTATTAAAATTAAACCTTATGAATATTTTTTTAAAATTATACCTATAGTTATCTACTTGAAAGTATTTGGATGCAATATATATATTATGAATACTAAGAAAAACCTTAGTTAATTAGGTCCAAAAGCATCTAAATGCATATTTCTAGAATATTCTGGTAATTCTAAATCCAATAGAGATGTAAAAAAAATCATGGATTTTTGAAGATCACATCATTTGATGTTTGATGAAACTGACCCTTTTAATAATGATAATGATAAAATACATGAAAATAGTGACTTTTTTGATAACATGAGACTTTATTCGCATATTTATTATTTGTAAAATAATATTAATGAAATTTATACTACTTTAGAAGAATATGATACTAATGAACTTTATAGTTTCTTACCTAGACCATCTGGAAAATCAAAAGTGTGTACATTAGAAACTGTTATAGGAGACCTAAAAACATGAATAAAAGCAATAATAAATATAAGAAACCTAGTTGAATTCACATCCTATATATATTATTTAGAACCTATGCCTTTTTAGGAAGATTTAGAATATAAGATTTTAATTTTAGCTGGGCAAGAAGAACAAAACACATTCAAAAGAAATTATTTTTTGCCATTAGTATAAAGTCCACCCATTTATCCAGTAATTGGAAAAAATGAATCTATAGAAATAAATATGATAATAAAGGGATCATAACTATAAAAAAGAATTTTTAGTAGCTAAATGATTCAATTATAAATAAGGAATATATTAAGATGAAACCATTACACATGTATCTAGATTAAATTCCATTCGGATCCTTTACGATTTTGTATCTCAAATAAACATTAAATTATATTTGATCTATTTTAAATATTATTTTTAAAATGGATATTGAATGAAGTATATTTATGTTGAAAAACCACCTAATATTGAAAACTATCATAAACCAAATTCAATTTTTAATAATACTAAATCTCTCTATGGACAGAAACAAGAATGTAGAGCTTGGTATGAAAGACTATGCTCTATTTTGTTGGCAAATAGAATTTCTATAGGATTATTATATCTTACTCTTTTAAAGAAAATTGTTTTATCTAATATTTTATTACTACGTATTTATGTAGCTGATGTTATATTAAGTTTGAAAAATAACAAAGTTTTCAATGATTTCTCAAATTTAATGAAAAATCAATTTCAAACGAGTTTCATTTGAAAATTTAATATCTTTTTAGGATTTCAGATTTATCAAAAAGATTAGGGAAATGTTATAAATCAATGTAAATAGATTATGGATATATAGAAAAGGATTGGAATTGAAAATAGTAAGACATACCCAACCCCCAGGTTTACTAATATAAAACATGATTTGAATGAAGTTGTAAAATCGATTGAAAACAAGTAATATATTGGGGTGACTAATAGTTTTTTATATCTGTCTTCAAGTAAACTACACATAATGTCTTTTTTCTATGTCCCAAATTTTGGTCAGATCAAAAATAATCTCATCTTACTACTATTAAAATAATTTTTAGAAATTTAAAAGGAAATCATTTTTCAATATCTACTATACCCAAAATCTTCAGATATTAATTTAATTTCATATTCATATTCTGATTTTGGAGGTTGTAGATTATATAGAAACATACCTCAGAAACCTTCAAATTTTTAGTAAAATATTTTGTATCATGGTTGAGTAGGAATCAACACTCATTTTACTTATCATCAGTAAAGGTAGAATGTATATCTTCTAGTAGTTTTTGTGCGTAAGTGTTGTGGATGAAACACAATCAAATGGTCTTTAGACTATATTGTTATAATATACATATTATGTAAGATAATACAAGTTCCATAGATATATGAAAAATCATATAATTAAATCAGTGACTAAGGATATTGATATCACACATCATTTTATAAGAGATCATGTTCTTAAAAAGGATATATTGTTTTAATTAGTAAATAAAAAATACCAATTAGATGATATTTTTACTGAATTAGATCCCACTACATGTTTTTATTTTATCAAGAGGGAGTATGGATTATTTAATTTAAAATAAATGTTTATTTCTATATTTAAAATATTTTTTACAGTTTTAATTCTTTTTAATTAATTTAAATGATAATTTTGTAGTCAATTTATTATTTAATTTTTTTGTTTAAATATTGTTTTCATTATTTATTTTTATAACGAACCTATTCAAAAATAAAATTTTAATGATTTCTCCACATCATTGGAAGGTGAAAAAAAAACTAAACCATTATATTTCTCCATTTCGCCTTCATAATCCTTCAATACATTTTGATATTGAAGGTTTTTCTCTTTCTAGAATAATTATACCCTAAACATCAAACATTCAATCCCCAAAACATTAGATATTGAAACATCATGAAGAGATAAATATATTTTCCTAAGCGAGCCCATTTGATAGTAGAAATTTCA
The DNA here is from genome assembly GCA_963277665.1 of Viscum album. Classification (NCBI taxonomy): domain Eukaryota; kingdom Viridiplantae; phylum Streptophyta; class Magnoliopsida; order Santalales; family Viscaceae; genus Viscum; species Viscum album. The sequence goes on from OY728142.1 coordinate 1,418,185,852, forward strand.
TATATTTCATCAGTGGATTGTAATTTATTTTTATTATCTTAACCAAATGAAGATTTTTTTGATGACTAAAATCATATTTTCAGAACAAGAATTCATTCATTGAATAGAAAAATTGTTTTTGTTTTTTAAATATATTTAAAAGAGTTATTTTGAAATTTCCCTATTATTTTTGGAAATGATGAAGATTATGTTATGTATAAGATTCATCATGATGAGTTTTCAATCTCTTCTTTACATATTTTTTTGATCTTAGAATTCCCCCAAGAATTGAAATTTCATTTTGAACTGAGAAATATAGAGATGAGACATACAAATCAATTGATATAATTTTTTTCTCATCAGAAACAGAACATTCAAGAAAATTATTGAAAGATATCTTAATGGTTATCAAATAGTCATGATAAAGTTAATATTCTCTGGAATTGGGCCAAGTATGGATGAGTTATAGAATATAATTTATCAATATATGTCTGTTCTATTTTTTTTTATAAAATGATAAGGGGAACTACTGTAGGTATATGTTAAGGTAATCAAATCAGTGCTATCAGAAGAATGAAAAAATGTATTTTATCATTTTGGACGGATTATATCCATTTTGGTCCATTGGTTGGGATAGGAAAAAGATGTATATTTTACTCAAAGATGTCATCATCGATATATTATATATTTTGGAACTATCTAGAAATTAGAATTTTCATGATTGAATAATGAAATTATCTCTCATAAGTTGGTATAAAATAACAATAAACGAGGATGGATGGTGCTTACAGGGAGTAGAATTTATTACCCCCTTTTCATTTTGAAAGACCAAGAACTAATAGATATATAGAATAAAGATTTGATGCGGCTAGTATTCATCAATTAAGACATATTTAAATAAATATTTCTGAGCAAGTGGTAGTTTCCAAAACAATTGAAAAATAAGTTGTTGAGATGGTGGCACATGAAATTAAGAATGTTGAGAAATTTGCTCAAGGGGATGATCAATCTAGGGAATTTGTTCCTATTTATAATCTATTCCCATGAAAACATTTCTACCGTTATTCTGATTTAGTGGATGAATTTTATTTTAAATATGTGATGAGGAATATCCATGTTTGGTTGTGGTGGATGTTGGTTAAACTAGAGCACAATCTACTGTGTCTTCCAAATCATTAGAAACAAAAAAGAAGATTTATTTTGTTCTAACAATCAGGTGAAAGAATAATATTTGAATATAATACTAGAGTTTGAGTCAGATTGAAATAATGATGAAGAGCTCAGAAGATAGACAACGCCTAGGGATGAGCTTGAGGAAATTCAACATCAATTCAGAGATATTCAAGAAACCCTTGGTTCACTATGACATATTTATGATCTTACTAGTCTAGTAACCACTGATCTGTCTATGTTAAGGAAATAATTTGTAATGGAATCATATTCTAATGAGTTGAAATAGTTGGGGGGGGGGGGATAATTTCAATCTTTCAAATCAATTCATTAGGCATCAACCTCTCCCTAACAAACATATATTTATTTGATATTAATATTTGAGGTAATAATATCATTGGTAGCTCATTTCAATAAAAAACAGAAATATCATCAGTGTGACAGTACAACATTGAATATATTTCAAAGAATATGATAAATTTCATATGTCAAATAACCTCTAAGGAATCATGGTTGGGACCGGTTAATCATTAATTGAGTGAAAAGTAGACTTCCATAATTCAATATAAAGAAACAATTAGAAAATTTTTATGTTGAATTTGGTTCAAGGCATGGTGATCTATCAAGATTCAAGGAAGATACTTCAGTAGTGGAAATATATGGTCAAAAAAATTAGTGCCAGTTAGAGAATCTTATTGATATTTATAGTACTGTTCAAACCATTCCTCGTCCTATAGTAGCATCTACCAAAGGAGATTTCAATCAAAAAATCCATGCAGACCCAAGCCCATCATTTTGAATTTTTTTGTTGATTCTATGATGTAATCATTATTTTTAAAAACATTTTATCTATATTTCAGATTAATTTATTTTTATATTTTTGAGTTTTATATAAATTTGTACTTTTATTATTTATATATAAATTCAGACAAAATTGTAACATATCATATTTTTCAACTCATTAAAAAATATCGTTCATTTATTTTTGTCCACCAAATTGAATATGTTTTAAACCAATTTCAAAAAAAATTAATATCATGGAAATCGAGTGATGTTTGGGTAAAAATAATATTATCAATTATTCAGATATTTTTTTATTTTATTTGAAATATTACAATGAAATTAAGATACTTATGTAAAAAAAGAAATTGTCAAAGAAATAATAATTTTCAATAAAATATTTTTTATTTATTGTTTACAATTGCTATATTTTCTATATAATATTTTATTAGATTTTTTATCATAAAATGGGGGATATTTTTTGTAATTTATTGTATTAACAATAATATATACATATGATTGACTATGATGCTCACAAGTAGTAGTGTGTTTTTATTAATGATAATAATTTATATGAGTTTTAGGAAATTAATATTCATTGTAATATTTATTATGGAATTATATTCAAGTTTTTAATCTTCATGGAATATATTTAAATTGATCTGAAAAAAATTTAGTTACTATAAAATCATTTTCATTCCCTACATATATAATTGATTTGTAAGGAATGAACTATATGTTCATAGCATTAAATATTGTTCATCATCCTAGTGTTGAAGAGTCTATGTTTTGTTCTTCAACACAAGGATTGGTTTAAATGTATTGAATATCAACCAAAAAATTATGTTAGTTTTCATTTTTATTATCTTTTATTTCAATAATTACAACATGGTTCATCAACCCTACATTTGTAATAAACCTTATGATGTATCAATGAATGTATGGTTTCTCATCACAACATTACTTCTGATCCCTACATTTTTCACAGATAAAAATATGGACCAGAAACCATTTGTTGAAAGGAACCCTGTGTTATGAAAAATAACTGTACTATTGGAAAATAAAGCCTATGTTATTAAAATGAACCATAAAATATTAAAAAGGAACCCTATCCTACATATTGTAACCCTATATTATGTACATGTAACCTCCATTTGTCTTATTAATTCATAGAGATTTATTTTCAGAATTTTATGTTGAGTTTTCTAACGTAGTCTTAATAAAAATATATATAGGTTGAAATATATTCTATGACTAATTCAAAACATTGTATTCATCAACCATATTCAATGGAGAATGTTACTACTATTCTTAAAGGAAGTAATGACTCCCCTAGACCATTTGAATTTGAATTTCCACATTCATTCAGGTGATTTTTTAGGATTCAAAAAACCAAAAAATAATATCTACAATATATATTCTATCGAAATTTACTTTGAAACAAACACATATGATAGTATTCTTGTGAATATCTTATATAGTGATACTATAATGGATGATGGACTCTTTTTCTAAAAGTAGATGCACTTTAGAGATACACTTTTTCAAACTCATACTATTTTTTATTGATATTATAATTAATGATCATTTGAAACAAAGATATCTTTGAAATTATTCATCAAATAAGTCTTTCATTTCTAAATATCAAGATCCATCTACTATTATTTGTTTCTATTTGAACTCTGATTTTTAGACCTAGCCATCATCAAATCAAACTATATTGATTTATTGGTGTTTTCACTAGTCAGACATAGTCATGGTGGAGTATCATCTTCAATTTCGATTTTTTGGATAACCGGTTCCCTATAAAATAACCAAACACTTATGTTTTTTTATATTGTAAATGGCTCATTTTTCTACACTCTGTTATTGTTTTGAAGATATTCTGATAGGATGAACTTTTTAGTGAAAATCACATACCTCGTTGACAGAGAGAGTTAGTGGATTGGACTAGGGTATCTTTATACCTCGAACCCCTTAAAAATTTCTATGTTTATTGATCTTATGTATTCACTAATCATATATCATATAGAATAATTTTTTTCCTAATTGTATAAATTTTGAATAGTATTAAAATATGGAGTCCTTGACTATTTTTTGAAAGACACAATTCAACCCCCTTTTCTATATATCATTAATTTTCAAACCTAACAAATGAATAGGGCTGGCATAAAAATCAGTAAAAGAATAAAAAATGAATCACATAACCTGAGAGTAAAAGGGATATTATTAGGTAATAATAGTATTAATATGAGGAATATCATAAATGAAAAAACATGATTCATAACATGTAAATGTGGATACAAAATAAAAACTTCATTCATAAGAATTTGGTGACATTCATGGATGTTTAAAAGCTACAAATAAAAAAGGATCATGAGTAGTTATATATTAACATTGGTGTAAGACATGGAATAGTTCCGTACTCCTAATAATATAAAATTATTACCACATTAATCAAGGATATTTTCCAATACTATCACAATGGAATGGGTTCACCCACAAGGACATCATATTGGTCATGGTTCACTATCAAAACAATCATATTGTAATCAATATTCTCCAAAAACTATCATATTAGTCACAGATCACTCCTAAGATGTATATAGTGAAATTGTATCACTCCCCAACGTATCTTATATGTAATGGTTCTCTCACCTGAATATCATAGTTTAAAGGGTTCACTCCTCACTCTAGTTTATTAGTCAAGGATATCATCAATGGCTATAATAATTGAATGTGTTCACTCCCAAATCCATCGTATTAGTCAAGGTGCACTCTCAAGACTATCATAATGGAATAAGTTAACTGCTGAAACCATCATACTAGACTGTTATCATTACAAAGACAATCAAATGGGAATGTTTTCAATCCCAAACCCCAATATTAGTCAAATTTCACACCCAAGATAGTCATTGTGGAATGAGTTCACTCCCCAAACCATCGTACTACTAATAAGTTTCATATCAAAACCATTGTGTATAAGATTATTAAAAACAATAACATGAATCACATTTAAACCATGCAAACAAAATATATGTTTAATATATGTGAATACCTATATCAATAAAATATTTATACTTTTAGGTGAATACCCAAGGAAGATATTTTTTGGTTCATTAAATATGAATATATCAGGTAGAAAATTGAAATTTCATGAAATATATTAGAGAGCCTGACCGTATAGATTATGGATTATGAAAATAAAATAATTGGGGGGGGGGGTGGTGAAAGTTTCCTATCATTAAAACATGACATTATTGGTATAATTTATATAAAAATTTCATTCAAATAACTATTCATTTACTTTTATAAGGCACAAAAAAGTCGAGTACTTAATGGAATAGGAAGAAGGGAAATATCATTATAATTTAGTATAGTAAGGTTGTAATTATTTATGAATATGAGAATAGTGAAATGAAATATCATCGTTAAAACATAAATTTGATATTAATGAAATATTTATGAGGATGTAATAATATGTCATATTGATATTCAAAATGCTCAATATAGAGAAGTATCGTGATTTGAGAAGAATTGATGGAGACCCGTTACTAAATTTTTAAATCATAATAGAAAATAACGTTGAATAAGAAAATGAATAATGGGAAATTGTTGATGTTTACCTTTTATATAACAATATTGGTTAAGTGTAGTAATTATTAAATTTCCATGAATATAAATAATCATCTATATTAAGAAAACTCACAAAAAGGAGGTGCTAGAATAGAAAAAGGAGGTGAGCACTTCCATTACATGACATGTTGCTTCTTAAATCATGGAGGAAAAAACTATTGGACCTTAAAGACACCATGGGGAAAACATGGAGGGAATAATTTTTTTAGAATCTCAAATTTGTCTCCATCCGATATCAAAATACTTATATATATATTTCTATAGTTAGGAACTAAGACGGCGGATAATTTAGTGGTATGGTGTTCCTAGAATATATTTCATAAAAATATTATTTATTTTTATACTATTAAAATTGAGGAAATGTGTTATGAGGTAATAAATAGTCGGATTACAAAACTGAGGCCATAGTTGATTCTATAATGTTCTCTTTACCCTAGGTGTGGTACCTGTTTTTAGGGTGCATGATTTCTATTGAAAAGTTATTAAGTCTATTTCTATAAATAAATATATTTATTTAATTTATGATGTTGGATCTAATAACTCCTAAATGGAGTCCTAGATATAATTTAGTTTACCGTTGTCGAGTTCAGAACATCATGTTTTCCACAGAAAAGATATTAAATTCGTATCAACTGGGTGTTCTGTTAGAGGTAAGGAAGATGCAAGATGATTAATGGATAGAGAGGATTTAATAAAAATTTAATCATTCACCCCCATCCTTCCCCTTTGGTGTGAACATAGGGAAGAAACCCCTCCCACTTCCACCATCCCGATGAATGACTGAATTGTTCAAATGAAGCATCGTCGATATCTGATCAAGATGTAGATCGCAACCATATAATCCAGCTATAACTTCAGAGCACCTATTTGCTCCTAAAATTTCTTCGTTTTTCCTAGATGTAGTTTGTTTTGAGTTTATATCACGTTTCAACCTTATTTATTATTTTTTTTCTTGAATCATCAATGGATATTCAAGTAGAGATTATGTAAGTCTAGATGGGTCCTGGGGTTTCTAGATCAATTCTAAGATATTTTTTCTGTCCACCACAGTGGATCTGATGGTATGTGGAAGGTGGCAATGTCATGGGTCTAGCAAGACTTGGCTTAGGCAAGGTGAGGGGGTTTCTAATGAGGTGGCGTGGATGCCGAGTGTAGAAAGGTAGTGCGGAGACTGGGTGTGGCAACAGTCCCTGGGTGCGGGTGGCGGCTTTTATGTGGAACGGTAGAGTAGAACGTGGGCACGGTGGAAGGTCGAAATATTTGATGTGAAGTTGTAGGGTGGTTGCGACATGGATGTGAGCCATAGTCTGGCATGGCCGGACCGGCCAGAGCGGGTTAGGACGGTTTTAAACCCTTATAATTTTCACTTCAAGCATCCATTTTTAGGTGCCATATACGGAAACATGAGCCCAGATTTGAGACAGACCTTTTGAGGCTCGTTTGAGAACATTATGTCTTTGTCTCCATATATGGTGGCATGAAATTACATCCTTAAATAATAATAATAATAATATAATTATTATTATATTGAGATTTTATCTTTTGTTGTATCTCTTATATGTGATGTACGATTGATGTGTCTCCGTGGCATAACGACCCTAAATATAATGCCGACATTACAAGACTGATTTCATTTTCTGAATCCAAATTCCAGGGATTGGGCCCCATGAGGCCATATTTGGGTGTTTGTGCTGGAATGTGACCTTTTAACTGAGTGTCTATTTTCATCATTTAAATAGCATATCATATGTTCTATTCCATATGTAATGCGTTGGTGGCCACATTTTGGGACTAGGAGATGAAGGTTGCAGGGATGTAGTGTGGGTTTCATTGGTCATAAACACCATTACCAATGGGGTTGAGTGGGTCCCCTTGGTCCCTGTTTGTGACATATCAATCAGATGTGTTGAGTCAGCCCCCTATTTATTAGCTTTGAGGGTTTTGGTTATCACATTACATTTACCAGTCTTTGACCCAACTTCGAATACTAGGATGGTTTCAAGTTTTACGTCCTCTTTGCATAATTTATATCTACTTAGTAGGATGATATTAGATATAGTTGTAGTATCCCTCCAATGAGGATGGAGTGAGATCCTCTAGCTTAACATTTCCCTAGATCGGGTACATGGTATCGTTGTGACCAACACTACGTAGGTGGTGATCCCATAATTAGAAGGACACCCCCATTGGGTTTTGTGGCATATTAGGGTGTATGATCCCATAAGTAGTGGTCAAGGAAAATAGGGTTTTAGTATCATAGGTTATTTTATCTCCTACTTAGTGTGTGGTTTTGACAGGGTTTTTGGTATCGTTAGTATGATCCCATACTTCATGAGTTATACCAGATAGGGTTTTCGGTGTCATCGTGACCACCTATACACATGAAATAATTATCTATCTGTGGTATGTGTGTTTATAATATCAAATAAGGTTGTAGTATCCCCCAGTAGATCCTAGGAGTGATCCTCTATCTGAGAGATCATCATGTTACTAGATTGTGTTCTAGTTTACCCTAGAAGGACATAGGGGTGATCCCCTATACATGAAGGTTTCTGCTTCCAATTAGGTTCTATGTGATATTATATGTGACAATATACATCAAGTGTGTTCTCTCAGATGGGCCATATTGGGTGAAACTGTGAGACCTTATATAGTTGAATCTATCCATAGATTTTCACCTACGATGAATCATCTATGGGGTGTGATTCCATTGGTTTTATTCAAATTCAAGAGTAGAAACATGTCATTGGGGATGAGGATGGAACCCCATGAGGTGTTGTACCATATTTGAGTATTTCTAGGAGATATCTATGTGTTTTTTGGTTTACCATGCAATGTTGTCACTTATTTATTGAGGTATCTGGTGCTTTTTATGGTTTAATATGGGGACGATCTTGATATGGAGTTTCTCTCTAATTTGTGATCCCTATGGCAGGGATGAGCGGACTACTTACATTTAGTTTCTTCTTTTTTTAGGGGTTTTTTGGGTGCCCACTTAGTATCTATATACAAACCCTTGCACTGGATTTTCCTAAAAAATTATTGTATCTTCTGCAGACTACAGTCCATTTAGCCGAGTCCAAGTAGGTCATAGACTTGGTAAAGTTTAGTGAACTAGATTGATCTGGGTGTTTACTAGAGTTGGACGGAGAATCATTTCAGTGAGTTTATTTTAATATGATCCCCTCCTTTAGGGAAGGTTGGACTCTTTTGAAGTTTTAGTTTTTTTGGACCTATATTTTTTTTGTACTTTTTTACTCGGGTTGGGATAGATATATTCTTGCATTTAATTTTATATTTTATATATCTATGAACCATTTCATGGAGGTGTATATGGGTGTGTGTATGTATGAGTTTATAGGTACGGAAGGATAAGGGATCCCATATTTCTGACTACCTTCTCAATGCTAGTCACTATCCCCAAGCCTATTAGAGGCGGGGTTGGGGAGTCAAGGATCGAGCCCCATGGGTACGGATCAAGATAGAGTGGCATCAAATGAGATTAATACTTTGTGAACTTAAAAATAGTTGGTCCAGCTGCATGTTGGGTATGAGTTTCATAGTGAAAGTGTTAGTTTTTTCAAATTGAAAATTTAGTTCAGGGACTCTAGTGATGGTGCAGTGACTGACATATCATTTCACCAATATTTTAATTACCAACTATTTGACTCAAGACATTAATACATAAGTCACTGATAAATAATTGTAACTACACCACATATGAATGAATTTTTGGATTTCCTAGTCTATCTTAAGTCACCTCTGAAAATAAAATTTGTGTTCATGGTGTGTCATGCAATTATTTTAGGATTCTTATATGATGACGGCCTTCCAGGGTTCGGTCGCGACATTGGGGTGGCGATCCACCAAGAGTAGATCATTCATTATAGGGAACTAGTTCTGAGGAGGGACCTCCAGGCGGTCTTCTTTTTATTCCACCACATGTCGAGCAGCAGGATGTGCTGGCTGTGTGGGGCGAGTAATCTTGCAGACTGACTGCATTACAGAAGTTCCAATGGCAACAAACATTGAGGTTCAGAGGAGAAACATCCCCACAAATAGCGGATTACTAGTTTTCGGTAGTCAAACATGTTTTATTCCTTGTTTTGAAGCTTCCCAATCTGATGGTGGTCCTACCTATAATCCATATTCATGGTTTGGATGGGCACATGTGGATTATGGTGAAAAAAAAACCCATGACGAGTATATGCTCTCCTAGGCGTAGTTTAAACAGATACTCAAAAGAAAATTTTATCTAGCCATGATGAGGTTGGTTTGTATCTCATAGCTTATGAATCTTTGATAGGAGACCAAGACAATGGAGGAGTATATGGTATTGTTTATAAAACTATAAAATTACTCTCTAAATAGGGTTCATGATCTGTTTATTTGATCACTTCACTTCTATAGGGGACTATGCTAGGAGATCAGGTAGTAAGTGGTGCCATTGTGTATTCCCACCTATTATGGAGTCCTGTAGTGGTCCTTTGTAGTGGAGATAATTCTATACACGTATACTCCGATCTTTATTGCTGGGCATATATAATATAAGACATTAGAAGCTAGTTTGGTAGCTGGAAACTAATAGCAGGATGAGGGGTCCATGCTTGCATGATGTTTTATGTGGTGACCCCATATTGAAGGATATGATGCTTAGGTTTGTTAGGATGGTTTTGGTTAGTCGTTGGAGTGACAATGTTATGATTATGAAATACACAAACTTCATTCTAAAAATTATTAGTCCCACTGTGATGCTGAGAGGGAGATGTTCGATAAACCAGCTTAGTAGAGGTAGTGTCTTTAAAACAGAGGTCCGAGAGGTAGAGAACCTATTAGAGGACTGGGTGTAGAATTGGTATGTGAAAGGCGGTATGAGTTCCCCCCCCCCACCACCACCCATGTGGTCCATGCTAGGCTCAAGGAGCTAGTGGACATGAGAGCGGACAACATCAGGACAGAGAATCCTTTAAACTAAAGGATCTATAGATGTATAGAGGTATACACTATGTCCCTTCTACTTCTTTTCAATAATATTTATATAACCTATTATGATGTACCCTTTCCTTCATATTTCTTGCTCGAAGTTTGATTAGTGTGATAGTAAGTCCATGTGTTGTTGTTGTTCTTCACAGATCGAATGATCAAGGAAAAGAGATCCTTCCCCCACTGAGATGTGTTTTTGTGAAATGAATGAAACTGTGTGGGAAAGTCATCACCACCCAATTTGAATAGTGAAAAGGTTTGTTAGTTGAGTCCCTTTGACTTGTGTGTATAGGGAATGGTTGTGTGTTGGGATGTTTGCACGGAGGGCCTATTAGTACCAATGGTGTGTGATTGGGAAGACATGTGTTGTTGATTTCCTCTTGTTTTCGGCTTTATATTGGTACATGAGTATCTTGAGGAGGTCGTTGTGTGGTTTGACGTGGCATTGGAATCATAATAATGAGGGATGTTTTCCTTACTAAGAAACAATCATGTGATTTGATGAAAAACCATGCGGGCGAGTCAGTGCCACACAAAGAGGATAATATCGAGGTGTGGTGGATGAGACACTTTGTATTGTGTGTTTAGAGTAGGTTTTTTTGTCTCGGCATTATATTAGTAAGGAGACATAATGATAGACCCTATAACTATAGGATACAAAGTGTATTGTGTTTACCACCGATCACAAGTGAAGAAACATGTGCCCAATTGCATGATTTTGACCTTGGATGAGCTGGGCATGAGTGTGATAGTTTTCATGGTTTTCTTTTGTGTGTTCTTGTCAGTAGAACTAGAACCCTTGTTGGCCATTGTGGTGATATTTTTTGTGTTGTGGTTCCTCTTGGTTTATCTTTATTACAACATAGGATCCTTGGGTGAGCTCACTATAGCGGTATTCCTAGTGTAGAGCATATGTTATTTCCCATTTCCCTAGGCTATAACTTTTCGAGGAAGAAAAGACATAATGTGAGGATGATGTAGAGACTCAGGTATGGCCCAATCAATCTTTGGAATACATCAATAGATATTTAAAAAGCTAGTAGAAAAGATGACATGCGATTATGTGGCCCACTGTTGTCAAAATAAATTTTTAAATATATCAATTTTTTACTATTCATATAGAGGATGGTGTTTATCTATTAAAAAGAATTTCAAATCATAAAATTGTAGCCCCGGTTGAGTCCAGAGCATGCCATTTATCATAGGAGGGGTTTATGTTTTGAGGTCGCTGAATTTATTTGAAAAAAGATATAAAGAGAGTTTCCATAAATAAATAACATTATTTATTTTTGTATGTGTGGTCGAATAACACCTAAATGGATTCACAGATCTAATTTTTGAGACTGTGGTTGAGTAGAGAAATCTATTTTTACCCTAGGCATGACATAAAAATCATCAGCACCGGGTGTTCGATTAGAGGAGAGGTGGAGACGAGATGATTAAAGAAATGGGAGGATTTAATAAAAATTAGATCCTTCATCCACTTTATTCCCCTTTGTTCTGAACGAAGGACATCATTCCCCTCCATCTTCCTCCTTGTTGACTAATGACAGAATATAGTAAGTGATATTCCATTGATCTTCAATCTTGTTGGTGTTTTCTCATGGATTATGAAATAGAAGTTTGAGAGTATGGATCTATATCGGAAGGATCATTGTTTTGGATTGAGGTACACGGTTGTGAGTTTTAATCATGTTTCCCACTTGTATATGATTTGTTTTGTTTGTATAATCAATGTTTCATTGATCGGAGATGGTGTATGTGTAGATCAGGTCATGATGTTTCTAGATCTGGTCACGAATTATTTTTTCCGACCGCCCTAGTGGTTCCAGTGGTTCGCCGAAGGTGATTGTGGTGCATGTTCTATAGGGCGTGTCTCTAGTGAAGCATGACAGTTTCCGGTGAGGCAGTGTAGAGGACTAGTGTTGTGAGGCATTATGGATTCCTTCTGTAGCCATGTGGTTGGGTACGGGAAGTGGGAAATACGTGGCATGGAGCATGGGAATGGTGGAGGGCTTGCAGACTAGTAGTGTATGGACCAAGAGGCGCGGGTGGGTGTGGCGGGTCTAGAATGAATTGCACGATCCAAGAATGCATTCAGACTGGGACAGTTTTACACGCTCATAATTAACAAAATGAGCATCATTTTTACATGTCGTCTAGGGAAACATGACCCCTGGTTAAAGGAAGACCATTAGTTGACACTTTGATAACATTATATCTCAGGCTCGAAACTTGGGGGTCAAGAAATGTAGACATAAAATAATAATAATGTAATTATTATTATTTTGCAATTATTGCATCTGATGTATCTCCTATATCTGATGCCAGATTGATGCACCATCAGTGGAGTAGAGACCTAGAATATAATCCCAAATATTCAAGACCAATTTCTATTATTGAAACTAAAAAAAGTGTGTGGGACCCAAAATTCCTAGTTTGGTTGTTTGTAGTGGAATGTGACATTTTCATAAGCTGTCTATTTTGGGAAAGTAAATAGCATATCATCTATGTTTTTATGCATATAAAGTGATGGTCGAAATAGTTTGCGCCTAAGAGAAACAGTTTCCAAGAGATTTTTTATGGGTCTTTTGGGTCAGTGACACCTTTACCAGTATGGATGAGTGGGTCCCCTATCCATATTTGTTACATTTCGATCAGTAGGGTAGAGTGGGCACCCCAGTTTATAGCAACGATGGATTTCAATATCACATCACCTTTCTCAGATTGTGACAACTCTTTGGCTACTATATAAGTTTTCAATATTATTTCCTCAGTATAGTATTGAGATACCCTTGATAGGATGTGCTCAGATAGAGTTGTAGCATCCCTCTGGTGAAGTCAGGGTGGGATCCTCTTACTTAATGTTTCCCTAGACTGGAATATTGGAATCTCTATGACCAACACTACATAAAAAGTGATCCCTTATCTTGAAGAAAACCCCTGTAGGGTTTTGAGGCATCATTGGGTATATGATCCCCTACATAGAGAGCGATGATAGTAGGGTTGCAGTATCACCAGTTATATTATCCCATACACAGATTTTGGTTTTAGAAGGATTTTTTGTATTGTCAGTACGATCCCCTACTTAGTGAGTTATTCCAGATGTTGTTTTGGACATCATCATGACCACCTATACATGAGAGATGATCTTTCATCTTAGTGATCTATTTCTAGAAGTCATATCAGGTTGTAGTATCACTCAACGAATCATAAGAGTGTTCCCCTATAATAGATTTCTTCATGTTACCAGATATGGTTATAGTATCCCCTAGATAGCCCTATATGTCATCCCAAATCAAAGGAGTTTTTTGTTTCCAATTTGTTTTAGTGTGAAATTCTTAGCAGAGATATCTGTCAAGCATTTTATCCTGGATGGGACTTCTAGGAAGGTGGCATGAGACCGATAGAGTGGAATCTCTTAGACAAGTGTCATCTGGGAAGACATGGATTTGGGCAATGTATATGTTTTTTTCTTTAGATTCTTTAGTAAAAACCAATCACTAGTGATGATTTCGGCACCCCATGAGGCTTGGTTCATTAGAGGAGGGTATTTGTGTGATATTTGGGTGGTATTTGGGCGTTTTAAATCTTTCCCTTGTACTTATGTCAATTTTTTTATTAACACACCTAATACTTTTGGGGGTTTTACCCGAGGATGGTCTCGAGATGTATTTTCAATATTTTTTGGGGTTCCTATGAATGAGATGAGCAGACATTAGCCTTTCGGTTGATCCTTTTATTTTGGGGATTGGTGGATTCTTCTATGTATATCTATACTCACCCCAATACGTTGTTTCCTGCACATGATTTATATCTTATGCCTATCATATGCCTTTCGACAGAGTCCTAGGAGGACATAAAGCAAGAAGAGCCTAGTTAGATAGATTGAAAAGCGTGTTAATCAGAATTGGAATGAGGATCTTTTCAGTGGGTGCATTTCAAACTGATCACCTCCTTCTGAGTAGGATGGATGCTTTGCAGTTTTACTTTGGTGGTGCATATATTTTACCCTTTTTAAATTTTTCAATACAATTGTTGGGTTAGATGTATACTTTCATTTATTTCCATTTTAAAACATGTCAGAACTGTTTCATGGAGGTTTATATGGGTGTGTGTTTAAAGGTATGATATTCTAAGGCCTCCCATTTTTGTGAGAGCCTTCTTGGCACTAGTCGCTACCCCCTAGCCTATTAGAGGCGAGTTTTGAGAGTCAAAGCTCGATCCCCATTATTTTGGGTCATGAAATTTTGTTGGTAGAAGGTAAGTACATTTTGGAATTTCAATTTTTTGTATGTAGTGGGGTTAGATGGGGGTATTTATACTTGAAAATGGGGAATTAAATTAATTAAATGGCATTTCTTTATTTAATTCATACCAGGATTGGGCATAATTAATTCCAATGTTTTTGGATGATAATAAATTTTTAAATTTTGTATTAGTTCATTTAAAACATCAAACACCCATTTAATGTTTTATTTTTTTAGAATTTTTTACATTTACATTTTACTATTAACATACTACATTATTTTACCTATACGGTGTAAATTCTTTTTTTCCAGGGAAAAATTTTCTTCACAAAAAATAAAATACACCTTTGTACATAATATGGACCTTATTATTTAAAATATTTAATCCATTTTACATAATTAAATTTATTAAAAGTGTAAAAAATAGCTTCTATTGTGATATGTGTATAACTCATAGGACATTGTTTCATGGAATAATTGTGGTATACAATATTTCTAAGCACGTGTTTCTAAATGAAACACATTATTTACAACGTTTTCTCATTCACAATTATTGATAATTAATATGTATTAGTTTTTTTTTAATTTTTCTCATATCTAACTTATATCATATCAGTTATCTTATTTCATAAAAACAGTTTGTCCACATTTTAATAGAAAATTAAAATTTTAATAAAATTTCAATAAATTATATCTAAGATAATTATGATGTGATGAAATGGAAACATTTATTAATTTTATAAAAATAGTAATCTAAATGTGATAATCTTGGATATTATATTAAAATATTTTTTCTTTAATTATAACCATTTTAATGACACAACAAAATTTCTTACCATTATAAAAATTACTTAGAACCTAAATTATTCATATTATCACCTAAAATTGTTTTATAAGATAATCTTAGTGTCATTTAAAACATATAAATTTATGAAATTAGAAAAATGAAATGGAAATTAAATATTATTATGTTATCTATAAAATAATAAAAATAATCACCTTATTGCACCAATAATAATAATATAGACAAACCTTCTTCTTACTTAATTATTGTAATTCCTACTAGTCTTATGGACCAACGTTTCTAAAATCAAAATATTTTATTTCCCTTTGAATAGTCTATCATAATCTCATCATTTCTCATACAATTTCTTATAATGGTTCTTACACAGCCTTTGATAATTTCTATTGTTTTTCTTGATTTGATTCTTACGATCTTTATGGAATGGACAATATTCATCGTGGATTCCAAACATTAGTGTTTATAGTATTGACTGTACAATTATTTAATGTTTATAGAACATTTTTGTTGATAGTTTTACTAATCAAAATTTATTCATTATGTATGATGTTCTCATGAAATTAAAATATTTTTATGTGATTTTATTAACATTTTATTGGTTGGTATGAGATCAAAGAATAAAAGAATAATTTTTTGGGATGCTACATTATTCACCCAGTAAATAAATTTATCTCTCTAACATTTATTCCATCCTTAAATGGTAAAACATACCATGGACACAATTTCACTCTCTCGCCTTTGTATTTTGTAACTAGTTTGAAAAGTGACCATGCTCTCTACACATGAAGCTATACATTGTAGTATGTGCTTTCACTATCATTCTATAATTATCAGAAATATGGGATTTTTTATTTTCAACATTATTTTACATTAGAACAATGTGGCCAGCCTTCCCACATTCATATCACAACCCAATTCCTTGATGAAAATTACCTTAGTTCATTTTCATATAGTTTTCACACAAGGGACAGTGTACTTTATTCCCATTATTTACATGGTCAGGGTTCTTTACAATGTTTGTATCTATACTTTTCATTTTATTATTCTATAAAAAGGGACCACTGTGCATATTAAAATAACATTTAATCCTCCATCAAACTCCTCACTAACTACTCAATGATTTTATAATTAGAATATCCCAAATTATTATGTAGATGAGGTATTAGTCTAGTGAATAATCTATCAACCCTTCCCTAAGAATCCAAAAATGGTAGAGGTGAAAAATTAATTTCTTGTAAATTTCATTACCTGGACTCCAATTGATTCAGTTTCCTTCTACATCTTCTGTAATAAATCGTTCTCCATTTTCGATTGCATAAAATGTGGAAATTTATTATTGTAAAACATTCCCCAGATCTCTCCCCATTCAAAAGAATCAATATTCCCTATTTTCATTGTATTTTTTTACCATTATAGACCACTTATCACCTTTTTCTTCTAAAAGGTTTACTACAATAATGAATTTCTCAATCTCTAATAGTTGAGTATGAAAAATATTTTATTTCATTTGAGGTAATTGATATATCAGTAATTAATGGATAAGCTGAACATCTACTAGATTTTCCTCACTAAGGTACGAAGGATTCAACTACTTGTTGTTCTTTCCCTGGTGCGGTTTAATTCTCAATATAGTTTTGGTTTTTGTTTATGACTTGATCTAATTGAATCATCATCATAATGATGATTCCAAATCTACCATCCCCCATATTGACAATTCATTTATCTGCATAACCATTTCATCAGTTTCTATCATGTCTTCCTTTATTAATTTAGATTTTATTTCATAAATGGGGAAACCTGAGTGATATTTTTTTACAATTGGGAATCATATAATAATTATTCTTTATGAATAAATAATATGATAATTTTATAATATCAATCTTCTAGTATTATATAATACAATCCTAAAAAAAATTTCATTATTATATTTCTATCATAATGATTTTTACAATACTCGGATTAACTAATGCATATCCCACTGCTATGTTATACCTGTGGTGTAGTGAGTCCCTTTGTTATGCACCAATTCTTGATCAAGTTATTCTTAATGTGATTTTTTGGGTGATACCATTAGGTTAATATGTGCTATATTCACATCAACTGTCTTGTATCAAAAACAAAATTTCATTACATTGAATCCACTTCTGTAATATATACCAAAATACCATGATTTTTCCAACTTTTAAAAATTTCTTTAGGTTTTTTAATAATTTTCTCTAATCCTAATTTAAAAAAGTTACAAAATAATATTTTGATACAAAATATGGTGTCCCACCATTTTATTTCCGGACATATATATAAATCCTTAATAAAATATTTAATTAATGAACTCTAAGGATGTTAATATGTTTAGTTCCATATAAATTAGGTTAATAATACATGAATTTCATAACGATAATATAAATAGTAATGTTCTTATAATCCACTTTATAGAAAACATTATCGGTTCTTTATTGGTAACACTTACTTCATCTCATTTTCAAAGGATGTATATCAATTAAATTGGTGTGCATAAAGCCCATCATAGAAATCAACAAAATAATCACTTTGAATATGATCATGTGGTATATGAATAAGGCATGTTCATATAAATATGATGTTTATCATAAAATAATAACATGGATCATAAAATATAAATATGGTACAATATTAAAATATGAAATTCCTAAGCATACTAAAATAATCATCGAATTTTATATGATACCATTAATAAAGGAACATGAGAAACAATAAGAAAAAAATTGGGATAATTATTGAATTGATATATACACATAATCATAGAAAATATTTTCTTAATATTTCAAGGATCATTACCAATACTATAATTGTGGAATGAATTTAGTCCCTAATCTATCAAATTAGCTATGGTTCAATCACATGACTATAATAGTGGAATGTGTTAGCTCTTAAAACAATCATATTAATCATGTTTTACTTCTAGTAATATCATTGTGGATTGGTTTCACTCCACAAACAATCATATTTATCAAATTTTACTCCAAAGAATATCATAGATGGATAGGAAAACTCCCCATACCATTTTATTAGTTAAGGACCACTTACAAGTCTATAATAGTGCAATGTGTTCACTACCCAAACCATTATATTAGATAAATATAACTCCTAAGACTATCATTGTGTAATGTGTTAAATCTCTAAATAATCGTATTAATAAAATTTCACTCTAAAGATTTGTACGTTTAATGGTTTCACTAAACAAACCATTATAGTAGCAACAAGTTTCATTTCAAATCCATTGCATACGAAGTCCATAAATACCAGAAAATGAAATCATTTTTACCCATGAATTGAAAATATGGGTTTCATTTATGTAAATATCTGAATCCATAATTTTAATTCTTAAAATTTATTAAATAGTATGAAATTATACACTGTGGATTATGAATAAGAAGTAATTGGAGGAAAAGAAATTATCCCATAATTAAAAAAATTAAATTTTTTGTAATGTAAAAATTGTAAATAAATAAATAATATTTTTCTTTTAAAATAATAAAAAATTAGGATTACATTAATGAAAAAGGGAGAAGGGGGAAATAACTTACTTTGATTTAGTAATTATATAAGAATATTGTATAATGAGAGTAGATAAATCATATATCATTCATATAAAATCATTTTTACAAGAATGGTGTGATATTAAAATAATAAAAAAAATATCTAATTGATCTTATAATGGATAAATACAATGAAAAAGGTGTAGTGTAAAAATAAGATAGGAAGATCCCTTACCAAATCTCAATAGCATAACTGTTAATAAAATTGGCTTAGAAAAGGAATTGGGGGATGTAACTAAGGTATATAATTGATAAAAAAACTAATTGGGAAGTAGATAAAAGATAAAAATTTCATTAAAATACTAAATATATTAAATTATATATACTAACAAAAATGGGGTACTTGTATAAAAAACAGAGATGCGAATTTTCCTTACATGAAGGGTTTCATGATAAATAATAGAGGAGGAAACCATTGGACCTTGGATAAAAAATTGGAAAACCATATAGGGACTACATGATAGGTTAAAAGAAAATACATTCGTGTATTTTGAACATGGATTGTAGGGTGGGAGTGGGAAATGAGTATTTATACATTATAAGGGGTGGCATTAATTAAATAAAAATGATTATTTTGTATTGGAGGGTATCCAATATTGGGTGGAATTAATTCCAATGATTTTAGATGAAAATTAAAGTTTTAATGGAATTAAAATTTCATGTAAAACATAAAACATCAATTTAGCATTGTGTTTTTTAGGTACTGTATGATATCACTATTTAACATTAAGTTGATGCATTATTTTGGATATATCGTGGTAAATCATTTTTTACCATAGTATCCCTTTTATGTTTAAATTATAATTCACATTATTTAATACTTTATAAATTATAATTCAAAATATTCAAAGAATTTTACATAATTCAATTTATTAAATTGGTAAAAATCCATTCTAATGTGATACACATATAACTTATAAAATAATTTTTAAACGATAATATTTTGGTTTTTAGAAATGATAAGAATTTGTTTCCTAATGTATAACATTATATACAATGTTTTTACATATATATTTTTTTATCAATAACATTTATTAAAAGAGTGAATATATTTTTGAAATGTATAATTTAGTATAAAAGTAATTATATTTAATAAGAGAAGTATTTTCAATTTTTAACTGAAGAACAACTTTTTCAAAAAATTACCCTAAATTTATTTTAAGATAACTATCTTTGGGAAAAATAAGAAAATAATTTTTTCATATAATAATTTTATAAATATGATAATAATTTATTTAAAATAATTTTTTTTATTTATTTCATTTTCTTTAATTTGATGACATCAATAGATTTTTGAACATTTTAAAAATTACATAAGACATCACTAATCTATATTATAATATAAAAGTATTTTAACTGATAATTTGAACAAAATAAGATTTATTTAATAAATAAAAAATTATTATATTACTCTAATTTAATGGAAATTAAATATTTATTTGGTTTCTATAAATTGATCTCAATGGTAACTTTATTGTGCCAATAATAATAATATTGATTAACTACATTCTTAGTTAATTTCAATAATTCCCACTAATATTACTGTACAACATTCCACATTATGAAAATTTATATTTAGCTATAAATATCTTATCATTCTCTCTTCATTAATGAATATATTGATTATAAAGGTTCTTACACATCCTCCGATAACATCTATTGTTTTCTAAAAACTTCATTTCCTTTCTATGATCTTTACTAAAGGGGAGATCTTCTTGGGGGATTTTAACATTATTGAGTTTGTTGTAGTTAATGTAATATTTATTATTTTGTATTTTCAATTGTTTTTATTAGTTATACTAATAAAATGTTTTTTGGCCTATTTTAAGTTCTAATAAAAGGGAAAATTATTAATTTTCACTTATATTAAATTAGTTTTTGATAGAAGGCATCTATTAATAAAAGAAGAATGTTTTAATAGATGCTACAGATTGGTCACCTTGTGAGGAAATTGTGAATAGAAAATATACCTCTCATGAGTATGTAACAATCACTTTGGAATGCATATTTGTGTGTGTTTAATCATGGTAAGGTTATTAAAAATATAACATATAATGAATTTTAAGGGTTATTATATTTATTTCCATGAAATATTTAATGTTTTTTTTATTAAATGATTTTTATTATTTATATCATTATTCTATAAATTTTCTAACATATTTTTTTAATTCTGTGATTTAGTAATTTATTGGGGAAAACCAAAATTTTTTACACTCACCCCCCACTTGGGAACTATTTTACATATATAGAATTAATCGATTGAGATACATATAAAGGAAGGAAATATTAGTTCTTTAGTTATTCTTCATGATACCGTATATGTGACATATCTTATTATAGATTTTAGATGGTTGGGAGTTTCTAGTTTGACGTATTTGGTGTCTTGGGGATTTTTTTCACATTGGTTTCTCATGGATATTTCCACATGGTTTTTAATTTTTACACTAATATGGTTATTGTTTTGATTATTATTTTGTTGTTTTTTGTACGAATGTTTCCTATAGATGTTTGGTTGGGGTTGGTTATTGTGGTTTATTTATTTCAAAAAAGGTAAAATCATCCCCCATAATATTTATAATTCCCTTGGCATTAATTTCCAACCTTGGGTGCCTTGGGGATGTCACATAAGGCCTAGTAACACATGACACCTCTTCAGAAGACAATCAGTGAAGGGTGGGATGTTTAAATTGTTACGTTGAATTCCTATGAACTACCCAATACTCTGAATCATCAATTATACACATTAATTTATCTACAATATATTTTTTATTATTTTTTCTTACAATATTTTTTGATTCTTCATATAGAGATGGAATTTCATCATCCATCAATGTGACATCAGGTTTCAGTGGTTGTATAACACAAAATATAATTGCTAATGTTTTCCATCTTCTTAGGCTCTATGGTTTTATTTTATCACTCTTTGATTGTGTGTGATATGTGGAATTGGATCCAAATATGGAATTTTAAGGAATCCTAAAAAACCAAAGTCATTGATATTATTTCATGAGTGTGGATCATTCATAAAAAAATTTAGGTACAAATAAAATAACAACTATGTATACAAAAGGAGAAAAAAATAAAAATTTTAAATATAAAATGATGAAATGGAACCACCAATTGATGTTAATATTGGAGAATAGTGCTATCAACTATTCCTAAAAAACACAAAAAAATTGACATGATTCTATGAATCATTATATCCCAGGGTGGTTAGAAAAAGATTATAATTTAATTAAATATCATATGAATATTTTAACTAGAAAATCAATAGTATATTAATATATATTATGATGGTTATGACATCATGAATTGGTAAAAACATATCCCAACTAACCATTATTAATTAATATTATTTTTGGAATAGGGGATTGAATATATGAGTAAAGGCCCAATGTAGGAATAAGGTTTTAGTAGTAATAGTTCCAAGAATAAATTAATACACATTGAATAAACATATAATGAGAAATTAATGATAGTGGATCAACTTTTTGGATGTATTTACATATATTATAATCGATTTGACTTTTTATTTTTATAGAAAACTAATTTTTGGACTCCTCAGGTTAAATATCTCACATGGTTGATTGAAACTATTACTACCTATATTAATCCTATCATTTGATACATATATATTATTTTATACTATTTAAATATTCAATACATTTCAAAAATACACCCCATAGACCATAATGGTATGATGTTGTAATATACTAGATGCACAATCATGTTATTTCCTAAAAGATACTAAACATCTATCATAATAATCATCCTACATATTAAAATTCATAAGTATACCCAAAATAAAATCATTATTCATAATATGGATAAAATAAACATAAGCAAGGGTGATCTTAGATTCTCAGTATGTGTAAACATAAGGGATATCAGTGTAACTTGAGCATACCATTTTGAGAACATGAGAATAACATTTTAAAACCATAAACATCATATAATTTATCTTAAAATGAAAATTGGAATAGATATTAGAAGTTAATAATATGTGAACAAAATATTAATCAATGAATATTAGACATTAGAACATTGAAATGTAATGATTCATCAATTTGTGGAATTCACATGATCATATAAGGTTATATCTCAAATTCATCAACCTAGAAATTATTATCATTTTAGAATTGGAAAAACCTAAAATGTACCTATATCCAAAAAGAGATAACCTCAAAATGTCCTTGTATTAGGATTATGATGACCTACTATATTCCATCTTTTTTGAGCTTCAGATAACATTTCTTGTAGCCTCTTTCTTGATAAAGGGAGAATCACAAGTGTATCCTTTGATCTCATTGAACATTAATCATTACCCATTTAACTGGAGGGATGAATAGGTTGCACCCATCACATAATAAATATATTTATGTTCCAAAATATCATAAAACACTCACCATATAATACCCCATATATAGTAAATGGGGTTCATAAAAATTTACTTATATAGTAACCCACAATAAACAAAAAAAATTCATATTCATCTCATCAATTCATCATAAAATAACATATTGAAAAAGGAAAAGGCATCATAGAAATATCATATCATTACCAAGAAAAATATATTGAAAGAATTATGAAGGTATAATTTGATAATAATAATAGTGAAGCATTAGTAATATAAAAATAATGAATCATTAATGTGAAATATTTTTAATGATCACATGTAATTTTTATTTAGAAACTTAAAATTTATACATTGAAAAAAGTTATATGAAATCCAAAAATTCCTCTAAATATAAATATTTTTCCTTAAAATTAAACATGTAAACATTTTTATGAATCAATAAAAAATGAGAGTGGCTAGAATTTCATACAATATTATTCATGATGTACTTGTTAAAAATGATTTATTTTATATTTTTAGAAATGGTTAAAATTACCTTGTTTGGAAAATAAAAATAACATTTTATTAATTTTTTTAAGAAATTAAAACATTTCTGAATATTAATTTTGTTAAATATTTATGGAATTTTAAAAAAATTCTTCAATTTCTATTATACATTGACATGGAATAGAAAGGGTTTTCCGACCAAAAAGTTACATAAATTTAGTTTTCTTTTAAAAATGGTTATTTGGAAACATGAGTACATAAAGTGAAAAAAATTATAGGAAAATAAATATATTCATAAAATAATTGGATGATAAATACATTCATGTGTTTTGTGATTGATTGATCATATTATTTCATTATTTGAAGAACTATAAAAAACAATCTCAATAAACAATGTTATGATAACATTTAGCCCATACCCCATTGTAAAATTTTGATTCTCAATCCCCATGAAATAAATAAAATTATATTGAAAAATAAATCCATTTAGAATTAATATATATATTACTAAAATAAATTCATTATAATTACATAAGAAAACAAAAAAAATGCATGGAATATGACATGTGTGTCATGGAAATTAAAGTGAGGAAAAGGATTATTTATGTCTCAACTACCATCAAACCCAATAGAACCTCATATATAATAAAATTAAATTTAATAAAAAAATTTATAGACATAAATATATTTATCATTTAATATATTAGTTACTTATGATCTTTTATTACCCATTTATAATTTATTATTTATTAAAATCATCTTTCTGGTAATAACTGTGTTTTTGATGTATTTTTTGGATTGGTGATTTTGGTCATTTTAATTTGATCAAATAAATAAATTTAACTGCTATTTAAATACATTATATATTCATTATATATTTATTTATAGTAATAAATAAATCATAAATATAGAAAAGGAATTGAATTTTTCATGGAGACGTTAGGTCGTACGCCAAAAGAACACTCATTCCATTTTCATGAAGGATGAAACTAAATGATATTCAATAATTTATCACAATTAAAATGTAATTATTATTTGTAATATATAAAATATATTAATTAAATTTACCCATATTACCTTCCATCTAAATGGTATATGAAAATTTAATTACATCCCTTTGTGTGGTGATAGTCGTTCATACACATGAGCGGTGTTATAATTTTTCCCATTTTATAGAAAGTAAGAAGGTATATTTTATATTATAATTATTGAATTATTATTATATTTTGAGTAAAATATTTATAATTTAAATACATTATCATATAAATTTTTGATAGGTGGTGATCGAAAACAAGTTACATTGTTTTGTGAGTTTGTATTCCTTCATACACATGATTAAGGGTTTACATGATGAATGGTTTGATTTTCCATTTGATGTAATAGGAGATAAATATAAATTATTCAGTTAAAATAATAAAATTTATAAATATGTTAGATATTAATTATGTTATATAAACATAAGTTAACAATATTTTAATTAGGTGGAATAATAAATAAAATAAAAACAATCATTTAATCGTGTTATATATTCATTGGATAACCTATATATGATTACTCCAACAACCATCATAGGGGAGTTTAATAAAAATAATAAGGGTTATGTGATGTCTGTAATGAAATAAGTAATTTATTTTTAAAATTTTTACTCAAAATAATGATTTATCTTTCTTAATTGAGGGGAGGAGAGGGGGGACTTTTCTAATCGTAGAGAGGACACACCTAGAATTATTGAAAATAAAATGGTGTTCCGATTGTTTTAACGTGCCAAATATATTCATAATTACTAATTATCGAACCTTATATTATAAATGTTCAATATATCACCATAAAATGGGATTTTGATGAGTTTTTTCTCATTTTAATCAATATATTTTTATTTTAACCACTAGTGAAGTTATTTTGACCTTAACCAGGGTATATAATTTTTTTTAAATTCTTACTATTGATTTGTAAAAAATATTAATTTGAACATATTATATTAAAATAATTAAATATTTTATAAATATGGAATACATTATTCCTAGTTATTATAAATAATGTGTAATAATTTAATTTAAAATTAAACAAAAAGGCATCAAAAGGGGGTTTTCCAAAGGGAAGATTTCCTTAATTAATGAATTATTTGATATTAAGTACCATAATTAAATTGATTAAAATTATATAAATTAGTTTAAACAATAAAAAAATATAAATTATAGTATTTATAAAACATTTTATACAATATGGTAGATTTTATATACATTACGAAAAAAAACATTTGGTTTAAAAGTTCACTATTTTCCACTATTCACTAAAAAATAAATCATTTCAAAAAATTCTAAAATATTCTCCCCAATAAAATCATAAAAATTTCATTGATTAATTGAAATAATATTTTCATATAAAATTAACAATTTCATTATTTTTTCACAAAAATACATAAATTTCGTTTTGGGCGAAAAATGTGTTTTTGATGTATGTAAAAACATTAATAAAAAGTAGTTCTTACTTATCAATATGTTTAGATATTTTGAATGAATTATAAATAATTTTAGGACATTGATAATATCAATTTATAATTCCATGTGTAACAGTTGTTTTATAAGATTCATGTTTAAAAAATAATATTAATTGTATATCATGGTTTTTAAAAACGCAATGTTGCATGTAATGAACACTATTAGTGAAAATAAATTTATTGGAAAAAATTAAACTCAAAATATATTAAGGTTATAAATTCACCCCAACAACCATAAACATATTTGAAACATAATTTCCTCACATTGACACATCAAAACTCAAGATACATTTGCCTCATTATTTCATCTGGTTCCCATGTATCTTTTTTTATTGGTGGGTTTACTATAAAACCATAACTAAGTGAGTGGTCTAGTTTTGTATTACATTACCTCTATGATCAAGTGTCTTCATAGGTTTTTATTTATCAGTATGATCATGATCGTGCACTATGGAATTAGATTTTAGTACATGTTAATGATTAGGTATGTACTTCCTCAGGATAGATTCAAGGAATACATCATGGATTTGAGAGTGGTTTAGTAGAAGTTCCAACTTATAAGAATCCATCCATAATATATGGAAAATTTATAAACGTACAATATATATATGGATAAAATTTAATTTCATTTTGAATATCATAACCTTATTCCATTTATAAATTCAAATTAATACCTTATAAACATTATACAACTCTAGATCACATTGATGATTGTCGACATAACTTTTTTTATAAACTTTTAGATGTATTGATATCATTTTGAATTGATATAAATTTCACTAAAAAAAATTAGTTATATCATGTCCCAATTTTTATTTTCCACCAATATCATCCCATCATTTTTGAGTTCTAAACTATATTTCATTGAAGTTTATGTAAATATTTATATTAATTTTAGAGTTAAATATATTATTATACGAAAACTCAATAAAAGGGAGGTTATGATCCCAAAACCATTGATATTTAAGGAACAATATCTGAACAAATCCTACAGGTTTTATTTTTTCTGTAAGACTAAACAAATATTTGAGGATGAAAATATATCTTAGAACTTATCACCATTTCCAGAGCCTACAAATGGATTCAGTATATCTTCATGTTAAACCTTAGATCCCGATCAAACATGTTATAATGTCATACACCATGAAACATTACCAATTCATTTTGGTGTATCATTGAATGTTGTTTCATATATAACTACCCTCTCACAGTGTTGATTTATTGTAACTATTTAAGGATATTGACTACAAACCAGGTAGTGATGCAACACCAGATATCCTAGAGCCAGTGTCTGCTAAAGGAACCAAGGCCCGAATAACCTTCCCATTTAATATTCTTGGTAAAACAAATACATAAATTAATATTTCATTACAAATGGATACACTAGTTACAACATATTTTTTTCTTCTTTATAAATAAATAATTAAACAACATTGAGGATTACTATAATCCATATAGTATATTCATGAATTTCATTCATAGAACACTTTTTTAGATTACAAAGGAAAGAAACCTAATATAGGTGAGATCAAATGCTTAGTATGGAAATAATATAGCATAACCAATAATGAATCAATAATAATTTTCAATATGGAAAGGTGAATAAATGAACACATATACCGTATAATCAATAAACAAAATAGAAGTATGTAATCAATATGGAAAGGTATCGTCTAGATGAACATGATATTAAAATAACTAGATAATTCAATATCAATGGAAGGTTTGAATACTAAAACACTTGATATTTATTCAATGAACTATAAATTAAATGCATCCACATATATGTCAAAAAATTATCTCCAGGTTGAAAAGTAACTTAATCATGAACATGAAATGAATCCATAGATATGTCAATGAAAAATCATATGGATTAATAATATCATAATATAAATGATGGAAATGATTATTTATAGGATTATTTTTTTCCTAGGTATATGGTACCCATACTTTCAATACCTTTTATAAGATGGTTTATAAAATTTAGGGTAAAAACACCCATCTAAGGAATATAGCCAAATAAATCATCCCATGAGACTATTGATGCATCCAGAGGATATTTACAACCTGTCCCCACATATGACATACTATTCCAAAACCTTCCTCAACTATCAAATAATTGATTTAACAATGTTACCTATATGAAATCTGTATGGTGTATAAGAAGATGATTAATCTAGCATCATTCAAAGTATACCACTTATGTAAAATGTTATACAGTTTAGGAAATATTTATATCCATGAGAGAGAAATATAATAATTTTAAGTAAATTTCCTATGAAAATTTATTAAAATAATTATATTTTTCTGATAGAAATTTAACAATAACAAAAAGAAAGTGAGATGTAAATGATAAAAATTAATAATATTCTTACGGAAATTAATCATTAAACAACAAAATGTATCACATACAACATAGAAAATATAATTAATAATCCCCATGAAGGAATTTTTTTCATACCATGATAAAACAATTTCATGATATAATGTTTAATTGTTTTATAGATACAGTATACTATACAAGTGGTGTATATTGCGGTTGCCTTATGAAAATAAAAGTAACACAAAAATCCATTACCAATGTGGTATCAAATGAATTGGAAAACCCAATTGTATTAATAATAAATTAAAAAATTTAAATACCATGAATATAAAATAATTCAATATATTATATGTCTGTGTGGTAGTATGTACACCATATATAATAAATTAGTTGAACAACAATTAAGTATGCCTCCCGGAATGAAAAATTAGACAAGAATCTCATACTACATGAGTAGATTTTTGGCAAAGGATTCCATGAATGAGTAAAATAAAAAAATTTAATACAATTAGATAAAGTGAAAGAATTGTATAATATATGAAAAAATTATGTATTTATAGTACAAAAAATAAATGGGTGGTGAATAAGACATTAATCTCACTGATTTAAAAAGGGAGATGAAAATTTCATACCAATGTGGTATGAAATGAATTTGAAAATCCAAATGAATTAATCATTAAATAAAAAATTTAAATAACATTATGATAATATGATTAATTTTATTATATGTCAATGTGGAATTAAATACACCATATACAATAAATTAGGTGTACATCAATAAATTATGACTCAGAGAATGAAAATGAATCAAGAATCTCTTACATGGTGTTTTTTTCCAGTAGACATCCTTTATCTTCTTGTAAAAGAAATTTATTTTATATGTTTTCATCATTAATAATTTTTTTATGTTTATGATTAATTTTATTTCACTTATTACCATGTATTGTACATCTTCTTAAACAAATAAGTATACGTCGAGGGTTTTTGACAAAATTCAGATTCTTTGTCATAAAAACTATTGGTGGTCAACAATGGTCAAATGGTTCAGTATATAACATCTACATAATGATAACCATGAAATAATTATCATGTTTCTATATCAATTATAATTTTTAAATAAATAATTAAATATGTTTATGAAAACTATAATCTGTTACAATCATGGAGACAGTAGGTTATACAAACGCTTGAGTGACATTACAATTCTTAAACGATCATTGTGGAAAGAAGATAAGTAAATAAAATAGTTCAAGAATGATCATTATATAATAAATATAATTTTTGTAATCTTGTATACATATATATATATATATATATTTATGTGATTTAAAATAAATCACATCATGTTGAGGAGGTAATAGTCTATATGTCATCGAGAAACATTGTCTCTTTTAAGGAATGTGAAGGTGTAATAAGGAAATTGACATATATATATATATCATGAATGTAATTTGATTATTAATATCATATATGTGTTTTTATGTGTCATATGTTTAATAATAACCATCATTTATACATTCATGTCTCATGCAAACAAATCACATCTCTTTGAGGTGGCTGGAGTGCACACTTCCTAAAAAGATATTATCGTATTTACAATCCTTGGAAAGCATAAATTGATGTTATAAATTAGTATAATAGAAGGTTAAAAAATTAAATATAACATATATATCATATATTATTATATTTTCAATTATAATTGCCACCAAAAAATCTATAATGAAAAATTGAACAATTATCATTTCGTAAGATAGTAATTCACCATTCACAAAAACATTATGTTTGTTACCCATTAGATGTAGGTGTGTGTATGTGTAGGTAGAAAAATCAAAAGAAAAACATCCAAGTATATTTTGGATATTTTTTTTGTTACACAAGAAATGTATAGGGTTATATTAATGGTTGGATAATGGAAATAACAATTGAGAGATTTATAAAATACATTTCCTTTTAATATGATATCTTGTTTTGGTTAAACCAAAATCCATACAGGGAAGGTACTCTTACAAAAGGGAGGTTTCTAGATTTATGTAGGTTATTTTGGGCGGCCGTTTTTTTCAGATCATGATAGAACTTAAGAGGATGTATAGTTGTGGGTAATGGGTAGAGGTGGTGGCCTTTTATAGAGAAGGAAATGACTCACTTGGTATATTTGAAAATAAGTTAGGTGTGAACATGTTATTACTTAATAAAATTCATAAAAAACCCAAAAACTAATTAATGGAAGGTTAATGGACTATATATGACTAGAAAAATAATTTCCGATAAGTGGATATGTCATTTGGGCTCTTAAACAAAGGGGTTTAGTCCCTTTATAGCCTAATTACACCTTAATCAATGCAATTAATTTTAATCACCTTCAGTAATAATTTTTATCAAAAAATATGTTGGTCTTATTATAGAAAAAAATACTATCTCGATAAAAAACTTTATGAATTAATTTCAAAATTTAAATAACGAAATCATCAGAATTATGATTAATTATTATCTCACAAATAGTAGGATTAAATGGTTTTAATAGACTAATGTTCAAAAGATTGTTAAGTTTTTATATTCTATATAAATGTTATATTTATTATAATGGAATAAATTTTGTCAAATTATGTATAATTTATCAAATTTATCTTTAAGAATTATTTAAAATATAATTTAACATTAATAATTATTTAAAAAAAATGCAGTTTTTAACTAAAACTAAGTATTTTGACTATTGAATAAAAAATTATGTTTCTCAGAAAGATCCCAAAAAATCATCCTAAATTATTTTTCGTTCTGAAATTTTAAATAATTTTTTTTATGAAATTAATTTAATAAAAGTGTCAAAAATAATATTTAAAATTGGTTCGCCAATAAAAGGCGACAATATTCATTAAAAAATATATATATTTAATGTAACATCCCAAGTAAGTAATGAATAATAGATATTTTTATCTATGTCTATTTATGAATTAGATAGTGTTTTAGAGGCTTAAAATGCGAATAAATCCAATCTTAACCATGGAATACACTAATATTTTTAAAAGATTGTTTTACTGCCTTTTGATGGCAAACCATTTTTAAATCAAACTTATGACAATTTTATAATCTCTATTTGTCAAAATAAACATATTATTTATGATTGGGACATTGAAATTTACATTGGATATATTTTTGGTATTTTTCTGATAATGTTCATTTTTTTATGAATAGTGAAAAATACTGCATTTTACATCAAAACTTCTTTTTCATATAATTTAATTATATGTATAGATTATCTTTTTAATTAGTCTTAAAGTGTAATCTGAATATATTTTTACCATTTAATCCAATAGTGGTCATCATAATTAATTTCACTTTTTAATTGGGCATAAACTAATGCCAATCTTTTCATAGATATTGTTTCAAAAAAACCCGCTAATTGTTTTGACAATGAGAATTATTTTTAAAATAATTATTGAAATTTATATGTTTGGAATTTAGGAAAATGGATTCCATATTTAGAATCTGATGTTCCAAATTATGTAATTATGAATCTTTTGTTTTTGGACATTATGAATAGTATCGACGGCAATTATCTTTAATTATCTTGATTAATGAGTAATCTGTTAGTTAAGGATAATAAAATAATTTCATAATAATAAAAAATGACACCAACATGTTTCATAATTATACTGGTTGTCTCATGTCCGACCATGTGATTCCTTGTTCCAAACTTGGGGACCCCATGGAATCACTTTTGTGTGAAAGTGACTTTTTTATCTTTTTATTGTTAAAGAGAGTTAAATATAACAAAAATGTATCACCTGAGTAAAACATTTTTAGTTTTGTCTAAATAAATTATCTATTGGACTATAAATAGTCATTATAAAGATAAGAATATTTCCTATATCATATTATTTTTTTTATAATTTTTGGACATTAAATAAATTAAATTAATTATGACATCATGATGATGCATCGATTACCTCATTAATAAACGATTTAAATAAAATGAAACGATAATGTAAAATCTAAGACTTACACTTGTAAAAGACCTATTGTATAAGTTTATTTCAATCTCTTATCACCTTATCCTCGAAATAAATCAATGTCGGACCTTTAAAATCCGAAAATCATTTGAAAATAAAGTAACCTTTTATAACATTCCAAGAGTGCCCCTCCTCTCCTCTTATAAAAGGCCCCTACCTCTACCACCTTATTCACACCTCTCAAACCTTTAGCTCGTACAAACCCTACCCATTTTGTCTCTCCACATCCCTCTATTACTCCTAGAAGCCTCACATTGGGCAGAAGTCTTCCCAAGGAATCCTTTGAGCTCAAATCAAAGAGAGTTACCCGATTTTAAGGTAATGTCTTCACTTGTGTTATTTTGTTTTATTTTGCATCTACAACCCCCTAAAATCTTTTTATTCATTTCTTTTGTAACAACTCCATTATATTAAATATACTAATATGATTTTATAAGAAGAATTCGAGCTACACTTACACACACCTACATCTAATGGTTAAAGAACATACTGTTTCTGTGGATGGCGAATTTCTGTCTCACGAAACGATGATTGTTCAATATTCTTATAACACCTTCAAAGGTGGCCATTAATATGTCAATATATTTATATATGATATATAATATGTTTATGTTTTCTTTAATATTCATTATTTTTCAATTATGGTTTATCTTTATGGCTTCCATTATGGGTATACGCGATATCTTCATTTTAGGAAGTGCGGACTACCGCCCCCTCAAAGTGATTTGATTCGTTAATACCATATGTGGTACATATAAAGGATAGATTTATTGATATTATATATTTGATACCATACTGGAATTATAATACTATTATGTATCATTATGTTTTAATTCCATAAATTATGAGATAGAAAAGAAAGTAGCGTTAATGCGTACATATGGATTACCGTCTCCATTAATGGTGCAATTCATTTCTTACCACCAAATGTAATGTACTATTATAAGTACATATATATAATGGATATATATGATTTATGTTACATCTAAATGATGAATATAATTCTGGAATTAAAATATACATATCTCTCATTTAGTTTTAATTCCATTAATATGACATAGAAATGAAAGTAGCGTTCAAGCGTATGTAGAGCTTACCGTCTCCATGAATGGTGAATTTCATTTAATTCCTCTAAATGATTATGTAATATTATAAATTCGTGTATATACTGGATATATATGATATATATAACATCTAAATCATGAATATCATTTTTGCGATAATGGATATTTGACTACATGAACAACTTGTAAATATAAGAAGTTCATTTTTGACCCAAGTACCAATGATCGTTAAAACGACATTTATAAACATAAATAATAACATAGTGTTCATGACATGGTAATAAATTATATAAAAGGAATAATTAACTTGAAAAAGTTTTTTAGGCAAGTATAAATTAACTCAATTTTATTATTCAGGAGATTAAAGAACAATCAAGTAAAGTCAGATACGAGGTAAGGGACTTCATCTCAATATCCATTCATTGAGTCGTATTTTGTTTTATACAGAACATTCTTTTATACGGTGTATAAAACCATTTTACTTTTATGCTTATTCAAGAGGAATATTTTTTTATACGAAGCATTTTACTAAACGATAAAAGGAATGTTTTTCTTTGTTTTTTTGTCGTATGTATGTGGCGACAACGACTTCTCCACCGCCATTACCATTATTTGAGTTTCGGCTTCCTATACAAGCCATACATTTTTTAAAAATGAAAAATAAATACCATTTTTTACTTTTCTTTTATTTTGGTATTGAAAATGGTTTTTATAATGTTTTTATATCAATGTGTTGTATAGATATCTTGTGATTGAAATGTGGAAATGTTATGTTTCCATTATTCATGTATTATATGGTACGATTATGTTATGGTTCATGGGCATTGGTATGAAGATGGGTGGTTTTGTGATAAACTAAGGGTGGGTGAGCCCGATATAGCTCTCTAATGCATTGGGTAACGCGAAGGAGTTAAACGTTAAGGTATCTCTGAAGAGATTTAGGGAATATACTGTGATGGGTATTCCAAACGTAACCAAGAAAGTTACTCCCTAGGTAAGAATGTTATGAATGCCTCAAGTTAACTTTATGTATTATGATTTATATGATTTATTCATGATTTTATGAGGTATGTTAATGTTCTTATGTTTTATGAGTAAAGTAAGATTTCATACATGGACTAATGTTTTAATTTCATACTTTTATATCCCTTACTGAGCTTTTTATTCTCATACCGTGTTTTTGAAATGTTTTTCACAGGTCAAGGGAAAGGTACATGATGTAATAATAGTGTCAATTAAGTGGCAATAAAGAATCAATGTTTTATTTTAAATATATTTCCACTGATGGGAAAAATGAGTACTATATTTTATGTATCCACTTTGTTTAAATGTGGTATGTAATACATGTTTTATGATCTAATTCTCAAAAACTCTAAACCTGAAAAGATCCTCAAGGTGTATTCCTGAAATATCTCAATATTAAGTATTGTTTAAGGCTGGGGACTTATAGTTGGAATCATAGGTCAGTTTAGATAACTTTAGGAGTTAGAATTTTATTAAATAATTATCCAAAAATAATTGTTATGGTCAAATTAAAATGATATAGCTTTTGAAGATTACCATGTTGCTTCATCTAAGACATTTTTGTTCAGAATGGTTTTTCATAGAGGAAACAAAACATATTTTCAGGGAAGGAAAACAGAGGGAAATGATCGTTCAAATCAGTATCCTGAGATGGTCAGAATCAGAACTAAATAGTTTGTTACAGTGATGGCTCAGTTGACTCAGGTAAAAAATGTTGGTTGTTTTTATTGATGATATTTTGGTGTTTTCTAAAGGTAAATAAGAGCATGAAAGTCATTTATGGGTTATCTTTCAAACCATAAAAGAAAATAAACTTAGTGGAAAATTCATCAAGTGTGAGTTTTGGTTGCAACAAATTTCTTTCCTTGGTCATATTGTTTTTAAGGATGGAATAACTGTGGATCCTGCAAAAATAAGAGTTGTTGAAGAATGGCCAAGACCCACAAATGTAACTGAGATCCGTAGTTTTCTTGGATTGGCAGGTCAATACCGTAGGTTTGTTGAAATCATTTCACGGTTATCTAGTCCAATGACTAAGCTAACTCGGAAGGGTGTTAAGTTTATCTGGACAAAAGAATGTGATGATTGTTTTCAGGAGTTGAAAAGAATATTGGTGAATGCTCCGGTTTTGGAACTTCCTTACAGGAATGGTGAGTTTGTTATCTACAGTGATGATTCATTGAACGGACTTGGTTGTGTCCTAATGAAGAATGATCAGGTAATTTCATATTCTTCACGTTAGTTGAAAACTCTTGAGGTAAATTACCCTACACATGATTTGGAATTAGCTGGTGTTGTTTTTGCTTTAAAAATTTGGAGGCATCATTTGTATAGAGTAAAGTGTGAAATATATTCTGATCACAAAAGTTTAAAGTATATATTCACTCAGAAATAATTGAACATGAGACAGAGGAGATGGCTGGAATTGATCAAGGATTATGTTTGTACAATTCATTACCACCCGGGAAAAGCAAATAAAGTGGCTGATGGTTTGAGTCGAAAATGTAATGCTTCATTAACAATGATGCGTTTGGAACGTGATCCTTTGGTTAAGGATTTGATGAAATTTGGAATAGAAGTTTTTGGTGAAGGATGTTCTTCTGTTTTGTTTCAGGTATTAGTGAAATCTTCTCTATCAGTCAGAATTAAGGAGGCACAGAAGCAAGACAGTGAGTTGCAGAAAAAGGTAGAGCTGGTTCAGAAAGGTAGGTTTCTTGAATTCAACATTGATAATGATTGTGTTTTGAGATTTGGGAAGAGATTCTGTGTGCCTTGTGATTGACAGTTGAAGAGAGAGTTGTTATATGAAGCTTGTAGTTCTCCGTTTTCAGTTCATCCTGGAACTAATAAGATGTACAGAGATCTGCTGGAGTATTACTTGTGGGATGGAAAGAAAAGAGATATTGCTGATTTTACTGTGATGTGTTTGACATGTCAACAGGTTAAAG
Organism: Viscum album; assembly: GCA_963277665.1. Taxonomy (NCBI): domain Eukaryota; kingdom Viridiplantae; phylum Streptophyta; class Magnoliopsida; order Santalales; family Viscaceae; genus Viscum; species Viscum album. Next base: position 1,418,222,733 of record OY728142.1, read on the forward strand.
TAGAGAGGCAGTTACCGAAAGGGATGATTTAGCCTTTACCAGTTCCAGAGTGGAAATGGGAAAACATATCCATGGACTTTGTTGTGGGTTTACCGAAGACATCTCGAGGTAATAATCCAATCTGGGTTATTGTTGATCGCTTGACTAACTCTGATCATTTCCTTCCTATACGAGATACTTTCTCCCTAGATCAACTTTACCATTTGTATCTTAAAGTGATAGTCAGGTTACATGGAGTTCCTCTCTCCATTGTATCTGACCGTGATCCCAGGATCAGTTCTAACTTTTGAAAAGGCCTTCAGAAGTCCTTGGGTACTGAATTAAATTTTAGTACAACTTTTCATCCTCAATCAGAAGGGTAATTAGAACGAACAATTCAGACTTTGGAAGATATGCTAAGTGATTGTTTAATGTATTATTAGGGAAGTTGGGACCAGAATTTGTAGAAGAGTTGGCAGAAAAAGTTCAGCTGATATAGAAACAAATGAGAACAGCTCAAAGAAGGCAGAAGAGTTATGCAGACAACAGGAGGAAGGATCTCTCTTTTGAGGTAGGTGATCGTGTTTTTCTCAAAGTATCACCATGGAAAAGTGTGATGTGATTTGGAATGAAAGGAAAGATGAGTCCAAGGATCATTGGACCATATGAAATTCTAGAGAGAGTTAGATCAGTTTCATACTGAGTGGCTTTGCCTATGCGTTTATCTCAGGTACACAATATTTTTCATGTTTCAATGTTAAGGAAGTACATGCCAGATCCATCTCATGTTTTGAGTCCAGAGGTAGTTCAGCTAGAAGAGAAACTATCTCATGAGGAACAACCGGTCCAGATTTTTGACCACATGGAGCAGGTGTTACGGAATAAGGTGATTCATCAGGTAAAGGATTTTTGGAAAAACCACATGATTGAAGAGGAAACATGGGAATCTGAAAATGCAATGAGGGCTAAATACCCCCACTTATTCGATAAGTAAATAAATTGCGGGGACGAAATTTTCTAAAGGGGGGAAGGATGTAATATCCCAAGTAAGTAATGAATAATAGATATTTTTATCTATTTCTATTAATGAATTAGATAGTGTTTTAGAGGCTTAAAATGAGAATAAATCCAATCTTAACCATGGAATACACTAATATTTTTAAAAGATTGTTTTACTGCCTTTTGATGGAAAATGATTTTTAAATCAATCTTTTGAAAATTTTATATTCTCTATTTGTCAAAATAAACATATTATTTATGATTGGGACATTAAAATTTACATTGGATAAATTTTTGGTATTTTTCCGACAATGTTCATTTTTTAATGAATAGTGAAAAATACTGCATTTTACATCAAAACTGCTTTTTCATCTAATTTAATTATATGGGTAGATTATCTTTTTAATTGGTCTTAAAGTGTAATCTGAATATATTTTTTCCAATTAATCTATTAGTGGCCATTATAAATAATTTCACTTTGTAATTGGGCATAAACTAATGCCAAAACTTTTCATAGATATTGTTTAAAAAAAACCCGCTATTTGTTTTAACAACGGGAATTATTTTTAAATTAATTATTGCAATTTATATGATTGGAATTTGGTAAAATGGATTCCATATTTAGAATCTGAATGTCCAAATTATTTATTTAATACTCTTTTGTTTTTGGACATTATGATTAGTAACGACGATAATCATCTTTAATTATCTTGATTAATGAGTAATCAGGTAGTTAAGGATAATAAAATAATATCATAATAATACAAAATGACACCAAAATGTGTCATAATGCTACTGGTTGTCTCATGGAAGACCATGGGATTCCTTGTGCCAAACATGGGGACACCATTGAATAACTTTTGTGTGAAAGTGACTTTTTATCTTTTTATTGTTAAAGAAAGATATATATAACAAAGAATGTATCACCTGAGTAAAACATTTTTAATTTTGTATACATAAATTATCGATTAAACTATAAATAGTCATTGGAAAGAAAAAAATATTTCCTACATGATAGTAGTTTTTTTATAATTTTTAGACATTAAATAAATTAAATTATTTATGACATCATGAGGATGCAGCGATTGCCTCATAAATAAATGATTTAAATAAAATGAAAATATAATGTAAAATCTAAGACTTAAACTTGTCAAAGACATATTTTATGAGTTTATTTAGAACCCTTATCACCTTATCCTCTAAATACATAAATTTGGGACCTTTAAAATCTGAAAATCATTATAAAATAAAGAAACCTTTTATAACCTTCCAAGAGTTCCCCTCCTCTCCTCTTATAAAAGGCCCCCCACCTCTACCACCTTAACCACACCTCTAAAGACTTTGGATCGGCCAAACCATTCCTATTTTGTCCCTGAACATCCATATCATACTCCTAGAAGCCTAACATTGGGCATAAGTCTTCCCAACAAAGCCTTTGAGCTCAAATCAAAGCGAGTTACCCGATTTTAAGGTAATGTCTTCACTTGTGTTTTTTGTTTTATTTTTCTTCTCCAACCCCCTAAACTCTTTTTATTAATTTCTTTTGTAACAAATCCAGTATATTCAATATACTAGGATGATGTTATAAGAAGAATTAGAGCTACACTTACACACACCTCCATCTAATGGTTAACGAACATACTGTTTCTGTGGATGGCGAATTTCTGCCTCACGAAACGATGATTGTTCAATATTCTTCTAACACCTTCAAAGGAGGCCATTAAGATGTCAATATATTTATATATGATATATAATATGTTTATTCCTTCCTTAAGCTTCTTTATTTTTAAATTATGGAATTCCTTTATGGCTTCCATTAAGGGTATACGTGATATCTTCATTTTAGGAAGTGCGGACTACCACCCCCTCAAAGCGATTTGATTCATTAATACCATATGTGGTATGTATAAATGGTTTATATAATGATATTATATATGATAACATACTTAAATTATAATACTATTATGTATCATTATGTTTTAACTCCATTAAAGTATGAGATAGAAATGAAGGTAGTGTTCATGCGTACCTACGACTTACCGTCTCCATGAACGGTGCATTTCATTTCTTATCCCCAAATGTAATGTACTATTATAAGTACATATATATAATGGATATATATGATTTATGTTACATATAAATGATGAATATAATTCTGGAATTAAAATATACATATCTCTCATTTAGTTTTAATTCCATTAATATGACATAGAAATGAAAGTAGCATTCAAGTGTAAGTACAGCTTACCATCTCCATGAACGATGAATTTCATTAATTACCTCTAAATGATTATGTAATATTATAAATTAATTTATATACTGGATATATATGATATATATTGCATCTAAATCATGAATATAATTCTTCAGATAATGGATATTTGACTATGTGAACAACTTGTAAATATAAGAAGTTCATTTTTGACTCATGTACCAATGATCGTTAAAATGACTGTTATAAACATATATAATAACATAGTGTTCATACATGGTAATAAATGATATAAAAGGAATAATGAACTGGAAAAAGGTTTTTAATAAAGTATAAATTAACTCAAGTTTATTATTCATGAGATTAAAGAACGATCAAGTCATGTCGGATACGAGGTAAGGGACTTCGTCTCAATCTCCATTCATTGAGGAATATTTTGTTTTATACACAAAATTCTTTTACACAGTGTATAAACCCCTTTGACTTTTATGCTTATTGAAAATGAATCTTTTTATATACGAAGCGTTTTACTAAACGACAAAATGAATGTTTTTTTGTTTTTTTGTCGTACGTATGCGGCGACAACGACTTCTCCGCCGCCGTGACCATTATTTGAGTTTCAGATTCCTCTACCTGCCTTATATTTTTTTAAAAATGAAAAATAAATACCATGTTTTACTTTTATTTTATTTTGGTATTGAAAATGGTTTTCATAATTTTATTTATATCAATGTGTTTTATTGATATCTTGTGATTGAAATGTGGAAATGTTATGTTTCCTTTATTCATGTATTATGTGGTACAATTATGTTATGGTTCTTGGGAATTTTTATGAAGATGGGTGGTTCCATGATAAACTAAGGGCGGGTGAGCCCGATATAGATCTCCAATGAATTGGGTAACGCAAAGGAGTTAAACGTTATTGTTTCCTTGAAGTGATTTAGGGAATATACTGTGATGGGTATTCCAAATGTAACCAAGAGGGTTACTCCCTATGTAAGAATGTTATGAATTACTCAAGTTACCATTATGTATTATGATTTCTATGATTTATTCATGATTTGATGAGGTATGTTATAGTTCTTATGTTTTATGAGTAATGTATGATTTCGTACATGGACTAATGTTTTCATTTCATACTTTTATATCCCTTACTGAGTTTTTTATGCTCATCCCAAGTTTTTGAAATGTTTTTCACAGGTCAAGGGAAAGGTACATGATGTTATGATAGTGTCAATGTTGTGTCAAGAAATAATCCATGTTTTATTTTAAATATGATTCCGCTGATGGGAAAAATTAGTACTATATTTTATGTAACCACTTTTTTTAAATGTGGTATGTAATTCATGTTTTATGATCTAATTCTCAAAAACTCTAAACCTGAAAAGATCCTCAAGGTGTATTCTTGAAATATCTCATGATTAAGTAATGTTTAGGGCTGGGGATTTATATTGAATGTGAAATATTGGGGTTTGTCTTATATTATTCTTACCAAATATATTGGATGACTATAAAAAATAACTGATTTAACATGTTACATATTTATTATATTACCATCACAATCTAATTGTAAATCATTTAATCTATTAGGTTAAAACGTCATTTTGGGCATAAAAATAGTTTTATATAGAAATATCATTTTAATGATAAATATTTACTTATATTTATTTATAATTTACTTTCAACCAATAACATAGTTGTTTGAATTATATATTTTTATAAGTTAGTTAATAAAATTCATAATTGGTAATTTATATTAAATTCCAATGTTTTAATTATAGATTGTTTCTTAGTAGGACTCGGTATTGAATAAAGAACAATCCATAAAAGAAGGTATCTTTTTGATTAAATGAAAGATATATAGGAAGTTAATTGTTGTGTATGATGTATTCTAATTCAATGTCACCTGTATTGCAATATAACTAAATTTTTCATACATTAAAATGTATATAATATATTTTAATTATTAAATACATTATGATGTACACATATATTATATAATAATGTTATCATGTGGCATGCACACTATCAAAAACAATGTTCTTACTTTAGATTTTTTGGTGTCACATTCTTCCCATCATATTTAAATTGCTTCCACATAATATAAAACTAATCATGGTGATATATTTTTTGATACTTATTGTGTTTGAAATCCCACATCATGAGAATGGTTCATAAGTAATCCTCTATATAACTGAGAATGGAATTTACAAAGGTCACATAGACTACCACATAATTAGGATTCTATGTAGAAGAAAATTAGTGGAAAATAGAGATACATACTTGGAGGAAAATGTAAATATTTATAGGGATTGAATGACTTCATCAATACAAAACAAGTGATTGATCAATGGAATGTTTAGGGAATCAAATATATAAATATGTGATGATTTAGAATACCACTGGTTCAACATAAATTATATTATTAGGACCAAATTTTATTTCTAAGTCATTTTACTGATGCTGGTTAATCCTTTTACTGACCAATAATATATCGAAATATTCTTAAATTATATTTTTCAATCTCATATTAATAATCCTAACTTTTGGTTGTGTTTCAACCAAATTATAATTCATTCCTTTACTACTAAAAATTAATTACCAATAATGATTTTTCTTATGCCTAAACCACTAAAAGAAAAATTCAAAGGACCATCATTCTTATAAATCTGTTAAAATACTTTGTATTTTTATTTAAAAATCACCCAAAATAAATATGGTTAACAGAATAATTTATAATAATAAAATGTTTTATTACTGATTCATCATTAATATTAATTAATTTAATTGATTAACTAAAAACATTAAAAATTAGCATGGATATTTTGTTGGTTAGTTGTTTGCGTGAAATCATTATTGTCCTTCGGACATGGGTTCAAGTCCCATGGTCTTGCCTGATTTTATTGGTTTTCACCGGAAATACTGGTTTTCCTTTTCTAAAACTATGTGAATTTAATTTAAAAAATATATATGACGGACATAGTTGAAATTAGGGTAATATCTAAATATTATTTTAACTAAAATTTTCAATAAAACCTCAATACATAATTACCTCAACCATTCTATTTTCATATAGGTATGTCCATGTTCTAAGGATTGTATATAATATAGTTAGTTTTATTTCAAAATTGTGACATCTTATTATATATCAGATACTTCATTGGTTTAACCTAAGTTAAATCTTATATATCAAAGTACTTCATAAGGGTTTTAAAAAAATTTATCCTTTGAATATTGGCTTGGAGTATCAAACTAGGTGTACAACAAGGCATGTTTTCATGTACTGGGTTACCTCGATTAAGTCTTGGAATACCTTGTCGGCGTTGTTACACCTAGGCACATTGGTGAAAAAACAACATCAACATTTAGTGTTTATATAGGGATGCATTTCTAGGAATGATATTATAATCTATTAATTAACAAAATTCATGTGTTTTCATCTATAATTATCCTCAAATTCTACATTTTGGTTATGTTCTCAATCATTAATTTTCCTAAATCTGGTTCCCAAGGTTACTACTAAACATCCTTTGATACTAAATTTAGTAACCCAGACCTAGATAGAAAATAGAAATTTTTTTTCAAACAATTACATTGGAATGAATACAAGGAATCAAGCCCTGAAGGACAGATTAATTTAGTTTTCATGGAAAATCAGATACCTAAATGAGTATTGCATTATAAATGTATAGAATAATAAAATCATTTTTAATTCATCCAATATATATAATTAAAAAAAATTAGGATAACTCTTATACATAGAGTATATTTAGGAATTTTTTTCATAGTACTCTTCTTGGATTCTTGTGGAATAAAACATAATAAGGGTGTGATCGGATGCTCAGTAAGGGGAAAATATATAAGAAGCAATAATGAATAAATAAGAATAATTATTATTGAAAGTTGAATAACTGAATTTACATTCCATGTTATCAATTAATTGAATGGAATTACTTAAAAAATATGGAAAGGTCATAAATTTAATCACATTCCATTTAAATAACTAGATAAGTAAATATCTATATGAAAGGTGAGTTGACAAAACAGGTTGTTCTTTGGGAGGTTCAAGGTTCGATTCTTGGGAGTCCTCATTCGAGACGAACCTCTCCCCTGGGATCCACCCACCTTACTGGGTCGCCCGGACTCATCTGGGTGGGAAAAACGAGGCGCGGCCCAAATTGCTGATGGATCTCTGTGACGAACCATCGCAGCCAGGATGTCACCCTCCGGGATGCTCTTCCATTTTGGCTGGAAATGGTCCCTTCCCCGGCTGGGGAGCTGCCTTCGGGTACTACCCCTTTGTGGGGGAGGGGGGTTTCTCTACGTGGAGGGTTCGAAAAGGCCACACTGGGGAATTCCCTTTCTAAAAAAAATAAAATGGAATGTATCCATAGATATCCCGACACATTACCTCATGGATGAATAATATTATAATATAAATGATGTAAATTCCCATTATTAGAATCCATGATTTCTAGGAACATGATTCATTTACCATTAACACCTTTTAGAAGACGATTAATAAAATGTAGGGTACAAGGCACATTTATGGAAGATAGTCAAATGACTCAACCCATGAGACTACTGATGCATCAAGGGGGTTTCTATAATTAGGACCACTCGTGTCATAATAGTCCAAAACTATCCCCATATATCGAATAATAAATTTTACAATGTTCCTTTTCTAATATTCATATGGAGTAGAAGATACAGATTTTCCAAAAAACATTCAAAGTATACACGGTATGTAAAATGGTACATGATTTAGGAAATATTCATATCAATGAAAGATGATACTGATATTTATGTAAATTTCAAATGAAAAATTATTAAAATAATGTGAATACATAATGATGAAGTTATCAATCACAAAAAATATAGTGATATTTCAATGATAATCATTAACAATATTCTTGAGTAATATACTCATTAAATATCCCAAAGTGTCCCATAAAAATTGAAATATTTAATTAATAATCCCAATAAATTAATTTTTTTCATAGAATGATGAAAAATAATTCATGATAAATTTTTTAAAATTGGTAAAAGATACCCTATAAAAAAGATGTAACTGGTGTATATGGGGTATTCCTTACAGAAATAACTCTAAGACAATAATAACTAACCAATATAGTAATATTTGAATTAGAAAACTAAAATATAGTAATCATCAAATAAAATATTTAAAAACAATGATGATAAAATAATTAAGGATATTATATGCCAATGTGGAAGTATTTCTACCATATATAACAAATTAGGTGTAAAAGAATTAACTATGCCTCATAGAAATAAAATGAGACAAGAATCCCTTACTATATTCATGGATTTTGAGACAAGGATTACATAAAGGTGTATAATCAATTAAAAATTTTAATATAATGATAAAAGGTAAAATCAAGTTGTAATATATAAAAATGGTATGTAGTTATAGAACAAAAAGGAAAGGGGTGGTGAATATGACATTCAAATCATAGATTTAAAACGTGACTTGAAAATCCCTTAACAATGTGGTAACAAATGAATTAGAAAAACAAAATGAATTACTCAATAAAAAAAATTAAATATAATTATGTTAATAGGGTTCTGGATGTTAAATATAAATGTGTCAGTAAGTACACCATATATTATAAATTATTGTTACAAAAATTAAGTATTCCTCATTTAATGAAAATGTGATAAGAATCCATTACCTTTTGTTTCCATTCAAGTTAATGTCCTTTAAAATCTTATATAATTAAATTATATTATTTTTATTGTTGATTATGAACCCTTATAATTTTTATAATTACTTTTATTTCACTTATTACCATGTTTCTTACAACTAATTAAACAATTACGTTTATTTCAATTATTTTTGATCAAATTTAGTTTATGGGTCAAAACAATTATCGTTGATCATCTATGGTCAAATGGGTAATTATATAATATATCTAGAATTATAAATATGAAATAATTATCATATTTTTAAATAATTTATTATTTCAAAATAAATCATTAAATATGGTTATGAAAATGAGAGTATGTTACAATCACGAAGACGGTAGGTTGTATGTACATGAAAGTAACATTCCCTTTTTTTAAAAATTGCAGCGGAAAGAAGTTATGTAACTCAAATATTTCCATAATTATCATTTATATAATAAATATCATTTAATTTCTGTCGTATTTTCTCATATATATAATTATCTTATTCAAAATTAATCACATCATGTCGAGAACGGGGTAGTCCACACGTCCACGAATAATGTTATCTCTTTTAAAGTTTGTGAATGGGTGATAAAGAAAATGATATATATATATAAATATACAGAAATTTAATTATGTCATGAATGTAATATATATGTGGTTTAATTATCATTTTTTTAATTATATCCATCATTAATACATTCCATGTATCATGAGAACGAATCAATCACTTTGAGGGGGCGATTGTCGACACTTCCTCAAACAACATTATCATATTTACACAACATTAAAAATATAAATGTATGTTATAAATAAAAATTAAAATAGTTTAAAACATTATATATAAAATATATACCATATATAAATATCTTATTCATCATAATGGCCACACAAATAGTTGGTAATGGAAAATTTATCAATCGATCTATCATGATGGAGTAATCAATCATTCACAGAAACATTGTATTCGTTACACATTAGTTGGGGGTGTGTGTAAGTGCAGGTAGAAGTTTTAGAATACAAAATCCTATTATTTTTTGTATATTTTTTTTGTTACATAGAAATGGAATAAAGATATTTTATTGGTTGGAGAATGGATATTAAACACTAGATATTGAGAAAAGACATTATCTTTTAATCGGGTAACATATTTTGGTATAACCCAAAGGAATACATGACAGGTATTATGAATGAATGGTGGTTTATAGTTTTAGGGGAGGAATTATGGTAAACCATATTATAATATCATGGTCTAAATTAAGAGGTTGGGGAGGTGCGATGAATGAGTAGATGTGGTGACCTTTTATAGGGAAGTAGAATTAATCACTTGGTATTTCTGAGAAGTCGTTAGGTGTGGAAATTTTATTACCTAATAAAAGTCATACCAAACCACCCAATCCAAATAATGGAAAGATAATATCTAGTATATGTCTCTTAAATGAGTTTTTTACAAGTTGGTGGGTCATTTGGTCCCTTAAACATAGGGTTTTAATCCATTTTAAAGCATAATTACACTTTATTCAATGAAATTAATTATTATAACTTTCACTAATAATTATTGAAATAAATTATGATCTTATTAATATTTTATCGTTATTACCATGGTTTATGTAATATTTTTTAAATTAAAATCATATACGGATAAAAATTAATATTAATGATAATCACGCATATAGACATATTAACTAGTTTTAGTAGAAAAATGTAGAAAACATTGTTATGTTTTTATATTAAATGTAAATGTAATATTGATTTTAATGAAAAAAACTATATTAATAGATATATAATTGATTCCATGATAAATTAAAAAAATTAAAATATAATTTAACGTTAATAATTATTCAAATGAAAATGGAGTTTTTAACTAAAATGTAGTATTTTTCTCTATTTATTAACAAAAGATGTTTCTCAGAAAAATATCAAAAATTCATCATATGAAAATTTTGGAATTATTAATTAAAAAAAAATATTATATTAAATTATATTCATAAAATTTTAAAAACATAGATTTTAAAATAGGTGCTCCATTAAAAGGTGTTAAAAATTCCTTAATAAAAATATAGGTTTTTTTGTGAAATATTGGGTTTTCTCTTATTTTATGCTTATAAATTATATTGGATGAATATAAAAAATTTATTTTGATTTTGAAACATATTTATTACATTATAGTCACTCACTTATTATTATTATTATTTTAATCAATTTGGGTAAAATAACATTGTGTCCATAAAAATAGTTTTCTATAAAAATATTCTTTAAATATTCAATTGGTTATTATATTCGTTTACAATTTATTTGAAACCAATTAATTAGTTTTATAAACTATATACGATCATAAGTTATTTAATACTTTTTCTAATAGTTAATTGATATTAAATAATAATTTTTTAATTATATATTTTTTCTCATTAAGACTCTATATTTCATATAGCGCAAGCCATTGAATTAAAACACTTTTGTGTGTAACAAAAGCTATAGAGGAAGAAAATTGTTGGATATGATGTATTTGAACTCTTTATTTGCATGCTTTTCAGGTGAAATTAGTGTTTCATGCATTGAAATATTTAAAATATTTTTTAAATATTAAATATATTATAAAGTATACAGATATTATATTGCCTTACATGCTTGCTCCTGTAGGGAATACAAGATATCAAACTCATGATTATTACTTCAGTTTTTAGGGTGTCACATCCCATATAACATTATTCCATTTAGATGTTTTGGGGAGATCGACAACAAAATCAGTGGTACTTTTATCCAATTATATTCTCATATGGTTAATATTGTTAATTCACCCTTAATTTTTTTTTCGACAACAAATTTACAATAGAAGAATCATTGAGACCTGAAATATTCAATATAAATATTTTATATACTACTATAAATACTCTTATAAATATATGTTCAACTTTTTACTTGTTGAATTAATAGAGAATAATGAACATATAGATTCATCTAATAGGTCATTCCTCAAATAATATATTTATGTAACACATAAAAGGTTCTTAAATATTAATATTTCATCATGTTAAAGGTAATGAAATGGAATCTGTATCATATTCTTCTACATCTCTACATATTAGTTCTTAAAATCATTATTACCCTCATGAATTGATGGTTGAAATATCATTATAGAGATATGAAATTTCTCCATATACCTAATTACATCTAGACCCATCCATTAAAAATATATAAATAATATATCTCTAGTGATATTCATTATAAATAAGAAAGAATGATACTTCTGAATCAAATCATCAGCCTCCTTCTCTAATTTCATTTAGTCGTAAGGTGATAAGCAATCACAATAATTAATGATCTCCAACCATCTTCTCTTGAGAATTTTCTACTTATTTTGTGTGTAAAGATAAAATAAAATGTAATGATTAGTATATATATCACAATTTTATCCATGTATATAATTCTTATATATCATTAATGGACTAATTACCATTGTTTACTATGAAACATGAGTTTGGTAATTTTTCCAATGAACCATAAATTATCATAAGGAATAAGATTTCTCTATATAATTATGCAATAGAACATATACCGGTCACTTCATTGATGCACCGATATTGGTTTAAAAACCTCCTCTACCACACATTAATAGAAGGAAAAATTTATTGAGAATTAATCTCTTCAATTAATAAAAATTATCTTCACAGTCATATATCCTAAGCAACTTGGATCCCTTAAAAGATAACATGGTGAGTGGACTGGACACCAACAGGAAATTTCCCAGAATGTGTCAATAATATCAATCCAAACCAAGAACACTATAGATCTCATTCATTAAGGATATTCTGGTACAACATTCAACTACCTCCTTTTTTGATGGATCCACTGATATACCCTCTCTTGAGATTGTATGAACTAAAATATTAATATTTTTTGAGCCAATATTCACACTTATAAATGTTTTCATACAGCCGATCCATCCAAAAGTTATTCAGTATAATCTTGAAATGGACGTTATGCACTTCCTTACTCTTTAAATATATATGAATTTCTTCTATATAGACCACAAAATATAGATCATGGTAACCACTAACAAATTTATTAATTTAATCCATTAAGATGGTGTGGGAATTAGTAAGAACAAATAGAACACCTATATATTCGTGGTTTCTGTTCCATGTATGGAATGTTTTAATGGGTATATCCTCCATCATATCCCATTATTTATGATATTTATATTCATGTGTAGTCATTGTATATTATTTTTCTCTATGAAAGTGATAAAAAAATTAGAATCGTGGGTCATGAGATACATTTTCATGATTTTGAATTTAGTCAGTTCCTAGTAATAAATGCATAGTCACCTCAATTCATATTTCTTCTTATAAAAAAGTACTAGTTCACTACAAGGTGACAAACATGAATTATTAAATAAATAATTAATATTATCAAATATTTTATTCTTCAATAACTGTAACTCAATCAAGACCAATAAATAGGTAATATATTGAATAGGTTTAATATCATGTATTAATTTTTAGAGAATTCAACTTCATCATTCGGTTGAAGAATTATAAATAATCTATGAAATACATTAAAAAACTCAAACATTATAGAAATATAATTATTTTTGAGTTTCTTCCCTACATTATATAAAAAAACCCTTTTTGATGGGAATTAAAATCCTTATAATGGAATTAATTTCCAATGGATATCCATATTTATCATCACACTGATATAAGATCATATTTTGGTTTTTCATACCAAATGTGACTCCCATTCCTTAAAAATTGATGTGGGATTTATGTGGAGTTAACTGATACATGCCTCTGATAAAATAAAATTTAAAAACGAGAATAAATGGATTTTAAATAACTATAATCCAATAAAAAATAACTGGGTAATAATAAAATCATTGATATGTGATCATTATTACAATAAGTGTTTTCACTAGTAATTCATCATCTATTTATTGATGAAAGGAATTGAAATTATATTGAAATATTTTGATATAAGGTAATTCATATAACAAATCTCAGATAATATTATACAATATTTTAGAAAACTTTTCACCACCCCAAACTCATCATTATATATTCATTCCCTTACTAAAACCAAAATGGTTAGAATATATGTTAGGTATATGTGACCTGAGTGATCAATCATGAAAAATAATTCATATAATTTCTAAATTGGAAACCATCATTTAAATATATGGCATATTATGTTTATCCTAGTTCATTATATGGAAAAAATTATATAAATCCTTCAATATGGTTTTAATGAGCTTTTTAATTTTTAATACATATCCATTATGAGTTTCAAACCATGTGTTCAACAGGGTCCATTTTCATAAACCAAGTAACAATCTAGTCATGTTTAATGCTCCATTTTCATAGATATTACCCATTGGAAAATTATAAATGTTCTACAAACAATTTTTATTTCCTTAAAGGAATTTAATTTCTTTTAAATCACTCACTCTAGCGTTCAAAAAAAATCTAGTATATTTTACAATAACCTGATTTATCCTTAGATGTATCCATTGACATGTCTTTAGGATTTTCTCTAGGGATTTCACTAAATATTTATTATCCTTGTTTCAAATAGTTAATTCAACCTTTCATTTGATACAAACTATAACAACCCATGCTTTCACAGATATATATTTCATATTAATGGATTAATATTAAATAAATTTCACAATTACAAGTTCAAGGGTATTATATTTTTATATTTCTTTGGGGACTAGATGAAACTTTTTATAATTTAATTAAATAACTTCATAATCTCCAAAAATTATATTCCCACATAATACACTATTTATACAGAAACTAAATAAATCCTTTTTTATAAATTGGTGAAAATAAATATAAAAAATTGTGGTCTTACATAGTCATTTAGGGTAAACATTGGAGATATCAACATAACAAGTTCATGATGGTATTGAAAAAATAGAATAACATTTGAACATCAAAACATGAATTTCATATAATATAAACATGAGTCATGGCATAGATCATGAAATTTTATAAGACACGAATCATAATTGAATCAAATAACATGATGCATGAGAACATAAAATTTGAATAAGACATATATTTTCTGTATACACATAAGCATATAAGATCCTATGTCAAAGTTATCAACTAAGATATTCATAGCAATCTAGTCATGGTATACCCACCCATTTACCTACATTGTTATTTGGCCAACCTCTTGAATACAATGATTTGGGGAAGGAATGAAAACCCATGCACCATCTATTTCAGGAAAGGGATAAAATCATGTGTACCCTCTTTTTTAGTCTTGGGAAAACCTCATATATACTCTTAAAAGCCACAAACCATTAAGTAATTAAAAATTAATTGGAGGTATATATAGGTCACACCCATCACATAATCCATACATTTGAGCTCCCCAAATCATAATAAATCCCCCAAATAATAACACATATAATGGATATGGGTTTCATATACATTTCATGAGGAAAATAACCATTCCACATTATGAATAAATATTTATTGTAAAACCCCTTAAAATATTATCCAAAAAATTTTATTCAAAATTAATCATAAAAACATTAAATGTAATTTATATAAACATTTTCGTTAATGAATATATAATATATTTTTTATGTCGTACATTTTTTAAAAAGAATCATTTTATATATTTTTTTGTAAATGTTAAACGTACCAAATTCTGAGAATAAAAAAAATTATTTTATTAAAATTTTTTGTATAAATATAAAACATGTGTAAAAATTGTATTAAAACATATATTGATAATATTAATATCTTTCTTTATTTTTTTAAAACATGGTCAAAAAATATTTATCCATGTGAAGAGATAAAAATTGTTGGGATTCCATAAAAATAATATTTTGAACTCATGTGTAAATAAAGGGTACAAAATTAAAGTTAATATTTATTTTCAGGATATAACCATAGGATAAGAAATTAAATTTTTTTCATTATAATTAGATCATAATATATCATCATGGGAATCACAATCATAAACAATTATTATAAAAATGAGATTTAATATCAAACCCTTACAATGAAGCCAACTTTTGATTCATAATCTTCAAGAATGAATAAAGAAATGATAAATTTTAAATAACAAAAATTTTAATTATAATAACCATTAAATAAAATCATTGTAGTTATATAAACCATACATATGAAATTATTTGATAATATTCAATGTATCTCACAAAAATAGAAGTGGCACAAAAATCCCTTACCATAACTGTTGAGTTTCTTCAAAAAATTTGAATAATCTTAAATACTAAATATATGTTTATTTAACATATTTTAAATAAACATAAATATATAGATATATATTAGACTTTATATGATTTACAATAATAAAATTTATTACCTATTTAATAACAATTCCTTTTTAAAATCATTTTTTGGGAAATAATTTCTTAAAATTTCAAGTATAATTTGTTTGTGTATTTTTAGATATTTTACATTGATCATGGACCCATAGTGAAAATAATGAAAAACATTATTTAAATATCACATATATTAATTATATATATTTTTATATTAATCCATAAAATTGAGATATAGAAAATTAATTACCTTCTCCAGGTAGATGGTAAGTCGTAACTATACATTAAGAAGATTTCCATTATCTTAATATATTGAATAAAAATAAATTAAATAATGTATCAAAAATAATATTTAATTATTATATAATATAAATCACATAAATTAATTAAATGTTTCTTAATACGTTCCATGTGATTCAAAAGTTAAAAACAAATCAAATCGTTTTGTGAGGTGAGAGTATATAGTGCATACTATCAATGTTATCATATTCTAAATGAATTAATAGTAAAATTATATATGTGATATTATATTTAAATAAGTATAATTATTTTATGAATATCATATATAAAATCTATATATCTCATTATATCTTCTCATGAGTGGTAGTTGTGGAAAATGAATTATACCAGTTTGCGGGGTGGTAGTCTGCCAAACACACAATATACGATTTCAATCCTCATTTTATATGAGCGAGGATAGATGTAGGTAATGAAGTTAATATAATAAAATATCAGTATTTGGGATATAATTTTTCTATTATATAATTATAGTTTAATAACATTTAAAATAGTTGTAAGAAGAAATTAAATAAAAAAGCACCTTAAGAACAGAAATTAATTTTCAGCAAACATGTTTACAAAAGCACAAAAAGACATAAAATATTGTTTCCTAGTGAAAACAAGTATTATAATATATGATTATGGAATTTATGAAATTATTTGAGATTTTTTTTCAATAAAGAGGGTTATATATATATATGAATATCAGTGGGGGTTCCTTTTATATGTGGGGAGAGGACTCACAAGGAATTTTGAAAAAAAAACATGTACCCAAATATTAATTTTTTTTATAAAATGGATTCTTATAGAATAGTACAGGAGATATGGTTGATATATATATATATAATGGGATTTTTATGATATTTTAGGTCCTTTATTCCATTATTTTATTAGTTTATCCCCTATAATCGAGTTCAAACCATAATCGCAGTATTTTATTCTAACTCTTTTTTTCTCTTAATTTTGAATAAGTATTATGATTCACTATTATATTATATTAATAATGATTATTCCAAATATGTAATCTATCTTTTTAGTTTCCTTTAATATATGTGGGAATTTTTTATATAATATTAAACCTAGATACATGATGAGAATGTCGTTTTACAAATAAACCTATACAAGTTTAAATATCAAATTTCAACTATAGTATGATTCAAATGAACTAAATTGGTTTCCTAAATATATGGTAGAAATAGTTTATGTATTTAATTTTATTTAAACCAGATTGAATATCTTATATTCATTATAAAAAATTTTGTCATGTAATAAAAATCTAAATACATCACTATTCACTGTAATAAAAATCATTCTATAAAATTCATAAAAGGTCACCATAAGATAATTTTTACATGTTGATTTAAAAATTTATGTTAACATTATAAAATAATATTTCTAATTGTGCCAAAATTTAATTATTTTATTAATTCATATAGATTATTAAAAATATATTTTTGAGATAAATTAATTTTCAATGAATATAATAACATAATAAATATTAATTACTTTTTTATCAATGTGTTTTTTTATTTTAAAACACTATAATTAAAATTTCTTTATTCGTATAAATTCTTAAATTATTAATGTGTATATTATAATATTTTTTTAAAACAAAAAAATTGGAAATATATGGAAGTTCGTTAAAAATCAGTGCTTCTTGTAAAATAGTGTATCAGTGAAATAAAATTTATTTAAAAATTAATATTTTAGAGAATACTATGGTGTTACACAATGTATTTTTATATAATGCATTTTTTTTATAAAATATCATAATACTATTTTAATTAAATTCAATCTAAAGGAGAATGGAGGAGTAATGTTTTCTCTTCCTCTCTCTGCCATTTCATGTAACACATTAGGGTTCGCCTTTTAATCACCACATCTATAACTTAATTTTAGGTGAAAATGGTAGAAATAAACATAATATCATATTTTCCATCATTGATATATTAAAATTTTAATTTATTCCTTTCTATTACACATTTATCCACATTCTGTTAATCCAAAATTCTCTAAAGGGTCACTCACACAAGTCTAATTGATCATTCATCAAGAGTGGAATAGTAGGGGTATGGGTGAATCAGTCATGAGTAAAAGGAAGAAAATTTAAAAAATAATAGAAATTGATTAGTGAACATCACTATAATCAAATAATAAATCCCAATATATAAAGGGGTAATAAAATATTAGAGTCTCTGTAAAAAATTTCTATGATCTCCCAATGAAATCTACCCCCACCTTATGTAAATTTATTATATTTAGACCTTCCTCGTATTGTGTTTTTCATTATTTGTACCCTCCTTTAAAACATCTAGATATTAATTTAAATTTTTTGGTGTCCGCTATGGTGATACCCATGAATTTGTGATGTGATATTAAAACTCTAGATTCTCACATATTTCTATCGATGGTCATGACACAAATTTAGGGGCTTCAATCTAGAAAAAAAATATCCTTATATTTAAATTTAAAAACACACAAACATAACTTTCCATTTAATTTTAGGTCTTCAAAAGTAATCTCAAGAGAAAACTCTATTCTGAAGAGGGGTGTGGCATAAAGGGACTATTGTGGTGTAAATATCAAGAATGAAATATATAGTGTTTCAATCGAGTAAAAAACCATTATAGTTTGAGGAATGATGTAGAATAACTCAAAAATTACATAAAAATATTTTCCATTACTATATTTATTTTTCCCCTAGTTGTGGCACAAATAGTGTATTTTGGTCTATCCATATACAATAATTATTATAGGGAAAACAATTCAACCTTGAAAAAAACATACAGTATAATAGAATGTGGTGTAACATGGAACTCGGATAAATCATCCAACATATTACCATAACATGGGATGGATCTCCTATATTACCAAGAATTCTCCATAAGTCTCTTCATAAATCCATTTGGATAGACCCATACACTGTGTAACCCTACTTCTTATCATGTGGTTCTGTCTCCCATCTATCAAAATTCCATTTTTTTTGTAATGTCCTAGTTCTGGAAGCTACCTAAAGACACCTCGTACCCAGTTGGTCACATTCCCTAAAGAAAATTTCTCTGAATGCCACAGGCTACCGACTAGCAGTGAGATCCTTGGGTGTGATAGTGGGGAAACTATTCTCTCATTGGTAGAGTAACACAACAGAAGAGAAATAAATATATAACAAAGGAATTAGTAAATATCCAACAATAGTAAACAGCCGAAGAATGGAAGTAATATACTAGAGAAAACATATATAAATATGAATTATGCTTGATATATATTTCTAGGAAAACATCCAAATAAGTCACAATGATGGAATACAAACAGTACTAAAACCAAGTACAAAGGAAAATAGTAAACAGTACTTTAGCATCACAAGCCACATCTTAGTCCCATGCTCTCTAGCTCCCCACAAATTAAGTTTCTAAATTAAAAGGCCACTTTCCCTTATCTATAATTGTAGAAATATAATCTTTTTGGGCCCAAAAGTATGACCCAGATGTGGTGTGAGACAAAATCCCAGTGGGAAAACACCTGAAGATCTGTGCGTAAATGGTAGTGAATAAAATTGGAAGGTAAATAAAAAATACGTAATTAACAAGAATTTACTCATCAATAAACAGTTACACATATCTAATAAGTAGCTAATCAAGCAAGGTAACCCTCTGGGAACAACACATGGCCTATCCCCTCTGGTTCAGTCATAAAAATATATATAAAGACTCTCTGAGGAAGCTCTCACACTCAATTCCACTTGTTGTAAAATGTAATTCAAGACTATTTGAGGAAGCTCACACCGTCAATTCTCCTTATAGTCTAAATTAGTCAAGGACTCTTTGAGGAAGCTCACATAGTCAATTCTATTTATAGCCCCAAGTGGTCAAAGACTCTTTGAGGAAGCTCACCCGGTCAATTTCCCTTATGGTATAAAATGGTTCAAATACTCTCTAAGTAAGCTCACACGGTCAAATTCCCTTACAGTATAAAATTCTCAAAGACTCTCTGAGAAAGCTCACTTGGTCAATACCCCATATAGCCTAAAGTTCTCAATGACTCTTTGAGGATGATCACTATGTCAATTCCCCTTATAGTATACTACACCATCTTCTCATTGCGCTGTGTATGTCAACGAGTATAGAAATGCAATAAACCAAAGTAAACCTAAAGAACTACACGGATAATCGGTCTATAGAATATCAAGAATGTATGAAAACAAAAACTCCACCCTACAACGCTAGGCATTGGAAAACATGAATGGTGGCCAAAAAGGCTAAGCATGACCAAACGGTCATAAACAGAACATGAATTTGAAAACACATCCAAAATATAGCAATCAGCCCTATTAATATCTAAATAACCTCTACTCAATTATAAAAACATGGAAAGAAATTAGCATGGGTAAAACGGTAAAGGAACAATACCCCGATTAAGGGTATTAGCCAAAATTTCACATATAACTCAAAGAAATCCAACAGAAAAGCAAAAACTGCCTACCTCGTTGTTAGGAGATCGATGTAATCCATCTTCGGCCCTTTGATCGACCTAGAACATAGTAGATCTACAAAAATGTATAAAATGATAAACCCACGATATCTCACAATTGAGGAGAAATCCATAGTTGGTTCTTTAGGAGAAAATATAACTCACCGATGTGATTCCAACGCGACCGACAGTGTTTGATTCAGAGGATGGACGCTCGCTCTGGGGTTCATCAAAGATCTATGGTCATACAATGCTTCTAGCTGAGAAGAACAAATAAGTGGATGGTTGTGTTGATTAGACACGACCCTAGTGCATTTAATGAAAATGAATAAGAAAGTACGTGACCTTTAATTTTGATGTACACAGAGTGTACATTCCATTTCCATACACCGCATTAAGCAGCCTCTAGGTCACCCACACATGGCAGTGTGCATGGCCGCTACATAACCTTCACATGGTTACCTATGATAACTAAGTACATGGTGTGTACTAATAAAGTACACGATGTGTACTTCCAAAAATTCTTGAAATTCAAAATTTTCTCAGAAACGACCAGAAAAGTAAAACATACTTGAAAAGAAGATGCAGTTCTTACAAACATACCCCTTAAAGAAATTTTTCCCCTAATTTTTCTTTCATGGTGGTGTAGAAGAAGAAACCTTGAACAACTCTGGCCACTGTGCTCGTACATTAGTGTCCCTCTCCCAAGTCTCATCCTGTACTCGCCCATGCTACCATAACACTCATATGAGAGGAATAGACCAGCCACAAAAAACCTTTGATACCACATTGTAACATCTTGGTGTCGGAAGCTGCCTAAAGGTGCCCCGTACCCGATTGGTCACATGAACTCAAGTGAATTTCCCCAAATGCCAGAGGCTGCTGACTATGAAAGTCCCACATCAAAGGAGGTGGAGCATGAAGAAACCCTTTTTAAGGTGGTGTGGATACCTTTCCCATCATGATGCCTTTTATTGGGTGGTGCCTGAGGTACAGAACCCGGGAAAAAACAAAACCGTGTGGGCTAGGCCCAAAGTGAACAATATCATGATCGTGGAATGGACTGGGAGTTACAAATGGTATTAGAGATGGTGTCCATTTGATGTTCCAGAGAGGAAGTTGTGCCCTTCTAGGGGAGCAACTTAATGAAAATCCCACATAGAAGGAGGAGGAGCACGTAGCACCCCTTTATAAGGTGGTGTGGATACCTCTCCCATCATGAGGCCTTTTCTTGGGGGGTGCCTGAGCGCCAGAACCTAGGGAAAAACATAACTATGCAGGCTAGGCCCAAAGTGGACAATATCATGATCGTGTGATGGACTGGGCTATTACAAATCATTGTTACGTCCCAGTTCCAGAAGCCGCCCAAATATTCCCCGCACCCTGTTGGTCACATGACTTCAAGAGAATTTCCCCAAATTAAAGAGGCTGCCGACTAGCAGTGAGGGTCTTTGGTGTGATCATGGGGAAACTATGCCCTCATTGGATGAGTAACACAATAGAAGAGAAATAAATATACAATAGCAGTAGTAGTAAATATCCAACAATAGTAAATAGCTGAAGACTGGAAGTAATAAACTGGAGAACACACACACACACACATATATATATATAGGAATGATTCGTGATACATAGGTCTAGGAAAACAACCAAACAAGTCACAGTGCCAGAATACAAACAGTACTAAAAAAAATTATGAAAGAAAATAGTAAATAGATCCTCAGCATCGTAATCCTCAATTTGGTACCATGCTCTCCATCTCTACAACAAAGAAAGTGCCTGAAGTAGAAAGGAGCTTGCACTTATCTATACTTGTAGGTATATAATTTTCTTGGGTCTAAATTCATGTCCCAAACAGGGTGTGAGACTAAATCCCAGCAGGAAACCACCCGAAGATCTATGCTTAACAGTCAGTGAATATATATGGATGGTAATAATCAGAGATGCAGTAAACAAGAAAGTACACAACAATAAACAGATCAACATATAAAATAAGGGGTTAATAAATCAAGGTAACCCTTTGGGAAGTACACACAACTTATCCCCTCTAGTTTAGTCATAAATATATATATAGACTATGTGAGGAAGCTCTCGTAGTAAATTCCCCATATAGTCAAAAGTGATTCATGACTCTCTAAGGATGCTCACACGAACAATTACCCTTATATTCCTAGGTATCAAGGTCTCTCTGAGAAAGCCCACATGGTCAATTCCCATTATATCCCCAAGTGGTCAATGACTCGCTGAGGAAGCTCACTCAATCAAATCCCCTTATAGTCTAAAATGGTTCATAGAATCTATGTGAAAGCTCACTCGGCCAATTCCCCTTATAGTCTAAAATAATCATAGACTATCTGAGAAATCTCACTCTGTCAATTCCCTTTATAGCCTAAAGTGCTCAAAGACTCTCTAAGGAAGATCACTAGATCAATTCCCCTTATTTTCTACTACACCAGGTTCTCACGGCCCTATGTAAGTCAATGAGAATTTCAATGCAATACGGCCTAAGTAAACCTCAAGAACTACTTGTCTTATCAGTCTATAACATATCAATCATTTTAGAAAACAAACACTCCACACTACAACACTAGGCATGGGAGAATAGGCAAGGCGGCTAAAAAGGATATGAATGACCAAACGGTCGTAAAAAAACATGTATGGGAAAACACATCGAAAACATAGAAATCAACCTTACTCATATCCAAATAACCTCTACTCAAGAATACAATCATGGTAGGAAATTAACTGGGGTAAAATGGTAAACGTATAATACCCCGATTAAGGGTATTGGCCAAAATTTCACATATAACTAAAATAATGGAAACGAAAGGGAACAAATCACCTTCATCGGTGTTGGTAGATCTATATAATCTAGCATCGGCCCTTGGATCGAACTATAGCATAGTAAATCTAAAAAAAATATAAAAGGTTCCGACCATGATATCGCACGAGAGAGGAGAAATCAGAAGATAGTGCTCTAGGAGAAATGAGAACTCACCGATGTTATTCCAATGCCACTAAAGGTCTTTGATTAGAAGGACAGATGCTCACTCAGGGGTTCGTCAAAGATCTGTGGAAGTAAAAAGCTCCAGGATGAGATGAACGAAAAGTGGGTGTTTCTGTCGATTAGACGAGACCCTAATGTTTTTAATGAAAAAAATATATACATGGCGTGTACTTTTGAAATACAGGTCATGTACTTTTTATTTCAACACGTCGCTTTAAGCTGCCTCTAGGTCTCCCCCACATGTTCGTGTGAGTGGCCGCTACACAGCCAGCACACGACTACCTTTGGAAACTGTGTACACAGCGTGTAATCATAATGTACACGATGTGTACTTCAAAAATTTCCAGAAATTCCACTTTTTTACAAAAACGACCAGAACAGGAAAACATGCCTGTAAAGAAGATCCAGGTTCATACAAACTTCCCACCTTAAAGAAGTTTGACCTTGAATTTCCCTAGCAAGGTGGCGTAGGAGAAGAATCCTCGAACAACTCTGGCCACTATGTTTTTACATCAACCTCCCTCACCCAAGTCTCATCTTATACTCGCCCATGCTACCATTGCACTCATACCAGAGGAATAGACCGGCCATAGAGAACATTTTTACTTTTATCGGTAATCCAGATAGGATGCTCCTCAAAGATCCATCCACTTCTAGCTCAACCTCCTCAGGTTGGAAAATAAGAGACTTATCTTAAAATTAATGTTGGAGATGAGAAACATGGAAGATGTTGTGCATATCCTGGTACCTCTAAGATAACTATAATCAACAGGCAATGAGCCAAACTCACTTCAACACCTCAAATGGCCCGACGTACCTCATCGAGAGCTTACCCTTTCTTCTGATCCTTCTATGCCCCATCCCCAGGGTGACATGTAGAAAAATCTGATCCCTGACCTCGAACTCTAGAGGTCATCTCTGCTGACCAGCATAAGAATTCTATCGAGACTGTTCCATTGACATCCTCTTCCGAATCAACTCTATTTTCTCTATGGACTCTTGAACAAGACGAGGTTCTAGCATTTTGGCTTCTCCTACCTCAAGCCAACATAAGGGCGATCGGCATGGTATACCGTACAAAGCCTCATAAGGTTCCATCTGAATAGTTCCATAAACAAATTAGGAAAACTCCACAAGAGGTATGTTCTTCTCTCAAGAACCTCCAAAATTCTGGATCCATTCTCAGAGAATGTCCTCACGAACCAGAATCATACGCTCAGACTGGATATCTATCTAGGGGTGGTAAGTTGTACTCATAGGTACCTGTTTTCCCTATGCCTTCTAAAGCCCCTAACAGACCTGAGAAGTAAGTTGTGCATCCCTGTATGAAACAATGGAGTGTGGAACTCCATGTAGATATACCATTTCATGAATGTAAAACAGTCCCAAGTGATCAACACAGAAGGTATCCATGATCAGAAAGAAGTGGGACACCTTTGTGTGACTGTCAATGACAACCCAAACTGCATCATTCTATCAAGGCGACCTCCAGAAACCTGTCATGAAATCCATCGCAACATCATTCCACTTAAACTCTGGAATGGGTAACTACTGCAAAAGCCATACTGGTCACTGATGCTCTGTCTTCACCAGCTGACAGGTGGAACACTTCATGTCAAAACTAACAGCATCTCTCTTCAT
Organism: Viscum album; assembly: GCA_963277665.1. Lineage (NCBI taxonomy): Eukaryota > Viridiplantae > Streptophyta > Magnoliopsida > Santalales > Viscaceae > Viscum > Viscum album. The sequence goes on from OY728142.1 coordinate 1,418,248,311, forward strand.
GAATGGCCACCATAACTGACAGTGTATATCATGATACATCTTGTTGATGCTAGGATGAACTACCCAAACTGAAGAATGAACGTCCTACATCATCTCCTTGCATATGATTGCTGGCACCCATACATTCCCCTGGAAACAGAAGATCACATCCTCGCCTATGGTCCATCTATGAATTGGGTTATCTACTGACACACATTCTAGTAGGTCTATGCCTTCAGAATCGGATTGTAACCTCATGTGTACTCGATCAAGAAGGGTAGAGTTAACAAATACATAATAAAGGAATGTTTTCCCCGTTTTTCATGCACCGCAAAATGCATCTTAGAGAATAGATTCATAATCTTCCACTCACTACTAGCCTCCTGAACTACATGTATTTGAGTCCTCCTGCTCAGTGCATTAGCCATTGCATTTCCTTTCCCCGGTGTATAAGATAGATCAAATTCAAAGGACTGAAGGTACTCAACCCACATTCGCTGACTAAAATTCAGATCATGCTGAGTGAAGATGTACTTGAGACTCTTTTGTTCAGTGAAAACAACAAAATTCTCTCCCATAAGATAATGTCTTCAAAATCATAAGGCATGGAAAACTGCGGCCAACTCGAGATCATGCATCAGGTAATTACTCTCATTTGGATTCAACTACTGATACAAATAATCAACAAATCCTTCGAACAGCATAAGCACGAATCCTAGCCTTATACCTGAGGGATCATAGTAAATAGTATAGCTCTTTCCTAGCTCTGTAAAGACTAGTATCAGTGTTGATGTCAGTATCCCATTTAGATCTTGAAAGGCTGAATCATAAGAATCTGACGACATGAACTTTGAACCCTTCTTATTCAGACCCGTCAGTGGTGCTTCTAAGTGTGAAAAGTCATATATAATGCTTTTTTAGTATCCGGCCATCCCTAGAAAACATCATACCACAATGAAGTTCTTCGGATGCTCATAGAAACTACTGTTCTCACATTATCTAGGTCTACTGTTACTCTTGTCTATGAGATAACATGACACATGAAGTGAATCTGATCCATCTATAAGTTACATTTTGGGTTCTTATCATATAACTGATGCTCTCTCAGTATACTCAGAACTATCTCAAGATGTTTGGTATGGTCATTTAGAGTGGAAGAGTACACCAATATATCTTCCATGAAGACCACTATGAATGAATCCAAGTATGGATGGAACAATCAGTTCAGAAGTTCCATAAAAACTATAGGTGCATTCTTTAGAATGAACAACATTTCCATTTAATAATATAGACAATACCTACTCTGAATGGTTATTAGAGGTATATCAAATTGTCTAAAGCACAACTGATGGAAACCAGATCTTAGGTCAATCATCGAGAACACCCTTGTAACACCCAAGATTTTTATGAGAAATATTTTTTTATGTTATATATATCATCAAAGCAATCTTTCACTAAACACAATACTAGCTTGGCTTGCTTTACACGCAATCGTGACCTTCCTCGATAGCTTGTGTTGTACGAAATACTGAGTTTCACTAAACAACGATATGCTATTAAAATATTATTAAAACTAGCCATTATGAATAGTAATACCCACTTTTTGAAATTTTATAAATTTTATCATTCAAAATGGACTAAATTTTTGGATTCAGAATATCGAAATTATCCTAGAGTGAATTTTTTGTATTTTTCTGAAAACATTCAATTTTTGAGGAATAGTGAAAACATTACGATACTATTTAAAAACCATCTTTTTATTTAAATAATAATTTAATTTACTTAAATTTATTTTAGGTCAAAATAGATAAATAATACCTATATATGTTCAATGTAATTCATTACAGTAATTTTATAATAAATTTAGATATATAAAAATTTTATTGAACTTTTCACCGTCTTTTACCCACCTCCTTGGAGAATTTGAAAATTTACATAAAACATAATTTTACTGCTTTTGTGAGTGGAATTTCAGAAATCCGAGAGACATGGTTAATATCAAGGAGTAAAATGTGGTTCAATAAGATGAAAATAATTTTTGGTGAATAGTAACTTTTTACTTTTTTTACCACGGTTAAAAGTAAATATGGTAATTAAGGGTAAAAATGATATTATTATTACCCTAAAACATGTACTAATTATATTGGATAAGTTTAATTCGACCAAAAAAATCCTTAGGAATAAAATATTACCATTTAGGTCCACATAGATTAGATTAAGTCATTTATTATTATTTTATCTAAAGAAGAGTTAAAATAGTTAAAATCAATGTTTAATAACTAAAACATTTTTAATATATGGTTATACATAAGATAATTTTGACTATAAGTATTCATTAGAATGATAAACATATTTCCTACATAATGGTATTTTATTAAAAATTCTTAGACATTAAATAATTTATTTTATTTATGATACAATGATGATGTATTAATTAACTTATTAATGAAATATTAACAAAATTGATATTATAAATACCCAAATAAATGTAATTTGACACTTTTTATGAATTAAACTAATTTTATAGGTTAATATGACATGTTATAATTTATTTAATTAACTATTTTAGAACTAATCATACTGTTATAATTTTCAAAAAAATCAATTACCAAATAGTGTCGAGATTTACATGAAATAGTTTTAAAAATATATATTATATTATTAATTGTTATTTTATTCCTAAAAATATAAGGTTTGGAAATATGACTTAGATAAGGTAATATATATTAATAATGAACCACTTGGGGTATGTTTGGCTTGTTATAGTAAGTTTATTAACCATATAGTGTATGAAAACAAGAAGACATGGTAAAAGTAAAATTATTTAACTTAAAGTTAAATCTGAATGATAAGGTTAAAATATTAACCTAAACTTTTATAAATTTTATTGGATGATATATTTTCGAACCATACCCACATTATCTTCAAAATAAATAAATTTAGACCTATTAAATACCGAATACGACTTTATAATAAATTAATATTTTATTTTTTTCCTATGGTGCTCCTCTCCTCCCTTATAAAAGAGAACCTCCTCCCTCTCCTCCTCACACCACATTGATCCTTCAAGCTCTATAAAACCTTCCAATTTCTCTTCTACAAATTCCTAGAAACAACCTAGAGGTCCTGGTATTCAACAAATACAATCTTTATTTCCTTAAGCAGACATTAAAAAGAGGCGCTTCAAAGAAGAGATAATGTCTGTTACTGATTCTTTCAACTTTATTTCTTCTTCTACTTCATATTATTTAGTTGTTTCATTATGAAGTAATAAAATCAGTATCACTCACATACTGATTTGTTATTATAAATATGAAACAACTATATTTCACCTTCTATCCATCCTACAGAAAACGAAATCACCGCGCGTGCATACGTACGGAATACCGTCTCCACGCTGTCGTGTAATCTGTTTTCCACCACCACCTTACTTGGATGGGTATAATTGTGTAAATAATAAGTATATATGATTACTATAAAGTGATATTGATTCTTAAATATTATACATACACTTAAATACAATTCCACGATCTTGGGAACAATATCATCACTCGTGCGTACGTACGGCCTACCGTCTCCACGATGTGATGCGACTCGTTCTGCATGATCTTCATTGAATAATTATTATATCAATGAATTGAATGAATAAATATGATATATATTAAACTAATACCATTATGTAAATGAGGTATCTATAACATAAAAATAAGAATAATAATTTATTCGATAAAACTTGCATAAGAACAAAAAGCAATAAACACCTGAATTACAAGTAGCAATGAAATATTACTAATAAGAAGCTATGAATATGACCATTAATGATACCATAACAATGAGTACGATTATAGAATAATTCAATAACATTATTTAAATCATTATACAGGAGGTTCAGACATATATAAAGAAAATCAGACCTATGGTAATGGAAAATCTCACAATCTCATTTTTATCCGAGACTGTTTATACTTCATAATTTACTGGGGAATATTTATCATCCACATCCAGGTTTACTAAATATTTAATATTATTTCTATCCTCCTACAGTTTTTTAAATCCAATTTTACCCATTGGTGGGTTTTTAGTAAAAGATATGAAAGGAATATTTGGTCGTTTTTAGTATGAGGTACTTCTTGAATTTTCCAGCCAAAGTATGAGAAGAATGTTTTTTATCTTATACGGCATGAATGTTTTTTTATGATTTCATATAACATTATTTCCTTGAAGATTCCTTTACATGTTTTCAAGATTATTTTTAATTAACTTCTTTTAGTTTAAAATTGTATGACATGTTATGAAAGGAAAATTGTTTTTGAAGTAGAAATGATATTTTCCTCAAGAATAGAGTACAAGTGTTTTATCAAAATTATTTTCCATCTATGATAATATAGGGTTCTGTTTCTATCCCTATTTTTACATTGATTTGATTATGTTATGATGGAATTATTTTTATGATGTCCTTTTATGGATTATGTTATGATGTCATGATGTTTAAGAATCCCATTTTTATTACATGGGTTATGCTATGATGTATGATTTATGATCTTGTGGCACACATAAGAATGGTATCATTATGAGATTGGTGGGACCTATATCTCCCTCCAATGCATTGGGTAAGGATTTATATCTCATGAGATATACATGGATGGAACAACAGGTTAATCTGGTTCAGTGATAGAGGACTGAAACGAGAAGTGAACTCGGTTCAAGAATGGACTTTGTCCTCTATGATAGTATTGGAAATGAGTCTTGACTACTAATAAATGATTATATATGATTATGTGTGTAGGCCACAAAGTTTCATGTTTTATGTTATGATTATTGAAATTACATTTCACTACCATAATTTATCCCATGTTATGATATTATGATCTCGTTTGCAGGTTAAGATTTTCAAAATTTTATGTTCTTATGAATATGATATGATTGAAATTAATTTTTTTTACCCTTAATAAGAATTTGAGCTCACCCTTTTGTATGTTTTATTTTCCCTAGGTCAGGAAGAAGGGTATTAAGTAATATACTCTAAAATGGACAATAGATATGATCAAATAAAGGAGAGAAAGTGAAGATGATTTATGAACCAATTGTTTATGTTTCCCAGTTTCGAAAGACACTATACCTATACAGTCCTTTCATGGTTTTGTTATATGTTGTAATAATTATTCTTCAATTATGATTTAATAACAATGTATGTAAAGTATGGGTCGTTATAGTTGGTATCAGTTGAAAGGTATAGTCAACCTTAGGAATCTAGGATGTGAAAGCCTTATTAAGAACCCAAAGTATAAGTCTAAGCATAGAAAAAAATCTTAGTGTTTTAGAAATGGCCATGAATAACCTATGATAACACCCTAAGTGTGAAATTTTATTCTTCATTATGTGTTTTACTATTATGATTAGTGTTTCTCACACTATGCTTATTGGTTTTAGTCAATGGATTGAACCCGAAGGAACTGTGTTAATGTTGAATGCGACAGGCAATGCAATGATTGTCCCCCTGATCAGCCATACATTATGGGAGAGAGAATGAAAAATATTGTATCCATGATCACACAACTTACTGAAGATACGAATCGTGAAGGACTTCCAAACGCGCAAAGGAAGGAGAAACATTCTGTTGAATCCTTCATGAGGCAGCGTCCACCCTCATTCAGAGGGTCTACTGCTCCATTAGTTTCTGAATAATGGATCAATACTACTGAAAAGATATTTTCAATTCTTCATTGTTCTGAACATGATAAAGTCATCTTAGCATTATATCATTCGGAAGGTGAAGCTGATCAATGGTGAAATCTTATCAAGATTACGAGGCAAAGAGACAAAATTTTGTAAGTGGAATGGGACGAGTTAAATAACTTATTTTTCAATAAGTAATTCCCTCATATTCATCAAACAAAGATGGAGAATGAGTTTCTTAAACTAATTCAAATGTATGATGAATCAGTTGGTTCCTATGAAGAAAAATATTACAAGACTTGCAAGGTATTCTTCTGGGATTATTATCCAACCTGAGAGTAAGATCGATCGATTCTTTAGTGGCATAAAAACCAAGTATTCGAAGGGTGTTAGAAATAAGGGAATTCAATAGCTATGAGGAAATATTTTGATGTGCTCTCAAGGTTGATATGGAGATTGGAGTAACCCATCAGTCATATCGATTTGATAAGAAGAGGAAAATGGAATTCAAAGGGAAATCTAATGACCACACTGAAAAGAAGATGAGTTTTCGCTTATTCTCAATGTCTGGATAGAAACATGGAGGGAGTTGTATTAAAGGGTCAGGTAAATGTTTCAAATGTGGAAAAGAAGGTCATCGTGAATTTGAATGCTGTAATGATGGGAAGAAGATGTCTAGTGATGTGGAAAAATACAAGGCTACACAGAGTGCGCCTCCTACACTTCAATGTTACAAGTGAAAGGAAATGGGGCATTATGCCAATCAATTCCCTAATCCAATGGTTTTTGATAATTATAGGCATAAACAAACTCTTAAGGCCAAAGACAATGGAAAATCACATGCAATTTCTATCAGTGATGTGGAGTATGATAACGAAGTGGTGAAAGGTTCACTTACCATCCACATTAATGTAGCAAATGTTTTATTTGATTCTGTATCCACCCACTCTTTTATTTCTGAATACATTTTTAAGGGTATCGCCATATTACCTCAGTAGTTAGATATTTAGTTTGCTGTGAAAACCCCTAATGGCACAAAAATCGAATCAAAAGTTTATAATTTTTCTCCAATTGAAGTTTGTGGGAAAGTGCTTCTTGAAAATCTCGTGATCCTTCCTATAGTGGAATTTGATGTGATTCTTGGCATGGATTGGATTTCATTATATGGATCTCATACCAATTTCCAATGAAGGGAAGTCACATTTCATATTCTAGATCAATCTATGATCTTCTATCGATGCACCAAGGTACATAACCTTCCAGTGGAAATTTCATCAATATTATGGGTCTTGATTCCACTAAATTAAGGTTATTTATCTCAAATGGTTGGAGAGAAAATCATGATTATGAATATTCCCATTGTACGTGAGTTTTATGTTGTCTTTCTAGAGGAATTTTCAGGTCTTCCACGAAATCGTGAATTTGAGATTTCAATTGAACCCATACAGGGTGCTATGACCATTTCAAATACACCTTATATAATTTCCCCAATTGAGTTACAGGAATTGAAGAAGAAACTCCAGGATGATCTTTATAAGGGACCCATATGCCCTAGTGCGTCACCTTGGGGAGAACCTATTCTGTTTGTTAAGAAGAAAGATGGATCAATGAAAATCTGAATTGATTATCAAGAACATAACAAGATCACTATTAAGAAAAAATATCCTCTCCCACACATTGATGAATTATTTGACCAACTACGCGGAGCTCAATACATTTCCAAGATTGATATTTGTTCAGGTATCATCAATTAAGGGTCAAAAGGAAGGATATACCAAAGACAACGTTCCATATAAGGTATGGACACTATTAATTTATAGTGATTCCATTTGGTCATACTAATGCCCCTGCTATCTTCATGTATCTGATGAATAACGTCTTTAGAGACTATCTTGATCGGTTTGTGGTAGTCTTTATAGATGATATTCTTGTCTATTCAAAGAGAAATAATGAACATGAATATCACTTTAGAATTGTATTAAAGACCATGAGAAAGGAGAAGCTTTATGCCAAATTTACCAAGTGTGAATTTTGGAATAAAAAAGTCTCATTTTTGGGTCACATAATCTCAAAAGAGGGGATTCCTGTGGATCTAGAAAAAACAGAGGTTATTGAAAGATGGTCGAGACCAACAATAGTAACTGAGATCTGATGTTTTCATAGTTTAGCTGGATATTATCGAAGTTTTGTGAAACATTTTTCAGGATTATCTAATCCACTCACCAGGTTGACTCGAAAAGGAGTTATGCTCGTTTCGACGGAGGAGTGTGAAGAGAATTTCAATGAGTTAAAAATAAGATTATCCAGTGAACTAGTGGTCACACTACCTTGTAGTGGAGAAAGATTTGTGATCTACAGTGATGCATCCAAGAATGGATTAGGATGTGTTCTCATGAAAAATGATATGGTGATAGCTTATGCCTCACGATAGTTGAAAATCCATTAGCAAAATTAACCAACTCATGATTTGGAGTTAGCAGGAGTAATCATTGTAGTAAAGATTTGGAGGCATTATAATTATGGTGAAAGGTGTGATATTTATACTGATCATAAAAGTATAAAGTATATTTTCACACAAAAGGAGTTGAATATGTGTCAAAGAAGATAGTTGGAGCTGATTAACGATTTTGACTGCTCTATTCATTACCACCCTGGGAAAGCATAGAAGGTGGCAGATGCATTAAGTCAACAAGAACATTCTAGCTTATCCATGATGAGGTTCACAAAAGATCCAATATTTATGGAGTTACAAATGATGGATCTTGGAATTATAATGGAAGGGGAAAAATATTATCTTTCTCAAATGAATGTTCAACCATATATTCATGTGAACATTAAAGAGGCACAAAAAGAAGATGTAGAGTTACAAAAGATGGTGAGAAATGTTCCTAAATTCAACCTTGATTGTGATGGGATAATATGGTTTAGGAATCGGGTTTGTGTTCCTCCCATCCCAGAATTAAAGAAGGATCTGCTGGATGAGGCTCCTAGTTCATCATTCTCTATTCATCCTGGAAGAACGAATATGTATACGGACCTGAAATAGTAGTTATGGTGGGATGGAATGAAAATAGATGTTGCTGAATATGTCTCACGATGCTTGGTTTGTCAGCAATTTAAACCTGAGAGACAAAAGTCTAAGGGGATGTAACAACCATTAACCATACCAAAATGGAAATGGGAAAACATCACTATTGACTTTGTCACTGGAATTACTAAAACTTCCAAAGGAAATAATGCTATCTGGGTCATAGTTGATCGTCTTACGAAGTCGGAACACATCATTTCTATTAGAGAATATTTCACTCTAGATCAGTTTGCCATGATATATGTAAAGGAAATGGTAATATTGCATGGAGTACCACATTCCATTATATCTGATCAGGATCCGAGGTTTACCTCAATGTTTTGGAGAAGTCTTTAGCATACTTTGGATACAGAGATGAGTTTCAACACTGCTTATCATCCTCAGATAGACGGTCAGTCAGAGAGGACAATTCAAACACTAGAATATATGTTGAGAGCTTTCTCTATGGATTTCAACGGAGTTTGGGATCAACACCTAAATTTGGTGGAATTTTCTTATAATTATAGCTTTCACTCCAGTATTCAGATGGCTCCTTATTAAGCTCTCTATGGAAAAAATTCCTTACTCCAACTTGCTGGGATGAAGTTGGGGAAAGAAAGCTATTAGGACCTTATCTTGTTGATGAGATGGCAGAAAATGTCCGATCTACCCAACAACACATAACAACATCTCAGAGTAGAGAAATAAGTTATGCCGATAACTGAATGAAAGACCTAGAGTTTCAAGTGGGTGATAAAGTGTTCTTACAAATATCTCCTTGGAAGAGAGTAATGATAATTGGAAAGAAGGAAAAGTTGATCCCTAGGTATATCAGTCTCGAAATACTGGATCGTGTTGGGAAGGTATCTTAACTATTGGAACTTCCACCGAATCTCTCTCAATTTCATGATCTGTTCCATGTATCTCTCCTAAGAAAGTACATAGCCAATCCTTCACATGTACTCATCTCAGAAGTTGTACTGCTGGAGCAAGATCTTTCTTATGATGAACATCCGATAGAAATTCTGAATTGTAACGAAAAAGTCTTATAGAACAAGACCACACTCTTGGTAAAAGTTTTATGGAGGATCCACCAATTAGAATAAGATACATGGGAGCTTGAGGATATGATGATGGGGAGGTATCCTCATCTGTTTGTTACAAAGTGAGGAATTTCGAGGGCGAAATTCTATTAATGGGGGTAGAATGGAACACCCGAGATTTTTTTGAGAAATATTTTGATTGTATGTTATATACATCATCAAAGGAATATTTCACTGTACACAACACTATCTTGGCTTTCTTTACACGCAATCGCGAACTTCCTCAATAACTTGCATTGTATGCAATACTGAGTTTCACTAAACAATGCTATTCTATTAAAATATTATTAAAACTACCCGTTATGAATAGTAATACCCACTTCTTGAAATTTTATAAATTTTATCATTAAAAATGGACTTGATTTTTGGATTCATAATATCAAAATTATCCTAGTGTGAATTATTGGTATTTTTCAAAAAACATTCAATTTTTGATAAATAGTGAAAACACTGGGTTACTATTTAAAAACCGAAATTTTATTTAAATAATTAATTATTTATTAAATTTATTTTAGGTCAAAATAGATATATAATACCTATATAAGTTCAATGTAATTCATTGGAGTCATTTTATAATAATTTTAGATATATAAAAATTTTATTGAACTTTTCACCATCTTTTACCCACCTCCTAGGAGAATTTGAATATTTACATAAAAACTAATTTTAACGCTTCTATATGTGGAATTTAGAAAATAAGAGAGACACAATTAATATCAAGGAGTAAAATTCGGTTCAATAAGATAAAAATATTGTTTGGTGAATAATAACTTTTTTCTTTTTTTACCACGGTTAAAAGTAAATAGGGTAATTAAGGGTAAAAATGATATTATTATTATTACCCTCACACATGTCTTAATTATATTGGATAATTTTAATTCGACCAAAATCAACTTTAGGAATAAAATATGAACATTTAGATCCACTTGGATTAGATTAGGACATTTATTATTATTTTATTTAATGTAGAGTTAAAATAGTTAAAATCAAAGTTTAATAACTAAAACATTTTTAATATAAGGTTATACATAATATAATTTCAACTCTAAATATTAATTAGAAATATAAATATATTTCATACAGAATGGTATTTATTTATAATTTTTAGACATTAAATAATGTAATTTATTTATGACACAATGATGATGCAGTAATAACCTTACTAATGAAATATTAACAAAATTGATATTATAAATACCTAAATAAATTTAATTTTAGTCTTTTAATGAATTAAACTAATTTTATAGGTTAATATTACATGTTATTATTTATTTAGTTAACTTTTTTCGAACTAATCATTCTGTTATAAGTTTCACAAAAATCAATTACCAAATAGTGTCAAAATTGACATAATTTTTTTTTTAAAAAACTATTATATTATTAATTGATATTTTATTCATAAAAACATAAGGTTCGGACAAATGACTTAGATATGGTTATATATATTAATAATGAACCACTTGGGGTTCATTTCTCTTGTTATAGTAAGTTTAATAACCATATAGTGTAAGAATACAAGAGGACACGGTAAAAGTAAAATTATTTAACTTAAAGTTAAATCTAAATGATAAGGATAAAATAGTAACCTAAACTTGTCTAAATTATAATTGATGAGAGTATTTCGAGCCATCCCCACCTTATTTTCAAAATAAATCAATTTTGAGCTATTAAAAACCGATTATGACTTTATAATAAAATAATATTTTATGTTTTTCCTAAGATCCCCCTCTCCTCCCTTATAAAAGGGAACCTCCTCCATCTCCTCATCACACCACTTTGAGCATTCATGCTCGGCCAAACCCTACCAGTTTCTCTTCTCCACTTCCCTAGAAACATCCTAGAGGTCTTCGTTTTCATCAAAGACCATATTTAGTGCCCTAAGAGGAGGTTAAGAAAAGACGCTTCAAAGAAGAGGTAATGTCTGTTACCGATTCTTTCAACATTATTTCTTCTTCTAATTCCTCTTATTTATTTGTTTCAATATGAAGTAATAACATAATTTTCACTCATACAATGATATGTTATTATAAATATGAAACAACCATATTTCACCTTCTATCCATCCTATGGAAAATGAAATCACCGTGTGTGCGTAGGTACGGAATACCGTCTGCATGCCGTGGTGTAATCTGTTTTCTACCACCACCTTAATTGGATGTGTATAATGGTGTAAATATTATCTATATATGATTATTTTAAAGTTATATTGATTCTTAAATAGTATACGTACACTTCAATAAAATTCCACGATCATGGGAACAATATCATCGCTCGTGCGTACGTACGACCTACCGTCTCCATGAGGTGATGTGACTCGTTATACATGATATTTATTTCATAATGATTATATAAATAAATTTAATTAATAAATATGATATATATTACACTAATTATATTTTGTAAATGAGTTATCTATAACCTAAAAAGAAAAATAATAATTTATTCGACAAAACATGCATAAGAACAAAAAGCAATAAACACCCGAATAATAAGTAGCAATGAAATATTACAAATAAGAAGCTAAGAATATGACCATATATGATATCATAACAATGATTACGATTCTGGAATAAGTAAATAACATTATTTAAATCATTATACAGGAGGTTCAGACATGTACGAAGAAAATTGGACCTATGGTAAGGGAAAATCTCACAATCTCATTTTTTTCTGATATTGTTTATACTTCAGAATTTACTAGGGAATATTTACCATCCAAATCCATGTTTCCTTAATATGTAATATTATTTCTATCCTCCTATAGTTGTTTAAATCCAATTTTACCCATTTTTGAGTTTTTAGTAAAAGATATGAAATGAATATTTTTTCGTTTTTACTGTGAGGTACTTCTTGACTTTTCCAACCAAAGTACGAGAATAATTTTTGTTTAACTTATACGACATGAATAGATTTTTATGATTTCATAGAACACTATTTCCATGACGCTTCCATTACAAGTTTTCAAGTTTATTTTTAATCAACTTCTTTTAGTTTAAAATTTTATTACATTTTATGAAAGGAAAAATGTTTTTGAAGTAGAAAGGATATTTTCCTCAAGAATGGAGTACAAGTGTTTTACCAAAATTATTTTCCATCTATGATAATATAGGGTTCGGTTTCTATCCCTAGTTTTACATTGATTTTATTATGTTATGATGGAATTATTTTTATGATGTCCTTTTAAGGATTATTTTATGATTTCATGATGTTTAAGAATCCCATTTTTGTTACATGGGTTATTCTATGATGTATGATTTATGATCTTGTGGAACACATAATAATGGTATCATTATGAGATGGGTGGGACCTATATCTCCCTCTAATTCATTGGCTAATGATTTATATCTCATGAGATATACATGTCTAGAATGACAGGTTAATCCAGTTCAGTGATATAGGACTGAAACGTGGAGTGAACTCTGTTCAGAAATGGACTTTGTCGGCTAAGATATGCTTGGAAATGAGTCTTGAATACTAAGAAATGAATCTCTATGATTATGTGTGTATGCCACAAAGTTTCATGTTTTATGTTATGATTATTGGGATTACATTTAACTACCATAATTTATCCCATGTTATGATATTATGATCTCTTTTGCAAGTTAATATTTTCAAAATGTTATGTTCTTGTGAATATGATATGATTGATATTTCTTTTGTTTAACCTTACTGAGCATTTGAGAACACCCTTTTTATGTTTTATTTTCCCCAGGTCAGGAAGAAGGGTATTAAGTAAGATAAGCCAAAATGGACTCTAGATATGATAATATAAAAGGGAGACAGTGTAGATGATTTATGAACCAGTTGTTTATGTTTCCAGTTTTTAAAGACACTATACTTATATGGTCCTTTCATGGTTTTGTTATATATTGTAATAAGTATGATTCAATTATGAAGTAATAACAATGTGTGTAAAGTATGGGTCGTTATAACCCTGGATCCTCAAATTTGATCAAATAGATCATCAAACCTATACATGGTATATCAGATCATGACCATCAACTAGTTCAACTTCTGATAATTCATGCAATCCCTGAGGGTATCATCTGACTTCTTTGAAAACAAGACAGGCGAACCCCAAGGAGAAGTACTGGGTCGAATGAAACCCTTTGCCTACAACACATCCAACAATTTCTTGAGATCTTGTAACTCTGGTGTATCCATTGAATAATGAGGAAGGGAAATGAGTGCCACTCCTAGCCCGAGCTCAATAAAATAGTCTACATCTAGCTTCAAAGGAAAACTTGAAATGTCATCTGGGAAGACATCCCTGAAACGACCCACCAGTAGAGGAAAGTCTATCTGTGATTTCCCTTGGTCATCCATGTATAGACTAGGAATCTGGGCTATAAATCCTACCTACCCATGATGCTCGGGTCCTTCTCTGCTCACCTGGACATCCCACTCACCCCTAAGAAGACAAGATCCACCCTCTGGTGATGTGAAACTCACAATGTGGTGATAACTGACGATGACTGCCTAAAAGGGAACTAACCAGTTCATCCCAAGAATGACATCATAGCCTCTAATCTCTACGATATAGTGGTCCCATAAGAAGTGACACCTATCTACCTCTAGAGGGAACTCCTTGCACTGATGTGCACTTGTCATTCTAGTCCCCAACTGAGTGTCTAGCGTCAAGATAACAATAGAAGAAAAGATACAGAACCCACGGTTCTCCACAATAGCAACATATATAATGATATGAGAATCCCGTATATGAATATATAAGAAGCTAAAACTGACGCTACTGAGATCGTACCTCGAATAGTAGAGGGTTCAGGATCCTACTCTTACGGGTTCTGCTCCACTGGAAAATTATGTTCTACACCACGACCCTGTGACCCTGCGTGACCACTTTGAGCCGATCTACACTATTTTTTCTGAAATCATGGTGAATGAAAACCAAAACCACAATGACCACCTTTTCCGGAATGGTTATAAGAATTCCGTTTCTCAGACTGGTGAGAAACTGGTGGCGCTGCTCCTCAATGAAGAGTCATAGAAGAACCCATGTCACTAGTTTCTAGTTAGAAGGTCTGACAAAAACAATGAAAGGGACCCATGTTGCTACAATATTGGAACATCAATGGTTCTCTCGGGAAATTTGGTCTCATATGTCCTCTCTTCCCACACTGGTATCTCACCACCTGGCTACCAGAAGATGTATTCTTCCAACTATGTTCTTCACGTGGTGTCTCTCAGAAGTGCTTCCTGCTATAAATAGGAGGAATACTAACTCTGGATGTCGAATCTCCCTGACTCACATCTCTAGAATCCCTAAAATTATGCTCCATAATTAGCATCTGGATGGTGATAGAGGATATCTAAATCAACCTAAATATGTTCACTTGGGTTCAGGCATCCTATCTGAGACCGTACTCAATCGTCTATGCAAGGATCAAATCATATCCACTTAGAAAGGGTGTAATGCATTAAATCTTGGTGAAGCGACATGACTACTCCATAACATAAAGAGTACCCTTCTTCCAACTCATGAGATCTCAGGCTCGATCGGACCTCAATGTCTCTGGATATATGTAATTGTAGAAGATGCACTGAAACGCATCCCAAGCCATATTCTGCTGGTGTCCCGCCAGTGAGACCACATCCCACGACCTCTTGGTCGAGTTTCAAATCATGTACGTATCGAGCTCTACACTCCTCTATAGATATATCTCTATATTCTTAACGATTTTCAGCATGGCTTCTAGCCATGAATCTGCAGCCTGAGGTCCTCTATCCCCTGAGAAGGTGGGAGGATGCTGTTGCTGAAAGACCCTCATCAATTCTTCCATCGATGGGGCAGGAGGTGCAACTCCCTAAAATATCTTCATCATCAACATAATACCCTCTATGAACTTATAATTAGCTCCTATGTCATGTATAACTGATGGTGACGAGACTGGCACAACCGGTGGATCTGCTTGATGTCCCTAATCAGCCATGTCTGGTGTGTGATCAGTTCCAGGAAACTGGCGAATAATAGGAGGACATCTCGGTGGAATGATTCGGTATGGTAAAACGCACACCATAGATCAAGATTATCAAGGGCTAAAAACTAGAAGTACGTGAAGGTAATAGATGGAAGAAAGCATTCAAGTTTTACAAAACATGACTACATGGCGTGTACAATTCCTACACGCTGTTTTCCCTTAATCCATTCACATGGGCGTGTATTCCTGATGAAACTAGTTGTGTAACGCACACAACACATAGTGTGTTGTCCTATAACACAACCTGTACTTGAATCCACTTTTCTTTCCTAGGCCTTCCACATGGTTAAGCTACATGACTCTCTTAAGACAGAACTACACGACGTTTTCAAGATATACACGATGTGTTCTAGATGATCTTCACCGACCCGTGTTGTTAGAGACACGGTCTGATACAAATCTCACACTACATGGCATGTTACAGATAGAAACATCATGTACTAGGAAAGACGTCACCTGCACGCATTGTTAGTTACATGGTAGGAAACACGGCTAACACTACACGGTGTGTTCCAGGCAGACACGACGTGTACGATAAAGGATAACTCCAACCTATGTAGTTAGTGAGACAGACAGGTACACGGATCATACTACACAGCGTGTTCTCTATGGACATGACATGTATTAGAAAATACTCGGCCAACCTGTGTTGTTAGATACATGGGAGGACACGAGGTTAACACAACACAACGTGTATATACGATACACGATGTGCTCACCCAAGGATTTCCCTATCCCATGTATCATCCCACGTGGCCTATGACACATTTTGATGCTACAGAATGTGTATATATAGTACAAGGTGTGTACTTATGAAAAAAGATTTCTTTTCAAGAGAAGAACACATGGCATGTAGTCAAATCTACACGACGTCTATTCTAGTTTTTTATGGATAGTAAGCCTCAAAACAATTCTGGAGCCAAGTAAAAAACTAAAACATTTTCATAAGTGCCAAATTATAATCTGTGAGGGCCCATAATCCCCACGAATAAAATCATGGAATCTTATACATGTTATAAATAAGATAAAACAAGGAAATGATCCACCAAGTTCCCATCCATGATAGACAATAACACCTCAGGAACCAAAATTTGGCATTCATTCAAACAAACCGTACACAAATGATACCTTATCAAACAAATGGTAATTTATCATGACAACTATACCAACCACCTGGATATCTTGCACGACATCTATCACAAAAACATTCAATCACTAATTCACCCTTAATGGCATGAAAATTATGCATGACATGTGATTTCTAAAAAGTGACTATATGATGCATGATATGGAATAATCTCACCTCATTGGGTTACAACAGAAATATTACCTCAATAACAACAATAGTAATAGCACAAAAACATGTCAGTCACCCAACGGTGAAAATTAGATCAAATAAAAATTTTCAAAACTAGAAATAAAGAAAAGAAAATTGCAATAAACGAGGTAGATTGGATTTTCCCTGTACACGGGTTAGCTACTCCCAAACACAAAATATTTCCAAGTACCTATTTCTTCCTATTACTGGATAAGGGATCCAAACAGTAAGTCATGAGAAAATAACCCCTATGAACCCACTTTGTAACATCCTTGTTTCTGAAGCCTCCCAATGACGCCCCATACCCGGTTGGTCACATGACCTCAAGGGAATTTCCTCGAATTCCACAGGCTGTTTACTTGAAGCGAGGGCCTTAGGTGTGATAGTGGGTAAACTATACACTCATTGGCCGAGTAACACAACCGAAGAGAAATAAATATACAATAGCGGAAGCAGTAAATATCCAACAACATTAAATAGTTGAAGACTGGATGTAATAAACTGGAGCACACACACACACATATATATGAATGATAAATGATAAATATTTCTTGGAAAACATCCAAACAAGTTACAATAGAGGAATACAATCAGTAGTAAAACAAAGTACAAAACAAAACAGTAGACAACTCTTCAGTATCCCAAGCCCTAGCTAGATCCCATACTCTCCAGCTCCACATCAAATCAACTTCCAAAAGTAGAAGGGAACATTCCCTTATCTATTACTGTAGAAATATAATATTTGTTTCTCAAAAGATTGAACCAGACAGATTTTGAGACTAAATCCCAGTAGGAAACGACCCAAATATCTGTGCCTAACAGTCAGTGAATATATATGAAAGGTATTTATCAAAGATGCAATAAAAAATAATGTACTCACCAATAAAAATTTCCACATATCTCATAAGCAGCTAATAAAGCAAGGTAACCCTCTAGGATGTACACACAACCAATCCCCTCTGGTTCAGTTATAAGAATATATATAGACTCTCTGAATAATCTCTCACATTCAATTCCCCTTATAGTCAAAAGAGATTCATGACTCTCTGAGGAAGCTCACACGATCAGTTTTTCTTATAGTCTATGGTTGTCAAGGACTCTCTGAGGATGCTCACATGGTCAATTCCCCTTGTATCCCCATGTGGTCAAAGACTCTCTGAGGAAGCTCACTCAATGAATTACCCTTATAGTCTATAATGATTCAAAAAATCTCTCAGGAAGCTCACTCGGTCAAATCAACTTATAGTCTAAAATTCTCAAAGACTCTCTGAGGAAACTCACTCGGTCAATTCCCCTTATATCATACTGTTCTTAAAGGATCTCTGAGGAAGATCACTTGGTCAATTCCCCTTATAGTATACTACACCAGGTTCTCATAGCCCTGTGTATGTCAATGAGCATAAAAATGAAATACGGCCAAATTAAACCTCAAGAACTACATGGATTATCCATCTAAAACATATCAAGCATTTTATAAAACAAACACTCCACCCTATAACAACTAGCAAGGAAAAATAAGCAAGGCGGCCAAAAATGCTAAGCAAGACCAAATTGTTGTAAACAGAACATGCATGGGAAAACACATCCAAAACATAGTTATCAAACCTATTAAAATCCAAATGATCTCTAATCAAACATACATTCTTGGAAATTAATTAACATGGGTAAAATATTAAATGTAAAATACCTAAATTAAGGGTGTTGGCCAAAATTTCACATATAACTCAAAGAATTTCCACAAGAAGTCAGAAACCCCCTACCTTGGTGATGGGAGATTGATACACTTCGGTGTCAGCCCTTGGATTGACCTAGAATGTGGTTGATCTAAAAATTTCTAAAACATTCAACCCATGATATCTCACGAGAGGGGAGAAATCATAAAATGGTGCTCTATTAGAAATGTTAAATCAGCGATGCAATTCCAACGCAACCGATAGTGTTTAATTCGGAGGACAAACACTAGATTGGGGGGTTCATCAATGATCTATGGCTATACAGTTCTCCTTGATGAGACGAATGAAGAAGGGGGTGTTTCTGCTTATTAGACGTTACCCCTGTGCATTTAATGAAAAAATAAGAAAATAAACAGCATGTAATTTTGAAGTACACGGTGTGTACTTGTAGTTTACGTACTCAACTTTAAGCAACCTCTAGGTCGCCCCCACATTGAGGTGTGCATGGCCACTACACAGCCAGAACACATCTACATGTGGTAACCGAGTACACGACATTTACACATAAAGTACACGGCGTGTACATTGAAAGTATTAATTAATTCCTCTTTTTCTCAAAAAAGACCAGAAAATGAAAAACATACATGAAAAGAAGATCTGGTTTCTTACATTGTCCACCCAATTTTTTTCTTTTCCCTTTAGAAACTACTGATGACTTGTTGGAAGCCCTGTAGTTTCTGACTTGATCCCTCATGGTGGTCGGGTTTGCTGTCACATTTTTTCATAAGTCTCACAATATTATGTTTCATGATGGTTTAGACCATTGTTTTGGAATGTACCAAATATCAAATCATATATAAATCAAATTAAATTCTTATTAAGTGAAAAAAATATAAATATATATATAAATTCTAAATGTGGTGGAATATCAAATATTATTAGGGATTATGTGATATGGTACCTGGGGCCACTAAAAAGTCTTAATTTGATCTCCATTTTTTATCTACATCTTGGATCATCGACAACATCACTCCAAAAAATATGAGTTTTTTTCCTTTTACACATGGTATTTGTCTTCCACGTGGCATGATACCATGCCTTAAGGTATTGTATATTGTGCTGTTTGAGCTTCATATCTTCAAAATCTCAACCAGTACAAAAAACACAACACACCATCAGTTTGGATAGAGGTTGGTGGGTGTTACCAATCTAAAAACTATAAATATTATCTAAACTAAGTAAATAAAAGATATATTTATGTCATTAAGTATGATATAATATAAACATATTAATTTTCTGAAAAAACTAGTAATTTATGTGAAAGAAAGGAAAAAATGTGGAATGTTAATTAAAAACTCAGATCGTTATAGCAGATTTCGGGTTTAGCATATAATGTTTTTCCAATGTATCATCTCCATATGAATACTTGAGAGGTTATACCCCACCCCGTTGTGTTAATGGAAAATAATAACTAATTAATTCCATTACTTTTGGTTCTGGAAATCAAGAAACCATGAAACATTTGTTTTAATGGGAACCATTAGTAAAAAACTCTCTATTTCTTTTGAATGGATAAATAAGAAACCAAATATGAGAATGATTGATAAAAGATATGGTTTCACTTTTTGTAAAACATGTAACCATGAGATATCAAATCTCACAAAATATATGTTATAGAAATAATTTATGAGATATAGATATTATAATTGAGATTAAAAGATACAAGGGGTTATTAAACAATGAATAAAGTCTCAAGAAAAATAAATACAATGGTAACATAAGAATTTATATAACAAAAATATTTTATTGGTATATGGTAAATTTCATTGAATATCACACCTTCGATGGGTCCATTTGGTGTCCATAATTTCCAAGGATGATGTACTTTCATTATCCTTTGGGAAATGGTGATAAAGATTGAACATGGATTCTCCAACGGAGATTTGATTACTTTAATGTCTGAAGAATGTTTCACTTGATTTGTATTAAAAATAGTTATATATTCAAGGATCACATTTCTTTGGTTCATAGGCTCCACAGATTCTTGGGTAGTCTATGGAAAATTAGAGTATTTAGGATCTAAGTATAATAATATTTTTAAATATAATTAATGATATCATTAATGACCTACACCAATACCACTAAATTATTCTATAGCCACTACCTTTTAGATGGTGGCCTACCAGGGGATGACTTAACACCTCCAACTCCCACTGGCTGTTCATTGAGCTTTACCGGATTGATGGTGGGACTTTTCATGTTCTTTATATTCAGCCTCATGATACTGACTAGCTTGTAACACATTATAATATATTTGGTGGTTCAATTACACATATGAAATAGAAATATTCATTTTATGCCACATCCAAATTTTTTGCTAAAATAATATGAATATCAACACATTTCATAATTTAACACTCAGAAAAATTACCAAATTTTGATAATATATGAAAAATAATTTTTTGAATATGACCATTACCAAATAGTAGTTAAATTATAATCCATGAATTTCATAAATTATATATATTTTTCAAATAGCTAAATATACATATTTTTCAAATACACTAAGTTATTTTCATTATATCATGAAATTTCATATCCTAGATTTATTATTTATTTTTCCTTAATGATAATAATTATCCATTTTATATTTATGTATTTAATTAATTCTATATTAATGTAAATTTTCCATGATTTTTATAATAAGTAAATTTTTATACATAAATCACATTTTTTCTGAAATATGTTTTCAGTTATGTTCAATGAATTTTTATTAATCTTTTACACTTATATAAATTTAATATTGAAAAATTGGAACCACATTTGGAGGTAGGGGTTATAATTATTTTAATAGTTCCATTTTAATTTTTTTCATTACGAATTGTAACTGCTGTAATATGTGTCACATAGGTAATGGTAAAATAAGTAAAACAGGGAAAAATCATGCAATAATTTCATAGAAATCATCTTAATATAATCCATCGATTCAAATTACATGATTAATTATATCATATCTATCCCAAATTTCAATATTTATAATTTTTGTGTCATTTTACCTTGATAATGACATTTAAATAATTTATGTAAAGAAAATTCCAAAATTTCACTCCCTTGACTATAATATTTTTTTACTTTATTTCATATTAATATATGAGGGATAATTTTTTTTAAAATTTTTTTAATGAAAAATTAATAATTTTTTAGATTAAAATATATTTAAATTTCAGTGATGAAATAATTACCTTAAGTTCTTATAAAATTCTAACACATTTTCTAGCACCTTTATATTGAGGTATTTAGTCTTTTTTAAGATTTTATTATGTGTATAATGTGAATGGGATGTGTTGAGAAGAGTTTGGGAGAGTTTGGAATGGTTTTGAATATGTTTTGAGGCTTTTATTAAGGAGCACAGTTTGAACACAGTTAGGGGAATCCATGGGGGTTCTCTAGGAAACCGTGCAGGGGGAGGCAGGAAGCCTTGCATAGACTATGCACGGAGTTCCAAACCGTTTTAGGAAACCGTACGGACCCCTCCTCTTGAGACAGTTGTGTGTGCATGGTTAGCATAATGGTTTTCAAATCATGCAGACTAACCGTGTGACCACTTAAAAGAAGGGTTTTTAAATTTTGTCTCCTTCATGCTTGATCTATTACACTTCCAATCTTTCCCCACTCAAGCCTCACTCATGATTTTGGGTTCTCAAAGGTTGAAGGTGCTCTCCCACTCGTTTTGGAAGCGATTCAAAGTGGTTTCTTGGTGTTTTGAAGGTGGTTTCTCCCGGGTAAGTCTCTCCTCTGGGTTCATTTGTGGTTTCCTCAAGATCTGCTTCTCCCTCTCTCTGTTGAATTTCTAGATCTACATCCATTTAATGTAGATATATTTTTGGGGTTGCCTTGGGTGTTGATTTTAATTATTGTGGATGATAGGAAAGGAGATCTCGAGTGGTTCTCATAATGGTTTTTCCCGGATTGGGGTGTGGTTGCTCGTGGGTCGATTTCACATGAACCCTAAAGGTAGGTGGATTCTCTCGCGACTCCACTTGGTTAAAACAAGTGATTTTTGGTTACAATTAATTTTTTTTCTTGAAATTAATTTTGATAATGTTGTGAAAATCCTGTTGAAAATCCATTTGGTTATGATTTAGGGGATTTTGGAAAAAATGGGTTAGTGTTGCTAAATGGGATTTATTATGTGATTTTAAAATGTTGATTTTAAAATAATTAGTGGTTGATTATAAAAAAAATAAGATGAAAATTCTTTTTAATAAATATGTTTAATGGAAATATTGTTTGGTATGGAAAACAATAAAGGGTTTTTTCAATAAGTGGGTGATTTATTGATATGAATTGGCATGTGTTGAAGATGATTGTGTGCTTATTATACGACCTTGGTGCTTTGTGCTTGTTGGTTGGTTTAGTGTTTTGGATTGTGTTGGTTGTGTTGAAGAGGGCGGGAAGTGTCACTATAAAAGGAGATGGATAGTGGTCGGAAGAACGACCATTATGGGGAGTGGTTGGGATATACCGCTAGTTTAAAATATGGTGAACAAGATGGGAAGAAGTCCTACCATTTTGGTTGTCTGGTTGTTCATTTCTTTTCAAGATGGAAATTGTTGTGCTAATTTTAAATTGTGATATGGCTTATGTAATGATTTTTTGTCTTTCCCTTGGGTTCTTGGTTTGGGTGAGGTGGCTTGTTAAGAGTACGTATGGCACATGGTATTGGTTTCACTTGTGATTATTTTATATAAACATCATTATATAAATGTGATAATAGTTTTATCTTATTGGTTTTTGTAGGGAAGTCATTTGGGGAAAACCTACTTTGTATTAGTACTCACCCCCTACTTTGGAACCTTGGTGATTTTTTAGATGTCATCTTCCAAGATATAGGTAAAGGTAAAACAACAAATTACTAGTGGTTCGTGGTGATGCTTGGGATATGTGGTTGTTCTTGGAGCATGGATCTTGGTGTGGAGTTGTGGAGTGTGTCATGGACTATTGTAAGTCTTTTATTTAGTCTTACACATAGTACTCTGATACTGTGTTGGATGTATTAGTTTGTGGGTTGTATTAGGGAATTGTGTAGTTTCTTTTTGGTAATGTATTTGTTGGTTGTTTTGTTGACATGCATCGTGTAGTTTGTTGATCGTGGATCATTTGGTTTGTGGGTTGTGTGTCAAGGGAAAATCATTTCCCAATCATTTCTCGAATCCCTCAGCATTTATTTCACGCCGCTGACTCCTTCGGAATGTCTCTTAAGGCTATGCAACCCTCACTGCCTCCTCAATCCAATGATGTAGGGGCAGGGTGTTACATATTTTTTTCGGTAAAAAATTTAAAAATTATGTAAATGATTTCTAAATCACTAAAAGTAATAATTTTTTTCTGACTGATATCGACCCATGAATTTTATAGATGAATATATTATATTATTTATTTTTTAATGGTTAATATTATAATTAAATTTCTATCCCAATTTTGTTAAATTCTAATTAAATGACTAGTTTGAGAAATAAAATTAATAATATTTTATGAAAAATTATATTTTACATTAATTATTAAAAAATAAGAATTTTTTTTCAACATAATAATTGAAATGATGAATGGTCTCGGATTTCATCATATTACCATTTATGAGTAAAATATTACCATATTGTAAAATTATAACCCTTTAAGATGGAAAATGTCATTTCCCATGTTACTGTTAAAAATGGTTAATGAATGTGTAAATCAAAATGATCAGGTTTAAAAAGATATCAAAACCTTTATCAAATTTATTCGATGATTTTAATAATATCATATACACCCTATCTTTGAACTCATGAAATTTTATATTAATTTTACATGACATATGCACATATTATTTTATTATATTTATTGAATTTATAAAAGTTCATTCCCCAACAAATAAAACAACACCCCTTCCTTCCCCTCTTTACACCATATTAATCCATCTAACCCACTAAAAACTCTCCCAATTATATTATAAAAATCCCAAAACATGATTTATAGGTTTTAATAATATAAAAATTATATTCCAATGGTCAGTAACAGTGTATGTTAAAGAGGTATACCGTATAATATGTAATTTCTTTTCCGACACATTCATGTATCATTCTTCTCGTGATTCTTTAATTTATATTATACCCATCATAAATAAAAAACAATAGTATTGTAAATATACTAATGTTCTACTATTAATATTGTAAAACAATTTTCCACATCCTTTCTATAATATAGAAACTGAAAACATCACTCATGTGTACATGTAATAGCCCTGTCAATGTTGTGATTTCATTCGCTATTCTTCATAATTTAACATGTGTAGTTATAAATAAATATATAATGAGTATATATCATATATAATAAATAATTATTTCTACTGAAATATAATATATCTGATACTATATTACCTTTCTATAGGTAGAAAAATTATAATGTCGCTTCGATATACGTGTGGTCTATCACCACAACAAAGTAATGTGTTTCTTTTTTCATTTTAGCCTAACATGGATAGAAATAAGGAATGATTTAATAAATATATATCATATATATTAGATTATAATTATTTATAATGAGAATAATTATGTTCAACTATTTATTTTCATCCTTCGAAAAGTGAAATCAATATTCATGTGTACGTAAGATATACCTTATGTATGAACAGTGTAATTCATTTTTATATCTCCACTATATGTGTAAGAATATTTATATTTGTATAATCAATATATGAGATTTTTTATATAATTATTGTAAATATTTAGATGGTGTAATGATGATAAAAATATAATGATCAGAACTTCCAAATCGAAAGAACTATGAAAAATAAAATACTCAACTCCAAAACATGATGATTTAAAATGAACTATTAATATATTAGTGTTCAATTATTATAATTGGACCATATATTATATTATAATTATCTTTATGTTTCTGGAATAAAATTATAATATATATAAAATTATATTATATGAAGTTAAAGAAAAATAACCAATATAGATGTTTAAGGAATGGGGTTTCATTACAAAATTTACATTCATTGCATTATTATTCTACGTTATTGACTACGTTATTCCATGACTATGTATGAAATTACCTATGGTTGTATTATTTTTTATTTCCATATGTTTTGTTTTGTTTACAATTTTCAAACATAATTAGTTTATTGATTAATTATAACATCAATGGTATGATTGTGGTAATGGATTTATTCTCACTATCCACTCCATTATGATATATATGATATTATACACCAATTTACTTTTACACTGGATATATAATTCCTATTTGTTATATAATTTATAAATATCTATTAATTCATTATGATTATATTTTCATTTCAATTTTACACATTCAAGTAATTATAATTTAGAAGCTACGAAAACATAGGAATTAACATTATTATATCCTTGTTTTAGTTTTGATTATATTTTTTTTAATTTAATATTCTAATAAATCCTCCAAAAAATATATTTAAATAAAATTTTTATATATTAAAATATTCCATGTTTTTATCAAATTTTAACTATGTTTTGAACTTATAAAATGAATTATAATTTTTTAAATAAAACCAATATCTTATGTCTCTTTTTATCAGGTTTAATTTTTTTCCATGTCGATACTTTTGAAATATATATATATATTAATTTTTATTTTCTCAAAATTAATTTTTATAGGTAGATTATGTCATCCTTTAATTATTAAAAGGTATTAATGGTTTTTTCTTCTATTTAATATAAGGTTTATATTAATATTTCCTTTTAAAAAGTCAAAATGAATGTTTCTTTTTTATGTATAAAACGTTAATAAATATTCAAACCACCATAATCTCTTAATGATATTTACCATCATCTAAATGATTTTAAAATAAATTAAATTAATTGTTTTTTATTTTTAAATTACATTTTTTCTCCAAATTATATGCATTGATTAGAAAAAATATTATTCAGAAGAATTTATAGTCATACTTTACCTCTTTTAAATTATGTAATAATTTAATTTCTCTTGAATACTTCACATTATTGTGAAAATATATTATTATAAATCATATTTCCCATATATTTATGAACGTTCCATGTTAGGATAATTGTATCAATGAAATAGGGAGGGGTGAATTAGTGATATTATTTCCTATTATGTTCCTTTGAAATAACCTTCGCATCCAGTTAAGGATTTAATTCCCTATTGAAAGCCATTCAAGAACACATCCATAAGAACACACTTATTTACATGGTTCCATATTAAATAAAATAACTAAATCATTGGTGTGATTTGAAAAGATCTAATACCACACAATCCACTAGAAATAAATCCTTTTCATGGAATAAAATGAGTAAGATATACCCTTCCACTCTTGTAGAACTACGAATACAATCCAGTAGTGTGTGTGTACGTTGATAGCACAAATGGGAAAAACAATGTTTGTCTGACAACTAATGTAACCTACACTTCTTTTCAACTTCAAAAAAATGTATTATTTAAAAAAAACTCTCAATTTCATACCCAGAAGATGTTATAATGTTTAAGGAATTTGATATACAATTCAATTAAATTCCCCAATATGATCTTCAAATATTATTCCCTCATTGTGAATATTCAAATCAGATTTCCCATATATGATAATATTATTCTATAATAATATTATCAAAAAAATCCAGAACACCTTTTCCTTTTTCTAGAAATCCCAATATGGAAATCCCAATCTAATTATTCATCCTGATAAAATGATCATCTGAATATGATTTCAATTCAAATATGATTTCCATATAAATATGTTAATCACTAAATAAAAAGATTTTCATAATACCATTGAGATCATATTATTTTTCCTTTAACTTCAATATGTTGAAACATCAACAACATAGCTCAATATAGAAAAATTATTTCTCTACCTAGTATATCGAAGCTTCCCTCTATTGCAGTGAATAGAATAACCTTTTGATGCCACTAGTGATGGTCAAAAAGTAATTATCCCTTTTATATGACACATGAGAATGGTTTTTATGGGAATCCCAAAAACGTTCCTACTAAACCAAATTCCATAAAATTAGCATGATTCCTCAAATTTTGGGTGAACATCTAACTTCATCAATTCTTCTTGATTCTTCTTGAATCTTCTTCTGATCTTTGTGTTTTAATAAACCTTATTACTAAACACTAGTCTAATGATGATTTCCCATTCTAATATACTTAATCTAATTTATTTATTATGATATTTTGAAATAGTTAAACACAAATGTATGAATAAATTGGTAACTTTCATATTCGTCTCACACTCCATTCTGATTTGTCCTCCAAATTCTTGAAATGACTGCTTCAATACATTGATCAGCATAAATTGAAGAATCAAAACATATTCTATGAATTTGGAAGTCCCCATAGTCAACAAATTCATACATATTAAATGGTTGGATACATTTTTGATCGGTCTCTGTCATTATCAGCACCAAATAAATTTTCATACCATACGTCTTGTAAAATGAAATTATACCCAATAAGATAGCACACTAAAAATGATGGATCTGTTTAAGAAGTTTAACATTAGAAACATACTTAAATCATGAACTTGTTTTTTTTCATGAATTACTTCATGATTATGAATACATTTGATAACATCTTTAACATTTTCCTTCTTACAATGGAATGTATTAAAAATTACCACAACTACAAAAACTAGATTTCTTTCCAATATAGCCTGAATATGATTGTCAAGAATTCAACTGACCTGGATATAATAGATATGAATATGATCGGCATGATTATTATAACGATGGATAATATTTCAAACAATATGTCACTTCCCTTCAAGATTCAATCAATCTACGTATAATTGTTTGGATCTCTTTAACTACCCCTTTTCATTAATTAATCATTCATCAAATGTTTTCAAAATACATGTCATTTCTGAGAACAACAATATTAGAAAATCATTTCAACACTTGTCATATTATACTCTACAAGACTCCAATTATTCTATTACGATCAAATATTATATACCCAATTTATTGAATAAATTTGATGGCCATTTACTTCAAATAAGATTCTCCCTTAATATGGTTGATACTTTTATTTCAGATTCTGTGTAAATCTTCAAAGACATATTACCCAGAATACAACTTAATTCTCAATCATTTTGTGTTTGATTATACAAATATGACCTATAGTCTGATTTAAATACAAAGTGTGGTGATTTTAATTTCTACTCAAAATTCCTTGCTTCTTCAAAAAAATCCATGATAAGAAATGGAAATATCTGAAAATAGTCACCTTTATCATCATCTTGGTTATAGAAATACCCATTTTATACAAATCTTTGATATTCTTATTTCATTATTAGAATAAAATTTCTATATACTGTGTTTTTCTATTAATGTTTTTTGATTGATTGAGAATGTAATTATTTTTAAAATTATATAAGATATAAATATATTTTTTGAAAATTCATATTGTTTTTTAAACTAATTGGTCATTATATATATGGGGAATTCATTGGACATTGAAAATAATGGGAGAGACCCATTATAGTCTATACATGTATTTTTTGGCCACATGATACAATCTACTTTGGGTATTTGGAAAATTCCTTATCAATTTATGTATGTTTTTATTGAAAAAGTCCTCAATAGAATGTTTACCATGTTTTTTATTATCGATTACATTATTATATGGTCATTTATAGATTTCCATGTGATTATTTGAATTTTTATGATATCGATAGATACGTTTCAAGATCGTGTTATTAGTTTTATGAATATTTGTATCATTTTTATTGTTTCTATATTATTTTTCATTATCATGTTATTGATTAAATGTAATGTGTTTTCATTTATTTTCCTTTACATATTAATTATTTCATGTTTACTCAGTATATCATCAATTTTCTGTTACCATTACAGATAATTTGATATCAACCCTTTCTTATGGTGAAATTCACTAGTAGTAATTGAAGTATAAGATTACTGATATTCGAGGATATTATATAGGGAGTAATAATATTATGAAATAATATACTACAATTTATATTATAGTATTTGTTATTCAATAATGTATCTAGTTTTATTTCAATACTAAATTGTTCTATACATTGAGATAAAATTATTATTATCTAGTTTAAATGTAATAAGATATCCAAACAATCATAGCTACATGGTTCAGGGACATTACGGTTGGTATTATAAGAAGTTTGTTAGAAAATATTGGAATTAGATTTATTAAAACATAGATTTCTTAACATAACCCTATTTTATAAATTGATATTGTAATTAATTATACTAAATTATCATAGATGTTTTTGTAGGGTACATATTGTGTGTGTTTCCTAGAAATAAATCCTTATCATGATACTAAAAGTGGACATTGTTTTTAAATATCTTAATCAGAGGGTAATTATCCCAAAAATTGTTGTTTGAGTATATATCATCCATCATTATAGTGAACGATGAGTGTTACCATAATATACACATATTTTAACACTCTAATAGCATATTATTTTGTTAAATACAATTTTTTTTTGAACAATTAGGATGAATTATAGTGTATAACCTATAAAAACATATCATATTCCAAAATAATTGTGATAATCTTAATGACTCATGTATTGATAAGTATAAGGTTGATCATTTGTTTAATGTCACATATACCCATTTTGAGGTTTCAAGTGATCAATTCTTAGTATGATTAAATGTATTCTTGAAGATATTTATGGGAAAATATCACTTTGGTTTAGTATATGTTTTAGTGAAATTTATATTTTATTAATAATGATTTTGTATTTTTTAGACGCAATTTTATGTTATTTTATAACCATCAGGGCTATTATTATCAAAAAATTTGACTCATTATAGTTTATTTGGATAAAAGAGTTTTTATATTTTATGGAATTTAATTTTTCATATAGATATTCATTGGATTGAAAATTGATACAGTGATCATGTGATATTTTGTGGGATTCACATGATTGAGTGACATATATCCCTTAATAAGTTATAAATGATTTGATATGTTTTTTTAGTTGATATAAAAATATTAATGAAATTTATGAATTAAATATGATTAAATTGGAAGCCATGTATTTCATTATAGATTTATGAAAAAATGATTTATCTTATCATTGATGATGTTTATTGTATTTTTTAATTTATTTGATATATTCGATTGTATATGATTATATTGTTGAAATAATGATTATGCTCATTTTTTTAATCATATATGTTTTCATTAAGGTTTTATGGTGATTCATGTTATCCTATGAATTCATATTATCATTTTTTAGAAATATATATGACAATTAATTTTTTATATATTTGGTATGTGACATTAAGAAAAAATTTATTTATGTTTCGGTGACTAATGTTGAGTTAATGTTATTAATTTACTAACATTACTTCTAAATATTGAGTTTTATAATTTGTTAGAAATATAACGGATGAGTCTTAATGTCAAATATTTAAGGAATGGATTTACATGAACTTTGGGTGTTAATGTATTATATTTTCCAATAATGGATAAATTATGCATACTATTTTGGTTTTGTATATTATTTAGAGGTAAAAGGAATGAATTTTAATTATTTTATAGAAATAATCACTTTTTAAAAGTTAATTTTAGTGCTCTAGGCATGAGTAATTCATCGTTGAAAATAATTTTTTTTGCAATAAGAGATAAAGTGATAATTCATCAATGAAAATGAATGGGAAGAAATTTTTCATGTTAAATAGAAATTTATGAATAAATATATTTTATCATATTTCTATAATGACAACAAAATAATACCTAAAAAATTCAATATTTATTATGAAATAAGAATGATATCTTTCTACCATTATTTTTGATGAATTTATGGCCTTTTCAAATAAAATTTATTTTGGTTTAGTGGGCATTCACTATCTTGTGAACATGTTCTCTTTAAGACTATATTAGTATCTGGATAGTAGTTTTCTCCACGTTAATAGTATTTTATCTTCTCACTAATGTTATTCTTATATAGTAATATAAATATGTGTTATTTTAGTTAACATAAATCCTTCCCCATTCCCTTCTCTTAATTGATGTTTTTTATCCCTTGGTATGATGTTGGTTTTCCATAAATGTATATCCAAATATTTAATGTTTGACAATCGACAAAAAATATCAATGGGTGTAATTTATTTAAGGGTGGTAATTGATAGATATAAAAATTAGTTAAAATAATAATAATGAAGATATTGTTCTTAACATACACCATTAACTATTAATAGAAATAAGATATAATATAAAAATATATTATTTTTTCAATTAGACCATTCTAAACTAGTCATTAAATTTAAGGTTATGAAAATGACAAACCACATTGTTAAATATTTTATATTTATGCTACGAAATTAAATTGTTATAATAATTTATTATGGAATATGAGCTCAATTTTTTTGAAATTGTTTTATATTTCAAAAATATGCTTTCTTAAAAATATATCTTTTTCAATAATGTGTGTGGACATCTATAGGTTTTTTATACGAATGATTTTTTAGTGAATAGTGAAAAATAATGATATTTCAAATTATATCATTTGTTTTCATTAAAAAATTTATTTTGAATCCCTGTAGTATTTTTTTTGGTATTAAATAAAAAATTTTCCATTTAATTTCTGGTTGATTTAAGTAAATCTATTTTAATAAAAAAATCATAAATATTTATATTCTCTAATTTTGATTCATTAAAATATATTTTTATTAAAAATTATATTATGTAGGATCATAGAAATAAATATTTAAATAAATATATTTCACTTAATGAAATTTATTGTTGGAGAATATATACAATGTTTGGAATAAGGAGGTCTAAATTTTTTAAAGATTAACCTTTTATGTTTTATCATTATGACTAGAAAAAATAGAAAATATGTGTCCCCATGATAAGGGTAAAATTGGTAAAAAAATTAAAATAATAAAACATGGTTTCAAATCAACAAAAACATTTTTCTATTTCATTGGATTGGGTAAATTTTACAATATTAATTTTATGTTTTTGTATAATTGATTGTGGTTCCACTTTTACTTAATAATGACATTTATATTTTTTGATGTAAAGAAAAATCATAAAATTTCACTCTCTTGACATTAATATCTCTACGTTTTTAAATATTAATAAAAATGATATTTTTAGTCCCAAATTTGCTTTTTTAATATTATTTTATTAACATAGTTATAATTTTTTTATATAAAATTATTATTTAATTACCATAAATAATTATACTATGTCGATATATTTCTTATTCAAGTTGTAGTAGAATTTTTGTATTGATGTTAACAATTTATAAAATTAATATTTTTTGGGTGATTTACAGTTCACAATTAATTTCATATATGAAAATAACATATTAGTGTCGTTTTAAATGTTAATATTTGAATTAAATTTTAATATTGATTTCATTAATTTCAATGTAAATTTATAGTTTCATATATATAATTAATGATTTTTAATAAAAAATAATTTCTTAAAATATATAAAAAACTGAATTATCTATAAAGAGAAAAATAATAATACAAAATTATCTAAAAGGTCTTCTCTAAATAATTTATTGTCTAATTTTTAATTTATTTGTAAATGTATAACTATTTATCATTGAAATATACGTTACAAAAGTTAATGTTTAAAATTTTTTACGTTGTGGTTAATCAAAAAGATTATATTTATATTTATATAAAAAACTATATAAATATAACTGGGTGATTGTATTAATACCAAGAAATCCATTTATTAAAATACATTTTATTTAGGAACAATTTTTTTAGGTATATATTTTATAATAATATTTAATAAATTTAAAAAAATTCATGTCTTTAATTTATAAAAGAACACATATCCTTTCGCTTATTTAAAAAAAATTAGTTGTGTAACTTGTAAAAATAATTCCCAATATTCTTATTATATTCTCTATACCTAATTATGATTTCTTGTTCAGCTTAGAAGACAATTCCCAGAGTCATTAATAAGGTATTTAAAGTACTATAATTATATTTTACACATTATAAATTAATAACTATAGTATTGCAAACATATTGATATATTATTATTATTATGGGAAAACAATTTTCTACCACTTTTCCATCCATTATAAGTTGAAAACATCTATGATTCTTATGCACGACTTATCATCCAAATTTTAACATGTTATTAGTTTTTCATGAAAAAAATTAGTGGATCGATATAATTTTTGAAATAATGTATTTACATGATACTTATGAAATAATTATGACTATGGAAATAAATATATGATTTTCCTTTTAACATTCATGAAAAATGAATCCATTAACAACTATGTCGATGATATTAACATAATTATTAAAAAATGGACGTGGAAATATTATAATTTGATAATTTAAAATATTTTATGAATGTATATGGGTCAGGTATAGAAATTATAATAAATTTTAGTTTGTTATACAATGGGCTAAATTACATTCAATATAGAGGAAGTATGGGGTAAGCGGATTGTTTACTCATCTTTCATTCATTGCCTTATAAATTTACTTCATTGAATATGTTATTACATGATTACGTGTTAAATAACATTTTATTTTATTATGTATTATTTTAAATTTTTTTTATGGATTTTCATTATTAAATAACAATATCTTAATTGA
Organism: Viscum album; assembly: GCA_963277665.1. Lineage (NCBI taxonomy): Eukaryota > Viridiplantae > Streptophyta > Magnoliopsida > Santalales > Viscaceae > Viscum > Viscum album. Next base: position 1,418,282,746 of record OY728142.1, read on the forward strand.
TTAATATTCACTTCAATGATATAATATTTCTAATGGGTTTCCCCTTAATTTCCACTTCTTTCAGACATATTTGATATTATTAACATATTATATTTTATATTTATTATATACTAACCCTTTGATATATTAAAAAAAAATTTGTTCATTATTATTAAATTTTATATTTAAATTTAGTATTTGAAGTTATTAAAATGGCTATGTTACCAAAGGGATAATAATTTATTTTACAATTTTATTTTTAGGGATTCTGTGTAATGTTTGTTGGAGGAATGATAAAATATAACCATTTTAGAATACATGGGTTTTCTTATCCTATAGAATGTTATGGATTTTCCAAGTGTCTTTACATATTTAATTTTACTTTAATCATTAATCAATAATAGATTTTTTAATAAGTGATAGATATTTTTCCTTTTATAAGTTATATTTTTCATTTGTCCCTATATTTATCAATTTTGTTTTAAAAAAGTTTTATTTATTTAATCCAATGATTTTTTATGGTAATAATATGTTATCCATGAATTTTAAATGGATTTAATAGAAAAATTATAATTTTTTATAAAAGGTTCGTCTTCAAATTTCATTAATATAAGTGAAAGGGATTATTTTGTTTTTTAATTTATATCATGTTAATAGAAATTTATTATCACTCCCATGCTTTTTATTTCACCCATTTATTTATTTCACTTTGGGATTTCAGTTTCTCTCTCAAGTATTAAACATGATGGGTTTCAATTTTGATGGAATTAATTTTTTTTTTTGTCTAGTAAATTTCCATGAGTTTCTTCATTGAGGTGTCCTGAAAAATGGATGTTTTAGGTTGGATGATCAAGGCTCGCAATATGTGAATGGTTTGTCATATCGTGCACCATTCACTAGGTAATAGTGATATTGGTTGAGATTATTGAACATAAGCTATCTCATGTCCTCCACATTGTAATTCAGACAGTGTGGACAACCATTTGGAAAGTTCCTCTTAGGTTGACTGGGGATCTTAGTCACCATAATATTTTCCAAACCATGCACCTACCTAGGTTATTAAAATTTAGGAATTTAATAAACTACCCCTTTCAAATATTACCCCAACATACCCAAATACTTCTCCCACTTTGGATTTCAGCACTAGATGTGCCTCCCCGTTCCATATTCTCCATTGTAATAAATTTTGGTGGGTGTTTTGGTTTGGATTATTCACGAAAACTACATGTAAGTCACTCCCCTATTAGGTTATCCTCATATTCTAGGTCTATTCATGATATTACTTAGGGTTTCAAATATTTACTGGGTAGTTTGTAATTTTTATTATTATATTTTAATTTCTTGGGTTTTATCATGATCTCTATGGATTGATTTTCCCCCTCTAGGGTTCGATCAAGTAGTGGTTGAGGTTTTACACCAGAATCTAGAATTTTCTTCAATTAAGGTAGGTGGTTCCATGCCTAATTTTTTTATGCCTTTTAAATGCTATAATTTATTTTTAAATTTGTTTTATGGAGTTATTTAGTTCATTGAAGTATCTTTTTTTACAAATTATAATATGAATATGAAATGAAATTGGTATTTTCATAGGAATGTCCTGAATATTTGTTGGTTTCTTATTTTTATGCTTCTTAAATGTGTTTTTATAGTAATGTGAATAGTGTGAAGATGGTTTTAATAGTAACTTAAAACGAGAATTAGTTGGAATGAGGGTTTTTAATAGAATACGATATAATTTTGTAAAGCTTCTTTTTTTATATATAATTTGATTTCTCAATTGTGTAAATAAAGGGGAGCATGTTTAAAAGTAAAATTTTTGTCTGTGTATAGGTTCTAAAAGGTCATATCCCATCAAGATGATTAAATTGAGTAATTTAATTTATCATGATAAATATGAATTGTTCTTATGAATTTTCCATGTGGTGGAAAATATACTAGAAAATGGTATATGTGTGTGTAAAATGGAATGTTGTTTTGTTTATATGAAAAGTTAATTTCTTGGAATATTTACATTTATTGTCTTTTTTATATGAATGTGGTGGTATGTGTAACATGATAAAATGAAATTGAGAATAAAGGTAATCCCATATATCTAGGGGTGAATAGTTCTAGTACATAGGTGATTCAGAAGTGTCTTGATCCTGTTTAGTTATTTGGATTTATAATTAAAACACTAAATAAACATGTATGATGATTGGTGACCACAAGGCCCGCGGGGCGTCCCTTCATATTGGATCATGCATGTGAAAGTTGATGTTTGTGATTATTACACCACCTTTAACAAAGGTATGAGGTTCTACAGTGTCATTCAATCTACATTAACTGAAGGTATTTACCTATGGTTCTCACTTGTGACATGGGGATTTTATGATGTTCTGCCATCAGTCGGTACGTGGTGGTCCTTGAGTACATTTTTTTCATTTAAGCTTTTCTATTGAGAATTGGTTTTCTTTAAAAGTATTTCCATTAAAATGTATTTTCTTAAATTGATTTCCTAAAAATGTTTCAATGCATTTGGTGTAAATTTGATTGTTAATTTTTCTACTAATGTCGTGTCATGGAATTAGTTCATTTGGGGGAAATCCTACTTGTCTTTGGCTTACACCCTAAATACCCCTTTAAGGTTTATGTAATCCTATTTTGGTTTGACCCAGTTTAAGAAAAGACGAGTCATGGAGATATCAGTGGTTTAAGTTTCTAGTATTCCAATCATTGTAGGTGTTGGTGGTGGTTGCTAGAGGATGATTCCCTATATGATAGATAGAGTCTTTGAGATTTTTTTATTTTATCTTCTATTAATGGGTGTTGGTTTTTCTATTTAATATTTAAAACATTAAATCTTAAAAATTTTTAATGATGTTTTTATTTGGTTATACATTTATGTATTATTTATTTTTGTAGGTTGTTTATGATTATGGAAATGGGTGAAATAATTCCCAATTTTTTTGAATCCCAAGAAATAGTTCCCAGCCCCTGGGGATTTGGAATGCCAATCAGGTCATGCAATAGATGGGGCTGGGTGTTGATTTAATTGGAACTACAATTCAGTTCGTGAGAAAATGTTATCAGAGAAGGTCACACTCTATTTTTGTCATGGTATTTGGGGATGTGTCTGGGTAGACCATATCTAAGAATGTGAGAACATGATTTAATGGTTATAAGAATAGTTTCCGGCCAACATACCTCATGAAAATACTCAAGTTACCATGGAAAGTCAGGAATAATTTTCTTCCTTTAGTAATTTTAGGTTGTTTTGTTTTTTCAAATGAAAAGTTAGTTGGGATGATGGTTTCAGTGAGCTCGCATGGCCTAGAAAGAAATTTGGATCTAGGGACACAGTTTTAGAATACTCTATGTCATAGTGGTGAAATTTTCATATAGACTCTAACCATATGGTTGAGTCTCCCATAAACATTAGCTTCATTATTCATATGTATTTCCATCTTCTTGGGTTATAATTTTTTATTTAAACCCCAGATTTTAAAAATTGTACGAAATTAACATTAATGTGGAAACTATTTTTTTGGGAATATAGGAAATGAATTTTCCAAATTATCCAAAACTAAGAGTTTAGAATTTTGATTATTGTAAAATTATTTCTGAAAATAAATGTATTACATCAATGAAAATATAATTTTAACAATTAAAACATGTGGTTTATCGAAATTGTTTTTTCGGTAAACAAGAACTATTTCAAGGCGGGTTTTGTAAAATAAATATAAAATAAGGTTTCTTGAGTGGTTGATTTTTCATTTGAGTGGGATGAAATGGTTTAAATTGACATTTTGAGTTTCAAAACAATATTTCACTTAGTGTTTAGTGAAATTTCAAAATGTTTTATGATTATTTATAATTTAAAAGTGGAATGAAATGTTGAATGTATTGGTTTAATGTTTTTGTGGGAAAATATTTTTTTTTTTGACATTTATTGTTTCCATGAATGAAATCATGCATAAACATATGTTTGAGTTTGAGTAGTTGATGGCATGAGGTGATGGGTTCCCATAATGGCATTATAATAAGAATTTGCAGGGCTCAATGGAATACAATTTGTTATTGTTCAACCCATTGAGATTTTTTAATTTGCAAAGTTCACTTAAAATTATATATGGTGTTTTGAAAAATAGTGGTCATGTGGTGTGTCTCTATGTGAAGTTGGAATGTCAACTACAAGGTGTTTTGTGTTAGACAACTCTTCATGTTCGAATAGTGTTTCTAGTTTGAGTTCTTTTTTATAAATTCCTATTGAGATAATGGTATTAGTATTCTTTTGGTAAGTGTTTGGAATGCCATTTATTTGGTCCCTTTTGTTGGTTTTGAGGATTATTTGAGATAATTTCTAGATAAAGGACTAGTTTTATCTCAATTCATGGTTTATTTGTTCTCTAATGTACACCCCCATAATGAATAGGTGCATATTAGATACACCACCATAGGTGGTTAACTATTAAAATAAACTCCAATTGATCAACATATTGTATCTCTTTTTGAGTTTTATAATTGAATTCACATATATTTCTTGGTTAATTAGATCCTCTTGAAGAAGAAGACTAGATTCATAGACAATTGATTGAAACCTAAATTTTCTTGAGTTGCCTATGTCATCAAAGGTGACTCCTACCACCTTATTCTTGATGGTAAAAACTATTAGTGGAAAAAGAAATTACAGTAAGGGATGGTGGCCAGAATCAGTTTGTAACATCCATGATTTTATAAAAGGCATATGGATCTATCATCACTTAATCTCGGGGATATAACAATTTTTATTCCTCGAGTGTAGAAATAATATTCATAACAGTTTTTCATCCCTGTTTTAAAAAATAGTTGTTTGTTTGTGGATTTTTTGATGTCTTTTTTATGGTTTCTCAATTGGTAAAGGTCATGTTCAACTCAATTTCATGGTTTTTTCCTTATTTTAAATTTTGAAGTGTTTGTGATGAATCATTTTGATAACTTATACTTTAATAGATGTTGTATTTTCATTTATAAATTATGAATTCCTCCATTTTAAATGGAAGGGTATTATGATTGTTATTTTTTCCATTTCTTATAATTTGAGGTGAAATATGTATGATTCATGTTCATCTTTTATGAAATTGCCTTGGTAAAATCACCATGTTGTGGCGAAGTAAATTCTCTTGTTGGTTATTGTCATTTTGTTCTACCACGATTGAGGTGAGGCAACATGTATCACCAAAATAATGTGTTCCATCTATATAACATTGAAATCTAACTGTCGAGTGTGAGATGCTTCAAACTATAATGATCTAGCCATCAAAATCAAAGTGATATTGGCATAAAGTTAGGAATCACATGGGGTGTATAGAACATCGGTCCGGTATGGTGTCCAGTGTTAGAGAATGATAGTTTAAGATTATTTGCTGTAACTCCTTTAGTTTGGAGTGGTTCTATTTTCCGGACAGTGGTGTGAAGACTCTGTTATTTTTTGTGACCCTTGTGGGTGGAAGAGTTCTTCCTCTGTTATATGGAGACCTTGTTGTATCACATTCTTGAACCACATTTGTTTAACCTTTATCTATGAAAAATATCAATGTGGTTTTCCTTGTGAAGTTAGACTTGTATATCAGTTTTGGTTTTGGTCCATGTGGGAAGTTCCTATGTTAGTCCACGTCAGGTTTTTGTGATATTCTACACTGGTTGGTTATGTTGGTAGGTTTTTATAATTGGTTGACCCAACCCTGTTCTCATTGAAACTTATAGGAGATAAAATTGGTTCCAGTCTATTTCAAATGGCAGGGACTCCGTTCAGGTAAAAATTGTTGATAATCTATTTTTTCGGTGATGGATTGGAAGTGGGTAGTCTTTTTTGGAGCTATGTAATGTCATGTTCATTCCATGAGTAAACATCAGGGGTGGAGCAGGCGCAACCATATTGATGGATTATAGTTTGGAAGTATTTATCAATATATTGTTTCAAGACATTTGATCCTATTTGGTAAGTGGTGGGAGTTTTTATAGGTAATTATTAAAGTTTTTTTGGCCAAAAGTGTTGGAATATTCATTGTGAGAATTCCATTTTTTTTATTGATCAACTTTTGGTATTCCATCTTTTTGGGGAAGAATGTTCATGGTGGGTAGAATTTGGAGGGTCAAAATAATGATGTAGATTCTCAATATACTAGAGGGGTTTGAATTGTCTATTCTAAAAGTTATTTTGGACCCTTTAATGTTGGTTATAAATATATTTTTTTCAATCTCATGGAAAACTATATCTAACAATGATAAACAAGTTAAATTCAAAAAACATATTACTTCTACAAACTTTCTAGATTCTAGAAATATGGTTATGGAAATGAATCTCAAGAAAAATTTACAAGGAAAAATATTCTACATTAAAGTGTATAGAATAATTATAATTAGTGAATAAAAGTACATGAAAGTATAAGATAATTATAATTTCTTTATTAATGAAAATGCAGCAAAAAACAATCTTGAAACAATACAAGTAACAAGTATGAAATAATTTATCCCACAAGTATGTTATCCAACAAACATGGATAAAGGTTACTTGATTTATATATTTAATAAATCCTCTCTTACCCACACATGGGTAAGCCCTCGATTGGAATATCAGATTATCTCTTGCTATCCCTACAATCCCTCGAACTTCGACGAAGTCGACACCTCTTCCTTCTTTATCAAGGAAGTCCTCAAACATTAAGGTAGTCGACACCTATGTATTCTTATCCCATGAAGCCCACAATTGTACCTAGCATTAAATAAAGTCACAAAAATCAATTTTAACAATATGTTCAGAACACACAAGTCATGATATTCTCTCTCTCTAGAAATCACTTCAACAACATGAAATATTTTGAGATGTAGAGTAGTCATTTGGTGAGCTCATTCAAATGAGCTCTTATTTATAGGTATTTCTCCTATGGTCATCTTCCTCTTCCAAATGTCATGATTTTTTTTGAATTATAGATGGACCTATACACTTTCCACTAAAACAACAGTTAGTTAGAAAAAGAATGCACGAAATCGTTTCTTAATTATAACAACGGTATAAAAAATATGGTTGCTCAACCAATTCTATTTTTCAAAGTCAAAGGAAAAATAAAATTTGAAGTCTAAGAGAAAATCATTCAGTTTCTATATAACATGAATATTCATAATCTTTTTGAAAATAAATCGGAATCATAATTCTATAGAATTTTATATCAGAATTATAAGAAATTCAGAACAAGAATTCTGAAGAATTCGGAGTATGAATTATATGGAATTCAGAACCAGAATTCTAGTGAGTTCAGAGTCGGAATTCTAAAGAATTCAGAAACAACATTCAATGGAATTCAGATTCCGAATTATAATGAATTCTAAACAAGAATTCAAAGGGATTCGGAGTCTGAATTCTATAGAATTCAGAATCTGAATTTCAGAGAATTCAGTATCTGAATTTCAGAGAATTCAGAATCTGATATTCCAATAATTCGGAATCTGATTTTCAGAGAATTCAGAATCAAAATATCAGAGAATTCAGAATCTGAATTTCAGAGAATCCAGAATCTGAAATCTATATAATTCAGAATTTGACTTTAAATGAATATAGAATCTGAATTTTTAAAGAATTTGGAATCAGAATTTCAGTGATTTTGGAATCTGAATTTCAGAGAATTCATATTCAAAATTTGGAAGATTTTGTTATCTGAATTTAGAATAATTCTGAATTTTAATTCAGAACCTGAAAAATAATACTTTATATCTAAATATTTATAGGATTCCAAGGATTTAGAAATGAAACCAAATTTTATACATAGAAATAAAAAGTGTTAGGTTTAGTATGAAAAAATCATGAACAATGAAAACAGAGGTTGGGGAAATATTCTTTGGGAAGGAAAATTTTCCATAATAAGATAAATATTATTGGAAATAAATTTTTCCTTGTTATTGAGTGTTTGTGATTTTTAAAACATAAAGAAAAGGAAATGTCATAAGGTAGCCTTATTGACTCAACAATCTCCTCATTTTTTCAATGCACAAACATCCATACAAAAAAAATCTAAGTACATATAAATTATTTGGACATGAAAATAAAAAACATATCTCCATTTACATACAAGACTTAGTGAATACGATTATCTCCCCCTTAAGAATTGGAAATACTATGTATCGTATTCTTGATTTCCTGAATAAGATTTTTCATTTTCATGTATTCAAAAAATATCATTGATAATAACATTAATCTAGAGGAAATCCCCCTTATATTGGGAAATCACTTCATTACATTGTATTCATTTTATCATTCCTTTATCCCCATTGGGATTTTAAAAATGAAATAAAATAGAATGGAAAAAAATTGGTACCATAAACACTAGTACATATCAATGAAATGTATAAAGAACAAGAAATATTTCATTCATGTTGGAAGAATTTGTACAATGAGGAAAATACAAAAAAATAAAAATAAAATGAAATTATCCCTCTTTCTCCTTCGACATCCCCTTCTCCCCAATGGCTTTTAGCTTCTTGTGCTCCTTGTGATCCTTTTCATCTGGCATAAGAAACTAATATGGGCCTTCACTTTTCTTCTCTAATCGTGAATTTTTTCATCCCGATCCTTAATAATGTCTTCCTGATCTTTCAAAAGTTGTTCTTGCTTAACAATCTTCTCTTCAATCTCCATTCTAAGATATCTTTTCCACTTACAATTCATGGACACAAAATTTAGCATTCCATTGAGATCCTTAACCTTATGATTTTGATTAGTCTGTTCTAGACATAACTGTGCCTCAAAATTATTTGTAATATCCTTTATCATGAAATATTTGGTATTAAATTCTTCATTGAAATTATCATGGAATAAATCAATGATTTTCATTTCTTCAATTGTCTTCTTTGACCAACTTTTCATCTTCTGGAATGATCTTTTATGAGCATCATATCCCATGAAAAAGGTTTTCAAATCTTCCACTAGTGAAACACATTTTTCCATCACCATGGAAAATGAATCTGAATTCTGATTTATTATATGCTAAAGCTACTCACATCATCAATCTATTCTTGAGAATAAAGGAATAGTGCCAACCCGATTTATCAAATACTGAACCAAAAAATCATGTCTGAGGGAATATGATTATGAATATGAATGTTTGGTTAGTAGGGATTCTTTTTCTATGACTTCATCATTCCTATTTGATGAAGTACTAACATCATTCTTCTTCACAACATATTTACAAGGTGTTTCTACTACCACCTGCATTCCCTTGTTAGCTTTCATAATGATGCCTTGTTCTTTGGGAGATCCATGCTCACTATCAGATAGATTTACAATATTATCATCCTCAACTTCGTCATTCTCTACATCAGCCACTAGATCTTCTAGATTAATAAAATCATGATTACTACTTTCATCATCTGTTGGATTATTCACTTCTTATTTACCCATCTCATCTTTTCCTAGTGTTGAAATTATTGAGGATTCAGTTTTGGAATTATGGATTGATAATTTTTCATATAGACATTCCTACTCATGGTACTCTTCGAATTTCTTTATGATATCATCAGATTCATTCCCTTCGTCTTCCACCTATTCTTCTTTAACTTTCTTGTGTCATGAATGACCACATGAATGGACATATGTCTATGTTTTAGTGGTTGATGACATGAGGTTTTGGGGTTCCCATCTTGGCCTTGTAATATTAATATATGTGGATCAATGAAATTACATTGATGATTGTTAAACCTGTTGATTTTTTTAAAAAGTTCATTTTAAATGAGATGTGTTGTTTTGAAAAATAGTGGTTGTGTGATGTGTCTTTATCTGAATTGGTAATGTCACCTAAAAGTTGTTTTGAGTTCCATAACTCTTCGTGTTCAAATAGTGTAACTAGTTTGAGTTCTTGTTGATAAATTAATATTGAGATAATGGTATTAGGATTATTTTGAGAAGTTTTTATAATGACATTAATATGGCTCCCTTTGTGTATTTGGAGGATTTTTTGGTTTGGTGATTTTGGGATAATGGACCAGTTTTATCTCAATTATTATTTTCTTTGGTCTATAATGAATACCCCCATAAAGAATAGGTGAAAATTTGGAACACTGCCATAGGTCATTCACTATTGGAATATACTCTAGTTGATTAATGAAATTTCTATCTTCTTGAGTTTCAAAATTGAATCTACCTCTATTTTTCTATTTTTTAGATCCTCTTGAAGCGGAAGAATATATTCATAGACATATTATGGAAACCTTAATTATCATGGATTGCCTATGTAATCCAAGGTGAATTATACCACCTTATTCATGAAGGTAAAAACAATTATTGGCAAAGGAAATTCTAGTAATAGATGGCATGTGAAATCGATTGGTAACATCCATTATTTTAAAAAGTCCTATGGATCTATCATCACTTTCTCTTGGGAATAAGACAATATTGTTCTATTGTGTGTGGGAATACTATCCATAAGAGTTCATTTTGTCCATTTAAAAAATTGAGGGCTGTTTTTGGATTGGTTTAATGTCTGTTTCTTTGTAAAGATTAATTGTTGGTAATGGTAATGTTCGGTTATATTTAATAGTGTCTTTATTTTTTTTAAATGTTGAAGTGTTTGTAATGAATCATTTTGAGAACATATAATTTAATGGAAGTAGTATTTTTTTATAAATTAAAAATTCCTCCATTTTAAATGAAAGTGTCTTATGTTTGATCTTTGTTCAATTGATTATCATTTGAGGTGAAATAGGGATGATTCATGTCCATATTTTATGACCTTGTCTTGGTGAAATCTCCATGTTGGGGCAATGTAAGTTCTCTTGTTGGTTATTTTTAGTGTGTTCCATCATGATCGTTGGGTGAAAACTTGTTTCACCAAAAGAAATTGTTTCATCTAGAGAACATGGACACCTGACTGTCAGGTAGTATATTATTCAAAAAATAGGGATCTAGACATAAGAATCAGAGTGATACTGGAAAATAATCATTAATCAATTGGGGTTAATGGAAACATGGTCTAGTATGGTGTCCATTGATGGAGAAGGATGGTTTAAGATTCTTTATTGTATATACTTCGGTTTAAAAAGGTTTTATTTTGTGGAAAGTGGTGTGAAGTCTTCAATATTTTTTGTGACCCGTGTGGGGGGGAAGGATTCCTCTTTTGTTATATGGAGTCCTGGTTGAATCACTTTCTTAAACAATAGTTGTTTTACATTTTTTTATATAAATCTCTATGTGGTTGTCCTTGTGTAGTTATCCTTGTATATTGGTTATGATTTCGGTCCATGTAGGATGTTCCTATGTTGTCCCAAGTTAGGTTTCTGTCATATTCCACACAGTTTGGTTATGTTGGTAGGTTTTAAAGGTTGGTATACCCACCGCTAGTCTCATTGAAAATTACTGCAAAGAAAATTGGTTCTAATCTATTTCTAATGGCAGGGACTCTGTTCTATTACCCCTTTTTGATAATCTATTTTTTCAGTGTTGGCTTTGTAGTGGGTTGTCTTGTTTGGAGTTATCTAATGTCATGTTCCTTTCTTGAGTAATCATTTGGGATATAAAATTCCCAACAATTTTTTTGGATTAAGGTTATGGATGTATTCATCGAATTGTGGTTTCAAGTCATTCGTTCCTATGGAATAAGTGGAGTGAGTTTTTTTTTGATTAATGATTTATGTGTTATTGGCCAAAAGGCTTGGGTTATGCATTATGGAAATTCCATTTCATTTATTGATTAAGTGGAGGTATTTAAGATTTTTGGGGAATAATGTTTATGGTAATGGGGTCATTTGATCCTCTTGTGTATAATTATATGAACCAAATTTTATTCTTGGTGGGTTCTTATTTACTAGTATCTTTACAATTTTTGGGAATCTTTTTATGCTGTGAAGAAGTTTTTGTTTTTTGGATGAATCCTCATTTTTTCTTTCCAGGGGATGTAATTGTTATGATGGGTAGAATTTTCAATCCCAGGTTTTTGATATCACCATTTTTTCAGTTCATTTTTTTATTTTGTTTTCTCTGTCAAGTTTCGGGTGTGACGGGTATGAATTTAAAAGATTTTATTTTGATTATTTTCATTCTATGTACTTTCCTATGATTTTTCCGTGTAAGGACACCTGAAAAATGAATGTTTTTGGGATCACAGATTGATGTGTAGGGTTGGCACATGGTTTTTAAAATCGTACATCGTTCTCTATGTAATTATATGATAGGTTGAGATTTTTGGACAGATGTTACTGCATGGATTCGACACAGTATGTAAGACTGTCTGGAGTAACCATTTATAAAATTTCTATTAGGGAGAGAGGGGAAACATTCATTGTACGGTTAGTAAAACAGTGCCAAAAAACTTTTGGCCTATCAAAGTCTTTAATATTTTGGAATGTATTAAACTACCACAATCAAATATTACTGAAAACCTCCAAAAGTCATCTCACACATTGAAGATCAGCCCAAGGCACACCTCCCCCTTCCTCGCTCCACCATCAGGATACATTTTAGTTTTAGTTTTTGCAATGATTCTTCTGGAAACCCTCATGTTAATCCCCAATCACTTGCTATCTGACCGTATTCTATGGTTCTTATTACTCTTTCTTGGGGTCTCATATCTCTAGTAGGTATTTTGTAATTTTTATTATTATATAATAAATTATTGGGTTTGATCTTGATTTATATGGTCTAACATTTCCTTATTGGGTTTCATTGATGGGTGATTGAGGTTTTTCACCAAATTATAGAAGTGTCTTCATTTGAGGTTGATGGTTCAAAGACTTAAATTTTTTGATGCTTTTGATAAGATTTCCTGTCACTATAAACATATTATATAAATTAATTATACCATGAAAAAAATAAATTGGAGTAATTTTGATGTGAAGATGAAATTAAAATGATATTTTAAATGGAAAGTGGTGAACATTTATATGTTCCTTGTTATGTTACATCTTATATGTGTTTTTATGGTTACATAAAAGGTCTGGAGTTTTTTTTCTAATGATCATAAGGTCTTAATTAGTTTAGAAGTGGGGTTTTAAATGTAAATTGAATACTTTTTCTAATATGATTTTGATGTGAGATTTAAATGTTATTTTTAAATTATCTAATCAATGGGAAGCAGATTTAAAAGTTTAATTTGTTTGTGTTTGTGGAATAAAAAAGGGCTTGTCCCATTAAAATGATTATATTGATTATGTGATATTTATGTGATAAATTCAATGTTTATTTAGGAATTGTTTAGGTAGTGGAAGTTGTACTCAAAATTGGTTTTGGTGTCGATAAAATGAAAAGTGGTTTGGTCTGTGGAAAATTGAGATTTAGTTGTATATTTTTAATTCATGGAATATCAATGTAAATGTGGTGTTTCTGTGGAATGTGAACATTAAATTAACAAAAATGGGAATCATGAGTATATAGGTGAGATGACAAGTTATAGTACTCAAGTGAGCAGGATGTGTCTTATCTCAGTTTCACATAGTTGAATTGGCAATTACTACACTCACAAAGAATTTACGATGATTAAAGACCACTATGCTCATGGGGTGTCCCCTTCTAGTGTATCATGAATGATAAATGTGATGGTTGTGGATAAAATACCACCAATCAAAATGTTCTGAGGTTATAGTTTCTCAATATTGCTTGATTACCCCAAGGATTTACCAATGGGGATCACTTGTGACATTTGGATTATATGGTGTGGTTCCATCTATTGGTACACAATTGACCATCAGTAAATTTAATTTTTATTTTAATTATTTCAATTGGGGAATATTTTTCTTTGAATGTATTCCATTTAAAATGGCTATTCATTAAAATTTATTCCTAAAATTGTTTCAATGTATTTTGAATTTATGTGAATGTTAATTTTTATACTAATATTATGGCATGAAATCTTTGCATTTGGGTGGAATCTTATTGGGATTTTTATCATGCACTACATACACCATTGGGAGTATATAGAACCTATTATGTTTGATCTAGGATAAGGGAAGTTGATTCATTGAAATTATGAAGGTTCAAGATTCTATTGTTCCGATAATTGGAGGTATTAGTGGTTGTGTATTTACAGGGATTCCCCTTATGTTTTATGAAATCTTAGAGAATATTTTTTGTTTATCTTTTGTTTTAGTGTTTATTTCTTTGGTTTAATTTAGTAAAACATTGAATCTGAAATTTATTGTACCATTTTTGGATTTAGATATTTAGTTTTGTATTTTTTCTTTATTTCTTTTCTTTTTTTTACAAATGAAAATGGGTGAAGTCATTCAATTTTTTTTGATACCTAGGCACTAGTATCTATCCTGTAGGGATCGTGAATTCCCTGCGGGTCATGCCACATAACACATCAGACGTATGGTTAAATGGTACTATTGCATGGTTTATGTCATGCCCACCCCATAAATATATTTTTATATTTATCTTCAACTGAATGTTTTAAATAGGTTATAATATAAAAAAAATTCAATTTTTTATTTTAAATATTCCATTTTATTTTATTATCCAGGATACCTGAATTCATTTCACAAAAAATATTTCACATTAATTGGTTGTTATTTTTTATTTTCTTAAATTTATAGTCATTGATTTTATTTTGAAACATTTATTTTCTTTAGATCATTTTTCATTAACCGTCACATTTATCATAAATATAAATATTATTTGATTTATGGATATACATATTGGATAAACCATAAAACATTTTTACATGTTTTATTTAACTAATAATTTTATTTATTTGATTAGAGAAATATAGATATTTCATATTCTTTACTGAATACAAATATTTAATGATAAGGAATTCACATTAGGAATAAAATTGACCATTTAATATATGATGAATTCATTAGGTCAAATAATTGATGCACAATGCCAATTATATTCCCTCGATGTATTACTATATCTCAAGGCCTTACCAGTATGTTTTAGATGACTGGAAATGTACATTCCATCATTTTTAGATTAGTTATTGATGTCTATGAGATTATTTGAGTTCTTATGACATCCATGGTATTTTATTAATATAATGTTGTTTGATGTATGGAATTATTTTATCATCATTAATTCCTTTCATATTTTATTCATGGTCTAGTAATTGATAAAAATGATTTTTTTCCATTTATTTACTATTCTAATATGATTATTACTTATTTAATAAAGATATTTCCCTCTATATATATAACCCTTATGTTGCATCTGAGCTCAAAAATTTCCAATGTCTCTTTTCCTTATGTAACACCCATAGATTGTATGATATATTTATTTTTAAATAAATCCAATTGAAATCTTACCAGACATGCATCCATTTATCCAAATGAGACATAATATAGTATATCGTTATAATATTTCATTAAAATTGTGACATGTGAATATTAATAACATAATTTAAAAACAGATATGGTTTAAAAACATTTAAAAAAATTCATCTATAATTATATTTGTAATAAATTATAAATAAAATCATTTTGAAGAAACATATTAAGATTCATACATTTTTTATGAAAACATAATTAATTTATCATAAGAAATTTTATTAATCACTATTCATGAATGATTTTAATAACATTTATACAATACATTTTTAATAAAATGTTTTAATATTCTTATAATATTTTTTGTATGAATGGGATGAAAATAAATCATGTTCTATGCTTAAAATATGTATTTTTCTAAAATTATTTTTAAACACGTTCTGTGAACTTGTTTGAAAATTCCATTAATCCAATTATAGGTAATATATTTTGTAACATGCATTCTATATATGGCATCATGAGAATCATATTTGGTAAAGAAGTCCATTTTATTATTATGGATTATTAATTGTAACTATGGTCTAATTTATCATATCTGTAAATGATAAATTAGGTTAACAAAGTTTTAAACTAATTTATAAGGTCACCATTTTATATCCACATTGAATTTGGATTAAAGTAATTTTACCCTTATCGACTAATGCACAAAATTAATTATCTTATCAGGCACCTTTTTAAGAAAATGGCCTATATAATATTTATCAATAATAAAAATAAAAAATATAAATCTCATACTATAAAATATATATTTTGTATTGACAAAGGGAAAATGAAGTTATGAATTAATATATAATTTTATTTTCTGAATAAATAAAATTATATATTGTTTTTTATTTTTATTTTATAGGTTTTATATTATTTCCTTGAACTCCTATAAAATATTGTCACAATATTTATTCAATTAATTGATAAATAATTTAATTGGTTTTAAAAATATTACATTTAATAAAATTTAGGTTATTTAATTTAATAAAATAATTTATTATTTAAACATATCATATGGTTATGTAAATTTTTTTAATTTTAGTCATAATGTTTTTTTGTATGTATTTGAAGTAAAATTAAATGGATAGTCTCAAAAATTCAGATAATGACATTTTATAAAAAAAAATATATTATTAAATTAGTATAAATTAAATAAAATATATAAATTGGACAAGGTGGATAATATATTGTCTAAAATTTCATCACTTTTATATTTTTAACCAATTTTATCCTTATCATAAAAATTCTAGCCATTTTAGAGTAAAAAGGTGTGATCATGATTAATGTTAAACTAGGCTTATTTTGGGGTTGAACCTAATGATAAGGTATAAAATACAACATAAACAGATTAAAATATTATTTATTTTGATGATATTTAAACAACATGATTATTTATTTTTTAGTTTCTACCCATTTGGAAATATTTTTATTTGTAAGTATATAGTGATATTTTAATCGTTTTTGAAATTCCATGTGTAGATATTCCCACCATTATAAAAAGAAAAACCTTCCACCACTTATTAACACTAGATTGAGTCACCTATCTCAAGAAAACAATCAAATTCTTCTTTGAAACATTCATTTCCTTTTTCTGGAGGGTTTTTTCTCTTGAAAATACAAACCCTATTTTCATTAAGAGTGGTTCTATTAAAATACTCATAATGGAGAGGTAATTGTATTACATGACTAAATACAATTTATTTATCTTTATACCTCCAATAAATCTTTAATAATTATCATAAAATAATAGATAAATAATTATAAATATTCTTAATTTTTATTAATATTATTATACCTCATTTAACCATAATATTTCCAATCAAATGGTCTGTTAAAGTATCACTTGTGTATGTGTAAAAATCATCATCTCTACATAGCTATACAATTTAGTTTTCATAACCATATTTTATTGATTATTATTTTTGTGGGATTTATTTTTACATATGATATTTATGAAATAATTATGTTTCTAGAATAATAACATTATATAAACAATGTTTCCATCCAATACATTGGAATATGATAGCGTCTCTCATGCATATGTGATGACAACTACCTCCATAAAGTGATGTGATTATTTTGTCATTTAAAATTTTCATGGATTGTAATAATAATGTATTTAATGATTATATTTTATTAATATGTCATAAAAATAATTCTATAAGGATGAATTATTAATTATCTTTGTTTCTATCCATCGTTCCAAAAGAGAGAACAACATTCATGTGTACATATGACCTTTTGTATCTATGATTAGTGTAATTAATTTATATATATATATATATTATATTATTATAAATTCATATATAACAAATATATATGATATTTATATCATGGATAATATTATTTATTCTATTTAATCCTGAAAAAATTAAAAATACTGAAATTATTTTACCATAACATAAATTGAGTAATGTAGATGTTATTTAAAAAAATATTGGTTAAAAAGGTTTTATGAAATCATATGTAAATAATATATGTAATTATATATATATTGAATATTTAATATAGTTTTAATAAATAAATATTTATTTCATAGTAGGTTTGGACACATACGAAGGAAATTAAACCTGATGTGATGGTTTATTTTACAATATCTTCATTATTCGGGACACTTTTTATTTATATCACTATTGGGGGAATTATTTAATCATTATATATTTAACAGAATATATTTGGTTGATGTTGTTTATTTGTGTAAGTATTAAATTTTCTTTAATTTTACTGTCATTCATTTCCCATGATACCAAAATAACATTTTTTTGGAAAATTGATATATATTTTCTACTCTTCTAGGATTCATTCTATTACTTGTAATTAATTTCATTAAAATTTGAATTTTTTTTAATAATATAAATTGTTATATAAATAAATTTTTACCCAGGTTTTACTTATTATCTAATGGGGTAAATGGAATAAACTTCTCATGTTTGGAAAGAATTAGTTTTTTCCCATTATAAAATGAGTGAAAGGGATGATCATTTAAAAAATACAAAATTAATGGAGTTTCCTAATATCACGAATGATCATATAATTAAATATTAATATAAATTTTGACAAGATTATATTAATGAATTATTTTTATTAATATATTTGTAATTTTATGATTTTTTATTAAGTGTTTTCAAGGTTAAAAACATAAATATTCATCAATAAAATTTCCAGTTATCTTTTTGAAAGTATATAAATATTTTTTAAAATATTAAATACAATGATTGAATAAGATTATAATCTAATGATACCATCAATCATATTTATCTATATGTTTAATGATCATCTTGACTATGGAAAATTACAATAATCTATATGTTAGTTCGTCCAATATAGGTGATAACATTTTTTCATGAATGTTGATTATTCATATAATGAATACATTAGAAAAATTAATTAATGTGTTCATATTGACATTAAATATCCCATTTATATATAATTAGAAGTCATGAAATAGTCTATATCAGATATTTGGTTATTTCCATTCCCATATTTGTAAACATATTGGAATGAGGTGATAAATTACTTTATTTAAATTTCATGAAATAAGGCCTCGATGGTATATTTCAAATGATAGACATTATACATTCCACCATTATCAAATAATATATTTATTCCCATCAGTTTATTTGAATATTTTTTATTTTTGTCTATTTTTTTCAAGCTCATGTGATTATTTATGAGACATTATTTGACAGTTATTTATTCCTTCCATATTTTCCAGGCCTTATTCACTATAATTTTTTTTGAATTTCATTAGTAGGCGTCTCATCTCATTAAATTTTATGTTTGAATTCTATAGTATGCTAGGAAATGATTTATAACTGATATATTGGGATATTCAAGAGATAATAAATATTATATTTTTCACGACCCGCCTTCACCAAAAGGAGGGAAGGGTCAGCAGATTGCCAGGCCCGTCTTTCTTTAAGTTAATGGAGAGATAATGACCCCCGAGACCCGCCTTCAATAGGTCTCGGAGTGGCGACTAGCACCAAGGGTATAGAAATTTATCACAAATGGAAGGCATTACCCCTTTTTGTTTTATAAGATCGAGAGATGAGATGATGAAACAAAACAACACCAAGGTAAAATAAAAGTAAAACCAAAAGAAATAAACCATTCCCACATGCATGTTCTAAAAGTAAAGCCACAATGTACAAAATGTAGACTACAAAGGTAAGTACCAAAGAAGAAAAACAGAAACTACAACTGCCACAAAGGTCCGAGCTAGTACGGTCCCGCTCGATCCCCGAAGTCCTCCTGGAAACCTGAATGCAGTTTTATATACGTAGGGTGAGCATACAAGTACACTTAGTAGGAAAAACCAAAGACTCTCGTGCACAAGTGGGGGAATGTACTAAAGTCCTGTGAGAAAAGGAGTAAACCAAACACCTATCCAGGTAAACTATCCACCCTAGGCCTCACCAAGGCACACTCCCCAAATAATTCAAGTCATGTAATATATATATTAAGATGACATCGATGTTTGGGTACCCCACACCACTTTCCCACTGGTTATTAAGACATCCTACGCGTCGGACCAATCCTGCTATTCTCACCGCAGTCCCACTGCCACACCCGCCCGCACACACCTGGGCCTCAACTGCCACACATAGTCCCACTGTCGAATCCCTCTCGCAAACACCTAGGCCACAACCATCACATGTAACCACGCCTGCAAACACCAAGGCCAGAATAACCACCACTACACCCGAAGACACATGCGCTAGAAAATCCACTACCACGCCCGAAGACACCTGGGCCTCATCCCGAAGACACATGGGAAACCACCTGCCACACACACTTGGCCAACCACCACACTACCCCGCTCGAAGGTTCTTGGTATAAAAAAATGGACCTCATGCCATCACAGCTTACCCGAAGATACATGGGCTATCCAGGAAAGGGAGCAGAAAAGCAGCTAATAACCAGCCACTATGAATAGTGTTTGGAAAAACACCCTCCCCCATGAAATGGGGGTGTTCGGCACTATGTGCTCAACTTGGGTGGGGCACGAATAAGAAACACAAATCTACAAGTATAGATATAGGTAACAAGCACTCACCCAAAGCTCATGTTTTTTAACCATCCTACAGAACCCAACACCACTACATCCAAGTCACAAGTCACGACTCTCACCAACAAAACCCATCTGTCCCATTCTATTTTAAAGTTCAAAGAAAATTTTTAATTATGTTTAAGCACTACTGGGAAACTAGTAATCATATACACAGGTCCAGGAAAGTAAACAATCAAGCATCAACCATAACGCCCATACCTGGTTCTCAACAACAGAGGATCCCACCCCAATTTTTGATATAAACGAGTATCCAACCGGTCTTAAAACTCACAACCACCGAATCCATAACAACAGGGGATCCCATATCTCAATTTCACACAACCACCGAGGGTATAAAAGAACATGGGATCGCATCCCCTCCCACATCTCCATCAATCAGCCCGAAAGGAAAACAACCAACTACCACCACCAACAGAAGTCGGGGATTTTCATATTTAAACAACTTAACACACTCCATGATTTCATATTCCATGTGTTTTAACTGGGAGTTATCACAGAAGGGTTGATCCTGGTGCTTTCAATTTATTCAGCCGGATATACGTGATTAACAAATTCACTTTTCACAGCAGGAGTTTACAACCACAAACAATCCATTTAAAACATCAGTAGGGTTCATTAGTGCACAAACAATGACCACCAATGGCCTTGATTTTTAGGAAGCATAAGCCAACAGAACTCAACATGATGGTCATAGAAGAAACAACATCAAAATACAAGACATCATCAACAAACACAGACCCCCCCTCTTTCTTTATAGAATTCGTTCATTATGTTTTATTAGGTCTGGTTTATCCAATTCTACAGAATCAAAAGCACGCCCACCCCACATGATACACAAAAGAAAGAGGAAAAGGGTAAATTGCATACTTGTTGATAGATGATCAACGTTTAGGCCAGGTGCGGAACTTTACAGATAACGATGCGCCCGATGCACCACAACCGGTTTGTGAGAACTTGTAACCGCGTAAGGCGCGGGGGTCGTGGGTTGACCACGCAGCTGGGCAGTTATACACGGAGGTCTCTCAGGACTTTTAGGAATTAATTATGGGCTTCAAATGGTTTTAAAAGGACTAAAAGAATTAATTTACGTCAAAACTTACGTTGCGGGAGCGGAAAAATCAGGTACTGGAAGAAGAACGAAAGGCTTGGCGAGGGGACATGGTGTCACCCTCACGGTGCCACTGTTTTGGTGGAAACTCACTTTGGCAAATTAATGGGCCAGGAGGGTCCGGGCCATTACATTAGATACCTCTTAAAAGATTCTCGTCCTTGAGAATCAAAACAAACCAAGAAGGAAAGAGAGGGTCCGAACAACCACCTTGAAAGTTACCTCTTAGAAGTGAACCCATGCTAACCAAAAACACTTCTCTATTAAGAACCAAGAAAAATACCATGCCAAACTGCCCAGGCATGTGGGTTGGGGAGTATCCTCCCCCCATGCCAAGATATTATCCGCTTTGGGCGGCACTGACTCGCCCGCATGGGCTTAATCACATCCACCTTAATGCGTCTTGATCAGGGGTCGGGTTCTCTCCTCCCCCATAGACAGGGCTTTTCACACACATCCAGAGGAAGAAAAACCAGTACCTTTCATAGCCAAAAGACAAAACGTTCAAACACAATAGGTACAACAAAGAACAAAAATTAAAACAACTCTGGGTACTGGGTACGCATCTGTGCTTCCCTCTCCCATGTACTCTCCTCAAGCCCACCATGTCTCCACAACATGCAAACCAAGGGAATGGTTCTCCCATGAATCACCTTCTCCTTGTGATCCTCGATCATCACTGGTCTCTCCTCAAAGGTCACGTCGTCCTCGATGTCCAGCTCACCCCAATCGAGGACGTGTGAATCGTCGTGCAGATACTGACGGAGTTGGGACACATGGAAGACATCATGTATCCTCAGTAGCGGCGGTGGCAACGCTAGCTGGTAAGCCACATCGCCGACCTGCCGCAATACTTCGAAGGGTCCGATGAACCTAGAGGAAAGCTTTCTCCACTTGCCGAACCTCTGCTGCCCACGCTGAGGGGAGACCTTTAAGAACACGTGGTCCCCCACCTCAAACTCCAAGGGCCTCCTCCTGGTATCAGCATATGACTTCTGTCGGTCCTGGGCTGCCTTCATCCTTTCCTGTATGAGCTGAACCTCCTCAGTTGTGTTCTTCACCAACTCCGGGCCAAGGATGTCTGACTCTCCTACTTCAACCCAACACATAGGTGAACGACATGACCACCCATAAAGGACTTCAAATGGGGCCATGCCAATGGTAGAGTGATAGCTATTATTGTATGCGAACTCTACCAGGGGCAGGTGTCGCACCCATGATCCTCCTGAGTTCAGAACACATGCCCGTAGAATATCCTCCAAGGTCTGGATGGTGCACTCTATTTGTCCATCTGTCTGGGGATGGAAAACAGTGCTAAGGCATAACTGGGTGCCAAACGCATTTTTCAATCCTCTCCAAACTCACGAGGTAAACCGTGCATCCCTATCCGAGACTATAGACCTCGGAACTCCATGCAACCTCACCACCTTATCCACGTACATTCGTGCCAAAGCGTCCACAATACTCGACTCTTTGATTTCCAGAAAGTGATCCGATTTCGTCAACCTTTCCACTACCACCCAGATGGCATCGTATCCCCCTTGGGCCTTGGGTATTCCCGTGACGAAATCCATTGAGATGTCATCCCACTTCCACTCGGGGACATCTAGGGGAAGTAGTAGGCCGCCTGGAACTCGGTGTTCAGCCTTCACTTGCTGACACACTAAACAATTGGCCACAAAATCTGCCACTGCTCGCTTCACTCCGAGCCACCAAAACTGTCCCTTCAGTCCCTGGTATATCTTGGAAACTCCAGGGTGTACCACCAGGGGTGTGTTGTGGAACTCACTGAGAACCCTGCAGCACATCACCCCTGGAACAAACAACCTTTTCTGGAAAAGCATCCGGTTCTGACTATCCTCTGCCCATCCTCCCGGAGCATTGCCCTGGTCAACCCGGCCACACATCACTTCGCACTTCGGGTCTACCCACCGAAACTCCACCACCTGTCTAAGAAGAGATGACTACACTATCATCTGATATAGGCATCCTCTGCTTCTATCCAACCTCGCATCCAGTTGTAAGGCAGTTAACTCTTCCATTTCCTTCCAAGCGTCCGCCGACTCTCAGACCACATCCTTCTACGACCTCCTACTCAAGACATCGGCCACCACATTTCCCTTGCCTTTAGTATAAGAGATCTCGAAGTCATAATCCTGGAGGAACTCCACCCATCTTCGTTGTCGCATGTTTAAGTCTCGCTAGGAGAAGATATACCACAAGATTTTTTGATCCGTGAAAACCACAAAGCGTTCCCCGATGAGGTAGTGCCGCCATAACTGTAGCGCAAAAATGACCACTGCAAGCTCCAGGTCGTGGGTGGTGTAATTACACTCATGGGAACGCAGCTTCCTGGACCCAGAAGAGATCACACCTTGTCGCTGCATCAACACGAATCCCAGGCCCTGTCCTGAAGCATCACATAATACCTCATTGGCCACCCCTTCTTCTAGTAATCATAGCACTGGGGCACTGACCAACTTCTCCTTCAGATAGCTGAAGGCTGACTGGCACTGCTCACTCCATACGAAAGCCTGGTCCTTCTTGGTCAGAGCCGTCAAAGGGGCCGCAACTCGGGAGAAGTTGGGTACAAACCTCTGATAGTAACCTGCCAGCCCAAGGAAACTAGAGACCTCTGCCACATTCTTGGGTGCTTCCAAAGAAACAACCGCCTCAACTTTTGATGGGTCCACCGCTACCCCCTTCTCGGACACTACGTGCCTGAGGAAGTGCACTTCTCGTGTCAAAAACATGCATTTTGACAACTTCCCATAGAGCTGGTGCTGTCGGAGGACCTCCAAAACTGTCCTCAGTTGCTCTGCGTGGTCCTCATCTGATCTAGAGTAGACCAGGATGCCGTCGATGAACACAACCACGAACCGATCTAGGTACTCCCAGAAGATGGAGTTCATAAGCCACATGAACACAACCGGGGCATTCATAACACCGAAGGGAATGACTACGAACTTGAAGTGTCCATACCTGCACCTAAACGCTGTCTTCGAGATGTCAATATATTTCACCATCAGCTGGTGGTACCCAGACCGCAGGTCAATCTTTGAGAACCATCCTTCCCCTTTAAGCTGGTCGAAAAGATCATCTATCCTTGGAAGAGGGCAGTGATTCTTGATCGTCACCTGATTCAGCCTCCTGTAGTCTATGCACCACCTAAGTCCACCATCTTCCTTCTTTGCAAACAAGACCAGAGCACCCCATGGTGACGCACACAGACGAACATGACCCCTCTTCATCATATCGTCAATCAGTATCCACAACTCTCATAGCTCCAAAGGTGCCATCCAGTAAGGAGCCATCGAGATTGGACGAGCGCCGGGCTGTAGGTCTATCCCGAACTCGATATCTCATCGAGGGGGTAGAGTCTTCACCTCCTCAAGAAATATGTCCATAAACTCATGGGCGTTCTATGGAAATTCCACCATTCCAGCATCTACTGATTCCACTGTCATCTCAGTCAACACGGAGAGGAGAGCTTCCTCTCTCCTGTTTCCCTTCAGACTGCTCCGCTCACCAGTGAAGGTAACATGCCGGTTGTCCAGGTCTAAGAACACCACCCTTCTTCGAAAACAGTCGATGACGGCACACATAGAAAATAGCAAGTCGATGCCTAGGATGACATCATATGGCTGAATCTGTAGCAGAAAAAGATCCCTAACCGGCTGATGTGGCCCTAACATCAGCCTACATCCCCGAAAACGAACAACAAGTCGGTATGTCCTCCGACTGGTGTGTTGAACACCAGGGGCACTGGAAGTCTCTCGGAATCTAGACCTAAGGCACAGATTGGACTGGGTGCAACAAAGGAGTACGATGCTCCGGTATCGAACAAAGCATACGAAAGAGTGCTAAACAGACTGATCGTACCTCGAACAACCTCTAGCCCTGCTGGAACTACTGCCTCTGTGGCATGAAATTGTCCACGCCCCTCTCCCCTGCCCCTCGGCTGTCGGCCACCTCCCCGACCAAGCCCTGGTCGAGGTCCCTGTGGAGCGCCCTAAGGTCGGACTCCTCCTCCTACGTCTGCCCTCGGAGGAACGGGAGCTCGCTCTCCCTGCTGCTGCTACTGGAAGGGTCTGGCTAGAAGCTGCTACTGGGGCAGGTGCTGGGGATGACTGCCACTACTATACTGCACCCAGTGGGGGAACTGACTCCGGAGATTCCCAGGGCTCCCACAGATGAAGCACCGTGGTCCCGGGCCCGTAGGAAAAGGGCGAGGGCTGGGGGATCGAAACTAAAACTGCTGCAGCCTGCTCCCTGCGGGTCGGAACCTTGAGGGTCCTAATACTGGAGGCCGAGTGATGACGGCCTTCCCCTTTGATGGTCCTAGCTATATCCCCTCTCGTGACACTCCTCCTAGAGCATGCATCTTCTCCACCACTTCAGCCTTCTTCTGGACCTCCAAGTATGTCTGCAGGGTAAAGGGGGTAACAGCATACTGGAGGGAGGGTCGGAGTGCCTCCTCTAAACGTCTTGCCCGAGACTCCTCGTCGGGAAAGAGGTCCGGAGAAAAACGTATGAGGTCCTTGAACGTGATACCTAGCTCCCTCACGGACATACTCCCCTACAGGAGGGAGAGTAGTTCCTGCCTCTTTTCTGCCTTCATCGTCGAGGAGAGGAATTTCGCCCGGTACTCCCTCTCGAAATCCACCCAAGCCACCTCAGACTCTCTCCTCTCCCCCAGGTAAAACATCCACCACTGACGTGCCGCTCCCCGCATCTAGCTAATGGCCAGAGGAACCCAGTACTCGGTAGGGGCACAAATCAGGCCGAAGGCAATAACTAGCACCTCTAGCCAGCCTTCCGTCTTCATATCGGAGGTGCTTCCCTCATACTTCTCGAGGGCCTGTCGCTGGAAGGCTCGAAGAGTCTTCTGCCACTAGTCATCCTCTTCCTCTCGATCATCTCTCTACCGATTGGAAAAAGTACTCTCTGGGGCCTCGATCGCCTGTACCACACGTGGTCGCCTTCCAGGTTCCATAACTGCAAGGTAAACAAGGAATGCCTAAGCCCAGGTAGTGCAGAACATTGTTCTTAAAACTTCTTAAAATGTAATTTATTCTTAATCCCCAAGACATCCCAGAAACACAACAACACA
Organism: Viscum album; assembly: GCA_963277665.1. Lineage (NCBI taxonomy): Eukaryota > Viridiplantae > Streptophyta > Magnoliopsida > Santalales > Viscaceae > Viscum > Viscum album. Next base: position 1,418,309,269 of record OY728142.1, read on the forward strand.
TGTCATTTATGAAGCATGTACCTTTCCTAGGGTCTCTACCCTGCAATCAGTGTGGCCTCACTTGGTCGTTCGGTAGGTCTAGAGTCCTTGCATCAGATCACGAGGGGCCCTAAAATCCAGTGTCCTAGCTGGTCTTCCCTGGCCTAATTCACGCGCCAAGGTCACCCAAAACTGTTTCCTTACCATCCCATGCAATCCTCACTGTGCCTAACTCCAGACTCCATCCTATCTCTCAACCATCACCTCTTATACAATTCTTTCACAACCTGCCTTCACCAAAAGGAGGGAAGGGTCAGCAAATTGCTAGGCCCTTCCTTCTTTAAGTTGAAGGAGAGATAATGACCCCCAAGACCCGCCTTCAATAGGTCCCGGAGTGGTGACTAGCACCAAGGGTATAGAAATTTCTCACAAATGGAAGGTATTACCCCTTTTTGTTTTATAAGATCAAGAGATGAGATGATGAAACTCAACAACACCATGGTAAAAGAATAGTAAAACCAAAAGAAATAAACCATTCCCACATGCATGTTCTAAAAGTAAAGCCACAAGGTACAAAAGGGTGACTACAACGGTAAGTAACAAAGAAGAAAAACAGCAACAGTAACTGCCCTAAAGGTCCAAGGTAGTACGGTCCTGCTCGATCCCCGAAGTCCTCCTGGAAAACTGAAAGCAGTTTTATATACGTAGGGTGAGCATACAAGTACGCTCAGTGGGGAAAAAAAAAGACTCTCGTGCACAAGTGGGGGAATGTACAAAATTCCCATGAGAAAATGATTAAACCAAACACCTCTCAAGGTAAACTATCCACCCAGGCCTCACCAATGCACACTCCCCAAATAACGCATGTCAAGTAATATATATATTAAGAGCACATCGATGTTTGGGTACCCGACGACACTTTCCCACTGGTTATTGAGACATCCTACGCATCGGACCAATCTCTCCATTCTCATCGCAGTCCCACTGCCTCACCCGCCCGCACACACCTGGGCCTCAACTGCCACACGCAGTCCCACTGCCGAATCCCACCCGCAAACACCTAGGCCACAACCATCACATGTAACCATGCCTGCAAACACCTAGGCCAGAACAACCACCACCATGCCAGAAGACACCTGGGCTAGAAAATCCACTGCCATGCCCGAAGACACCTAGCCCTCATCCCAAAGACACTTGGGAAACCACCTACCACACACACCTGGCCAACCACCACACTACCCTGCCCGAAGGTTCTTGGGATAAAAAAATGGACCTCAGGCCATCACAGCCTGCCCAAAGATACTTGGGTAATCCAGGAAAGGGAGCAGAAAAGGAGCTAATAACCAGCCACTATGAATAGTGTTGGGAAAAACACCCTCCCCCATGAAATGGGGGTGTTCGGCACTAAGTTCTCAACTTGGGTGGGGCGCGAATTAGAAACAAAAAGCTACAAGTATAGATATAGGTAACAAGAGATAACCCAAAGCTCAAGTTTTTCTAACCAGCCTACAGAACCCAACACCACTGCGTCCATGTCACAAGTCAAGAATCTCGCCAACAAAACCCATCTGTCCCATTCTTGCTTCAAGATCAATGAAAATGTTTAATTATGTTTAAGCACTACTGGGAAACTAGTAATCATAGACACAAGTCCAGGAAAGTAAACAATCAAGCATCAACCTTAACGCTCATTCCCGGTTCTCAACAACAGAGGATCCCACCCCAATTCGTGATATAAACAAGTATCCACCCAGGCTTAAAACTCACAACCATCGAATCCATACCAACAGGGGATCCCATCACCCCATTTCACACAACCACCGAGGGTATAAAAGAACAGGGGATCCCATCCCCTCCCACATCTCCAGCAATCGGCCTGAAAGGAAAACAACCAACTACCACCACCAACACATTCAGGGATTTTCAGATTTAAACGACTTAACACACTCCATGATTTCAAATTCCGTGTGTTCTAACCGGGAGTTATCACAGAAGGGTTGATCCTGGTGCTTTCAATTTATTCATCTGGATATACGTGATTAACCAATTCACTTTTCACATCAGGAGTTTACAACCACAAAAAAGCCATTTAAAACTTCAGCAGGGTTCATTAGTGTACAAACAACGACCACCAACGACCTTTATTATTAGGAGGCATAAACCAACACAACTCAACAAGATGGTCATAGAAGAAAAATCATCAAAATATAAGACAGCATCAACAAACACACACCCCCCCTCTTTCTTTATAGAATTATTTATGGTTTATCCAATTCTATAGAATCAAAAGCATGCCCACCCCGCATGATACACAAAACATATAGGCAAAGGAGAAATTCCTTACTTGTTGATAGATGATGGACGTTTAGGCCAGACGCGGAACTTTACGGATAACGATGCGCCCGATGCAACACAAGCGGTTTGTGAGAACGCGTAACCGTGTTAGGCGCGGGGGTCGTGGGTTGACAACACGGCTGGGCAATTACACACGGAGGTCTCTCGGGACATTTAGGAATTAATTATGGGCTTAAAATGGTTTTAAAAGGAGTAAAAGAATTAATTTACGTCAAAACATACGTTGCGGGAGCAGAAAAGTCAGGTACTGGAAGAAGAACGAAAGGCTTAGCGAGGGGACACGGTGTCACCCTCACGGTGCAACCTTCACGGTGCCACTGTTTTGGTGGAACCTCACATTGGCAATGTAATAGGCCAGGAGGGTCCGGGCCATTACAATATTATTGAAAATACAATGTTTTCTTATTTTTCCAAATGTAATGTGAGATCATGGTCTGTGTCTAGTTTACTATGGCTAATAAATTATTTATTCATTTACAACATGAATGAATTAATTTAGTACTTATGTAATATAATAACCACTAGCTCCATGATACTAGGGTAGGGGTATTTACATTTATTATCCAAGTATTTCTACGAGAGACATCATGATCAAGATTTTGGAAAACATAGATTAGAGAACACATCCCTTTAAAGAACATTAAGAATATTCACAAATAAACAATGATTTTGATTTTGATATTTTTTATACTTAAATATCAAATTTATGATATGTGTTTCACTAGTTTAGAAATTATAAATTATGATTCATAGTATTAGGATCCAATATACTATGATCCCTTTTTAAAAATTAATCATATTTAATGAAATGGAAAATGTATTAGTACATGTAATCCATATAGGGTATTACCTTATAGGAAAGATAGTGAATAATTAGTTAGTGATGCAGCTAGAACAGTACAAATTATAAGTATATTAGGGAAATAACTCTGGTTATGGAAAATAAAATTTCATTTATAGTGAAACCTACTGATCTACAATGAAGTGTGACATGGTTTTACTATTTCATATATCAACAAAATCCAATATTTAATGGGATTGTTAATATATTATTTGTTGAAAATTGGATTAGTTCCATAGAAAATAAATTTCCATATTTAGGAAGTAATGAAATGGAAAACAGATTCAAGAAATTGTATCATCGATTAGGGTATTAAAATAAATGTTTGTCCTACAATCAAAACACAATGTATGAGGAGAAAATATGGATCATGGAATAGAATTATTTGAGAGATCTTTTGTTATAAAAGTAATTTCTGTATTAAAAATGAGATGAAATGAAAATACATTTCCTGAATCAAAGTCACAATAATAGGAAAGTTATTTTATGTTTGAAACAAACATTACATTGTTATAACGGTATATTTCAGATCATATAGTTAATCCATAAAGTAATATTGACCATTTCTTTTTTGGGTTAAAACCAATATATCGAATGAACTTGTCATCCAAAAAATTCTCATCATATGAGTATATAGTATGATGTGATAGCAAGATAAAGAAAGAAATATCGAAGTCTTATGTCTTTAAAAGAAAGCATGAAAATAATAGGAACAACTAGAAAATAATTAAAATGGATAATAAAATAAATAAGTTTATAGAATATTATAGTTGTGGAAGGAAACACTACGGTACATGCCTAAAAGGAAAATGATTTTACTTCACATGTTGTGAAAAATGACATCACACCCTCGAATTCATTGGTAAAAGAGAGGAATTAAAATTATAGTGCAATAACTAAAATTATAAAGGGAACTAATCCATACAATTCCCCAAACACTAATGGAATATACCCTAGATAAGGCCATTGGAGGATGAAAAATCATATCAAATCAAAACAATTGATGTTAATGCTCTGAAATATATGGTGGTAGGTAATTTAATTATATGCAAAAATATATCTATTGATTTCTTTGATTATATATCTTCATATTATTTTATATCTTACATCTTTTCTATGAAAATTAGATATTTCCATAGAAAAAAAAAAGGAGTTATTATTTATGACACATAGTAGAGATCTCACCGTAATAATTAGTTTTCAGTCATTTTCTATTATGAATAATAAATATTCTCTATTTATTACATTATTAGAATACCTATGCTTTATTTTGATATAATCCTTGGTATGGAAAATATTTAGAAACAAAATCTAAACATTTATTGTCAAATAGAAGTGCATTATTGTTCCTCATAATGATGTGGATTTAGTTATCTTTAGAGGGGATCCTTAATCATCAAAGTAATATCTATAGAAACACATTTTATCTCTTATAAATTATATTCTTTAGTATTTCGAGTTAACAAAACCTATGAATATATTATTTAATCTTCAAATTGAGGATATAACCATTGTACGCGAATACATTAATTTATTTCATGATTAATTACCTAAATATCCAATAGAACGTCATGTTGGGTTTTCTATTTATTTAATCCCTGATGTAAGACATATATCAAATTATCCCTATAGAATGTACATTATGGAATTAATTTAATTAAATGAACAACTAAATGAGTTGTGTAATAAATAATTTTTATGTCGTAGTGTTTCACCATATATAACTCCTATTATTTTCATTTTGAAATATCGAACAATAAGGCTATTCACTGAATATAGGTAAATCAAGAAATTATAACAAATCAAATGTATTTAATAATTTTAATTTTTGTCTTACATGACCAAATTAATTAATTTCACTATTTTTCAATTATCTACAATTTTTTATTAGTATCATCAATTGTGAGAATCTATGGAATATATTCTACTGAAAGAATATCAAATGAGGTATAGACATTACATGGTCATTGTAACACCCCGAGATTTTATGAAAAATAATTTTTTTAATTTCCTTAATGTCTTGTGTTGTATGCTACTCTAAAAGGAGCTTGCACAACACTCATCCCCGACTTGGCTTGCATTACAAGCAATAAAGACCTTCTTCGATAGCGTGTGTAGTACGCAATACCGAGTTTCACTAAACGAGATATTATTATAATATTATTATGAACTAGCCATTATGAATAGTAATACCAACTTTTTGAAATTTTATAAATTTTATCATTCAAAATGGTCTTCATTTTTAGATTCGTAATATCAAAATTAGCTTAGGGTGAAATTTTGGTACTTTTAGGATAACTTTCATATTCTGATGAATAGTGAAAATTACTCAAATTTAATTAAAAACAACTTTTTTAATCGAAATAATTAATAGTGACAAATTCTTAATTTTAGTGGTTTTAAAGTATATTTAGAATATATTTTTACCATTTAATACAATGTCGGTCATTGGATGTAATTTCACATTTAAACCAGATATAAACAAGTGTCAATCTTCTGATAGTTATTATCTCTTAAAAACACGCTATTTGTTTTGACGATGGAAATTAATTTTTAAATTAATTAATGCAACTGATATGTTTTGAATTGGGTAAAATAGACATAATTTTTTAATTCATAATATTAAATATAGCTTAGGCCTATGTTTCGGTATTTTTCTGGAAACATTCATTTTTTGATAAATAGTGAAACCACTAAGTTGTAGTTAAAAAACTGAATTTTTCATAAAACTTAATTTTACCACTTTTTTGAGTGGAATTTTGAAAATCTGAGAGAAATGGTTAATATCAGGGACTAAAATGTGGTTCAATGAGAAGAAAATATTTTTTAGTGAATAGTAACGTTTTACTTTTATTTACCACGGTTAAAAGTAAATGGGGTAATTAAGGGTAAAAATGATATTATTATTACCCAAACACATGTCATAATACTATTTGATAAGTGTAATTCGACCAAAAACAACCTTAGTAATAAAATATGACCATTTAGGACCACTTGGATTAGATTAGGACATTTAATATTAATTTATATAAAGAAGGGTTAAAATATTTAAAATCAAAGTTTAATAAGTAAATCATTTTTAATATAGAGTTATAAATAAGATAAATTCAACTATAAATATTCATTAGAAAGATATAAAATATTTCCTAAATAATGGTATTTTATTTATAATTTTTAGAAATTAAATAATTTAATTTATTTATGACACAAAGATGATGCAGTGATTATCTTATTAATGAAATATTGGCATAATTGATGTTATAAATACCCAAATAAATGTAATTTGATACTTTTTATGAATTCCACTAATTTTATAAGTTAATATTACATGTTATTATTGATTTAGTTAACGTTTTTATAACTAATCATTCTGTTATGATTTTCACAAAAATCAATTACCAAATAGTGTTAAAATCAACATAAAATAGTTTTTAATAACAATATTATATTATTAATTGTTATTTTATTCCTAAAAATATAAGGTTCGGCCAAATGACTTATATAAGGTTATATATATTAATATTAAACATCTTGGGTTTCGTTTGGCTTGTTATATTAAGTTTATTAACCTTATAGTGTAAGAAATCACGAAGACACGGTAAAAGTAAAATTATTTAACTTAAGGTTAAATCTAAATGATAATTTTAAAATAGAAACCTAAACTTGTCTAAATTATATTGGATGGGAGGCTTTCTACACATACCCACCTTATCTTAGAAATAACTCAATTTGGAGCTATTAAAAACCGAATATGACTTTATTATAAAATAATATTTTTAGTTTTTCCAAAGGTGCCCCTCTCCTCCCTTATAAAAGGGCACCTCCTCCCTCTCTTCCTCACACCACATTGAGTTTTAAAGTCAGAAAACCCCTGCCAAATTATATTATAAACTTCCATAGAAATATCATAGAGGTTCTGGTATTCTTCAAAGATCAATTTTAATTCCCTAAGAGGAGGTCTCAATGAGGCGCTTCAAAGAAGAGTTAATGTCTGTTACCGATTCATTCAACATTATTTTTTCTTACACTTCTTCTTATTTAGTTGTTTCATTATGAAGTAATAACAATAGTATAACTCATATACTGATATGTTATTATAAGTATGAAACAACCCTATTTCACCATCTATCCATCCTACGGAAAACGAAATCACAACGCGTTTGTACGTACGAAATACCATCTCCACGCCATGGTGAAATCTGTTTTTCCACCAAAACCTTACATGGATGGGTATAATGGTGTAAAGAATAACTATATATGGTTATTATAACATCATAATGATTATGATATATTATACCATCCAATCCAATTCTATTCGATAATTATGGGAATGATATCATCGCGTGTGCGTATGTACAGACTACCGTCTCCACAACGCGATGAGATTCATTCTCCAGGTTAACCATACATGAATGATCAAAAATTTTATATAATTAATAATAATGAAATATATGAAATAATAATTCTACTAGATTTATGTATATATATATATATATATGTATGTCATCTATTTAGTTTCATTCAATTCAATAATGAAATGAAAACAACATTCATGCGTACGTATGGCCTACCGTCTCCATGAATGGTGTATTTCATTATATTAATAGATCTATAATATAAATATGTATATGATGAATATATATTATATATAAATAATGTTTTATATTCTGGAATTATTTAAATTTGGATATAAATATTAATATCAAGAATGACAAGTCGAAACACATATGATAAATGAAATGATTTTACCCAAAACGCTGCTTTAACTTGGAATTTAAAAAAGAACGGGTAATATAAAGTCATAAGTGAAAAATATGTGATATCATAACAATTAATATGATTCTGTAATAAGTCAATGAAATTATTTAAATCATTATACAGGAGGTTCGGATACATATGAACCATATTGGACCTAAGGTAAGGGATAATTTTGCATATCTCATTTTTATCTGAGATTTCTTATTCATAAGTATTTACTGGGGTTATTGATATCATCCATGCCCATGTTTTATAAAAGTTTATTCATGTATGTTTAATGTCCTTTTTACCCATTTTGACTTTTACCCCATGGTATGGAAGGAATATTTCTTTTATTTACCCTAAAATGTACATTTTGACTTTTCTGAAAAAAGTATGAGTAGAATGTTTTGTAACGTATACAACATAAAAGGATTTTTAAGGTCTTATAAAGAATTATTTTCATGAAGAATCCTCCAAAATATTTCATGACTATTTGAAACAAAATCTATTTCTTTTAAAATTGAATGATGTTTTGTGAAATGAAATTGATTTTTAAGAAGAAAGGATATTTTCCACAAGAATTCATTTCAAGTGTTTTATGAAAACCATTTTCCATCTAAGATGACATTACTTCATATGTGTACATTTAAATTATAATGTCTCTATGATTTACATGGTTTCACTTTCCTTATGATGAAATGTCCATTTGTTTTATATGTATTATGAAATGATGGGATAATGTTTAGGAAACCCATTGTATTCTTTGGGTTATGATGAATGTTATAAGATTATTTTGTGGCACAAGTAAGAATGATTTCTTTATGAGATGGGTGGGAACTATATCTCCCTCCAATGCATAGACATGGCTGGAAAGACAAGTTAAACTGGTTCAGTAATACAAGACTGGAACGAGGATTGAACTCGATTCAGAAAGGGACTTTGTCCACTAACATGGTCTTGGAAGCAATTCATTGGCTACTATAGAAATCATATAATGTGCTTAATGGTTGCCACAATTACATGTTTTATTCCCATTCTATTTTATCATGATTAATGTTCCCTTATGATATATGCCTTACGTACTTCCAAGATTCATGTCTATGCTCAAGATTTTGATGTTTAGATTTTATGTTCAAGTTTTTGCATTCATAAATTTATGGATTGTTTTATATTCTCTATGTTTACCCTTATTGGGCATTTGAGATCACCCCATTTATGTTTTCTTTTCCCCAGGATATAAAGAAAGGATTTAGGTGAGAAAAAAAATTGGAAGATCTTTATTGGGAGATGTTGAAGATCTTTCACCACGATTAGAAGATTTTATTCTGAATTTCCAAAGACACTAAACTATCACGATCCTTGTGTGTCTGTTTTTGTTATGTATTAAGTATTCTGCAAATGTAATTTATTGTCCACGTACGTCGTGCTTTGGGTCACTATAGTTGGTATCAGAGGAAAGGTTTAGTCATCCATTGGAAACTTGGATGCGAGAACATTAGTGAGATCCCTAGAGATATTTCTAAGGTATGTCTAGGGATTTACTTAAGGTTAAGTATAAGTATAGGTTATAGTCCTAGAATTATTGTAACAATATTAGATTAAACCTAAGATGTTAGATATTGAAGTGACTCCCCCTTTATTACGATTATTTCCTCTCACACTATTCTTTTTGGGTTTCAGAAAATGGATAGAAACAAGATGATTCACGATAATGGAGGATATGATGGACAATGGAATGATATTATTCATGAGAAACCAAATGAAATGGGATTTGGATGTCTAAACATCATTATTATTCTGAATGAGCAATCTCATAATATGATCAATAAACTCAAATTTGGTATGTTTCTTGACTCGACTAATAAGAGAAATATAGAGTTTCATGATGATCATAGAGGAAAGAAAGTTCAATTTCCCCTATGTAAATCATGTGGGAAGAGGAATCAAGGATAATGTTTTAAAGGAACTAGAAGATTCTTTGGGTGTGGAAAAGAAGGACATAAAGCCAGTAACTACAAAGGAAAAAGGTTCAGTTAATACCATGGATGAGGATAATGGTATTGCTACAACATCAACAGTGGATAAATGTTTTAAATGTGGAATGTACCTGCATTATACAAACCAATGCCCTAATGAAAAGTCTCATGAAGAGAATCAGTATGGTCTTATGGGTAGTATTTATGTTGTTGATGATGAAGAGACTACAAATGATATGTGAGATGAAAGAATTGTTGAAGCATGGTCAATGGTTTAAGAAGGTAGTGGAATGATTACATGTTTATAAAATGTAATGTTGTATAAGTAATTTCATGTTACTATGGAATAAAGATACATCTATGGATTGTTACACTATTGTCTTTCCTTATGTTTTGAAAGTGTCTGATGAATGGTACCGGTAACCATGAAAGGTTTTTAAGATATTTTTGGAAATTAGATGATATGCACATAATGAAGGGATAAGGAGAAAATTAAATGTTTGATAGTATTCATGAGCTCATGACTGATATAAGGATAATGTTATATCATGGTTTGAGTATATAGAATTTTTGTATTTTGGTATGTGGAAAGAGTTAACTTTTAACAGCATTCATGTTTTCACTAAGGTTTAATGGGTATTCATTTTTCAATAGATTACATGATTAAGGTATTCACATGATTGGAATGTGACCAACAAGATATATGGGGGATAAATGATGGTTGGTTGATGGTATTTCATGTAATCGTTTTCTTTATACTATGAGCTTGGACCAAAGTATTTTAGATAATGATTGGAATGGATGATGTTGAACATAATTTAGTATTGTTTAAAGATAGAACTTTTTTGAAATTATTTATGGGATGTATAGTTATGTAGTTTTAGAAAAAGTAAAACCTGCAGGACGGGCGACATCCCATCGCGTCGGACAAGGCTGTGGGAATCGAACCCACAACCGAAGGGCGGCTGGCCTTTATCGCCTACCAATGGCCTACAGGAAGTCCCTGTTTAGTAGAAACTAGTTTTATTATATTAATCAGTATGATATATGATGTATAAGTCCATTTTAGGAACCATATATGATTAATCTGACTATAGATCGACTTATGTATATTTAATAACTTTTGCTAACCTTTTGTTTGAGACAGATGGAATGACCTGCCATTCTATCACATGATCTGCTAACACATCACGAATGCCAAATTCAACTTCATTTCATTAAGAGATGAAGTGGAAATCATTAAAGGCACAAAAAACAGTGATATTGTACCAAAATAACGTAAGTACTTATTCTAAATCAAATTCTTCAACTTTAGGGAAAGGATCTTGAAAACCAAAAATGCAGTCATAGTGCCCTTATATCCGATGAATCAGATGGTACCCTAGATCATCAAAAATTTATGCCTTTGTGATTTCTGTCTTTTTCATATCCATGTTCTCTACCACTCTCCATCAGAACTTGATGGTTATATTTTTCTTCCATATCCATATTTTCACCGATGTTCTCCTACGTGAACACCCAGTGATGAGTTAATTTGGGTAACCGTTACGTTTCATACTTTAGTTTTTAAAGCCATGTTTTGGTATTCCATTTTACGATGTCGGTTTCTATTAATGAATCTTTCTAGTAGTAAACCATTTATTACCCTGACGAATTTCGAGGGGGAAATTCATTTTAAGGGGGGTAGAATGTAACACCCCGAGATTTTATGAAAAACATTCTTTTTATTTTCATTAATGTCTTCTGTTGTACGCTACACCAAAATGATCTTTCACAGCACGCATCCCTGACTTGGCTTGCATTACACACAATAATGACCTTCCTCGATAGCGTGTGTAGTACGCAATACCGCGTTTCACTAAATGAGATATTATTATAATATTACTCTGAACTAGCCATTATGAATAGTAATACCCACTTTTTGAAATTTTATAAATTTTAACATTCAAAATGGACTTCATTTTTGGATTCTGAATATCGAAATTAGCTTAGGGTGAAATTTTGGTACTTTTCGGATATCTTTCATATTTTGATGAATAGTTAAAATTACTAAATTTTAATTTAAAAAAGCGTTTTTAATTGAAATAATTATTAGTGAAAAATTATTAATTTGAGTGGTTTTAAAGTATATTTAGAATATATTTTTACCATTTAATACAATTTTGGTCATTGGATGTAATTTCACATTTAAACCAGACATAAACAAGTGTCAATCTTTTGATAGTTATTATCTCTTAAAAACACGCTATTTGTTTTGATGGTGGAAATTAATTTTTAAATAAATTAATGCAACTGATATGTTTTGAATTTGGTAAAATAGACATCATTTTTAATTCATAATATCAAATATATCTTAGGCCTATGTTTTGGTATTTTTCTAGAAACTTTCATATTTTGATGAATAGTGAAACCACTAAATGGTAGTTAAAAAACATAATTTTTCATAAAACTTAATTTTACCACTTCTGTGAGTGGAATTTCGAAAATCCTAGAGACACGGTTAATATCAAAGACTAAAATTTGGTTCAATGAGATGAAAATATTTTTTTTGGTGAATAGTAACTTTTTACTTTTATTTAACATGGTTAAAAGTAAATAGGATAATTAAGGGTAAAAATAATATTATTATTACCCTAACACATGTCCTAATTCTATTTTATAAGTGTAATTAGACCTAAAACAACCTTAGGAATAAAATATGACTATTTAGTCCCACTTGGATTAGATTAGGACAATTAATATTAATTATTTAAAGAAGGGTTAAAATAGTTAAAATCAAAGTTTAATAAGTAAAAAAAATTTATATAGGGTTATACATAAGATAAATTCAACTATAAATATTCATTAGAAAGATAAGAATATTTCCTACATAATGGTATTTTATTTATAATTTTTAGACATTAAATATATTAGTTTATTTATAACACAATAATGATGATGATGTAATTATCTTATTAATAAAATATTTACATAATTGATGTTATAAATACCCAAATAAATGTAATTTGAGACTTTCTATGAATTTAACTAATTTTCTAGGTTAATATGACATTTTATTATTGATTTTGTTTATGTTTTTTGAACTAATCATTCTGTTATAATTTTCACAAAAATAAATTACCAAATACTGTCAAAATTGACATAAAATAGTTTTTAAAACAAATATTATATTATTAATTGTAATTTTATTCCTAAAATTTAAGGTTCGGCCAAATGATTTAGATAAGGATATATATATTAATAATAAACAACTTGGGGTTCGTTTGACTTGTTATAGTAAGTTTATTAACCTTATAGTGTAATAAAATAGGAAGACACGGTAAAAGTAAAATTATTTAACTTAATGTTAAATCTAAATGATAAGGTTAAAATAGAAACCTGAACTAGTATAAATTCTATTGGATGAGAGGATTTAGACCCATCACCACCATATCCTCAAAATAACTCAATTTGTAGCTATTAAAAACCGAATATGACTTTATAATAAAATAATATGTCTGGTATTTCCAAAGATGCCCTCTCCTCCCTTATAAAAGGGCACCTCCTCCCTCTCTTCCTCACACCACATTGATCCTTCAAGCTCGGCCAAAACCTACCAAATTCTATTATGCACTACCATAGAAATATCTTAGAGGTCATGGTCTTCTTCAAATACCAATTTTAGTTCCCTAAGTGGATGTCTCAAAGAGGCGCTTCAAAGAAGAGGTAATGTCCGTTACCGATTCTTTCAACTTTATTTCTTTTCCACTTCTTCTTCTTTAATTGATTCATTATGAAGTAATAACATAATTATAACTCATATACTGATATGTTATTATAAGTATGAAACAACCATATTTCACCATCTATCCATCCTACGGAAAATGAAATCACCACGTGTGCGTACGTACAGAATACCGTCTCCACGCCGTGGTGAAATCTGTTTTTCCACCAACACCTTACATGGATGGGTATAATGGTGTAAATAAAAAATATATATGGTTATTATAACATCATACTGATTCTGATATATTATAAGATCCACTCCAATTCTATTGAATAATTATGGGAACGATATCATCGCTCGTGCGTACGTACGGACTACCGTCTCCACGATGCGATGAGATTCATTCCCCATGTGAACCATACATGAATGATCATAAAGTTTATATAATGAATAATAATTAAATATAGGAAATAATAATTCTACTGTATTTATTTATATATATTTATGTATGTCATCTATTTAGTTTCATTCAATTCAATAAGGAAACGAAAACAACGTTCATGTGTACGTACAGCCTACTGTCTCCATGAACTGTGTATTTCATTCCTTATAACAATCTATAATATATATATGTATATGATGAATATATATTATATATAAATCATGTTTTATATTCTGGAATTATGTAAATCAGGATATAAGTATTAATATCAAGAATGATAAGTCGAAACACATACAATAAGTGAAATGATTTTACCCAAAACGCTGCTTTAACATGGAATTTACAAAAGAACGGGTAATATAAAGTCATAAGTGAAACTTATATGATATCATAACAATTAATATAATTTAGTAATAAGTCAATGACATTATTTAAATCATTATACAAGAGTTTAAGATGCGTTTGATGTACATCGGACCTAAGGTAAGGCATAATTTTTCAAATCTCATTTTTATCTGAGATTGCTTATTCGTAAGTATTTACTGGGGTTATTGCTATCATCCATGTACATGTTTTATAAAAGTGTATTCATTTATTTTTAAAATCATTTTTTCCCATTTTTAATTTTACCCAATGGTATGGAAGGAATCGTTCTTTTATTTACCCTAAAAGGTACTTTTTGAATTTTACGACAAAAGTACGAGAAGAATGTTTTTTAACGTATATAGAATAAAAGGATTTTTATGGTTTTATAAAGCCCTATTTTCATGAAGCTTCCTCCAAAATATTTCATTACTATTTTCAAAAAAATATCTTTCTTTTAAAATTGCATGATGTTTTGAGAAAAGAAATTGATTTTGAAGAGGAAAGGATATTTTCCTCAAGAATTCATTTCATGTGTTTTATCAAAACCAATTTCCATACAAGATGACATTATTTCATATGTGTATGTTTAATGTATAATGTCTCTATGATTTAAATGGTTTCAATTTTCTTATGATGAAATGTCCATTTGTTTTATATGTATTATGAAATGATGGGATGATGTTTATGAAAAACATTTTATTCTTTGGGTTATGATGAATGTTATAAGTTTATTTTGTGGCACAAGTAAGAATGATTTCATTATGAGATGGGTGAGACCTATATATCCCTCAAATGCATTGGGTAAATATTTATATCTCATGAGATAGACATGGATGGAATAGTAAGTTAAACCTGTTCACTAATACAGGACTGGGATGAGGAGTGAACTCGATTCAGAAAGGGACTTTGTCCACTAAGATGGTCTTGGAAGCAATGCCTTGGCTACTATGGAAATCATATCATGTGCTTAATGGTTTCCACAATTACTTTTTTTATTCCCATGAAATTTTATCATGATTGATGTTCCCTTATGATATATGCCTTCGTACTTCAAATATTCATGTCTTTGCTCAATATTTTGATGTTTATATTTTATGTTCAAGTTTTTGCATTCAAATGTTTATGGATTTTTTTATGTTCTCTATGTTTACCCTTACTGGTCATTTGAGCTCACCCCTATTCTGTTTAATTTTCCCCAGGATATAAATAATGGTTTTAGGTATGAAAAATAGGGGAAGATCTTTATTGGGAGATGTTGAAGATCTTTCACCACGATTATAAGATTTTATTCCGAGTTTCCAAAGACACTAAACTATTACGATCCTTGTGTGTATGTTTTTGTTATGTATTAATTATTCCGAAAAAGTAATGTATTGTCCATGTACGTCAAGATTTGGGTCTCTACAGTCATAGTAATTCTATTGGGATTTCCAATTTCACACTATATTTTTTCTAAATTAATGAGAATTGTATTAAATGAATATCATGATAGTTTATTTGGGTAATAATTATCATATAATGGTTAATTATATTTTTTAGAATTTCTATTAGAATTTATTGAAAATTATTCTTCAGACTCTTAGAAGAAATGTGTTATATGAGAAATTTATCAAGTGTGACTTATTGATTAAAAAATTTTATTTTCATGCACATATTTTCTATAGGTATGTAATCTCAATTCATAATATGATGAAAAAGGAAATCCAAGAATGTATGACACTAACGAACATAACGGAAGTATGTACTTTGACTTGTTTTGTGGGTTAATACCAGTAATTTGTTAATAAAATCTTGATGGGATAACATATTAACCAAGAATACCCATAAAATGTTTAATTTTATATTTAAAAAGGAATATAGAAAATGTTTTAAATAATTATTGAATATATTGGTGATTTACACAATATTGGATCAACCAATGTAAAATGATGGATTTTTTATATATATTGATTAATCAAAAACGTACTTGGTTGTGTGTGTTTGTAGAATAAGATTATAATTGCCTACCAATTAAGGCAGTTAAGAGTCTAGAACTAAATTATCCAAACAATTATCTTGGGTAAATAGAAGTAATATTTACATTAAATATATGGAGATGATATCTTTATAGGGAAAATGTGAGATATATATATATCACATGATTTTGAAGTACATATTCTCATAGAAAGAGATTAGAATATAGAAAATATGATGGATCAAGATAATCAAGGATTATTATTGGGCAATACAATACCACATAGAAAAGGAAAATGAAGTTGAAGGCACATGGATCTAGAAAGACCATTGTGTCCTCACAAAATAAGGATTGACATGGATTTTGGGTTAACAGATTTAGAATATAGGGATGTTGTAATTATTAAAGAAGTTGAAACTTCACTCCATTGTCAAATAATTAGCAAACCATTTTTTAAAAAAAAGTAAAAAAAGTAATCCAAATTTCTATAATATTCAACAGATGAATAAAGACCAAAAAATTAAAAATTGGAATACTTTATATATTATAATGGAATTTTGGAATTTTTAAAGAGGGTATTTTGTTCATATATACCTAATATGAAATCATAATAAATAAATGATTCTTATAGAAAAAATTTATCTACCCACCCTAGTAGAACTATGATGAAAATTTATTTTATGGAATATTTCTTATGGTATAAAATAAGGTAGAAAATTGTTGATTATGTATCATATTGTTTGGATTTAAAGAGGTTAAGGCTAATAGATATAATCCTTGTGTAGTCATGAAACCTCTTCCAATAGCAACATTAAAATAGGATTAAAATACTATGGAACAATCCACTTCATTGCCAATGAAAACTAGAAATAATGATGAAATATGGGTTATAAATAATCTATACTCTAAATATACACATATAATTAATATTAGATAATATTTTCCCTTATTATATCCTTGAACAAATCTATATTAATTATGTAATAATTATTTGTGGTGAAAATATTTCAACCGAATTTCCTGGTGAACTTTTTTTATTAAAATTCCAGAATAGTCTCTTGATGGCTCTTCATACTGAGATTTATGTGAGAGGTTCTTATCATCATAAATCATTGGGGATGTC
This sequence comes from Viscum album, assembly GCA_963277665.1. Taxonomy (NCBI): domain Eukaryota; kingdom Viridiplantae; phylum Streptophyta; class Magnoliopsida; order Santalales; family Viscaceae; genus Viscum; species Viscum album. The sequence goes on from OY728142.1 coordinate 1,418,326,751, forward strand.
TGAATGGTCTATGAAATTGGTATATGACATGTTTATGTCATTATCAAATAACATTCTCTGTATATGGGATTGATATTTACCTATGGTAGAGTTCACTATTAATCATAGCTTCCATTAAAGTATTCAAATGACATAGAATGATGAAATATTTGGGAAGATATGTCATATGAAATATGTTTGGATAAAATTTCTAACATTAATATTATAGATCCATAACTTTTAAAGGATACAATGAAAAAGATAATGGGGTTTCAGAGTTATATTAGATAATCTCAAAGTAAGAAAATTATTTGTGCTAATAATATGAGGAATCATCTGGAAAATCAATTGATAGAAAACATATTATTGAACGTATATACATGGAAGGGTATTATAAGGTTTAGTAAGAAGTGAAAACTAAGCCCCATTTTTCTCAAACCCTTTGAAATCTTAGGAATTATTTGAGAAGTGGATTTCCATTCGGAAATTCTACCAACCCTTTATAAATTAAATCATTTGATCCATATATCATTGTTATGGAACTACATGCTAGGATGAAAATTTGTTATCATCTCTGATGATATAGAATCAGACGTTATCTATTTTAATGTTTAGGGAAAATCTAGATTTTAGACACTAGATAACATGTGTTTAAAAATTGTATGACTTATTTTTTAATGGTAATAATGAGAAATTATAATATTGAAAATGTGATGTTGGAACCTAAAAAAACTATGATAGGTAACTAACCATATATGATTTTAAAGTGGATATAAAGAAAATTTGTGGATGGAATTTTGTGATGTTGAGAAGAATATAACATCCTAATGTTTTATGATTTATTTCATTTTAAATCCATCTCTTCTATAGATTTTCATAGAGAGAACCCCTATAAATTAAGTGTGATATAATGAATTGTTACAAACATGTCATTACACATATAGTTATGAATATCACTCACTAAATTCTTAAATATATTTGGTATATATACTTATAAAATTTGTTTATTGAGTATAAATTGCATAGAAATAAAAATTAAAATCAAATTAAAGTAAATGTAATATTTATCTAAAAATTAGTTTTTATTTGTGGAACATTTTTTTAACTTAATAAATTAAAATAATAAATAATTTTAATTATATTAATGATATATATATATATATATTTTAATAAATGTTTTAAAAATTATATATTATTTTTAATGTTTATCGTATAAGAAAAAAATCTAATTTGTACTTAAAAATTGTATTTCTATAAAAAAGGTTGTCATCATTTTTTGCATACTTATTTTAAAAATAATTTTGTAAAATCATAGTTATGGAAGAGGATAAAATAGATTTAATTTTTTTAACTTGTATTTTTAAATTTGGAAAATAATTCCCTGTTATTTTTATGAATTATGAATATTAACCATGGTAAGATGTATCTGCCTTATAAAGCAGAAATCTAGATTATCTAAGTTAAATATAAGTGTTAAATTCACAGTATTCTAACCAAAATCCTATGATTTTTATGTAATTATACCCTTATTCACTTATTCTCTATGTATAAATGATTAAGGTATACTATTCAATTCAAGTGCACCATAATAATTAGATTTAATAAATACAAAATGTCACTCTCCCACATTTAAATATATATTATGTGTTAACATATGAAAAAAAGAATGTTGTTGATGAATGTATATTTTTATTTTGAGAATAATAAATTTATTTTCATGATGTTAATTTATTTAAATTTTTTTGGTATCATGTCATTACATAATTTTCTTATTCAATCCCAAAACAATAATTTTTAAACTAAGGAAAAAATAAAATAATTTATTTTAAAAATATTAAATTTAATACAATTTGGGTGATTTATTGTAATCAATGAAAATTTAATAATATTATAATATATTAGAAACATTATAAATTATTATATTTTAATTAAAATTGATCCTTGATGTATATGATGACAAATTAAACTGATAGGGTCAAATATTACAATAATAATATTTTTATGGAAATAATATATTATTGATTTATTTAAATTCCTTAAAATAAAGAAATAATACATGTAAGATATTGTATTTTTATAAAAATTAATACCTTTTACATTAATTTTTCAATTGAAACCATATAATTAAATATATAACCCCTTAAGATTTAAGATATGTTGATGAAGTTAAGGATGAAATAGGATAACCATGTAGTTAAACTGTAATATAAGGTTTAAAATTACACATAAAAAAGTCCAAATCATATTGGTTGATATTATTTCCAACATGACAGAACATATATTCTAATCTATATCTATTTTGAAGAAAATGGAAATAATATGACATAGTTATATTTTAGTCATTTTATTAATTCCAAGTGTTTCATTTGCATCCCTTATAAAAGGACACCCATTCTTTCACATACTTTCACCACATTAAGTGTAACAGCCCGAGATTTTATGAAAATTATTCTTTTTAATTTTATTAATGTCTTGTGTTGTACGCTACACCAAAAGGAGCTTGCACAACACGCATACTTGACTTGTCTTGCATTACATGCAATCGCAACCTTCCTCGATAGCGTGTGTAGTACGCAATACTGAGTTTCACGAAACAACGATATGCTATTAAAATATTATTAAAACTAGCCGTTATGAATGGTAATAACCACTTTTCAAATTTTATAAAATTTATCTCTCAAAATGGACTTCATTTTTGGATTCGGAGTATCAAATTTAGCCTAAGGTGAAATTTTGGTACTTTTCGGATAACTTTCATATTCTGATGAATAGTGAAAATTACTAAATTATAATTAAAAACAACTTTTTTAATCGAAAAAATTAATAGTGATAAATTATTAATTTTAGTGGTTTTAAAGTATATTTAGAATATATTTTTACAATTTAATACAATGTTGGTCATTGGTTGTAATTTCACATTTAAACCAGACATAATCAAGTGTCAATCTTTTGATAGATATTGTTTCTTAAAAACACGCTATTTGTTTTAACAGCAGGATTTAATTATAAAATTAATTAATGCAACTTCTATGTTATGAATTTGGTAAAATAGACTTCATTTTTGAATTCGGAATATGAAATATAGCTTAGAATGAAATTTTGGCATTGTTCTGAAAAACATCAATTTTTTATGAATAGTGAAACTACTAAGTGGTAGTAAAAAAACTGAATTTTTCATAAAACTTAATTTTACCGCTTCTGTGAATGGAATTTCAAAAATTCGAGAGACACGGTTTATGTCAGTAAGTAAAATGTGGTTCAATGAGATGAAAATAATTTTTGGTGAATAGCAATTTTTTACTTTTATTTACCACGGTTAAAAGTAAATAGGGTAATTAAGGGTAAGAATGATATTAATATTACCCTAACACATGTCCTAATTCTATTGGACAAGTTTCGCTCGACCAAAAACAACTTTAAGTGTAAAATATTATCATTTAGGCGCAATTGGATTAGATTAGATCATTTATTATTGTTTAATTCAAAGAAGAGTTAAAAGAGTTAAAATCAAAGTATATTTACTAAAACATTTTTAATATAGGGTTGTACATAAGATATATTCGATTGTAAATATTCATTAGAAATCTAGAAATATTTCCTACATAATGGTATTTTATTTGTAATTTTTAGACATCAAATAATTCAATTTATTTATGACACAAAGATGATGAAGTAATTATCTTATTTATGAAATATTGACATAATTGATGTTATAAACACCAAAATAAATGTAATTTGAAACTTTTTATGAATTCCACTAATTTTCTAGGTTATTATGATATATTAGTGTTGATTTAAGAAACTTGGTTTGAACATATAATTCTGTTATGACTTTCACAAAAATCATATATCAAATAGTGTCAAAATTGAAACAAAATAGTTTTTAAATCAAATATTATATTATTAATTGTTATTTTATTCCTAAAAATCTAAGGTTAGACCAAATGACTTGGATAAGGATATATATATTAATAATAAGAAATTTGGGGTTCGTTTGGCATGTTATAGTAAATTTATTAACCATATAGTGAAAGAAAACAAAAAGACACGGTAAAAGTTAAATTATTTAACTTAGAGTTAAATCTAATTGATAAGGTTATACTAATACCCTAAACTTGTCTAAATCCTATTGGTTGAAAGGATTTCGACCCATACCCACTTTAGCTTCGAAATAAGTCCCTTTGGAACCATTATAAACCGATTTTGACTTAAATATAAAATAATATTTTGAGATATTCCTAAGGTGCCCCTCTCCTCCCTTATAAAAGGGCACCTCCTCCCCCTCCTCCTCACACCAATTTGAGCTCTCAAGCTCGGCCAACCCCTGCCATTTTCTCCTCTCCACTTCCCTAGAATAATCCTAGAGGTCCTGGTCTTCTTCAAAGACCAATATTAGTTCCCTAAGTGGAGGATTCAAAGAGGCGTTCTAAAGAAGAGGTAATATCCATTACCGATCTTTTCAATTTCTTTCTTTCACCAACTTCGTCTTATTTAGTTGTTTCATGAAAAGTAATAACATCAGTATTACTTACATTCTGATATGTTATTATAAATATGAAACAACCCTAATTCACCTTCTATCCATCCTACGGAAAAATGAAATCACCGCTCATGCGTACGTACGAAATACCGTCTCCACGTCGTGGTGTAATCTATTTTCCACCATAACCTTACAAGGATGGGTATAATGGTGTAATGAGTAACTATTTATGATTATTATAAATTAATATTAATATTTAAATAATATATATATACTCCAATAAAATTCCACGATCATAGGAACGATATCATCACTCGTGCGTACGTACGGAATACCGTCTCCACGATGTGAAGCGAATCGTTCTACATGATCATCATTACATAGTAATTATATAAATGAATTGAATGAATAAATATGATATATGTTACACTAATAACATTCTGGATATAAGTTATCTATAAACTTAAAAGTTGAATAAGAATTTATTTGGCAAAACACGCATAAGAACAAAAGGCAATAAAGACCCGAGTAACAAGTAACAATGAAATATTACTAACAAGAAGCTATGAATATGACCATATATGATATCATATCAATATGTATGATTCTGTAATAAGTCAATAACATTATTTAAACCATTATACAGGAGCTTTGGACACGTACAAAGAAAATCGTACCTAAGGTAAGGGAAATATCACAATCTCATTTTTATCCGAGATTGTTTATACTTTAGTATTTACTGGGGTGTATTTTATCATCCACATCCATATTTACTCAATATGTAATATTATTTCCATCCACCTACAATTTTTTAAATCAAATTTTACCCTTCAGTGAGTTTTTAGTAAAATATATGAAAGGAATCTTTTGTCATTTTTCGTACGAGGTACTTTTTTGACTTTTCCGAAAAAAGTACGAGAAGAATGTTTTTTTAACTTATACGGCATGAATGTATTTTTAAAAAATTATTTTCAAGAAACATCCTTTACATGTTTTCAAGTTTATTTTTAATCAACTTCTTTTATTTTAAATTCATATGACATGTTATGAAAGGAAAAATGTTTTTGAAGTAGAAAGGATATTTTCCTCAAGAATGGAGTTCAAGTATTTTATCAAAATTATTTTCCATCTAAGATAATAAACGGGTTCTGTTTTTATCCCCATTATTACATTGGTTTGATTATGTTGTGATGGAAATATTTTTATGAATTCCTTTATCTTATATGAATTGTTTTATGATGTCTTGTTGTTTAAGAATCCCATTTTTATTACATGGGTTACGCTATGATGTATGGTTTATGATTATGTGGCACACATAAGAAAGGATTCATTATAAGATGGGTGGGACCTATATCTCCCTCCAATGCATTGGGTAATGATTTTATATCTCATGAGATAGACATGGCTGAAATGGTAGGTTATATCGGTTCAGTGAAACAGGACTGAAACGAGGGTTACTCGATTCAGAAAGGGACTTTGTCCACTAAGATAGTCTTGGAAATGAGTTTTGACTAACAAGAAATGATTCTCTATGATTATGTGTGTACGCCACAAAGTTTCATGTTTTATGTTATGATTTTTGGGATTTCATTTCACTACTATGATTTATCCCATGTTATGAAATTATGCTCTCTTTTTCAGGTTAAGATTTCCAAAAGTTATGTTCTTATGAATATGATGTGATTGATTTTTCTTTTGTATACCCTTACTGACCATTTGATCTCACCCTTTTAATGTTTTCTTTTCCCCAGGATATAAAGAAAGGTTTTAGGTAAAAAAAAGGGACGATCTTTATGGGAGATATTGAAGATCTTTCACCACGATTAGAAGATTACGTTCCGAGATTCCAAAGACACTAAACTATTACGATCCTTGTGTGTGTGTTTTTTTTATGTACTAAGTATTCCTCAAATGTAATGTAATTTCCATGTACGATAAGCTTCGGGTATCTACAGTTGGTATCAAAGGAAAGGTTTAGTCAACCTTTGGAAACTAGGATGCGAGAACTTTAGTGAGATCCCTAGAGATATTTCTAAGGTATGTCTATGGATGTCTCTAAGGTTAAGTATACGTATAGGTTATAGTACTATAATTACGCTAACGATCATAGAATTAAACTTAAGATGTTAGATATTGAAGGTACTCCCCCTTTATTATGTTGTTTTCCCTAGCATGATTTTTGCCTCTCACACTATTCTTTTTGGGTTTTAGACGATGGCTAGAACCCGAAGGAACCGTGTTGATCAATGCAATGGACAATGAAATGATTTCCCTCCTGAACAAACAAATGTTATGGGAGATGGAGTAAAAAATCATATTGCTATACTTACACAAGTATGATTCATTATGGACTTCCAAAAGAGCAGAGAAGGGAACAATATTCTATTGAGTCCTTCATGAGGCAACGTCCACCTTCTTTCAGTGTGTCTTCTAATCCACTTGTTGCTGAACAATGGATCAGTACCACTGAAAAGATATTTTCAGTTCTTCAATGTTCTGAGCATGATAAATTCATCTTATAAGTATATCATTTGGAAGGTGAAGTTGATCAATGCTGGAATCTTTTCAAGAATATGAGGCAAAGAGATGAAATTGAGTCCATGGAATGGGACGAGTTCAATAACTTGTTTTTCAGTAAGTACTTCCCTCGTATTCTTCAAACAAAGATGGAAAAGGAGTTTCTTGAGCTGAAGCATAAGGATGATGAATCTGTTGGTATATACGAAGCAAATTTTACAAGACTTGCAAGGTATTCATCTGGCATTATCATCCAACATGAAAGTAAAGTTGATCGATTTTTCAGTGGCTTAAAACCAAGTCTTCGAAGGGCATTAGCTATAAGAGACTTTAGTAGCTATGAAGAAATTGTGCGTTGTGCTATCAATGTAGAAATAGAAGTTGGTGTTACATATCCATCTCATGGTTTTTACAAGAAACGAAAGATGGAGTTCAAGGAGAAATCTCAGAATAATGGTGAAAAGAAGATGAATGTTTCCTTATGCGCAAAGTGTGGCAAGAAGCATGGTGGAGATTGTCTTAAAAGGACTAGAAAATGTTTTAAGTGTGGAAAAGAAGGTCATCGAGCAGCTAAGTGTCGAAGTAATGGAAAAAGGGTTTCTAATGATGTGAATAAAGCAAACACTGCAGAGAACGCACCACCAACACTTCAATACTTCATGTGCAAGGAAATGGGGCATTATGCTAATAAATTCCCTAATCCAAGGGTTAGTGATGATCAACATGAGCAACCACTGAAGGCAAAGGACAAAGGGAAGTCATATGCGATCACTATTGGAGATGTTGAATATGACAACGATGTGGTGGAATGATAAAGTGTTTATGTAATGGGATTCCAAAATAATATAGTATCAGGGAGTATTGGAATATTTATGTATTGGTCTAATGTGGTATTCAAAGTAATTGAGATATTTTTGGAAATAATATGATATGTGCATAATGAAGGGAAAACGAGAAAAACGAAAAGTTTAACAGTATTCATGAGCTCATGATTGATATAAGGACTAAGTGATATCATGGTTTGAGTATATAGAATTTTGAGGATTTTGGTATGTGGAAAGTGTTAACTTTTAACTGCATTCATGTTTTCACTAAGGTATTCAAGAGAATACACGATTAAGGACTTTGAATGTTTGGAATGTGACCAACAAAACATATCTTATGATATATGGGAATCGACGATGGTGTTAAATCTCTGGTAATCATTTTCACTATGTTATGAGAGTGGACTGCAGTATTATGGATAAGCCTAAAGATTGGAATGGATTATGTTGGACATAAGTTAGTATTGTTTAAGGATATAAGTTTTTTTCAATATTATTGATGGGATGTTATAGTAATATAGTTTTAGAAAAAGGACAAACTATAGGACGGGCGACAGCCCATCGCGTCGGACAAGGCTCTGGAAATCGAACCCACAACCGAAATGTGACTAGCCTTTATCGCCTACCACTGGCCTACAGGAAGTCCCTGTTTAGTAGAAACTAGTTTTATAATATTAAGCTGTATGACATATGATGTATAAGTCCATTTTAGGAACCATATATGATTAATCTCACTATAGATCGACTTATGTATATAATTATTTTCCTAACCTTTTGTTTGAGACAGATGGAATGACCCGTCATTCTATCACATGATCTGCTAACACTTCACGAATAACAAATTCAACTACATTTATATAAGATGAAGTGGAAATTGTTAAAGGCACGAAAACAGTGATATTGTACCAAAATCAAGTAAGTATTTATTCTAATTCCAATTCTTTAACTTTAGGGAAACGATCTTGAAAACCAAAAAAGTTGTCCTAATGATCTTATATATGATGAATCAGATGGTACCTTAGATCGTCACAAATTTATGGCTCTGTGATTTCTGGATTTTCCATAGACATGTTCTCTACCACTCTCCATCAGAACATGATGGTTATATTTCTCTTCCATATCCATATTTTCACCTATGTGGAAACCCAGTGATTAGTTTATTTGGGTAACCGTTACGTTTCATACTTTTGTTTTTAAAGATTGTTTTTGATATTCCTTTTTACGATGTGGGTTTCTATTAATGAAACTTTTTAATAGTAAACCATTTATAACCCCGACGAATTTCGAGGGCGAAATTCATTTTATGGGGGTAGAATGTAACAGCCCGAGATTTTATGAAAAATATTCTTTTTAATTTTATTAATGTCTTGTGTTGTACGCTACACCAAAAGGAGCTTGTACAACATGAATACTTGACTTACCTTGCATTACACGCAATCACAACCTTCCTCAATAGCGTGTGTAGTACGCAATATTGAGTTTCACGAAACAACGATATGCTATTAAAATATTATTAAAACTAGCTGTTATGAATGGTAATAACCACTTTTTAAATTTTCGAAAATTTAGCTCTCAAAATGGACATCATTTTTGGATTCGGAGTATCGAATTTAGCCTAAGGTGAAATTTTGGAACTTTTCGGATAACTTTCATATTCTAATGAATAGTGAAAATTACTAAATTATAATTAAAAAAAACATTTTTAATCGAAATAATTAATAGTGATAAATTATTAATTTGAGTGGTTTTAATGTATATTTAGAATATATTTTTACAATTTAATACAATGTTGGTCATTGGTTGTAATTTAACATTTAAAACAGACATAATCAAGTGTCAATCTTTTGATAGATATTGTTTCTTAAAAACATGCTATTTGTTTTAACAGAGGGATTTAATTATAAAATTAATTAATTCAACTTCTATGTTATGAATTTGGTAAAATAGACTTCGTTTTTGAATTCGGAATATGAAATATAGCTTAGGATGAAATTTTGGCATTGTTCTGAAAAACATCAATTTTTGATGAATAGTGAAACTACTAAGTGGTAGTAAAAAAACTGAATTTTTCATAAAACTAAATTTTAGCGCTTCTGTGAATGGAATTTCAAAAATCCGAGAGACACGGTTGATGTCAGTAAGTAAAATGTGGTTCAATGAGATGAAAATAATTTTTGGTGAATAGTAACTTTTTACTTTTATTTACCACTGTTAAAAGTAAATAGGGTAATTAAGGGTATGAATGATATTAATATTACCCTAACACATGTCCTAATTATATTGGACATGTGTATGTCGACCAAAAACAACCTTAAGTGTAAAATATTATCATTTAGGCCCACTTGGATTAGAATAGGACATTTATTATTATTTAATTCAAAGAAGAGTTAAAAGAGTTAAAATCAAAGTATATTTACTAAAACATTTTTAATATAGGGTTGTACATAATATAAATTCTATTGTAAATATTAATTAGAAATCTAAAAAAATTTCCTACATAATGGTATTTTATTTGTAATTTTTAGACATCAAATAATTTAATTTATTTATGACACAATGATGATGCAGTAATTATCTTATTTATGAAATATTGACAAAATTGATGTTATAAACACCAAAATAAATGTAATTTGAGACTTTTTATGAATTACAATAATTTTCTAGGTTACTATGATATATTAGTGTTTATCTAATCAACTTGGTTAGAACATATAATTTTGTTATGACTTTCACAAAAATCATATATCAAATAGTGTCAAAATTGACACAAAATAGTTTTTAAATCAAATATTATATTATTAATTGTTATTTTATTCCTAAAAATCTAAGGATCTGCCAAATGACTTAGATAAGGATATATATATTATTAATAAACAATTTGGGGTTCGTTTGGCATGTTATAGTAAGTTTATTAACCATATAGTGAAAGGAAACAAAAAGACACGGTAAAAGTTAAATTATTTAACTTAGAGTTAAATCTAATTGATAAGGTTAAAATAATACCCTAAACATGTCTAAATCCTATTGGTTGATAGGATTTAGACCCATCCCCACTTTAGCTTCTAAATAAGACCCTTTGGAACCATATAAACCGATTTTTACTTTAATATAAAATAATATTTTGAGATATTCCTAAGGTGCCCCTCTCCTCCCTTATAAAAGGGAACCTCCTCCCCCTCCTCCTCACACCAATTTGAGCAGTCAAGTTCGGCCAACCCCTGCCATTTTCTCCTCTCTACTTCACTAGAATAATCCTAGAGGTCCTGATCTTCTTCAAAGGCCAATCTTAGTTCCCTAAGTGGAGGATTCAAAGAGGCGTTCCAAAGAAGAGGTAATATCCATTACCGATCTTTTCAATTTCTTTCTTCTTCAACTTCTTCTTCTTTAGTTGTTTAATGATAAATTAATAACATCAGTATTACTTAAATACTGATATGTTATTATAAATATGAAACAACCCTAATTCACCTTCTATCCATCCAACGGAAAAATGAAATCACCGCGCGTGCGTACATACGGAATACCGTCTCCACGCCGTGGTGTAATCTATTTTCCACCATCACCTTACAAGGATGGGTATAATGGTGTAATGAGTAAATATTTATGATTATTATAAAGTAATATTGATATTTAAATAATATATATATATACTCCAATACAATTCCACGATCATAGGAACGATATCATCACTCGTGCGTACGTACGGAATACCGTCTCCACGATGTGAAGCGACTCGTTCTACATGATCATCATTACATAGTAATTATATAAATGAATTGAATGAATAAATATGATATATGTTACACTAATACCATTATGGATATAAGGTATCTATAACCTTAAAAGAAGAATAAGAATTTATTCGGAAAAACACGCATAAGAACAAAAGGCAATAAAGACCCGAGTAACAAGTAACAATGAAATATTACTAACAAGAAGCTAAGAATATGACCATATATGATATCATATCAATATGTATGATTCTGGAATAAGTCAATAACATTATTTAAACCATTATACAGGAGCTTCGGACACGTACAAAGCAAATCGTACCTAAGGTAAGGGAAATATCACAATCTCATTTTTATCCGAGATTGTTTATACTTTAGTATTTACTGGGGTGTATTTTATCATCCACATCCATATTTCCTCAATATGTAATATTATTTCCATACACCTACAATTTTTTAAATCCAATTTTACCCTTCGGTGAGTTTTTAGTAAAAGATATGAAAGGAATCTTTTGTCGTTTTTCGTACGAGGTACTTTTTTGACTTTTCCGAAAAAAGTACGAGAAGAATGTTTTTTAACTTATACGGCATGAATGTATTTTTAAAACATTATATCCAAGAAACTTCCTTTACAAGTTTTCAAGTTTATTTTTAATCAACTTCTTTTATTTTAAAGTCGTATGACATGTTATGAATGGAAAAATGTTTTTGAAGTAGAAAGGATATTTTTATCAAGAATGGAGTTCAAGTATTTTATCAAAATTATTTTCCATCTAAGATAATAAAAGGGTTCTGTTTTTATCCCTATTATTACATTTATGTTGTGATGGAAATATTTTTATGAATTCCTTTATCTTATATGAATTGTTTTATGATGTCATGTTGTTTAAGAATCCCATTTTTATTACATGGGTTACGCTATGATGTATGGTTTATGATTATGTGGAACACATAAGAAAGGATTCATTATAAGATGGGTGGGGCCTATATCTCCCTCCAATTAATTGGGTAATGATTTTATATCTCATGAGATAGACATGGCTGAAATGGTAGGTTATACCGGTTCAGTGAAACAGGACTAAAACGAGGGTTACTCGATTCAGAAAGGGACTTTGTCCACTAAGATAGTCTTGGAAATGAGTCTTGACTAACAAGAAATGATTCTCTATGATTATGTGTGTATGCCACAAAGTTTCATGTTTTAAGTTATGATTATTGGGATTTCATTTCACTAATATGATTTATCCCATGTTATGAAATTATGCTCTCTTTTGCAGGTTAAGATTTCCAAAAGTTATGTTCTTATGAATATGATGTGATTGATTTTTCTTTTGTATACCCTTACTAAGCATTTGAGATCACCCTTTTATGTTTTCTTTTCCCCAGGATATAATGAAAGGTTTTAGGTAAAAAACAGGGAAGATCATTATGGGAGATATTGATGATCTTTCACCACAATTAGAAGATTACGTTCCGAGTTTCCAAAGACACTAAACTATTACGATCCTTGTGTGTGTGTTTTTGTTATGTACTAAGTATTCCACAAATGTAATGTAATGTCCATCTACGATAAGCTTAGGGTCTCTACATTAAGAAACCTAGATCATCCATTCCTTATAAATTCCAATAAAAAATTATCTATCTATGTTTTCTATGTTCTTTCCCCACCAAAATAACAACCACATGATCTTTAACAACTGATTAAATGGGGTCTCCCGAAGATGAGGTAATTGTTTTACCTGACATCTTATAGTAGATTTCATTATCTACATCATATAAATGTTTGGAATTTATTGTAAAAAAAATAAAATGGTATAATAAATATTATGATATATTATTTTCATTGTTAGACCGAAATTCTTCACCATCTTTTTCATCAAATGTAATCCGAATGTATCCTTCCTGTGTACATATGATATATCATATTCACATTACGATAAAATTAATTTTTCTTATCCATATTTAATTGATGGGTTTTATTATGGGTTTAAAGGTTATAAATATATTATTTATGGAACAATTTTTTTTATTTAATAATAATATTTTATCTATCTTCTTACTATCAAATCTGTTGGAAAATGATAATGTCTCTCATCCATACATGTGGACTACCACTTCCACAAGGCAATGAGGATTTTATTCATTTATAATTTTCATGAATGGTATCATGGATGAATATAAAGAATATATATTACATGTATGATATAAAAATAATTTAATAAATGTGAATATTTTTTCAACATTATTTCTTTATCAAATGAAATGTGAAAATAGTGTTTATGCATATTTATAACATACGATCACCGCGAAAGTTATAATTAATTTTTCTATCTCTTTATATGAACAAGTAATCTAAATTCATATCTAATTATTATATATTATATTTATATAATTTTTAAATATATGGATATGATGTAATAATGACAGTGTTAAATGGATTGAAACTATAAAATCAAATCATTCAAGAAAAAATTAATGTAATTATTTACAAGAATGGTTATTTTATTAAACTATAGTTTAAAAATTAATAAAAAAAATATTTTTAAATAATATAGGGTCTTATATGTATATATATGATTATTATAGAGTATTTATGTATAATAAATCAATATTTTCTATGCATTTGGTTTAGACAAAGGTGAAATAATTTGAACCTTATGTAAGAGATTCATTCATAATATCCTCATCATTTGTGACGGTAAATTTTTAATTCATTGTTGTGTGAATTAATTGACCATTCTATATTTTAAAAATATATTTTATAAAAAAATATCTATTTATGGAAGTAAATAATTTTCCTTTCCATTTCCTACAATATTGTTCAAAACATACTGAAATAAGTTTTCTAGGAAAACCGACCTAATTTTTCGACTCAACCAAGAATCATTCACATAAATTTCCACACATCCATTATAATGAATAAATAAATATTATTAATATTATAAATTTTTTATTAAATAAATTTTTACACTTGTTTTACATTTTAAAATTTTAGTTTAATTCAATAGTCATTCCATTTTTATGATGATATACTTTTTTACCTTCATAAAAATGTCTGAAAGGAATGTATTTTTAAAATTTACATAATAAATAGAAATTCAAACGTTTATGAATAATCATTTATTGTATGAATACATTAAATTTCAGAAATATAATTATAAATAAAAAATATTTCCAATATCATTGTGAAATTTCAATATTTCAAATATGTGTTTTAAACAAGAAAAAATGGTATTTTTCTCAAAAAATTCCCAGAGTTCTTTGGATTGTTTTTTCATCTATTCCAAAATACATTGTTGAATATTATTCTTTATAGAATATATTATATCATAATACCATCCAGGATATTTCACTAGATTCTTTATGATAATATTTTTTAGAGGAAATTATTGATATTCCATAAGTTAGATCTTCTAATAGAGATATTTATTGATTTCAAGGCGGGTTTATTAAGTGATTTGGTTTATAAGTTTGATGAATACATTAAAATTATTATGTTAATAGTGTGGGTTAATTTTAAAAATCCTATAAATTTATTAGTAGGTATAATGATATAGTATAGACTCATTATTTAGCCATTTCCTTTCCCATTTATATAGACATTTTCATTGAATCTCTTGATAGTATTTTTGAGATTTCATGGAACAATTACAAGACTATTTGTTTCAGATGTCAAAAATTATTAATTCCTTTATTATTAAATTTGTAATTGATTCACATGTGTTTATTGGAATATTTTTTATATAATTGGTCAATTTTTATGCTAATGTGATTATTTATTTGTTATTATTTGGTCAAAAATTATTCTTTCAATATTATTCATGCCTTGTTAAATTGAAATGTATGAATTTCTTTATTGTGGAGTTGATATCATCAATTTGATCTATTAACATTTCCTAGGATTAATAGAATTATTTTTGGATTGATATGTTTGTATATTATAATATAAATAACTAAGATTAAAAATAAAATAAAATATTGTATTTTAGTGTTTCCAAATGTTATTCTGGAATTAATTATGTACATATTTTACAAATAATACAAAACTATTAACTCATTTAGTGTGTGATTGATTTTTTTAGTACCATTATAATAATGTAACCACTAACTATATACTACTTTTATCATAGTATTTACACCACAATATTATAAAATAGTATATTATGTGTGAGATAAAAGGATATATTATAGGGAATAATGATGTTCCCAATAAAATTACTGTGTTTAATTTTATATAATGTGATATTAATGAATGTATCTATATTACCAATACTAGTAAACTATTTAGTATTTTAGGAAGAGATAAAGTATATCTATTTCAAATGTAATAATTTAACCACCTACTCTATGATAAATGGTTCAGGGTCAGTACATTTGTACCCACATTCAATATATCTTATGGTTAGATTTCTTTATGTAATAATAACTCAATAGAAGAAAAGACGCACTCTAAACAACATATAACAAATTAGAAAAAAATTATGCTTTTATAGAATGTCAAATAAATACACTATAAGTTAAAAAATAACCATCTGATATCAAACATATATTTTTTCCTGAAGGTATTGATGCATCTATTAATTTTATATCAAAGTCATGGGTCTCATGAGATGTAGGGTGGTACAATAAATTGAAGGGCTCTATATAAGATGACATATAGCATAATAATGATTCATTTATGCTCATGATAATCAAATATGTGTCTTTAGAAGAAAAAAATAAATGATATTTAATTCAAAATAACAGAAATATTTTTATCCATAACTTACTAATAATTCTTTTATTAAAATGATTTAGTTTCATGATGGACCATTCATTGTTTTTTTACAAATATCAGAAATACTAACTCAATTTTCATCCAAATTACACACTCACAATTAATTAATATTATATGAGATTTTTTTATTCTTACAAAACATATATATATATATAGGATTATTGTGTTGATTCTGTAACATAAGATCATCGTCTATCAAAAATTAGTCTTATAGTAGAAGTTTCTAATAATGGAGGTTCTAATACAAATGACCAAAATATATATGAATCAATGTATTTAAACATATATAATTTAGAGGCATGATTTTTGAGTCCTAAGAAGATAATACTATCATGACCCATTTTTTAAATTCCAATCATAATTTATTTTATATTATTGATTATAAAATTGATTTCTTAAAATTTTATGTTGTTTATCATGGTTTATAAAAAACAAAAAAAATAAAATATAGAAGATTACATGATATATAGGAACCTCAGGATCATTTTAAATAAATATAAAAGGGAGTATCATCTAAATAACCATAATATTGTTCATGCCAACTCTATTTATATTAGTTTTGAATCTTATATAATGATGTAAATATTAAATCAAAGATGGATTGTACAATTGTTGGGATCTAAGTTAGTATACTCAATAATAATAGACTCCCACATATTATTTATGGATGTGGACACTTGATTCTTGTTCCATTAATATAAATAATATTAATAGTTATATATTTTTCATATAAAGAAGATAAGACTTTTAAAACTCAGAGGTATTATTCAAATAAGTGTATGTATGAAAATTTATACTAAAAGAATTCAGATTAAATTAGATTTTGTTATTTTTTATTGTATCATAATATTTATTTTTTTGTTATTTTCATTTTATTATAATTTCAATAAGTGGTATATATATTTAAATTATATATAATTCTACATTTTAGTAAATTATGAGGCTTTGTGTGGAAAGTGGTGGAAATTTTATAAATCATTATTGAGATGCACATTTCACTAATTATGCATATAGATCATTACAATATATTACGGTAAGATAGTATTATTTTTTTGAATAAATTATTATCCAAGAACCTTTTTAATGTAAAATATAAATCTATTAAATCCTACTTTTATTTTTTTTCTTGAATTTTAGATATTTTATAACCTAGTATAATACTCATTTCGTTATTGATAATTTTTATTAAAAATCTACAATATATGTATAATATTTTATTATCTATGATTAATTGATGTTATTTGTTGTTAATGTGTGTAATTAAATATTAAATTTATATTATTTGTTGTTCATTTATAGAAATATGTTGAATCCTACAAGAGTATTTCATGTAAACCCATGAAAGAAAGTAACTGATAATTTTCTCTAATGAAATCCTCTTAATTACTATGCCTTATTTGGGATGGTTTATTTAATGAGGAAAACTCTAGAATTGTTATTTTATATTTCACATGATCTCCCTATATATCAAAGATAATAATTTTATAAACAAAATCCTATTTCATTCAATTCATAAGAGGATTATCAAGAGGTAATTTATTTTTTGAACAAAATTCATGGCATATCTATTTTGAAATAGATGAAAGCTATAAGTAAATTACACAACCATTATTATTTAGAGACTAAATAAAAATTTGGGAAAATATATTTTATTAGATAGTATTCATGTTCAAATTTCCTAGATTGATGTCAAATTTTTTAACACATCTTTTATATCAAAATAATTTAATTAGAGTGATGGAAAATAGTTTTTTTAGTTTTATATTTGATAATCCTAGAGTAGTGGTATACGTGACTTCATTTTCTAGCCTTCTGTG
The DNA here is from genome assembly GCA_963277665.1 of Viscum album. Lineage (NCBI taxonomy): Eukaryota > Viridiplantae > Streptophyta > Magnoliopsida > Santalales > Viscaceae > Viscum > Viscum album. The sequence continues at coordinate 1,418,344,876 of OY728142.1, forward strand.
ATTTTAAAATTTTCAAATCATAGATGAAACATCAATATAATAATCTTATAATATGATTCTTTTCAAGTATATTTAGATTAATTCATTCTATTATTACCTTAATCTCAAAATGGAAGTGAAAATAATTTTTTAATGTGATAAATAAACTAGTATTACAATATAGAATTTTTGCTGTTTCTTATTTTCCATGAACTGATTAATGATTCTTCCACATAAATAAGAGTAGTATATTGAGATAATATAGAAAAGTAATATTATTTATAAGGGAATAATATAAAATGATTCATCATCCATTATAAGTAATATAACCTTCATTTTTATTAGCACAAAATCCAAGAATGTATGGCCCTTCCTGTTATTAAACAATAAAAATCTTTTCACCTATATTCTATTAGTTAAATCAGATCGATGAGATCATAACTAACCCACATATACAATGGTAGTAAATTAATAAATTTTTTTATTTAAATATATATATTAACACATCATGATTCTATATAGCATTATTAGGGGAGTTATATAAATGTTTAGGGTAATGAGTTGGGTGAAAACAATATTTCTTTGAGTTTATTTCCCTTTAGATGCATGCCAAGTGATCTCCAAACTTTTGGATGTCTTGGAAAGGGGTACTTCCTTCATTATTCCCCTATAAATGTCTATTTGGAATCTAATGATGTTTAGGTGTGGAATTTAAAACAAATGTTAAAAGTGGTGGAAGAATTTTTATTAATTTGGAAATTCCCATGACCATCAATTCAACCATTTGTATTCCCATTCTCAAACAAAGTAGGCCACAACCCCAATTCATATATAAATTATTATTAACCTGTCTTATACATTCATTAAAATAGTCACTATCTATTAGTTATGTCAATCACTAAAATATAATTCAATCAACATGAGACCATTTATTGAAGTGTTTCTGTACTACTTCACTGGTCCCCAATATATCTCCTTAAATAATAAAATTTTAACAACTGTTATTATTTCCTCTTATTGAATTTGAATAAAATTTTGTGTGTGTGGAGATATATCTAAAAATATAGTTTTTGTGATTTATTTTTCATCAATAGGGTAATATGTGTTTCATATGTTATGTGATGTGTCGATTGTATCGAGTGTGTTCTCATGCACATATTTTGAAAGAAAATGCATTTTCTTGTACTTTGAGAGATTTATAAGAATTTTTTTTGTCTATTAAAATGAAATATCTTATAATTAATTTATTTTATATCCATGATTAACTTTGTTAAATTGGAATGTGTTGTAGAAATATGAATTATAGAACCTTATAATGATTTATTAATATAAAATGGCATAAGTGAACATGTTAGGTTCCCTTGAGAATAACTAGAGGTACACGATCTATTATAAGTGGGATAGTAGAATATGTTTAGTATAATTATGGGATTTTTGAGTGTATAGATGTAGTTTATTTTGGATTCCACATGAACTGGATGAAAGTATAATTGATCTAAAATTGAAAGACCATGTTTGGTAGTTCCATGGGTTGAGAATGGAATAATAGGTCTAATAAGAGGACCTTACATAAAAATTAATTAGTAAATATAATATAATTCGATGTAAATTTATGATATATCGAGAAAAAATATGTTATAATATAATCTTATATGTATATGGACATGAATGTATGTTGGAAAACTATACCTATAGTATTTTATAAATATGAAGCTATATTTTCTTTACTTATTTGTACTTTCATTATTTTTTACTATTTTTTAAAAAATTAACTTTTTTTAAGATAATTTATGTATTTTTTGGATGGAGATATTAATTATTAACATAAATATATTTATTTATAATCATTGATGATGTTATTTGAATCTTGAATTTATCAAAGGATATTCACTGGCTTAATGATTTATTTAAATGAAAGAATAGTTGATATGAAGGAATAGTGAGAGGGGAAGTCGATGTTAGAATAACATTTTTTAGTTAATATTATGTTGAGTTAAAACAAATCACACCTATAGATCCTTACATATTTTCCCAAACCTTCATAGTCTCAAAAAATCACCTTATATGTAATATATTCAATGATATAAGGACGAAGACAACCAAGACCATACAAAGAGGAATATATATTTTCAAAAAAAATGTATGAGCATATTTATGAGATATTATTACCCTGTATCAATATTTGATATTCTTCTATACCTAAAAAACCTATCATATTAATGAATTTGATGTTCTATTTATGTATCAACAGACAATGTGTGGACTTACTATGCCTAGAGAAACCACAACATAATGTGGATTAAACACTTGATATTACATCACTATTAAAGATACCTCATTAAATTTAATTAATGGTACATCCAAGGGATATCATATGAAGAATGGAAGTATAAATATTGAACTCAAGAAGCAATACAATGTGTTACAACACATTTCATATTATAATTCATAAGGTCCTACAGTTGAGGATTTTTTTATGATTTAATAGTAGTCATTTAATATCCCATGGTTTTCCCTACACCAATGTGACATATATCATTTATTGATGATAATATGGTTCTTAAATATGATTCCCATTTTCATTGTATGAAATGGAAAACTAAAACATAGACCATTGAAAAGTATATTGAGACTATATTTCCATGTCAATATAGTATATGGTATCAATACTAGCTATGATGCCTCAATCATATACCAAGACAATTAATATCATAACTTATTCTAATTGAAATAGTGAAATGTATATCATGATTAGAAGCAATCGTAAAGGACCAAATAATTTTTAAAATATTAAATTGTTTATCTAAATGGAATGGATGTAGATAAAAAATTTTTGTTGTTAATCAATGGATATTCTATGTTGAAGAAATACATAACTAATGTAAAAAAAGTCAATATACCGAAATCGAAAACCAAATGATGAGTTGAAATTAAATTCTAGAAAAATGAAAAATAATTAAAGGGATGTATATTAAGATCCACATTATAATTTTATTAGAGATAAAATATAAATAATTCATATTCTTATAATATATTGAACGATTTAAACATTAAATTTCCTTGTCAAATTATAATGGAATGTGTAATGAAATATATAATAGAGATCACTTAAATTGAGAAGATATGTTTATTTAATGTTTATTAACATAGATTTGGAAGCTAATATTATAAGTAGAGGAACATTACATTTTATAAATCTACCTATTCAGCAACTATTTGAGAATATTATTCTACTCATTCTATTTTTATCACATATCCATATTAAAAGTTCCTTAACATACAATGGGGTTATAGAGAAGCATTTTCCAAGATTTGTTTCCTAATTTTGAAATAAGACTAATTATATCTATAACATATTTTACGTAATTCATTAATATCCTGATCCATAAGTCATTGATCTGAGGGGAATGGATAAGAAATGAAATTTGAAATGAAATCCTTCTCAATTGAAATAAGTACATAAAACTATATAAATAATGTTATTTTTCTAAAATATTAAGATAAATTCTTGTCATATACATAATGTTTTTAATATTATAGAGAATTTATCAAAGGAAAACATATAAGGTCTTGTGATTGAGCTATGTGTTTAAATAGTGAAATGAGACATCACAAGGACATAATGATCTAGTATTACATATTGTAATTATGGAATTAATGACCAAAAAATTGAAGAAACAAATTTAATCAAAAAATAATGTTCATTATTATTTGAATCTCCAAATATGTTTTACATTAGTACGATGATAATATTTTATACTTTTATTTTATTGTTAGCTTTAACTATTAATGGTTACATAGATATATATATTGAACACACACGGGAACACCAAAACATATTTTTACATGGTCACACTAATATATTTTATCTATGGATATAACATTAAATCCTTATGGATATGACTTTGAGTAACTCTAAGGTAATATTCTACATAGACCTACACAAAGAAAGAGAGGAAGTGTTGTTACCACTACATAATTTTTCATCTAATGAAATTTTTCATAGTTATTAGGGATTACCATGTTGATAAACATAATTGTAGCCTATATTCACTTAACCATGATATATAATTCATAAATATTGATAATTTTAATCAATTGTATACTTCAGATCATTCATATAAACTATTATTCATTTTTTATGTATATAAAAATAGGATGATTGAGTGAATATAGGCTACAATTAATTACAGAATTATAAATTCACATCAAAAAATGAAATTATAATATATGATGTGTTATAGATGAATCGAGCATAGTAATTAGAAAAAAACGAAACACATTTTCATGTGGAGATTTCCAAACTGAACAAAGACCACAAATACTAAGTGTCCTACATGTCTCTTATGTGTCATAAAATCTCTCAAGCATCCCACTAGAAAAAAGATAAATAACCTATTAGTAGAATTGATTTATACTAAAAAACAATCCCATATTCAATTGATTACCTTAGGAGGACAATTCAGATAGTATAAAGTAGTACTTGATAACCATTAATTACATTCTACCAAATAGAATAAGTTAATATTAGATATCTATAATATGATTTCCCTAAATTGTTATGAGAAAATATATATAATTTCAATTAGATCTATATTAAAACATATTCAATACAATACAAGATATTTAAAATTACCAAATATGGATATTCTCTTTTAAATGGAGAACTATGATTTTAAATGTAAAACTCTACATTATTGTTTATAATGAATAGGAATAATTCCATGATCCATGAAAAAGAATCATTAATTTATAACAATAGTTCCTACATGACATATATAAATACAATAATTTGATACAATTATTATGTGAATCGAAAAATTAAATGAATTAAGCATTTTTCATCATTTGAACCGGATGTCACAATAGTGAAAATACAACTTATGATCTCATGGGTCTTTCTATTTTTTTTAATATTGATACTTAACAAATAAATATTAGATGGAAAAGAGGTATTATTAATAATGATACAGTGTAGGATAATGTAAAAACATAAATTATAAGATTATAAGTTAAAATGGAAAGTCTAATATACAAGAATCATTGCAAAAATGTAATATTGAAATTGATATGACATTAATTGCCATATTATTATCTAATTCATTAACATAGAAATCTTAAATAAGGATTACTACTAGATCATGTTATATAATCTTTAAATATGTGTAATTAACTGAAAGTAAACCACTACATCAATGAAATATTATTTTAAATTATAGATGAAAAATGATTATTTGATAAGAAAATTTTAATATTTCTATAAAATTGATAATATTATACAATTAAAAGGGGAAATAATTCACAATCAAGGATTGATTTTTCATAAAATTTCAAATACAAAAAAAATGAGAGACATTGTACAATTTCATATAACCACTAAGATGAACCAAAGGGAGTGTTTTATGATAATTATATCCTTACGAGGAATGATTATTAATGTAGTGGATTTAAATTATCATATAATAAATTTTATAAATGAAAAAATATTTAAGTATGTTTATTTATCGTAGAAGGAATTTTGTAGTATCATAAAGAATTAGAGATTTGATATATAAATTTTTAATTAAGAAATTTTGATGAAAATATACTAATAGAGAGGGTGATGTTCAAAAATATACATAGGGATGTAATTGACTATGACCCACTTAATATATCCAGAGACTTATATATATATAACTATATTATCATAGGGTTAAGATAATATAGATGTCAATTTAAATGTTTCAAACAATTATTGTTGTCATGAATTTCATAAATTCACTGGGAAAAGTTTTATCTTATACCAAATTTTTAACGAACATAATTCTAAAAAAAATGTGGATATAATATTATTCCATATTATATCTCATTTAAGAGTGTAGTTATATAATTAATAAAAGGATTAACAAAAATATCAATCTTACATTAATTGTTACATTTCATACCAATTTAAGGAAATGTTTTTTTAATTTAATATTGAATTTAAGTTAATTAATTAACTTGATTTTATTTTCAATTTATCTACAGATTTTTATTTTATATATGAATCCAAAACTATGGAATTTTAATTGGATAATAAATCAATTACATACTAAACATTTTTTAATGAGATTTTAATAGATATATCAGAAAATATTATCCCGTTATCTAATTTCTTCATGTTAGAAATGGACATTGATAATTTGTTTAATATGATATTAAGAATACCATTCTTGGTCACATGAGGGTATTTAATTTATTTGACCAAGGAAACCCCAAAATTAATGTAGATGTGTAAAATGATATATTTATTCTATTTTAATATATAATGAATGCATTTGATTTTGAGTGCTATTTTTATATTACATGATTAGAAATTTTGTAAAAAATATTTTACAGACTCAATTGATATGAATACGATGAGATAGAAACATTGATCAGAAAAAAAAATTAGTACATGTATTTTTTTTCTATTATCGTGTAAAAATGAATAGAACACTCAATTAGAGATAGTTGAAATGTTAAAATTTGATCCGGATAATGATAGACTAATTTTAAATCCATTGGGGAAGAATAATACTAGTAATCTATTAATCATATTTCCAGACAATCATAAATATACACATTTCAAAATAAAATAGAAATTAATTGTTATTATTTATTTGAATTAGAGGATCAATAATAATAAAAGTTACCTGATGTGATGAAAAGGTTTTCAAGTGAAATTTCATATGACATATATAACATCTTGAGTATATTTTCAACAATCTGTAAACATAAAAATCATGTGGTTTGATAATGGTTATAAATAAAATTAGAGAAAATAAGAATAAAAATTATAATTGGGTACATATTTAAAAAATACTATATACTATTTAACAACGATATATTGAAATATCATTCCAAATTTTTATTTATTGATCTTATTTTTTATGGGATTGTAGTAAAAAACAATTTATACTCTCTGGATTTATAATCTAGATAAATTAAATTTCTTATGGATCCTGTAGACAATGGGAAAAAAATATTCACATAACCCCATGTTACATTTTCAAATTTAAATGTTCTATTCCATCCATGTGGATAATTTCCAAACATTTATATATGTATAAATTCTATTGTATTTGGAATGGTATAAAGGATTTTTGAATATTTCAAATATGACTTCATTATCAGTGGAATACATTTAGTGACTTCATGGAGAACCTATATAATGTTCCATATGGGTGTTAAGAAAATAATTTGGTACTCTGTTTAGATAAGTTCTATTTCATTTTAAATGATGCAGTTTTATTAGGACACAATATATCCAAAAATATAATTGAGTTGGATAAGAAAAAAGTATAGATATATCATCGTGACCCCAACAAATATTATAAAAAGAACCATATAACTTCAAAGGACATTGGTTGATTTTTGAAATGATTATGGTGGACTTTATAATGATTTAAAATATTTTTTTCTCAGAATATAAAATTGAATATAAATAATCTTTTGATTTAAATTCCTAGATCCCTTCCAAAAAATTGAAAGTATATTTTTTTCAAAGAACATATATTCACAATGTAACAACCCGAAATTTTGAATAAATCATGTTTCCTAATTTTATGTGTTATTTTATTTTATTTTTATACTCAAAAAAAATGTTTCATTTGATAACATGAGTATAATTAAAATGAGACTGTTGGGTTTTGAATGTTATTTGACCATTGGTCAATATGACCACTGGAAACTAAACGTTTTGACTATTGTCTCTAAATACAAGTAATCTTGGTTAATTATTATAGAAAGAAGATTCGATGGCCTCACCTAGTAGTCTTGGACCGATCGAAGCCCATCGAACAGAACATGGGAAGGAGGTAGCACCATTGGGCTTTGCTCTGGACCAAACCCAAGCTGAACTTCATCATGTGAAGCTAGAACGGAATCGCCTTCGCGAGAAGTTCAAACTCATAGAAATTACTACTCGGGCAATGTTGGCCGAGCCTCCCTCGGACTCTCTCACCTTAGCACACCTTACACTTAGGTCCTATGCTGGTGTGATAAGGGGATATGTATGGAGACCATAACTGCCTTTTGTAATACTTTGTTTTAAATAAAAATTTGGATTTTTTCTTATAATGAAGTTTATGAATTGTCAAATGACCGGATAAATATAGTATGCATATTTTTTAATATAATTAAAAATGTGTAATGATTTTCGAAAAATGGTCTTCTACAATTATGTTCAGTACGAAATTTGGAGTCTAATAAGATCAACTTAATTTTTGATGAATATTAAATTATGAATAGTGATTTTATGATTAGGATTATTAATGTGTCCAAATGGATTAGTAATCTCACTTAAAAAAGGTATTAAAATAATCTAGGCACCTTGATTAAGTAATGTGATTCAATAAAATGGTTAAATAACGGTTTCATAAATTATTATTCAAGTTTTAGTTTTTTCAAGTGAATAGTGTTTTTTATTTAAAAATTTAATTAAAAATATTTAGATAATTATTTTTATAAAACGGATTTCATTTTTGAACTCAGAGCACCGATATTATACTATCGTAATTTTTGGGGTTTTTTCTGAAAAAAATGAATTTTCAGTGAATAGTGTTTTTATTTAAAAATTAAATTAAAAATATTTAGAAAATTATTTTTATAAAATGGATTTCATATTTGTAATCAAAGCGTTGATATTTGGTTAAGGTGATGTTTTGGGATCATTCTGAGAAAGTTGAATTTTCGATTAATAGTGAAAATACGGTTTTTAAGTTACGGGTGTTTAATGACATTATTAAATGATGTATTAAGTTTGTAATCAATATGTTCGAATTATGAATAGTGAGATAAGGTATGAGGTGTCCTAAGTGACCAATACCGTGGGCAAATACCATGGGCAAGCCCATGGTTTTTCCAAAACCACTAATGAGGTGTCCCTTTGCCATTAATGCCTTGTCCCCTCACTTTCCCTATAAATACCAAGCCATCCTCTCATCCATTCGACTCCCCACTCTCCCCCAACGAAGTTATGGTCTCATTACCTCCCAAGGATTCCTCCCAAGGTGCCCCCAAGCCCTCAAGGTCCAAACCATTGAGTTTTAAGAGTTATGTTTTAAGGTAAGGGATCTGACCTCTCTCTTTCATTTCAAGTAATCTCTTTTATGTCATTCCATTTATGCTCCATGTTCTTATGTTGGAGGATTTTCTTTTATACTCCTCTTACTGACCTTTTTATGTTCATATAATGGTATATCCCCTCTTACTATCATTATTTCGTTTTATGAAGTTTTAAGTGGCGCTGTTAGGATGCCGAAATTTTTGTAACAGAATCTTTCTCCCTTCTCATTTTTCAAGATCTATTTTCATGTAAAGTATTTCAAGTTCCTTTTTATTATGTTGGGGTATGATCTCTAAATTTATCATACTGATCTTTTATGATCCTATGATGAGAGACCCCATTTTATCTCTTCAATTCAGTATTTTGAAGTTTTAAGTGGCGCCGTTAGGCTGCCGAATTTTTAAGTGGTTCTTCACCCTTCTCGTTTTGAAGTTCTACTTTCTTGTCAATTCTTTCAAGTTCCATTTTGTTATGTTGGTGTATGATATCTATATCTATAATACAGGACTCTTATTTTTATATGATGAGAGACCACATTTGATCTCTTCAATTCAGTATTTTAATGTTTTATGTGGCGCCGTTAGGCTGCTGAATTTTTTAGGGGATTCTTTCACCCTTCTCATTCTTTTCAAAGTTCTACTTTCATGTCAAGTATTTCAAGTTCGTTTTTAATTATGTTTTGGCGTTATATCTATATCTATCATACTGAACTCTTATGTTCACATGATGAGAGACCCTATTTGATCTTTTCAAATCATTTTTTTGATGTTTAAGTAATGTTGATAGGCTGCCGAACTTTCATAAGAGAAATCTGATTTTTGTCTTCCTTCCATGTTTTTCATTTAAAATTGTATGTCCTTGAAATTTCATTACCATGATCATGTAACCTTTTTATTCAGTCCATCTACTGTTTTATGGGTCATTTATGAATGTTTGGCCCATTTTCCCTTTCTTTTTAATGTCTTCTAAAACCTCGTAACATAGCCGTTATGCGGCAGAATTTCTGTCTCAAAATGACTCTCTCTTTTTCTAAAGTTCTTTTATATTATTAAGTGAATACTAAAAGCTCTTTCTTCTAAAGGGGTATTCACATATATACCAAAATGTTCTATTTTAAATTCTTGGATTTACATAAATGATACCCACCTTCGTTTTCTGTGGGTTTTAATGTGACGTAAAGATCATGTCTTTAAAGCAGTTTTTAAAACGTTGTGATTATGAAATGAAACCCATTTATTTTATTCTATATGGGTTGTTTATGAAATTATTTATGATGATATATGTGGATCACATGATAATAAAGGCAAATTTAAGGGTGCTCCATGATAGCGCTCTAATGCATTGGGTAATAATGTAACCACTAGATATTACAATTTTCAAGATACCTTGGTGAATAACCTTGGTAATTTTCAAATGAAACCTTGGGTATGGACCATGGTGATATGTTCATGATTGTATATGTTAAATTATGTAGCCAGATATTCAAGTTATGAAAATGTTATTTTTATTATGATATGCCTCATGATTTCATTATCATGCCTTAAAGTTCTTTTCATGACTTTATTGAAGTATCTCAAGTTCACATGTAAAATGTTTCTCTTATTTTCCTTACTGGGCCTTCTGCTCACCATTTCCATTGATGTATTTCCCTAGGTTCTGAGATGCAGTAATGAACCTTGGATAAACATAAGGAGAAGCCTTTCAAGTGTTTAAGAAGAATGTTTTTTTTGTTTCATGTTTTAAGTTCCTGGATTCCAAGACACTAAACCTTAAAGTTCCCCGGTTTTGTAAAATGTAATGAATGTTTATATGATAAAAAGGCGGGATTCTATAGTTGGTATCAATGGATGGTTTAGTTATTTGTGGAAATTAGGATATGAAAAATCTTGGAAGAACCCTATCGAAAAGTTTAAATATAGGAAATCTTCCTGGTATTTGGTGAGTATTGAGTAAGGGGTTTCCAAGAAAATACATCCCTGTCTGGATACGAGCAGGTAGAGGTGGCTCTGGAACAGATGTACATAGGGGTAAAACCTGAAAACACCGCTTTGAGCTAGACTCGAATGGGAACTGGTACACGACAACGGGCCTTGCTGCACTCTTGGTTACGACACTCCCGAGGGATATGCTTTGGTAAATTCATAAGCTTAGTATGAACCATTATTAAAGGAACAAGGATAAAACAAAATAAAGATTCACATAAGAATATATGATCATGGATAACCTAGATTGGAACCTAGGGGATCACAAGTTAGGATATACTTTTATTCTACATGTTTATCCTTTTATGCTTAAAGTCTCATTTTCATGATTATTAGCTAAGTAAATAATCCCCTAATTATAGTTTCTTTTCTTAGTTAATGGCGGGAAATGGAAGAACGTGTCCCAAAAACCAATGTGATAGGAAATGCGATGATTTTCGTATTAATACGATAGAGGTGATTATGGGATTAAAAGATGATTATTATTTTGGAATACGTTCACTATTTTGGGGACCCTATATGATCGAGGTAAATAAATTACTATAGTATTTTCATTGAGGAGTAAGGTTGACATATATTTTGAAGAATTGATGAATTTAATGTGGATTTATAGTAATTTAGGTTACTTATGGGAATGATTAACCTATCTTGGGTAAAATATGTTTAGGTTAGCTACTTTTGTTATAAGATGTTAGGAGTGGTTGATGTTGTCTGGAGATGAACAATGAAGTTGTTTTGGAAGACTATGTTATCAAATCCTTCTTGTATTTGGGTTTCAATCTTAGTTTGGTTTATTTTGAGGAATTTTAAGGACCGTTATTTATGGAATGATCTATGATGAACATTGGGTAGTACCATGGAACTTTGAAGATTTAAAAGTAGTTTCCATTCCTATGGGATTCTTTCTTTTTGAAGAGTTGTTTTACCTTATCCTTTCTCTTTTGGGATAATGTTTAAAGATAGAAGAAATAGATAGTTAATATTTTTTAGATTTTGTGATTCTCTAGAAGATGATTCTTGTGATTTTATGAGACCAAGTGTTTTTGAATTATCATCATTTGAAGAAAATATTAGTGTTGGTAGGGACTTATTAAAGGATGAAACTCTACTTGAAGGTAGGTATATTTTCTTATGTTTTTGTTCCATGTAGTAAATGAACTCCTCAAAATTATGAAAAGAAACGTAAAACAAAAATGTTGTTAGTTTACGTTTCTTACTTGGTAATCAAAGACTGTTTACACACATCATATGTTTGGGATTTTCTTATGGTTAAATTTCTCTTAATCATGTTCTCTATCACTCTCCCCCAGAACATGACCCTTTGTTTTCTCCTCCATGTCCATGTTTTCCTACATGGAATCCTATTGTGGGTTAACTCGGGTGACCATTATACTTCCCTTTGATTCTTTTAAAGTAACAGTTTTACTGACTCCTTTTCCGATGTGGGACTTTCAATGAAATTTCAAAACCTAATTTTAAAAAATTGCGAGGACGCAATTTCTTAAGGGGGGAAGATTGTAACAACCCGAAATTTTGAATAAATATTGTTTCCTAATTTTATGTGTTATTTTATTTTATTTTTATACTCAACAAAAATGTTTCATTTGATAACATGAGTATAATTAAAATAAGACTGTTAGGTTTTGACTGTTATTTGACCATTGGTCCATATGACCGCTGGAAACTAAACATTTTGACTATTGTCTCTAAATACAAGTAATCTTGGTTAATTATTATAGAAAGAAGATTCGATGGCCTCACCTAGTAGTCTTGGACCGATCGAAGCCCATCAAACAGAACTTGGGAAGGAGGTAGCACCATTGGGCTTTGCACTGGACCAAACCCAAGCCGAACTTTATCATGTGAAGCTAGAACGAAATCTCTTTCGCGTGAAGTTCAAACTGATAGAAATTACTACTCGGGCAATGTTGGCCGAGCCTCCCTCGGACTCTCTCACCTTAGCATACCTTACACTTAGGTCCTATGCTGGTGTGATAAGGGGCTATGTAAGGAGACTGTAACTTCCTTGTGTAATACTTTGTTTTAAATAAAAATTTGGATTTCTTCTTATAATGAAGTTTATGAATTGTAAAATGACCGGATAAATATAGTATGCATATTTTTTTAAATAATTAAAAATGTGTAATGATTTTTGAAAAAAGGTCTTCTACAATTATGTGCAGTATGGAATTTAGAGTCTAATAAGATCAACTTAATTTTTGATGTATAGTAAATTATGAATAGTGATTTTATGATTAGGATTAGTAATGTGTCCAAATGGATTAGTAATCTCACTTAAAGAAGGTATTAATATAATCTAGGCACCTTGATTTAGTAATGTGATTCAATAAAATGGTTAAATAACGGTTTCATAATTTAGTATTCAAGTATTAGTTTTTTCGGGTGAATAGTGTTTTTTATTTAAAAATTTAATTAAAAATATTTAGATAATTATTTTTATAAAACAGATTTCATTTTTGAACTCAGAGCACCGATATTATGCTATCGTAATTTTTGGGGTTTTTTTCTGAAAAAAATGAATTTTCGGCGAATAGTGTTTTTATTTAAAAATTAAATTAAAAATATTTAGAATTTTTTTTATATAAAATGGAGTTCATATTTGTAATCAGAGCGTTGATATTTGGTTAAGGTGAAATTTTGGTATTATTCTGAGAAAGTTGAATTTTCGATAAATAGTGAAAATACAGTTTTTAAGTTACGGGTGTTTAATGACATCATTAAATGATGTATTAAGTTTGTAATCAATATTTTCGAATTATGAATAGTGAGATAAGGTATGAGGTGTCCCAAGTGGCCAATACCATGGGAAAATACCATGGGAATGCCCATGGTTTTTCCAAAACCACTAATGAGGTGTCCCCTTGCCATTAATGCCTTGTCCCCTCACTTTCCCTATAAATACCATGCCATCCTCTCATCCATTCGACTCTCCACTCCCCCCCAACGAAGTTATGGTCTCATTACCTTCCATGTAGTCCTTTCAAGGTTCCCCCAAGCCCTCAAGGTCCAAACCTTTGAGTTTTAAGAGTTACGTTTTAAGGTAAGGGATCCGACCTCTCTCTTTCATTTCAAGTAATCTCTTTTATGTCATTCCTTTTATGCTCCATGTTCATATGTTGGAGGATGTTCTTTTATTCTCTTCTTACTGACCTTTTTATGTTCATATAATGATAGATCCCCTCTTACTCTCATTATTTCATTTTATAAGGTTTTAAGTGGCGCTGTTAGGCTGCCGAAAGTTTTGTAACGGATTCTTTCTCCCTTCTCATTTTTCAAGATCTATTTTCATGTAAAGTATTTCAAGTTCCTTTTTATTATGTTGGGGTATGGTCTCTAAATTTATCATACTGATATTTTATGATCCTATGATGAGATACACCATTTGATCTCTTCAATTCAGTATTTTGATGTTTTAAGTGGCGCCGTTAGGCTGCAGAATTTTTAAGTGGTTCTTCACCCTTCTCGTTTTGAAGTTCTACTTTCATGTCAATTCTTTCAAGTTCTTTTTTGTTATGTTGGGGTATGATATATATATCTATCATACTTGACTCTTATGTTCATATGATGAGATACCACATTTGATCTCTTCAATTCAGTATTTTGATGTTTTAAGTGGCGCCGTTAGGCTGCAGAATTTTTTAGGGGATTCTTTCACCCTTCTCATTCTTTTCAAAGTTCTACTTTCATGTCAAGTATTTCAAGTTCATTTTTAATTATGTTGGGGCATTATATCTATATCTATCATACTGAACTCTTATGTTCACATGATGAGAGACCCTATTTGATCTTTTCAAATCATTTTTGTTAAAGTTTAAGTAACGCTGTTAGGCTGCCGAACTTTCATAAGAGAAATATGATTTTTGTCTTCCTTCCATGTTTTTCATTTCAAATTGTATGTCCTTGAAATTTCATTACCATGATCATGTATCCTTTTTATTCAGTCCATATACTGTTTTATGGGTCATTTATGAACGTTTGACCCATTTTCCCTCTCTTTTTAATGTCTTCTAAAACCTCGTAACATAGCCGTTATGCTGCAAACTTTCCGTCTCAAAATGTCTCTCTCTTTTTCTAAAGTTATTTTATATTATTAAGTGAATAATAAAATATCTTTCTTCTAAAGGGGTCTTCACATATATACCAAAATTTTCTATATTAAATTCTTGGATTTACATACATGAGACCCACCTTCCTTTTCTGTGGGTTTTAAAGGGACGTAAAGATCATGTCTTTAAAGCAGTTTTTAAAAAGTTGTGATTATGAAATGAAACCCACTTATTTTATGTTATATGGGTTGTTTATGAAATTATTTATGATGATATATGTGGCTCACACGATAATAAAGGCAAATTTAAGGGTGCGCCCTGATAGCGCTCCAATGCATTGGGTACTGATGTAACCACTAGAGATTACAATTTTCAAGATACCTTGTTGAATAACCTTGGTAATTTTCAAATGACACCTTGGGGATGGACCTTTGTGATATGTTCATTATTGTCTATGTTAAATTATATAGCCACATATTCAAGTTATGAAAATGCTATTTTTATTATGATATGCCTCATGATTTCATTCTCATGCCTTAAAGTTCTTTTCATGACTTTATTGAAGTATCTCAAGTTCACATGTAAAATGTTTCTCTTGTTTTCCTTACTGGGCCTTCTGCTCACCATTTCCTTTGATGTATGTCCCCAGGTTCTAAGATGCAGTAATGAACCTAGGATTCACATAAGTAGAAGCCTTTCAAGTGTTTAAGAAGAATGTTTTTTTATTTCATGTTTTAAGTTCCTGGTTTCCAAGACACTAAACCTTAAAGATCCTAGGTTTTGTAAAATGTAATGAATGTTTATGTGATAAAAAGGTGGGATGCTATACACAATGATTTATTGGATTTAATATTTTGAAATCACGTGTGATTCTAGTGATTTTGTGATAGGGTATATTTCTGGGTTGAAAAGTGAATGAATATAATTTTAAACATTATATTTTTAGAAGATAATAAATCAAGATAAATGAAATAATGATACAGTACAAAAATGAATTTTAGTAATTTTTTATGGAACTGAAAAATCAGTTCAATAAATAATTGGAAGATACATTACTATTTATACACACCATATTCCATTAAATACATTTCTTCTAAGAAGTGAAGAAAAAAATATTTTATAAATGTAGGATCATACCCTTGCATGGAAGTATTTCCTTGTATATGCATTTTTTATGAATCATTTTATAAAGATAATGAAGTGATTCTTGACTTAATTGGAGGTGGTAGAGTTTTTCTGGGGACCCAAGACGTGAATGGAGGATAAAATATAATAAATTGTGTGAAAAACTCTATTTCTGCCTGATTTGTATAAACCGTGCACATGTCTAATGAAATATGGTATCCTTACATGATTTCCAATAAAGGATAGTGAACATTCACCACACAGTAATCTGATACTTGTGGGTTCTCCTAGGAGATGGTTCCACATGTCCTCTCTTAAATAGTGATATCTTCATGCTTAGTGCACAGTTTGGCAAACCATGCATCCAAAACATACAGTCCTCAAAAAGTGTAAAATTATTATTTTTTATCGTGATATTATTTATTTATCTCTCAAATGACTCTATAATTTTTCACCCTCCAAATAGAGTGTCCTTCTTGTGTCCCCCTCATCAACCATGGGTGATTATTCTCATTTAATAATCATTTAGAGTGTCATTCTTTGAGTAATTCATAATCTTTATTTCCTTTAATTTTCTAGTAGCATCTTGATATGATTTTTACACTCCTTCTGAAACTGTATAACCCGCACAATTTAGAAGAATTAGAGTTGGGGATTTAAATAGTGTAAGAGTTCAAATCAAGCGTGGAGTTTATTTGAGCAGTTCCAAACGGATATGAGGTAGGTGGTCTTAAATATTGTACTTATAGTCCGAAAATTTATAATGTGTATGGAGTTGTTCTATTTTGTGTTATTTTCATGTTATAATGTAATGGTTTAGGAAAAAATCGTTTTGTAATTAGATTGTGTTGTGACACAGTTATTAGGCCTAGTTGGGTTCGATGATGATGTCAGACAAAACGTAGGGAAATCTATGGGGTATGATTAACCCTTGAAAATTCTGAAATAAATTGGCGAACATTAACATATGGAAAACAACAGTTTGAATGGTATGTAAACTGTAATCATGTTTTTGGTCATGATTAAACAGTAAATTTAATGTATTATATGTCTAATTTTTTGAAATGCCTAAGTGGATTTTGAATTTTTTTAAATAATTCATTTTATATGTTGATCTGTATATTTTTTTATATAGTGAATATGAGTTTGTTATATAGGAAGAAGTTTTAAAACTAGTTTTTTGACTCAATGGGATTTAGAAATTGGTCTTCTTTATTGATTTAAAATGATTATTTGAAATGAGGTCATGGTTCCCCATATTGTGAATATTTATTGACATTTATTTTAAATGGTTGGAAATAGAAATTAGGCATTGGGGCATGGATTATTTTTCAACTTGGAAGATATTTTTTTTATCGGTGGATTGATGATAATTTTTAAATGATAATTTTGATTTTAATTTTATCGTGGATGGTGAAATAAAATTATTTTGATTACGATCTGGCATTTAATATGGAATAAGGGGGAATTGAAAAAATGGTATATGATTTTAATGAGTTATGATTTGAAAATTATATATGTGTTTT
Organism: Viscum album; assembly: GCA_963277665.1. NCBI lineage: Eukaryota > Viridiplantae > Streptophyta > Magnoliopsida > Santalales > Viscaceae > Viscum > Viscum album. Next base: position 1,418,362,622 of record OY728142.1, read on the forward strand.
GATGGGTTAATTGGTGTGAATTTTTGTTATCTAAAATGGGTAAAGACGCATGTGATAATAGCTTCGTGGTATGTGGGGTATTTAATTGAGTTTCTATGCCCACATGTCTTATTGGAGTGAGACTCTAAACTAAACCCTCAAATGAAAGGGTTAGTGAATTATACTGTAGAAATATTCACCTAACTTTTTGGTTTGATGAGACAACAAGGATTGAGTCTCCATGATAGTTTTATTACAATGTATCATTGGGATGTCAGACTGAGGCAATATAATTCCCAACATTTGGACATGGAATGGTGTTAGATGTCGGATTGAGTCTTTATTCTTCCCAAATATTTGTAAATATTTATAGTACCAAACTAAGGTTATTCATTAGGCTGAAAAAATTTAATTTTTAATAAACCCTTGTAATTAACATTATGTGTACCACTTATGGTATGAATTAATCTGTCATGTTGATTGGAGTTATTTTGTTAATTGTTTGACCCTATAAAACATAATTGATAAATTATTTACATTTTTTTATTAAATGGTGAGATATATAACTTTTTGGTTTCTATATTTATTGATTTCATTTTCCCCAATAAACATTTTTAACATAAGATTTTTTTAATTAGACACTATTGGAAGTGGACTACTAGGTTTTACTCACACCCTTCTATGATTTCCATGCCTCTTGGGAACCTGAGCAGATGATACCTACTTTCATGTACATGTTCAAGATAGTGAAGTAGTTCTTAGTCCATCCATGTGTTGTCTGTTTAAAGAATGGGATGTTCAGATAGTGTTGGGACATGGGTCCATGTTGGCGATATTTTGATTAATTTTTGGTATTTCTTTCTATGAATTCAAAACATGTAGAGTATACATATCAATTTTTAATCTTGTATTACATTATTATAGTTGGGATTTTTCAAATGTTCTCAATTAATTTGTTTCTTATAGTTATAAAATCTATTGATATTATATATTTTGTGTAATTACTATGATTAGAAGGAATATTCTCCCCAACATTATTTCATATACCCAGCCTGCTTGTCGATAACTGCTTCTGTGAGGGGAGATACACCTCAGGTCACGTGACGACCCGAATTAGAGAACCAGATATAGTGGCCACTACGTTGGGGAGGTTACCAATTGGTTTACGAGAATTTTCCATTTTTTCATACTATTTGGGGAGTGGTAGGAAGGAAAAAAATATTTTTTGGGACATGGTGATGAGCCCATGCTTGTGTTTCTTCAGCCCTATATATGAGGGAAAAATTGTTTCCTGGGTGTGGAATTGATATTTTGTTTTATGTTTGTATGGATGGTGGATATGTCATCCCTGGATGGAGGTCATGGAGGTGATGTTATTGAATTTGGAGGTTTTGTATCTTGTCCCAATAACAAAAGAGATAGTGTATGTGTACATGTATCATGCTAGAAATATAGGATATATAGTTCTTCCATATATTTACTTGGTTTGATAGTTCATTGGGATTTAAATGATGGTAGTTTAATTTTCATCCTGTGAATTTTGAATGTTTATATTCCATAATATTATTTATTAATAATTTTTTAATGAAATGTGAATTTAAATGAATTTTATATTTTTGAAATGTTCTTTAAATAAAAAGGTTTTTGAATGTGTAAATGATTTTTTCTTGAAAATAAAAGAAATAAAATGTGAATACATTGGTTTAAAATGGTAATGTATAATTAAGAATTGATATGGAAAACGATAAAACCTATAGGGATATTGGGAATGGTTATCCATAGTGATTTGATGGAACCCTTTGTATGGGTGTTTTAGGTTGCGAGGGTTCTATATTGTGAGACCATATTTTTGGGTCCTAATTCTTTTTTGGGTTTTTTATTGTAAAACAGATATTATTATTTTTCTCTTGAAATGGTGTGACCATTAGTTGTGAGATTTTGACCTGATGGGTGGATGTGTTAACCCTTGTTTTTTGAGACTATGTGAGGACTTTTTTAACCCTAGAGTTGTTGATCGGAAAATTGTTCCAATGTGTGTTTGTGGGTATCCATGGTGTGATTCCTAGAGTAAATACCATCTTGGATATGTTAGATGTTGTGAGTTTTGGATTGGGGCAGGAGTGCCACATGTGATCAGTGAGTTGTTTGATCTTTTATTTTTATGGAATAGAGAGTTTGATATTTTGGCCATTTTATTGACATGGAACTCTTTTAGGGGGTTAGTATCATTTTATTTATTTTTAATTATGAGAATAGTTTACTAGGGTTTCGTTTTCATTTGTTACATATGGAATATGTAGACATTTTGTACTCTATATGTGTCCCAATATGTGTTATTATAAGTAAATTTTTAACCTTAAGTTATATGTGAAAATATTTATGATTTTAGTGGTGGTAAAATAGTTTTTCATTTAAATATATTGCTTTGGAAAACTCAGTGACGCCTCAGGGTTGACTAGAATGGTGTTGTAGGCAACTAGGAATGTTCATCATATATGGTTTCTTTAGAAGTGAAATCAACCTATGGTTGGGGCCATTGATTTTTGGGTAAAAATATATAGTTAGGGCTTGGTACCAACTTATAAATGAACTTTAGTGACAAATTATTGTTTTAATTGTAGCTAGGAAGGATACAATCATTCATATAACTGAACCAATGGTTTTAACAATGTTTAATGTGAACATAAATGTTTATTTTGGGAAGATAGGGAATGGGGGAATGATGTGTGGAAGGAAACTTTTTTTATGAATGTGACACTAATTTTGAGGGTGGTTACATGGTTGTTCATGTTTGTATGAATGTTTCTGTTGTTGGGAGAGATGTTGTATGAAAAGGAAGCCTAATGATTAAATAATGTTATGGTGTTTCAATGTTGTGAGGAGACATCAGTGATTTATAGATTGTGGAAATTTTATTCAATGAATTATTGGATAATTTTTATCTTGTAATGATCATGATCAATATAATTACATAATTTTGGTTATGCTAAAAGAGATATGGCTTAATTCCTAGATACAAAAATTTGTTTTGGTTGGACATGGAGCCTTATAAAGGGTGCGATCATGGAGTAGTATATGTGTAGTTGTATGGTGAGAAATACAACATCAAATGGTTGTGGGTGATGTTATTCGTGTGGGTTATATGTAAAAACACTCCATTGGTGTCATTATTAAAATATGTGAACAAATAAAATTTTGTAAAGTTTTTTTTTGTTATGTAAAAATATAGATGGTCAGGTCATGTTTTGAGTTCTATCTAATGAGAAAAGCCCAAGATGTAGTGGTTGGAATTTCTTATAGAGAGTAGGATAATGACACTCCTAATATTGTGTGAATTGTGAATGTCATGGGTGTGTGGAGAAAACTATGGATTGGATGTGGTGGATCTATTGTCCAAAAGAGAATCCTTTGAGAGACATGTATGGGTTCTTCAAGAAATATCTTGTGGTTGTTGTATGTGGTGGATGATCAACCCAATTTTTCACTTCTGTATCATGTTTTTTCTAGGATAAATTCACTATTATTTCGTTGGAGTCATTAATCGGTGGGATAATCCATTACAATGGCTATAATGATAGTTGATTTTGGGAATTGGATCCTCATCGGAAGATAGAAATGGATTTTGATAGGTGTGATTGGGTGACCTGAGAATGTATATTGTGAGAAAACACTTTTGGCCATGTGTAGAATAGGTCTTCCAATAGTGATGATGAGTGTGTTCTTAAAATGAAAATAGGATTTGAGGAAGGGACAAGTTTTCTTTATCCAGTATATTGAAAACAATGGTTTTTGGGTCAGGAATGTTGATGGGTACCATGGAGCACGAAAACAGATTAGAGAGTGGTTGATTCCTTAACTATAGTGTCTCTCTAGAGTTGTTAAATGAATCACATAGATGCATCAGTTATGTTCATACATGCATCCGTTATATTGTATACCTAATGTGAGATGGTTCCTTGGGTAGGTTAAAGGGATAGTGTGTCAAAAGTGGATGAGGGATGTCTCAGGATAAGCTAGGTGGGGATGTTCTGATATATCTAGAATGAATAATAGACATAGTATGTATATACCACCTCCTGTATGATAAATAATGGAAACTATTCTTCATAAATGAAGGTGATCCTGAGGGGGTGGGGGGTGAAGTTTTTGTAAGTTTTAAAAGGGTGGGTGTGGGAATTTACACTCCATATTAATTTAATTGTAAGACTAGATTGTAGCATTTGGTGGTGTCCTCATGGATGTTGGTAATGGTGAGGTGTAAAATACATTTGGTATATTGTGAATGTTTTGTTAAGAATTTTGATCTTCCTCTAATTGGTGGAGGTTTTAGTCGCCGAAAGGTGGTGGTAGTGAGAGATATCATATTGTGGGGGTCACCAAATAAGATAAATGGTTGGTTGATATTGTGACAAGTGTTTCAGGTAGGATTGCATCAGGTAAGAGCCATCTTGGTGTTTCTTCTTGGGTGATAGGTGTTGGATTGGGTTTTGACCAGTAGATATCCGTGATGTATAGCTTATGATTAGGTTATGTTTTGAGTGCTTTGATGTGGAATGAGGCTGAGGTCCTTGAGTTTTGGAGAAAAATTGGTTAAGGTATCATGGATTGAAACTTGTATGTCCCATCAAGTGATTTTCATCATGGTTGACAATTTGAGCATTGGAATAACAGGTTGAAATGGCCCCAAGCGATTTGGTCCCCGAGTAGTTGAGAGGATCAGAATGAGTGTGTTCCATTTGGTTCTCCCAATGTAATATATTTTATTTTTTTTATTATCTTATTTATTGGTTCTATTGTTTTATTGGATAATTTCTATTTTTTCATGTTGGTTATGATGAGTTTAAGGTAGATGTGTCCATAAGGATCATTAGATTAATGGTTGTGGTTTATGGTAGGGGATGGTTCATTGGGGTAAGATTGTTTCAGTGGTCCTAATGTTTGAGGGTATTTCCATGTTTCATATAATTTAGGGGAAATAATTGTTGGAATTTGGTCCCCATATACAAATATATTTGTCTTGAGGGATCAATATGTCTTGTAAGTGAATCTCTAGGATGAGCGATTATAAGGGGTTGGGATGTAAGATCCTGAATTTGTGTTGAGGTACTTCCATGATTAATTTTTTGGTTAAAATTCTATTATTATGGATAATGAAGTGATTCTTGAGTGTATGAGGCGTTTTGGAAGCGTTTTGGGGGTTTGGGAAATTATAGTATGTGAAAAGAGGTTAAAAAGTGTGTAGTGCATGCTTCGTGTATTGTTAGTATAAACCATGAACTAGGTAAGGGAAACCATGAAGCGAAGTCACCTTTCAGACAGAGGTTGTCGCATTATCACCACATGGTTTTCCAAACTTTTCAGAGATTCTAGGAGACTATGAAGCATGTCCCCTCTAGGATAGAGGGAGTCTATCGGTTGGATCACGGTTTGGGAAATCATTCAAAGAATTTTTTTTCCTTGTAAAAGTCAGAAATTAATATTTTTACCTCCTAATATTATTTCAATATCCCTCAAATTTACCCACCATTCAACCCCCTAAATCTAGAGTGATAAACCCACGACCAATACTCCTCCATGGGATATTCATCTTGGATTCATGAAAATTTTGAGTGTCGCTTAGTGTAAATCAAATCCTTAATTAAGTGTGTGACTCCATTTTGTTACTTTTTCTTGGAAGAGTCTTGGTATGTGGTTTCATCTTCATAAAAAACCATAAAACCATCATGATTTTTGTAAAATTTATGTTTTGGATTAAATTTTTGTATTAGATCGAATCATGGGATATGTTTAAAAGAGTTTTTTATAACATATATGAGGTAGGTGGTCTTAATGTTTTTTTCTATAGTGTATTTTTTTAGGTGAGAGGAGTTCTGATAATTTAATTTATTCTCATGATAGAATGTATTGGTTTATAAAAAATTAATTTGGGTATTAAATTGCGGTGTGATCCCATTCATGGACCTTAATTGGTTCACGGATGATGAGAGACAAAACCTAGAGATAACCATGGGGAATGATGAACCTTTGAAAATGGTGAAATATAATGGTGAATGATAGGATATGGTTAATATGATAGTGAATGGGTAATGACTATTATTCATGTATTTGGGCTTGGTAAAATGGTAAATTGAATGTATTTTTTTGTGAAATGCATAAGAGGATTTTCAAATGGTTTAAATTACAGGTTTTGGATTTTGATCTGGTTTTGATTTTTAATTAAATAATATCCTGTTTTAAAAGTGGGAAATGTTTTAAAATGAGGTATTAGTCTCAAGGGGATTTAGATATTGGTAATATTTAAGTATTTGAAATGCTGATTTTAAATGAGGTTTTGGTTTATCTTTTTTTAAAATACCTTATGGATTACCTATAATATATGGAAATGGAAATGAATTGTTGGGGGAATTGTTTTGTTTTTCAAAAGGATGAACCATGTTTTAAAGGGGTGGATTCAATATTTTTTAAATAAGTATTTGGATATATGTCTTTCCAAAGATGGTGAGTCAAATTTGATATTGATTATTGTGTAGTTTTTAATATGTAATAAGGAGGGAAATTGGTAATGTGGTACATGTGATTAATGAGTTATGTTCTAAAAATTGTATATGTGTTGAGATGTTTTATATATTGTAAATGGTTATGAATTAATGTGGTTAAATTTGTATATAGACATGACATGGTCATATGTGGGGAATTTACATGAGGTTCTACACCCACCTGTCAGGTGGGAATGAGGCTCTGAAACCCACCACTATAATGCATGGGTTTGGGTGTCGGATTGAGGCTCTATTCCCCTATGTGTTTCATTTTATGAGGCTTACTAGAATAATAAATCTTGGTATGTGTTATGTGATGTATGGTTGGGATGTCACACTGGGGTTCTATGTTTCCCAGTATATGGACATTTCATGTTTTGGGATATTTTAATAAGGAAATTTTTCTCCCATACAAGTGAACATGGATTGATTAGTAGAATGTCTCTACAAAGAATGTTGATAAATAGTGAGTTGTGAATTCCCCTTTGTGATTAAATGTATGTGTATCCTTATCCAATTGATCATGATCTATGTGTGACTGTACTTAGTTTAGTTAATTGGATGACCCTATAAAATTTAATGGATAGAAATTATAATTTCCCTTTTTCTAAAAGGTGATATATGTTCCTTTTTTGTTTCCATGTATATTTATTGCAATTATTTACCTGCATACACTCTTGTATAGACTGTTTGTTTCTTAAGACAGAGCTAGTAGTGTAATATTGAGTGGTTTTCACATCCTATTAGTACTTCCACGGAATATGGTTAATTGAGTAGATGTTACTTCTCACACACAGGTTCAGGAATGTAACATAGTTCTTAGATCATTCATGGGATATCTCATTGGAGCATGGGATAATAAGACTGGGATGGGACTTGAGTTCGTGTTTGGGGTCTTTTAATAGTTTGATTTTGTATTTTGTTATATTACTGATATACATGTAGAGTATACAAATAATTTTTGTCTTATGTAATATAATTTTATAGCTAGAATTTGTAACATATTTTACATTTACTTGTCTCTGTTGGTTATTACATATTTTTATTAAATTTATAATGTGGAAATACATTGATATGAAGGAATAGAATCCCCAACATTCCTCAATAGACCCAAACTATTAGTCATAAACCTGTGGTGTATGGGAAATGATCTTTAGTTCATGTGATGACCTAGCATGTGTTACTAGATATAGTGACCACTGGGTCAAGGGTGTTACATCAGATGGGTGTTTTCTTTGAAATAAGTTGATCTTGATATTATGGAAAAAAATGTGATATGAATGTCATGAATAAACATTAATTTTATTTGGGTGTCTTAAAATAAGTATTTTATCATCCTATTATGGGTGATTTTAGAGATGATAAACTATTTTTATTAACATCCAATTGACTTCCTTCTTATTATGAAGTATCTATTTTAATTTTCATTGGAAAGATCCTATAGGAAAAGAATTATAATGAATTTAAGTGTTTTTATTTGAATTATAAGTATTATGTTTAGGATTATCCATTAATTCAAATGTTACGAGATGTTGTATTTATTATATTTTTTTCTCTAGAAAAAGAGTTTCTATAATATCATTGTTACTACCATATCCTACCTTGTTATAATCATTAAGGATTATTGAAAATATTAGCTATGTCTCTTCAGAGTGGATTCTACCGCCCTATTATTTTCATATATTCTATAGTATTTCCTAACATATATAATAGTATATATATAGGATATGATGATGGTTGATGGAAATATATTACAAATATTATTATATTTTTTTAAAATCACTGATATATAGGGTTTAAAGTTTTTAGGGACATTCAAAAAATATCAACTAAATGATACTGCATTTTTTATTATAGATTTTTTATTTAATTTTTTTGATTACATTTCGATGAAATTTAGTTTGGGATCTTCAATATTGATGACTATAAGAAAATTAATTTTTAGATATAGAGATATATAGGAAATCATTAGTTAAAATTTTGTTTACTTTTATAATCATAAATATAAAATTCTAATGGATAATTATTGAACAAGGAACCACAATCAAATAACCTACCTCCCACAGACATGGGAATAATAAATAATAATAAATAATTTTATATATATTACTTTAAAAAGTAAAATTTATTTCTTGGGGAAGGTTTAAAAATATAATATGGAAGATGTTATCTGGTTATACATTACATCCTAAAAAAATTCCATTGGTATTTCTACATACATATTTTTTAAATAAAAATAGGACATCTACCACTAGATATTAAATACAAGGAATTATGATATTTTTAATACTCTTAACATGAACTAAATGAGTTAGCTAGAGAATTAGATGCTTGATCTGAATAAATTAGTGATACATTGGAAATTTTTATACATTTTCATAAACTCTATTGAAAAATCAGAACAAGTTTTCAGCAATTACCTAATGCTTAGTGGAAACAAATATTGATTTTAGTTATCTTGTTCATTTTCAGAAGATTTATGGACAAATCCACAAAACAGAGGAAAACCAAATAAATATTTCCAAATACACGACATGTACATATATACACGTTGTGTACCTTCATGTCCAGACACGGGTTGACCAGGAAAAATACATTTCAAAGTAACCAAAAGGCGGTACAAGCCGCATTCACAATATATACGCTATGTAAGACATTCTAGAAGCAGTTGGCTACCGAGAAAAGTCTACACGCCCTTGTGTCCGGTTGATGGAGACACATTGTGTTCCATTTCTACATGTCATGTATACATTTCTAGAAGTTTTTGGTGGCCAAATTTTTATACTACATGCCATGTATATTGGTTCTATAAGCCGTGTACATTCACCTACCAAGCGGTGTCATGTTCCAAGTCCAATACGGTGTTTAGGCCTCCTACCAGCGGAGAAAAGACAGGAAAAATTGAATTTATAAAAGTACATAGCGTGCAGTTTTTCCACACGCTATGTACTTATTTTTTCTATAAAAGGAGGCCTTAGCCTCTAGAATTAAAGAGAGGGGTGTGGAGAGAAAATATATAGGAAAGGTTGAATTCCCGAAGAATAGACGCTCTGCCATAGTAATACTACAGTTCTTCCGTCTATTGAAGAATCATTCCATTTTTTAATGATCCATGCATGATTTCATCAGGTATAAATAGTTTTGAGTTCATCATTTTCAATATGTGTAACTAGACACCAAGTGTGTTGGGGTTGTGAAAGATGATGAGTTGTAATTTGAATTATGTTTCTATAAATGTGTTTGTTTTAATAATATATTATTATTCTACTTACTTCACTTCATATTATCATTTTAAATTCTATACCGGTCCAAGGGCAGAATTTTCAAGGACTCAAAAAAAGAATAACGACGAATAACTCCATGACCATTGGAATAATCCATTGGCTCAAAATAGCCCAATACAAATAACCATCTGTTAAACACTAACTTCCAGACCAATGCAATAGTTTCATCAGCTCTAAATATAATTTTTTACAGACCAAGGAAAATTTACTACAAATTTAACCCAGAGAGTTGGGTTATTATGAAAAACAAAACCTCTAAATAAATTTGATTTAATAATCAACTTATCACAAATCCATTACCTCAATGCATTTCTATATTTATTTGTATCAAAATCAGATTTCTATGTATTGACATTCATTCCAAAAATTAATTTGTCAAAAGAAGCTTAAAAACAATTATTCATTTTGAACCCAAAAAACCAACAGAAATCAACTATAAATTCAGAAAACCTAACTTAAAACAAAATTAAAAATTTACTTATGTATGATAAAATAACATCTTAGTTTATAGTGGATTGACCCCTTAATTGTGCTATACGAGTTAAGGTAAATATTGTTGGGGACACTGAAAACATACCTTCAGTGAAATGACTCGGCAAATTTTGGAACCGTTTCCGGGGAAATTATTGTTAATTTTATCGTTGTTTTAATTAAATTTGTATCCTATTTTAGTGAAAATAAAAATCATAAATTCACAAAAATACCTTTTCTAATTTATTTTTTTCTTCTTTTTCCTCATTTACGATTGGTGTTTTTTTGTTTTGTGCAGGTCTTCCGGTGTATGAGCGGCCACCTCCCACGTTCCAAGAACACAGAGTCATTAGGGGTTTTCCCAACTGAATCATAGATCGAACTGATATTTTTGAGGTGCAACGAGTACTCATTGTTGAACACAACCAAACCACTCCACTAGTGCAGAATGAGGAAGACAATCCAGCTATTGTCCAATTAGCTGGACAACAATTAGGACCAGATGATAACCGAAACTTGAAAGCTCCAATTGCTTCAATATATATCCCACATAAGCTCCAACAAATCCAACCAGAGAACATGTTGTATTTCAACCAAGGTTAGAAGCCATACTAAACCCCTTAGGACCAACAATTTATGTCATTTCCACTTCTTCATCAGCCACTTCCATGCCGTACTCTCATAGTGTATGGATTTCCATCAATCCACGGAGCTGATACATGCATCTTCTAACTGCCGGTGCAAGACCAACATTTGTAGATCAAGCCTGCTATCATGCAGCTGATCCACAACACCGTTCAATTCAGGGGCCTCCCCAGTAAGGATCCCAATGTTCATCCCTCCAATTTTTTGGTGGTCTGCGACACGTTCTACAACCACGGAGTGTTCACCTATGCCATCTATCTTCACTTTTTCCCCTTATCTCTATAGGACAAGAAGAAAGATTATATTAAAGGATTTCCAAAATGATCCATCCTCTCCTCAGAGGATTTAGCCTAGGTGTTGCTATCTAAATACTTCCCACCCACAATGAAGGTGATAATAAGGAACAAGATCCACAATTTCCAACAGCATGAAACTGAATCGTTGTACGAATCATGGGAGCGCGGCAAGGAGATTTTGTGCATGTTCCAACACCATGGACTTACACATTGGATGCAAGTCCAAAACTTCTATGGAGGGTTGAAAACTAATACAATGTTCATGGTGGATACTACTGTTGGAGGTACGGTAATGATGTAGTCCCCTAAAGAACAATTCAAACTACTGAAATATATGTCTCCCAATAGCTTATATTGGAATTGTGAATGATGATCCCAGAAACGAGGTATGCATAACATAGATTCACTACCATGCTAGTTTCCTAGTTGGATGATGATTCCATGAAGATCGGCGTGCTCAATTTGAAGGTCACATCCCATGTACATGTGGAAAACCATCCAACATATAGTAAATGTTGTGATAACCACATAATGGGAGAATGTACAGGTTCTTCTAGAGGCCCATCGACAAGCGAAGTAAGTTATGTTGCACAAAATTGAGGGCCCAACCAGTACCAACAGTACCAGAACCCGGCATGGCTTGATCAACAAAACACATGCTGGGGCCAACAACATCAAAATCCACTACCCTAGTGACCATATAGCTACATCCAACCTCTATATCTGAACTAGTACCAGAGGCAGCAACATCCCAAACATGGCTCTTATCCACAGAAAGGTAATCAGTACCCTCTCCCATAGCTACCGCGGAAGCCACAACCTCCACCAGCTCAACAACATCCTCAACAGGAGAACACCTCAAGGTTAGAGGATATTATGAACAGATTCATATCTACGATTGTGAATAGTTTCCAAAATCAGAAGGCGCCAATTCGAGGCTTGGAAAACCAAATTGGTCAGTTGGTGAACTAACTCTCAAGAAGGCAACCTGAGACTGTTCCGGAAAATAAAAAGAAGAAACCAAGGGAGGAAGCCCATGTTGTCATACTCTAGAGTGGTAAAGAGATACAAAAGCACCAAACAACACAACCATGTGTATCCATACCCCCCATTGATGTAGAAGGTACTGATACTATCCCCTACTCATCCAAAATCCCACAGAAGGAGGCTTCACAGAATAGAGGGAAGGAGGTTGTAAAACCTTTTGTACCGGCCTTACCCTTCCTAGAGTGATTGAAATAGAGAAAGCTGGACCACCATTTTGGAAAATTCAAGGATGTGTTCATGAAGATGCACATAAATATCCCATTTTTAGAGGCACTGATGTAGATTCCTAATTATTCCAAATTCATGAAGAAAAAACACTCCAATAGAATAAAGATAGAGCATTTAGGCATCATTTCCCTAACTAAAGAGTTTTCTACAGTCGTCCAACACTCAATTCCTCTTGAACTCTAGGATCAAGTTAGTTTCACTGTTACATGTACAATTGGACCATTCATGTTTGGGAAGGCTCTTTGTGACTTAGGGGCCAGTGTGAACGTCATAACCCATGTAGTTTTCAAGAAGCTAGGACATCATGATATGAATCCTACCTGAGTATCCCTTTAACATGCTGATCGATCCCTAAAACATGATAAGGGACTAATGGAGGATGTGCTCGTCACGGTGGGTCAGCTATTCCTTCCAACTGATTTCATCATCCTTGACCTGGAGGATGACTAGAAGGCGCATCTCATACTTGGATGACCTTTTCGAGCTACTAGAATGGTTCTGATTGATGTGCACCAAAGAGAGCTGATTTTATGGGTAAGATTTGAGATGGTCTCCTACAATGTCCTCAAGGATGTTAAACATGCATCATTTCTTGAGGATGAGGAATGTTATGCTATAACAACCATGTATGACCATTCAAGGGAAAAAGGGAATGATATAGTATGTTCTTTTTCAAATACCTTTATATTTCCAGACATTCTGAATAAAGAAGCTCCATAGGACTTGAAATTCCTAGAAGGCCAGGGTGACCACTATTGGAAATGTACTATTATTCATGATAGTTTGGAAAAATAAAAGGTACAACCACTTTTACCTTTAATTTTGAAGGCACCTAAACTCGAACTGAAACCTCTTCCTTCTTCTCTAAAGTATGGGTATTTGGGACCCAATCAAACTTTTCCTGTCATACATAATGTAGAATTGTCACAGGAGCAGGAAGATGCACTTTTACATGTTTATGAAACAACAGATGCATGTTATTGGGTGGAAAGTTGCTGATTTAAAGGGCATCAACCCTACCATTTTAACCCATAAGGTGCTACTTGAAGATAATGCCAAGCAATCTCAGCAACCATAATGGCGCTTGAATACCCCCATGAAGGAAGTTGTAAAAATGGAGGTAATAAAATTTTTTGGATGCAGGCATCATCTATCCCATCTCAGATAGTCCATTAGTGAGTCCCCTCTAAGTGGTACCCAAAAAGTGGGGTATCACTGTGATTTCATATGAAAGGAATGAGCTCATCCATACACACACTATCACGGGCTATAGAGTCTGTGTGGATAACCGAAAGCTAAAATATGTCAAAAGGAAAGATAATTTTCCCCTTACCATTCATGGATCAAATGGTGGAGAGACTTGCAGGGCACAAATTCTATTATTTCCTTGATGACTATTCAGGCTATAAACAGATTTTCATTACTCCAGAGGATCAGGAGAAGAGCACATTCACTTGCCCCTACAGTACATTTTCTTACCGTGGGATGTCTTTTGGTATGTGGAATTCCCTCACAACCTTCCAACGCTGGATGCTGTCTATCTTCCCTGACACATCAGAACAAATCCTACAGGAATTTATGGATGATTTTTCCATTTACGGGAAATCATTCGCTACATTTTTACGACACCTAGAGCTAGTTTGGGAACGTTGTGAGAACATGAACCTATTATGAAATGGGAATAGTTTCATTTCATGGTGAAAAGTGTCATATTCCTTGGCCACAGAATCTCAGAAAAGGGGATAGAGGTGGATCTGTCAAAGATAGAAGTCATTTCATTACTACCTATTTCGACTAGTATCAAAGCCAACTGCAGCTTCCTGGGGCATGCCAATTTCTACAGCCGGTTTTTCCACGACTTCACAAAAATAGATCAGTCCCTCACCAACCTTCTAACCAAGAATTCCATATATGATTTCGATGAGACACGTGCCATGTCTTTTGAGCATCTAAAGTTGTGTATGGTGGAAGCTCCGATGATGATTTCTCCCAAATGGGAGGAACAATTTGAGGTGATGTGCAATGCTAGTGAATATGCAGTGGGAGTAATCTTAGGATAGCAGGATGATCGGATTTTCAGACCTATATATTATTCCAGCATGATGATCAGTGAGGTTTAGATCAACTACACCACCATAGAGAAAGAGATTCTTGTAGTGGTTTTCACATTTTGATAGTTTCTGTTCCTACACAGTGTTGTCTAATGTTATTTTTTATACTGATCATGCAGCACTAAAGTACCTACTGAACAAGAAATATGAAAATCTGCGATTGATTCTCTTGGTACTTCTCTTACAAGAATTTGATCTGGAGATCCGAGATAAGAAGGGGAATGAGAACGTTGTTGCGATCCATCTTTCTGCATAGAGATGTCTCATTTGGTGAGGGAGGAGGATCAAGAGATCATGGAGGATTTCCTTGATGAACACCTTTTTTCAGTTAATGAAACAACTAGACTATGTTATGATGATATCACTAATTTTTTTGGCTATAGGTGTCATTCACCCTGACCTCTCATTCCAGCAAAGGAAGAGATTTTTCTCTAAGGTGAAAAGGTACTTCATTGAGGATCCTCTGCTATTCTGATTCTGTGCAGATGGAGTGATCCGTTGTTGCATCCCGGAGAATGACATTCATGGTGTCCTAGAGTTCTGTCATGCTTCACCAATTGGAAGACATCATGGACCTGACTGAACAATAGCGAAGATCCTACATTCTGGGTTTTTCTGGCCCACAATGAATCAAGATGCTCATGCCTTTGTTTCATGTCGCGATTGGTGAAAGAGGACCTGTAATGTGGGGCGTAGAGATGAGATACCCCAGCACCCAATCTTGGAGGTCCAGATTTTCGACATATGGGGGATATATTTCATGGGACATTTTACCCCATCCTTTGGGAACACTTACATACTAGTCTTCATGGACTACTTCTGCAAATGGGTAGAATCCACTACTACAGCATTCGACATAGCCAAGGTAGTCATGATATTTTTAAATAAAAATATTATTACAAGGTTTGGAGTTCCACGAGTACTGATCAGCGATAGAGGGACCCACTTTGAAAACTCACTGTTGAGAGGAATATAATCGAAGTATAGAGTAAAACATCAGATGGGGCCACCATATCAACCCCAGTCCAGTGGACAAGTGGAGTTCTCCAACCATGCACCAAATCAGATCCTGGAGAAAACAGCAAATACGTCGAGGAAAGACTGGTCGAAGAAGTTAGATGATGCTTTGTGGGCATATCTGAGGGATTTGAAAACACCAATGGGAATGTCCCCATTCTTCCTCATCTATGGAAACCCATGACATCTTCTAGTGGAATTGGAACACAAATCCTATTAGACCATCAATGCCCTAAATTTTGATATGAAGGTAGCTAAAGAGAAGTGAATGTTTCAATTTACGGAACATGATGAAATCAGATTATAAGCATACAAAAATGCCAAGCTTTACAAGGAGAAGAAGAGAGTTATTCAAGACCGGACGATTTCACGAAAATCCTTCCATCCCAGTGATCAGGTATATATCTTTAACTCTCATCCTCTCTTATTTCAAGGAACATTAAAGTCACGATGGTTGGGACCATTTCAAGTCATACGCGTATTCCATCATAGAGCGGTGGAAAATTTTTTTGAGTGGATGGTAAACCATTCAATGTGAATGGGAAATGGTTGAAGTATTATAATCACATAGAGGACATGGTGGAAAAATTATCCACCGTACAGCTCAGGTAAGAAAAGGTAAGTAGATCGAGCCAACGACCTAAAAGAAAGGTTATTCCTAGAAGACAGCCTAGAGAATACATGCCATGTCCTTTTTATATACACAGCTTGTATTTTTCTTTTTCTTTTATTTTCTATTTATTAAAAATATATTGAGTAGTTGTGTATCAACAAGGATGATGCTAGTGCTGATGGTAAGGCCACTAGAGTTTATCCAAGTCAACCGTGGTTTGAATCCTCTTGACCTACCTTCTGCACGAGGTTCCTCCTTTTTATATTTTCTTACATGGAATGTGTAGTAAATTTTATATATATTTTCTTATAATAAAACCCATGATAAGGATCCGTCGGTTGGCCATGATTGAATCCCGGTTCCAAAAGACCTGGGATCGAATCCTGACAGTCACCCCATTTCCATAATTTATCCTTTTAATAAAACTACACGACGTGTCTTCTAATATACATTGGGTGAGCCCTATTTTCTTCCTAAAACTAAAATAAAAAAAACTTTACATATAAATTAATTACATCAGATGAAGTTGGTAGATAGGAAATGTCTCGACCCTAGATCCAAAAGACCCAGGTTCGAAGTTATCTAATCTCCCTGCTACATCCCCTTCTTGTATAATTAAAAACCACACGCCATGTATTATCCTTCTTCCCATGTGTATAAGATGTATAGATTAACTGTATAGAAATGATAAATATGGGCAGCATTACAACCTTCGCTCGAGTGGTAAAGGGATTCCGTTCAGAACGTCCGATCGCCGGTTCGAACCTCACCTGAAGCACCAGACCAATGATTGTACTTATATTTTTGCTATTTTTAAATAC
Organism: Viscum album; assembly: GCA_963277665.1. Lineage (NCBI taxonomy): Eukaryota > Viridiplantae > Streptophyta > Magnoliopsida > Santalales > Viscaceae > Viscum > Viscum album. Next base: position 1,418,379,670 of record OY728142.1, read on the forward strand.
ATGTCGTTTATTTTCCCGCTACACTAAATGTATAGTATTATTTTTAAATTCTATATATATATATATATCCATTTTTTATTATTTTTAATTAAAAATTGTTATTATATATTATAATATAATTATATATATATATATAATTTATACTATTTTTTTTGAGATACACGGCGTGTAGTCCAGATGTACCCGCCATGTACCTAGGCTATATAAGTTGGATCCACCCAGCATACCACCGTGTCGCATGGTGCTTCCCCACTTCCCATTTATTCTCCCAAACTGTACCCGACCTCCCAACATTCAGATCTGTCAATTTGGTTAGTTTTGGGTTATTAATTCTATTTCATTGGGATCGTTGTTCAAGGTACGCCCATCTACACTCACTATATCATGTTATTATAAGTGTTTAGGGTGTTTTTGGATCTATCGACCGTTCGGCTTCCACAATAAATGTCCACAAAATGAAGAAAACACGCCATGTACTTTTTTACATGGCCACACATAAAATGCTTTGCAATTTGAAAATAAACTGTGTGTATGTTTGGTACACACTGTGTACCTTCCCCCAGAGTGCCTGAGTACCCTTTGCACATGGCCTCACACACCATTTTCATCTACACTGTGTGTCTGTTCGGTACACACCATATAAGTCATTTCTTTTGGCCTCTCCGTGTGTAGCACCTTACAAAGCCTCACACCCCATGTTCATCTACACAGAGTGTGTGTTCGATACACACTGTGTCAACCATTTCTTTCAGCCAGCTCATTCCTAGCCCTCCACACGCCTATGTACCACTGCTCATATACACACTGTGTCAGAACCCTACATGGAATGTCCTGTATGATTAGGACTGTTAATAAATGTGGTTGTGTATTTTCTCATACACATCTATGTATACGTTTCATAAACTTGGCGTGTATACTCAAAACACACCATGTACCCATACATGGTCTCTCTTGTACTCCCTCATCCTTTTTATCCAAAGAACATGGGATGATACCCAACATCCAACACATGCTGTGTACTATGTAATTTCACGCCGTGTACTTTTAATTTTCAGTTTTCTCACATTGTCGTTGTGTAAATTTATTTTTATTTTCATTTTTTGGTTTTTTTCTTTCGCTTTCATGTTATGGATGACTGAGATCCTTCTCGTGGGAAGTGACCTTCCTCCTCTACTAGGGGAGAGAGGCCCATTTATCATCGGATTCGACTCCGGCCTACGACACAGCCAGACCCAGCCACTCTAGTATACAAGATCCCTCAATTGGCCATACTTCCACCACCCACTACCTCAATAGAGGATGGTTCTAGTAGCTCTATGACTTCACCACCCCATACCGAGATTCCGAGCACCAGTGTTTCATCTCCTCCAGCTTCCGCACTTCCTGTACCCCCTTTGAATATTATTGGCCCGACATCGACCGCTTCGTCCAGTGGGGCTCCGTCTACATCAGTAGATCCACCCACAAGGCTTTCTTCTGCTACTGCACCTCCACTTGGGCTGGGACTTACAGGTGTTCCCTACCCTACATAGTGTTTGTGGTCACCGATATGGAACATGACAAAGTTAGAAGAATCTCTCAGTATGATTTTGTCAAGTGTTTGCTACCTTGACAATAGCATTCTTCAGCAGCTAGGAATATGGGGAGAGTTAGAGGATCTCCTTGGAAACTCTCCACTGCTCACTATTTTCTAGGTCAGCACTCACGATTTATTTTTGGAGTTCACAGCCTCGTTCGAGTTCAACGAATCTGAGTATCGAGAGAAACATGGGGATGCGGTACCCGGTGTTCGGTTCTGGCTGGGCAGGCAATACTTTTCCCTATCCATGACCGAGTTCGGCCGAGGGTGCAGTTTCTACCCCCATCCTATCACCCCACCCACTGTTTCTACCCTGACCAGGCCCGAGCGCTCTAAGCTCATGGTGATATGGCGGGAGATTGCTAGTCCTGACCACCGCTACACCCCATCCTCGCAGAAGAGTACCCTCATCATCGACCCCATCTTTCATTTCACCCCCCAGTTCTTTAGCACAATTCTTTTCCACCGCCGTGAGGATATGGGGGTCGTGCCCGGTTGTGACATGGATCTCCTTACCTATTTCATCTGGTAGAACTACCCAAACCACACTTACCTAGCCACCTACTACATCCATGCCATGCTTACCGGCCGTCAGGGAAACCTGAACAACAGGTTTTACACCACTTTCCTTTCCCTCTTTCTCAGGGTCTTTGAGCCTTCTCTACCTCATTAATTGTTAGGTTAGTCCCATAGGATGAACTATCTCATGATTATTCACATGGGATTGGTCCTGAATTAGGGAGTTCCAATGACAATGCCTAGCCTCCATCCCGCCCACCTGCTGACCCTCCTGCACCACCCAACGAAGCACCACATCATACTTCCCCACCCCACCAGCATCCCCACCATACCCTCCTTCTACTGACCCACATCTTATAGCTTTTCTTCATCTATACCACCACCTACCCCCTCTTACCCTATACCCTCAGTCATTCTTGCCCCTTTCACTCTGCCTCGATATGATGGATCAGTAGTTGGTTCATATAGCCAGCCGCCAGGACCACTTAGAGCAGATGTTGGTGCTTATTCTTTAGCATCTCGGTATTCTCCTTCCCCCACCATCTCCCTCTACCTAAGTTCTTGGGCCTTCTTCTGCAGCTGCACCGCCCCTTATTTTGATGGCCACATATTCCGTTTTACTATCTACTATGGGCCCAATAACTACTACTACTACTACCACTGCTGTTTCTAGTCCAGGTGGGGCTGCAGATCCTTATATTCTCATTCCAACACCCACGACTCCTATTTCTTCAGCTTCCCTTCTAGATGCAGAGTCTGAGCCTCCCGCCTCCACGACTTCTGAGCCCTCTCTACCGACTGGTTATGTACTGGATGATGCCTTTTTTTGTGGCGACCCCCTTACTGTTTTTGGGACACATGCATTTCATTGTATATATATTTTTGTGATCTCTTATGCCTGTGTTTGTGATTCCTGCTTTCGGTGTTTTCTTTCTTCCCCCCTCACAAGTACTCTGGCACGTTTGGGATTGCATGTTTATATCACATTCCATTTTCCTATTCCTAGACACGAGAGGAGTATTTTTTTCAATAAATTACTTTTTCATTCTTAAGTTTAATTCATTCATTACTTCCCCTCGGTCTGGTCCACTATTGTGGACCCACCTTCCCTTGTTCCTCTTTTTCGGCACTTGGTGGACTAGATGTTGTTTTAAGTATGGGGGCGTCTCTCGACCGCTTTAGTATTTTCCCTTCCTAGATTCTAGGAGACATCATTATTGAAAGATATTTTTTAATATTAGAGGATAATTTTTCTTAATCATATTTTTAAATTATAAGATGAAAGTGGGAAATTTTAAAAATTGTTTGTTCATTTTGGTTCTTAAGTGTTTTAAAATGATTTCTGATATAATTTAAACTGAAACTGGTAATCCTTGGATAATTACATCAAGTAGGTTAATCAATTATTTGCAAGTCAGGACATTATTGTCTCTTTATTTGTTTTTCCCACTCCTGAGAGGTATTTTAAACCCTTTTGTCATATTTTTTCTAATACCCCTTTTCTTGAGAGATTCTTAAAATATACATAACTACCAGAATTTTCTTGTTTTATTTTGAAAACATAAGGAATATTTGAGTTACATTAATATGATTGAGGCATTAAATTGTTCAAACCCATTTATCTTGAGACCTACCGTACACCTTATCTTTGTGAAGCCCCTAGAGACCATGAATTTCCTTTTTAAGAAGCCAAATTACAATCCCATTTTCCTTCCTATCGTAATTGTTTTTTGATTTTTCATGAATATTTATTTGAGCTCAAAAGAATGGAATTTAAAATCATGGTATAATATCGGGAATTTTCAAGAAACTAAGTATGGGGGAGAGCCTCTTGATCATCTTGGAAAAGAGGGTTTTAAACCTCTATTAATGGACATTCTGAGAGGTCCCCTTTGTATAAAAAATGGAACAAAAAATGGTACTTATTCTTAGTTGTTTCTTTTTGAATCCTACCTACTCAACTAAGGGAATGGTGGTGATGAGACTCTCTGATAAATCTTGTGGAGGATGTTTTTACAATGAGATTAATTTTTGAATGTCAGGCATTATTATTTAAAGAATTTAGCCTCCCCTTTCAAGCCTCAATGTTATTTTCAATTCTTTACCTACCAACCTTTAGCCAGAGAAATATTTTATCTTTATTGAAAAACCCTCATGATTTTTGTAAATAAAATTTTCTAATGTGGAGAACTAGATTTATTGAAAACCTTAGGAAAGAGTGTATATATCGTTGAATGTGCATAAATTTTATTAAAACTACCTTTAGTGTTGAGTATTTTACTGGTGAGGTAAATAATCAAGTGGATTGATTATTTTTGAAAGGTTGAAACATGTTTTAAAAGATGATGAGGACAGTTAATTGAATTATATACGAGGAATGATTAGAATATCTTCTGGATTGAAACTGTTTTGTATTATTCTTAAATAAAAATTATTTTTTAACTTCTTATTTACATTTATGATTAACTGAATTCCTTCCTTATAATATATAATCTTTTAATTATATGTTGATATTTTCTTGGGGAAAGCAAATGACTATGTATGGGGGAGTTTGATGCACCCGATTTGTGTATACATTTTCATATACTCTATTAAAAAATAAGAACATGTTTTTCCAAAATTACCTACTGATTAGTACACAAAAACTTTGATTTTAGTGTACTTTCTTATTTTTAGAATATTTATGCACAAATGAAAAAAATAGAGGATAACCGAGAAAAAATTTCAAACTATACAATGTGTACTTATATACATGCCATGTACCTTCACGTCCAGACATGGGTTGACCAGGACAAATACATACCCAAATAACCAGAAGGAGGTACACGCTGTGTTCATAATATAAATGCCATGTAAGACATTCTATAAGTAATTGGTGGTCTTGAAGAGTCTACATTTCCATGTGGCAGGACGAAGAAGACACACCTTGTGCCATTTCTACATGCCATGTATACATTTCTAGAAGTTGTTGGTGGATGAATTTTGAGACTACTCGCTGTGAATGGCGGCGCTACACGCTGTGTACATTCACGTACCAGGAGGTACCGTGTTCTAAGTCAAAATTGACATGTTAGGCCACCTACCAGCAGAGAAAATGAAGGCAAAAACACGTTAACAAAAGTACACGATGTTTAATATTTCCACATGCTGTGTACATATTTTTTCTATAAAAGGAGGACTTGGCCTCCGGACATAGAGAGAAGGGTGTGCAGAGAAATTATAGAGGAAAGGTTAAAGGCCCGAAGGATTGACGCTCTACCATAATAATACCACCATTCTTCCATCTACCGATGAATCATTCCGTTTTCAAATTTACAGGAATGATTTCATTAGGTATCAATAGTTTTCTGTTCATTATTTTTGATATTTGTAACTAAACACCCAGTGTTGGGGTTGTCAAAGCTGATGAGTTATAATTTGAATATTGTTTTTATGAATATGTTTGTTTTAATAATCTATTATTATTATTCTCAGGTCACCCCATATTATCATTGGGAATTCTATACCGAACCAAGGGAATAATTTTCAGGGATTCAAAAGAATAATAACGATGAATAACTCCATGACCATTCGATGTATCCAGAGGATCAAAATGGACTAAGCCAAATGAATATCTGTTAAACAGTAACTACTGAAACAAAAAGTTAGTTTCTTCCACTGTAAATATAATTTTTATCAGACCAAGGAAACATTACTAAAAATTAACCCTAGAGAGTTGGATATTATGAATAACACTACCTCATAAACAATTTAATTAAAAAAATCAACTTATAACAAATTTATAACCCCAATGAATTTCTATCTGTATTTGCATCAAAATCATATTTCTCCATATTCACTTTCACTCCAGAAGTTAATTTCTTAAAAGAATCTTAAAAACTAATTTTTATTTTTGTACCCAAACAATCAACATAAATAGACTATAAATTTAGAAAACTTCACTTAAATAAAAAATACAACCAATGTTAATCAAGATAAAATAACCTCTTGGTTCCCTATGGATCGACCCCTTACTGGTGCAATAATTTTTAGGGTAAATATAATTTGTTGCACTGGAAACATACCTTCTTTGCAATGACTCACAAATTAGATTATATCAAATTGGTGTCATAATAGATTCCAAAATTTTAAAAGGAAATACCCAAAGATGCTTTATATTATACTCTTATATATGTAATATTTTAAAGTATAAGAATGATTCCTTGTCTATATTTCATAAATGCGTATATTTTTAGGGAATCAAATGTACATGTGGTATGAACCATTAATTGTTAATGATGTGAGCCCAAATGGACCTATGAATATTTTTAGATATAATGGAGATAAAATCATAGATAATGAAATGTCGAAGGTGTTCTACATTGAAAATTAAAATGTTATTATATCGAAAACTTTTAAATTTAATGATTGAATGATCTATACATAATCTAGTGAACACTAACCAACCACCCCTTAGGGAAAATTAGGATTTAATATTTTATATTATTTTATTAATATATTTTTTAATAAATAAAATTTCACCCACTGAGTTTATTTCCTGCATTTTATAGGTTTTCTGGAGAAAACATATTGAAGAAAAATAGAAATTATATACCATATAGGATGATTTGATAATGAATGGGAGTAATTTACAAACGAAAATTATTTCATTTGATCATAAAAAAAATAACTATATGAAGAATCTATAAATTCTATTCAGAATGCATGTATAAGGAAAATCATTGTGTGTATGGATTTAGTATAAAATAATATAAATCTATCAACCAATTCATTAGAAGATAGATCAATTTGAAAATATTTAATATAAAATCAATGAACATGGTTAAGAAATCTTTGTTGGAATATAATATAGGGGAATCAGAATATAAATTGATTATGTGATAGTTTGATCATGGATTTACAAAACTATAGAAAATTAAGGAATACAATATCATGGCGTTATCTTTAAAGATAATCATATAATTCCATCAAAATAAGAGTAAAACCTGGAAGTCAAATATTATTTTAAGTTTTATATATTAATTTTTTAATGGATGTTTTCTGAAAAATAAATATCATAAATAAATATTTCAAAGGATTTATATGGATTGGTTTCCCTTACCCATCATCCATATCACAATTTTAGGAATGACCTCAGGCGATTCATTCTATGTCCTAATTCGTTAAAAACCACACTTTATAGAGAAATTAAAACATAAATTCCTTTGATTCTAAGAATTAAGAATTAATGGGTTCTTTTTTGGATAAAGGCATGTAATATTAGTGAAAATTTAACCCAAATAATGAATGGGTAATACAAATATTATATTGTCACTTGAATTTTATCTTGGGAGTAAAAAAATCTAAAAAAAATGGATGAAGAAATTAATGAAATTGGGTATTCAATGGGTTCTTCCTATAAGAAAACTTATTAATGAATATATATTAATTTATGCTACAATGAACAAGGAATCAATCTCAGAATTATCTGAGTTTTGTTTTGAAAAATTATAGAGAATTTAATTATGGGAAATTAATAACAGAAGTGTTGGGAAATTTGAATTGTACAAATTTGGAGTTCTATATTATATTCAACTTTTTTGGTTTCTTTTACTTCAATTTTATTCATTTTATATGAGTATCAATATCTTATTTATATTTTATTATTTAATATTACTTATGAACATAATTGAAAATTTTATTATTTATTGAAGATACAATTAGAATAATTTTTGTTTATGTGATTTAAGGATTTATAGATTAATTTAAATGTAATGGAATATGTTGTGAATGATAGAATAAATGAAGTTGATTTGATCAATTGAAGAAAATTATTTTTATAATGATTATATTGTTGAAAAATATAACCTAAATTGGAAAACTTAATGATAGATCAATCGTAAAATATATTTTAAACCCTTCACCTTAGATGTCAGAAATATTATAACATAGCATGATAGAGAACCCCATGCATATATAGGGGATAATGTAATATAATATAAATGAGTTTGAGAATATGGTAGAGATAGTATATAATTATATCTTGGATTTAGAGCATTATATAAATCCATCACCATCCCACCTTCTTTAATTCAAGGCTAGTTATTAAAATCAAAAATAAGTACAATAACTAACCAAGATTACATTGTCATGAATGTAGTTTCGGGGAAACACATTATACTTATTCACATACCAAACTACCTAATAGAATCCAATATAATTTTTTTTGATATCTAATATAGTGAGAAAGTTTAAGGAATACTATGAACCCAATGGAATTTACTCTTGATTTCACCACTACAATTCATAGAACTCTAATATTTAGGTGATTGATATTATACAATAATATCAATGTGAATAGAATTGGATTCAATAGATACAACTACCGAGTGTGGCACATGTCATTTACTGAGGATGATTATTTTTTCAAAAAAAAATTCATTTATAAACACATGAGGCATCATAACTCTAATGTTTCCATGATCACACTGATTACAGACTATATTTTTTAGAAAATATAATGTTGGACATCATCATCTAGAACACTGCATATTATATATTATTAGGGTTATAATTTCACAATTTTATGTTATTTATGTTTTAAGGAAATATAGGTGTTCAAAAAAACTCATTTGGATCCATTTCCCAATAATAAAACATTATTTTTTTTAATAATAATAAGAGGGATGTAGATCAATCATTATGGTTCATTTATCATTTGGGCTTCCATGTTAAAACATTATCAACTTATTGGGACCATATGAATCCATGTAATAAAATATCTAACAAAATTGTGAATATAATTATGATATATATATATAGAAACAAAACCAAGGGTGATAGTAGAAGATCCATGTAGGAATATTAGTGGATCATAACTAAATGATATGAATTTTTTTGTGTTACTTGGAGTGATCTGAAATAAATAACCCTAGGCCAACAGTCCTACATACGGTGATCAAAATAAAATTTTTAAACTTATGAATACATAGAAAATGGTATGAAAAAAACATTAAATACATATATTTTACATAATTACCATTATTTATAAATTTCACCCCAAAAAATCACATATTTTAGCACAATAATGATTATTGTTTTGAGATTAACTAAAATATATTCATATTTATCAATACGTCTTCAAATTTTCAACAAAATTTATTCACATGTGATGCCCTTGGAAAACATAGTACATTATATTCTTTTTTATAACCCAGTGAATGGAAAAATAGGTAGGTGGTATGTTCAAAATCTCAACAATGGAATTTATTATAGATATTAATATTAGTTAAAAACTCAGAAAATTAATAAAATGTGGGAATTAGTTAATGAAAATTGTAAAAGAATTTATAACATAATAATTAATATATTATAAATAAAGAATTAAAAAATATTTTGTTGGTTGTAATATAAGTCTACTTTTATAGGAATGATGAAAGAAATTTACATACTCGTGAACTAAGAAAATGAAATAATGTTTTGGGAAAATAGACAAATTTGGAATATTTATAAACCAAATTACTCAAAACAGTTTTCAAAATTCATACTATATCAGGTCTAAATGTATATTTTTCATCATATTAGTAATGTGAAATAATATATTTTAGAATACAACCAAAATATCCATGTATATAGTAATAATAAAGAAAAAGTTCAAATACATAGTGTTGTGGAGAAAACAAAATAAACTACATAATCTCGATAATTTGACACATATTTATAGTTTCTCTATAGGATTTCAACCACTCGTAACTATAGGGAAGTTGATATACTCTTAGTTCAGTGGCCTAGTTTCACCAGCATCATAATAAAATAATTAAATCTAGTTTTTGTAAATATTTTATTCAATGATAAATAATTCATTAAATGTACTCTCAACATATAGTAAAATTTAAACCACCTTATAGATGTAAGTATTATTCACAGACCACGTTAATACCAATTTATTATGTTTTTTTCATTTTTTTGTGTATTCCCAATTGATATTGTTATATGAATCAATGGTCATTTATTTCTCCATGAATTTATATAACATAATCTTTTCTCTGTAGAGATATATTATTACAATTTCTATGGAATTATATATTTATTTTCAAATCCAAACCCTTTGACTGATGGGTAACTTTGATCTCCATATATAACATGAGATCAAATAATACAAATTTTTCCTAGCTACTAGTGTATGTTATGGATAATTACCTATAAAGCATGGTTTTAATACATCGATTAATAAATAAATTATAATTCCAGGTAGGATTATAATACCATAAGTATACATCTCATGTAGTGAAAAAATATCTGATTATGTACTAATGGATTCAATATCCCTCCACTATATCTCATAGAATTTCTTAATCATTCTCATATAATGATATTGATGAAATAAAATATATTTTCTGTGGTGCTGTTCTATTTCATAAAAATATGTATATCAGTGATACCATGGATATAAGGTGGATTTATTATCATCATGTGAAAAAATATCAAATCAATTATATTTTGGAAACTAAAAATGTGTTCTAACATTAAAAAATTTCATAATATAAGTAACATGATTTCACATTTTTTTCTGAAAAAAATTTGATCCTTAGTTCAATATTCATTTCACTATTTTTCACATTCAGTATTATCATAATTAATCCGAGTTCCATCCTTTGAATTTTTTTAAAAATAACTATGTATGGAACACTAATTATATTTTTAAATCACTGAACCATTAAAAATGATTCATATGATGTATAAATCAATATACCATGTTTCAAATCTATGGTATCATAGGTTTAACCTATGCCATACATATTAATTATCTCTTCAAATATATTATAATGGGTAATAAAATAAATTTTAATTATCTTAAACATATCCATTATGGGAAACTAGATATATTTGTTGTTTTATGGAAATCTTTTCAATCCTTTTACGATCAATTTCCTACACAATCAACCCTTTTCAAAAAAAATACCACATAGTGCATATATTCCACATCTATGTCCAATTTAATGTATATAAACATGGATTATTTTTTTAGAAAAACCCCATAATATATACTTTACCAAATCTTTATGATGTTATCCTATAATTAAACTTATATCCATGGTTTTCAAAAATAATTATTTATGTCCAATCACTAAAAATAACTAAAACCTTCTCTAATTATAATTGAGTGAAACAAATCAATAATTACAAATACATTACTTCATTTCAAATATATATTCAATACATATCATAACAACACACACCATATAACCATAAAAGGTTAGTGTGTTGGAAAAATTGATATATAATAATTGTTTTTAAATGATCTTTAATGTATCTAATGTATTTAATCTTACAAAATACACTACATCGTTATAGCAAACCTGAATCATTTCATTAGCAACTAGGGAAAAGAAAAATGTGAATGGGTGAGATTACATGCTCAATAATGCTAAAATTGTGAGACTTAAACTAATTATCATATTAATGAATCACATGAGAATAATATTATTAAAAATGAGCTTAAAATTTGAAAATTATACACAACAACTAATTTAAAATAATCATCGTATAAATATTTTGCAGTTGAAATGACATGAATCATTAAAAAATTAATGATCTAGATCCATGTGATCATATCATAAGAAAAATATGATTTTATGAACTAGTTTCATCAATTGTGTAAAATTTATAACCATTTATTTATTATATTAATGATACAATCAATGAAAATTATCACATCTCCAGATTAGACCTAAAATAAATATACCTTCTTTGTGTGTGGGATAACCACCAGTGTACCCACTTTGAGGATTTTTAAAATCACTCATATAACTGTTAATCATTTAAAACAATCATTATTACCCTACAAATGAGAGGGATATAAGTGATTCATCCATAATATATTAATAATCCATTTATATGTATACCATAAGATCAATTTTAAATTTTAAATTTCATCATATATTATTTCCTAAAAAGTTGAGTATCATCAAAATATAATCATCATAATCAGAAAACACTATAGTAAATAAAAAATATATTATCACTATATCACATTCCAATAGATGAATAAGCGAAATCAAGGAATGGTTTCACGGGTTAAGGTACCCCCAAAAGACCACTGGAACATTTCATGAGGTAAATACTCTTTTTGTTTTAATTTCCCTTATATATAATAAAAACAATATAGAATATTTTTAAAAGATTTATGTTAAATAAAATATTTACATTCAAAATGTATTATTAAAATAAATATTATTCATTATGATGTGAAATTTTTTTCGTGAATTTTATATTAATATAATTATTCTTTTCAATACATTTGAAAAAACTACCTCATTCAAATAAGGATTTTAAAATTCATTTTTAAAATTTTTAAAAAATTCCATACATTGTAAAAAACGAAATTAATCAACAATTAGCGAAAACTAAACACATTATGGAAACAATTTAATGAAATATGTGGGAATTGAAGAAAATGTATCCACTGGGAATGGAGAAACAACATTAGTTCCTATGAATTAATTCATTCAATATATCGTGTATGTAGATGGACGAAAATGACAAGAAAAAATTTAATTATAGATTAAAATTACGATAATAAAATATATCCAATTTATAGGAGATAAATCAAATAACTTCATTATTGTAAATTAAATAATAAAAAATCATGGTAAAAATGATGTTGTAACATAAAAAACATACCTCAGGCCAGACATTCATTATATGTGAATTGAAACTCATTTATAATGAAATTAAATTTATTATTATTATATATCAGAATCAAAGGAACACTTATAATTCTATATATGGTTTACATAGAACTTCTTATCACCTATTCATTAACCCACATTCATTATTTTCATCACTTCAACAATAATCTTCTTCATTTTTGAAATGTATTTCAATTCAGAAGTTATGGTACATGCATCTTGATCATGGTTCCATAATCTCTATAATATTATCCATGGTATAAATATAATATATATTCATTGAATATATATTTTTCACCATCCATAAAAGGTTGATATAAAAAAATGAATTGTACTACGCATTGAGATGGTAGATCGTGCGTACACCTAGAAACCACATGCATTTTATAATGAAAATATGAAATGAAATATAAATAAAACATTATCATTTAAATATAATATTTAAATAATATATATTAAATTTATTTATTTAATTAATCATTATTTTCATCAATATATGATGATGATGGAAAATGAATCATATCACTACAAGGAGGAAGCAATCCATATGTACGCATGACCATTACATTCATTTACCATTTGTTATAAAAAAGGTTAAAATGTTTTTACCATAATCATAATAATATATAATTATATTTCTAATTATAGATTAATTTTCATAGATTAGATGAATGAAATTTATACAAATATGAATAAGAAATAAACATTGAATGAGTCTGGTAAAACGATGACATCTTCATTAAGGGAACTCATTTGGTATACCAATGAGGACTTAATAATATTGTATGAATATAATAATATAAGAATTTGAATAAATTTAATGAAGTTTATATGATTTTATTTATTAAATAATCTTTATGGGGTCAAAATTTTTAATAAGTGAGGATAATATGATCACTTTTATAAGTGAATGGAGGGAGACACATGGAATTACTTAATAGTTTTTAATAGTATAATGTAATTTTCTTATAAAAGTGGGATATAGTGGATAATAAAATATTTACGATAATATAGGGTCTAAATATAGTCATATTATAAAATTTAGAAATGTTTATGTGTATTTGTTTCTTTTTTATCCTTATTTTACCCCATGGTAAACCTATTTAACCTAAACTATGGCTACAATTTTTTACTATGTAAACATTTTAATATGATAAAAAATTTAATATTTCATCGTTAATAAAATAGATATTATGAATCCAAATTTAGAATACAATTTACATAATTCAATTTCAATAATTGGATGATATAAATTTAACAATTATAATTCAAAACACATTAAAAGATTTTTTTTTTGAAAAAATAATTTATAATCATAAACCAGAATTATATTCTATTCCATACCTTGTAAACCAAGAAAATGATGATAAAAATAATTTTTTAGAATATATAATCAAAATATTTTAAAATTTAAATACATAAATTTTGATTTATTTAATTCATTAAGATAATAAAACATTTCACACATAAAAATGGGTTTTAATAAATAGTTTTTAAATTTAAATAATTTTATCTTTATTCGTAACAATTATATAAATATTTTATGAATGGTTGTTCATAAATTAAAGTTCATTTTATTACATTTTATTTTTTAAAGGTACCAATGTATTAATTAATATAAAAAGTCATAACACTGAGGAAAATACATTTCTAATGTAAAATATGTATTTTAATCATGAGATGATTTTATTGAAATATAATGATAATTTTGGAGAAATTAATAAATACATTTGAATTATGTAATACATATATATATATGCATTCATATATTATAATATATTTAATTTCATTCATACCCATTAACCCAAAAATAGTGTTATAGAGGCCATAATATTTTATTGTTTATTTAGACTCGAGGATGCAACTAATAAAATCTATAAAATACTTCAAATTTATTTATAGGGGATACATATAATATCTTAGGGTGATAAAATTTTCAACTAATATATTTTTTTAAAATAATAGTAAATTAATCATACTTATTATTGAATGTAAAAAATGCACAGATTTAGGGTTTTAACATAATGAAATGGTGCACGTGTATTGTTGTAAATAATACTATAATATATACACATAGTGTTATTAAAAAATGAGCACATATAACATCATTTTTGTATAAGAAATAAATATTTACTCAATATATCGAAGGAATATATCATAACCCCTATCATATAATGCTAAACTACATATATACGTTCCACCATTGTATAGAAACAATAATAATTATATCAAAACATATTTAATGTAACAACCCATGGTTTTTAGTAAAACGTATTTCTTGGATAAATGTTTCTTATATAGTATTATAAAAAATGTTGAGCCTCATTTTTTTTCTAAATAATTTTTTATCAATTATAAATGTGACATATTACAATTCAGAAAATTTCAACTCAACATAAAATTTAAAATAGAAAAGCTACAATGGGAAAATATAGATCACCCCAATCTAGAAGAATAATCACCGCAACTGAAAAATATATGTAAAATAAGAATATATTCTTAAAGGAATATTAATTATAGAAAATGGAAATATAGAACCTTCATATTAGATGAGTTGAATAATGAATGAAGGAACGTAAAGGTAATTATAGAATGTAATGTTATTATTGGGAATGATAACCAAAACATTAGAATATTAATTTTACGTCAAAAAAATTATGATATAAAATATATTTATAATGATTTTTTTTGTAAATATAAATATTATAATTCCAAAAAATATATATCATGATTAAGAAATGAAAAGCTAAAAGAAGAACATTTCTAATGAACCATGATATAATGTATTTTATAAAAACCATTATTTTTAAGAATAATATTAAAATTAACTATTATGGACAAAAATTTCTATATAATTAATATCATTTTTAAATCAAAACATAAAAATTATCAAATTTTTATTTTTTGGTAGTTTTTAAAAATACTTCAATTCTCCAATGATTAATAAAAATATTGTTTTTCACATAGTCGATGTAACTCAATAAATATCATTCATGATGTAATAATGAAATAGTACAATATATATAATTAGGTTATTAACTGTATATTTTATTTCATAAATTTTTCATTAAAATAAAATAAACATAGTTTCAAAATCGTAGAAGAACATTCCAAAACCAAACGTCAAAAGAGATTTCATAAAATATCAATTCTTATTTATTTAAGATTTACTTTTTAATGAAATAATAAATTATATATAAAAGGGTCTTTAAATATAAAAATAATTAATTTATATTAATATATTATTTATAATGTTAAAAATCAACTACTACGAGGTTTACCATTGATATATTGTTTTATTCAATTTTTTTTTCTAAAAATCCCACTATCCCCAAGTATAAATAACCCCTGTCTCTCCTTTAGAAAAACCAATCCTCCCACGCATTCCAAATAATAAATTCTACACAAATCCCCCCTCTCAAGAAAAATATAATTCCAAAGGAATTTACTGAGAAATTAAACTCTAATCACCAAGGAGTTATAGTCTATTACTAGAGAAGTTATGGTAAAGGGTGAGTAAGTCTCTATTAACTCCTCCCTCTTTTATTATTCTATTTCATCTTATAACCTCTTACTTTAAAACCCATATACTAAAAAAATAAGTATAAATTATTCTAAAATTACATTAATGATGTTAAAATATTTCAATTATCAAATTTATGACAAAAATAAATGTCATACATCCCTTTCCGACTCATTCGACAATGTCCCATTAATGGTCAGTTCACCACCTATAGAGACATTTCCAAAAATAGTTATTATAACCACATTCATTGAAGAATAATATTGATTATATATAATATATTAATATGTAATTACATTTACTATATGATATTATAATTAATTATACTAATGTATATATTATATATAGGTAAATTAAGATATCAATGAAAAACATAAATATTTTAGTAAAATATGATATCAAAATTATTCAATTTCATCAACATAAATTAATAAATATAATCCATTTATATTAATTGAGAAATATTTATATAAATTTATATAAAAAGTATGGATGAATGTTTTAATAAATCTATTTTTACTATTACTGAGTTGAAAGAAAATAAGCAGGAATAAAGGTAATAGGACTCTTATACCCAACTTTCTTTCTTTGGGTTTCCCATGATTCAAAAAAATTTAATTATGGATACTCATTTATTGTTTAATAAATTTCATCTCATTATTCATAACTCTATTTTTCTATGATATAGATAATTATAACATGCTTTTATGAAAAATATGAATTTCTATTTCTAAAGAACTCTTCTTTCTAAAAACAGATATTTTACCTCTATTGAGATTATTTTTTCTGAACTCAATATTGGTTATTCTCATTGCAAGAGTGTTATTTATTTTTTATTTTTGCTTAACCAAATGTTTGTTCGTGAATTTATTATTTATTTAATGTAACACATTGTTTTAAATGAGTAACTTAATTTCTTTGACTGATAATAATATTTTGTGGAATTAATGACTATTTAAATGTTATCAAGTGACAGGTGCACCCGAAATTATATAATGTTCCAATTAATTTGAAAATGTGATATATAAAATGATATAATTATAAATATGAGTTTACATGATTCTATATTTTTTAAAATATTATACTGTAATGATTATCCACATTAGTAATGCATGAACATGATGAAAGATTTTATCACAACTATGTATGGTATTTGACAACTAAGACATGATTTTTCATTGTTATTCACATCCACATTCCATGAATACATAGATCATGATTAAAAGGATTATATAATTCCTTTTATATGATGAAATTTTTTATCATAACACTTTTTATATTGATTTATTTCTTTTATTTATCCTCTGACTGGTATTTTATCTCCCCCTTTCTTTGATGTATATCCTCGGGTGATTACTTATACTAAAGATAACGTAAGGGTGACTGTGATGCAAGAGACTAAGGAATAAAATAATGTTTATATTTTATTAGGTGAAATCTACTTATAATACATTTATTCTAATGCCCTAAACTATTCTTTACTTGATATATACCAATATTATGTTAGTTATATTCAAAATGATGAAATAGTTATGTAAGAAAATGTTGGGTCACTATAGTTGGTATCAGAGCACAGATTTGTTAATATGGTAATTTGGATTATAAAACATTAGTGAGAACCCTTTGGATAACACTAATTGTATGTAAAGAAAATATAATTGTATTTTTATAGGGATGATTAATATAGGGATAACCTAACATATGACACTATAGAGAATTTAACAAAAGAATAAATTATTCATTGATGATTTTTTGACATATATTTTTATCAAAACATTTTCTCAAAAGATAATTCTGGAACAATAACCAATATAATGAAATTATAAAATTTATTATTATTATTAACTCATTCCCACTTAATTTTTAATTTAAATAGCTTCTACACATTTCGTTATGTCCTGCATGTTCTCTAGAATTGTTGAATTGAATCCTGGATACCATGAAGTAGTTATATATATGTAAAAAAATAATGGTGAAATCCTATCAATCGAAGTGTTGTAAAATTCTCCTATTTGTTTATGTAAGAAGATTCATTTATTGAATCTCCCAATTCTCTTGTTTGTTGAATTTGATGTTAAACTGGGAAAGGATTGATTCTCATTATATTTAACACACATCAACTATGGGTAAAAGAACAAATATTTTAATATTATGAACCATACAATGATCCTCTACAAATGATAGGATTATCATAATCCAACATTGGAAAATACATCAGCATGTGTTTTATGATACCCTTTGAATAATTATACCATTATAAAACGGTTGAGTCATATAAATTTATCAGCCTGGAGAAAATTTCCATTTTTAAGGATTACACTGATTTATTTATAAAATAGTTTGTCATACATCCCCATGGTCATGAGTTAAACATTTCAATATTGCTCATAAACAGAGCCACTCATTTCTTAAAATTCCCAATATGGATGGAACTGATCCAACTAGAGGAGTTAAATAAGTTGTTGCAAGAGCATTCTGGAAAAGGATGCATATGCCATTTTTATCACCTTTGAGAGCACCATTTTTATTTTTAATGATCAAGGATGGAATAATGAGGTTTTATATCAATTATATTACCTCAACAATATTCCCATTAAAAACAAGTATCCTCTTCCATGAATTGATGACTTGTTCGATCAAATGTGAGGATAAAAATACTTGTCAAATGCGGGTCTTAACTCTAGATATCATCACCTAAATGTGAATAAGGAATACATTTAGAAGACTATTTTCCCTGAATGGTATATGAAAAATGGTTTTAGATTGAATATTTTAGGACATACTAATTCTCCAAAAATATTCATGAATATTTTTAATATGGTCTTTAGATAATAACTCTACAAATTTATGGAAGATTTTATTAATGATATTAACATTTACTCGAGGATTAAATAGGAACATGCAGAGCATATAAGGATTGTGTTAGCGATATGAAAGAAGGAAAAAATATATTGTATGTTCATAAAGTGTAATGTATGGATGCATTAAGTTATATTATTAGGGTACATAATGAATAGTAAGGGATTTTCTATTGACCCTTCAATGAAAAACGCAATTGAGAAATTTCCGAGACCCACTTCAATCATAAAAATATATAGTTTTCATTGATCAGTAGAGTACTATTGACCTTTTTTTAGAAATGTTTCATGGATTTATTTCTAGTTAACTATTATAAAATAGAAAGGGGTAAATTATTTCTTTATGGAATAATGTGAGGAGGGATACAAATAGAATAATAAAAGGCTATTTACAGTGGTTGTACTCACACTAACAATAAGGGGAGAAGGTTATGTGATTTATAATTATGTTTAAATTAAATGCTGGCCTCATGTACTCATGAAGATTTATAATTTGATAGAATATTCCTCACGAAAGTTGAAGATCCATGAGTAGAACTATATGACGCATGATTTGGAGTTATCATCTGTAATATTTACACTAATGATTTGGAAGCACTATCTCTATAGTGATATGTTTGGTATATATTATGATCATAAATTTATATGTTATATGTTCACCCAGAAAGAGCTAAACATGTATCAAAGGAGATTATTGGATCTAATCGAGGAAATTTATCCCTCAATTCAATACATTATTGGAGAGGAACCAATTTATTTGATGCTCTTAGTAGAAATCTTCCATATTCCCTATCCATGATGTGGTTAGGAAATAACTTATTCTCAGGGATATGAAAATGATGGATCTATAAATAATAACTATAGGGAATATATCCAACCTCTCTATAAATAATTTTCCAACCACCTGTCCTAGAAAATAGGAAAGAAGGCATAATGGAATGATCTAGTGCTAGAAAAGAATGTGAATGCAGCAGCAGATGGTCATCTACATGAGTTCTATATCAATAATGATGATGCTATTAGGTTTGGGAGAAAGATTTCTGTGACATCATCAATTGAGATATATAAAGAGATATTTGATAATTTACATTAATCATCATTATCCATCCATCCAAGATATAAAAAGATGTATCACAACATCTGGGGGGAAAATATGTAGATGGAGATTTTTTAGAACATATCACATTTTTTGTTATGTCAGTATGTTAAAGGAGAGTATCAAAAGTTCAAAGACAGGATGAAACCATTTCTTATACCCATGTGTGTATGAGGGAATTTCACTATTCAAATTTTCACTGGTCTCCCAAAAAACCAAAGGAAACAAAGAGATAGGGTTTGTGAGGCATTTACTCACCATTACATCCCAATTTATCAATATTTGGTAAGAATTATCACTTAATGAAATTTGAACGATATATGTGAAGGTAGTGGTGATGATATATGAGGTATGTTTTTTATCATATATGATAATGATCCATGATTGACCCTTAAATTTAGGATAAGTCACTAACATTATTTGATTAATTAATTAAATTAAAACACTCTCTATCACCTATTAATTATTGTCTAATATTAAAGGAAATTTCAAATGCTCTGGGAAATAGCAAGAACATGTAAAATGAAGGTTAAAGGAGGATGGTATCTTCATCTCCCCTTGGTTGATTTCACATATAACAATGCTTTACACTCAATTTTTCATATAGATATATATTAATCTCTATATGGGATGTTATTTAGAACTCCAACATGTTGGGATCAAGTTATTGAACTTAATCTAAATGGACCTAACCTTGAAAAAGTGATAAGATAGAAGGATTAATCCATATATAAATATATAAAAAATCCTAGATCCAGAAAAATAAATATGTTGAAAAAAATCGATGGTAATTAGAGATAGATGTTTTAGAAAAATTCATCCTTTGAATATCACCACGGAATATTGTCATGTGGTTTGGAAACAATTGGAATCATAGCCGAGTGTTCAATGTACCATTTGATATCCATTATCACATAAGAGTAGATGACTATCAACATTCACTTCAACCATGTATGTCTCAAGTTCAGTTTGTGTTACACGTATTTGTAATAATTTAAATAACTTCCCCATAACATATATAGAGTCTGGAGGTGGCACAACTAGATAATCCACTCTCATATCAAGATCAGTAGGTGAAAATATTAAATCATAGAGAAATTGTTCAATGAAAAAAGACAAAAAATGTGTCCATGTTTTGTGGAATAAACAAAAGTATGATGAAGTTACATGGGAACCATATGTAATGGGGAATTACAATTTCTTTCATGTATTCCCAACTAATTATAGAAGTTTACATTTCCTGGATGAACTTTCTAAACATGGGAAGGATGTAATGACCTAGTTTTTTAGTAAAAAAACATATCCAGAATAAATGCATGTTATATGATGTTATAAACATACAAACTATGAATAAACCAATAAAGACTGTTTTTCATGTATCTATACTATTACATTAATTACCAATGAACCCTATTAAGATTAGAAATAGTAAAACTAGAAAGAAAATGTAAAATAAAAAAGCTTCAATTGGAAAATAAAGGTCACCCCAATACAATAGAACGATCATAACCACTAAAAAACTACATTAAAGATTCAAAATATTACAGAAATAGGTTACATTATAGAAGATGGAATTATTAAACTATGATATTAATTAAGAACAAAAAAAATGATAGAATATTATGATATTTATAGGATTAAATGTGGCCATTAGAAATAGTAAATAGATCGTTGGAATAGTAATCTATCCATAATATAATAAATATTGTTAAAAAAAATATTTCTCATTATTAAATGAATTAAATCTAAATTTTATAATTCCGAAAAACAAGTATCATTATTAAATAACTCAAATAAAACATGAGCACACTTTTAATAAACTGTAATTTATAGTATTTTGTTGAAACAATAAATTTTATATTAAAAATTAGAATTAAAAATTTCAGGAAATTATTTTAATAAAATCGTTATCATTTTTAAATTATAAAGTCAAAATTTTTCAATGTTGTAATTAGTAATTTTCAGTAATACTTCAATTTTTAGGTGAATATTAAAAATACAAATATTTAAATTACTTGTATAACTCAACTTACATAATATATAATGTAATAATAAAATATTCATCATTCATAATTTAGGTTTTGTAGTTTTATATTTAATTTCATAAATTATTTATAAAAATTCAATAAACATAATTTACGAACCTAAAGAAAACTTTCTAAAACTTAATGTCCATAGTGATTTCTCAAAATAACAATTTTTCGTTCATTCCACATCACATTCTAATAAACCAACGATTTATAATTTTAAATTTTATATAAAGACATAAAATCATTATATTATATTAATATATTATTTATAATTTTAAAAATTCATTATTACATGTTTTACATTTGATATATTGTTTTTTAAAATAAATTATTCTAAAAATAGCCATCTCGTCAAGTATAAATAAACAATTTCCCTCCAATTGGAAAGAAACCCCTCCCACCAATTAAAAATTATATTATATACCCAAATCATCCCTCTAAATCCCTTTATAATACTTAGGGATGTTTTTTACAAATCTAAATTCCAGCATAATGGAGTTATAGTTTTGTACAATAAAAGCTCTATTGAGGAGAGAGTAAGTCTCTATTAAGTCTTACATGTTCTCTTTTTTCGGTTATTCTCAAAACAAGTTCCTCTCAAAAATAAATACTGAAATGTTTATTATACTTTAATTTTAAATTATATTAATGATTTTAAACTACTATAATTTTCGTATTTAATAAATATATATTAATTTTTATCTTTTCTTTCCCTCTGTTGACAACATCCCATTGAAGGTCGGTTAACCACCAATAGACTCATTTACAAGAGAATTATTATAACTAATTTAATGGATGGAAATTATTAATTATATATAATATATTAATATTTAATTAAATGTATTATATGATTCAACAAATCATTATTTTAATTTATAAATTACATTTAAAAAATAGGTAAATAATTGAAAATTGAATTTTTATTATATAAAATAAGATATCAAAAGCCTTCAATTTCCCCATTAAAAATAACGAAATACAATCCAATGAAAATAATTTTTAAATATTTTTATAAACTATTATAATAAAAATTTTGTCCAATTTTTTAATAAACAAATGTTAATTTTTATAGAGGTGAAAACGGGATAAAATTAAGCTAGAATTAAGGTAACATGATTCTTGAACCCAACTTTATTTACATTGGTTTTCCCTCCTACACACTAATTTTAGTATGTTTATCAATTAAATTTTCCATACTTGTCATTTCTTTATTTATCACCCTTATTTTTGAGGATATACATGATCCCTATATTGTTTTATAGAAAATATAACAATATTTAAATAAATTAACTCTTCTTTCTAGAAAAATATATTTTACTTCTCTTGAGATAATTTCTTCTTCAATCAAGATTTATTATTCTTATACCAAATTTTTTATTCCCTTTTTTTCCTTTTGGATCTCTAATGTTTATTAATGGAGGTATTCTTTATAAAATGAATCCCATTTCCTTCCTTGGGTTACATAATGTCTTTGATTGATATATATTCCATGCGGAATGCATGATTTTGTAAATGTTATTATATGGCTGGTGCACTCTTAATGGTATTGTAACATCTAGAGTATTTAAAATGTAAAACTATATTCGATACCATACCTGATACATGATATTTTACTCAAATGAACAAATTAATATTATTATTAAATATGATAGTTATCACATAGTCCTTATAATGGTGGTAATGAAAATGATTTAGTTAATTATAAAAATATGGTTCACTTATTATTAGGTAATGATTCATTTGTTACCAAATTAATAATGAAATTAAATAAAAACCAATTGAATATTAACGAGTTGTTTTGTTGAAAAACATTTTAAATGAAAAGTAAGACAGTTTATAAAATAATAAAATCACTATTTTTGTATATTATTAACTAAATATATATTTAATATATTTAATTTCATTTTTAAAATTCATCTTATATATTTTATAGATATTATATATGAATAAAGTCAATTTTATGGATAAATGATCTATTTTTCTAAAAATGTATTTTTGCCGCCTTTTTATGGAGAACCATTTCTAAATCTAGCCTTTGGCACATTTATATGTCATATTTTAATAAATAATCTCCTATGGAATCAAGACATCAAAATTTACTTTGGTTTAAATTTTGGTATTTTACTGATAAAATTTTTATTTGAATGAATTGTGAGAAATAATACATTTTTAATTCAAAACATTTTTTTCATTTAATTTATTTGTATTGATAGAATATTGTTTGAGTTGGTTATAAATTATATCTAGATTAGGTATTTATCATTTAATAAAAAAAAATTCATTACATGTAATTTCATATTTGAATTGGACATAGACACATATCAACCTTTT
The DNA here is from genome assembly GCA_963277665.1 of Viscum album. NCBI lineage: Eukaryota > Viridiplantae > Streptophyta > Magnoliopsida > Santalales > Viscaceae > Viscum > Viscum album. The sequence continues at coordinate 1,418,404,276 of OY728142.1, forward strand.
GAGAGTATTTACTTATTAAAAATACATTTTAAATTTTGAAAATGAGAATAAATTTTAAATTAAATAAAGATACATCTGTGTTTTTATGTTTGAAAATTGATACATTATTTATAATCATAATTATTAAATTATGTTAATATTGCCACTTATTTTTTGACATTTTGAATAGTAATTTCATTAATTAATTTTATTTACCACAGTTAAAGGGTAAATTATTTAAATGAGGGTAAATATAATATATTATAATAATATAAAACAACCCTAAAACGTGTCCTAATAATAACGTATGCTTCATCGGAGACCAAAAAAATCATTATGTCGAACATTCGGCATTTGGGAGCCAATTGGGTGTGATAATGATATGTTATAATAATTAATTTAGACTAAAGAGAAATATAACATAAAAATGTATCTTTAAAAGAAATTTTTTATATAGGGTTATATAAATAAAATATTTTACTATATATAGTCATTATAAATATCAACCTATTTCCAACATCATGGTATTTTATTTATAATTTTTAGTTATTCAATAAATAAATTTATATATGACATAATGATGATGTAGTGATTACATAATAAATGATTAAAATAAATGATATTATAAATATTAAAATATATGTTATTTGAAAATTTTTATGCCATGTATGAATTTTATTCCATACATGAATTTTCTATATGATTATGATATGTCATATTTGAGTTAATTTAGTTTTTTTATAATGTATCAAGTTTTTATGACTTTATCAAATATTAATTACTAAATAGTGTCAAAATTGACATAAATGAGTTTTTGAAACAAATAAAATTTTGAAAAATAATATAATAGTCATAAAAATCTATGATTCTACCATTTTACTTTGATAATGTAGAAAATTTAGTTAATGATACACTTATGGTTCTCTTGACATTTTATAGTGTGTTTATTATACATATAGTGTAAAAATACAAGAAAACATGGTAAGAGTTTATTTATTTAACTAAGGGTTAATGAAAATTGATAAGGTTATATTCTGGAAATAAAATTATTTAAAACCTATTCTATTAGATTATTTCAACCCATTATCATCTGATACTAGAAATAGATCACTTTTTTAATAATTATTCTAAAATAATTTTATAATAAAATTAGATTTCAATATTTTACTAAAGTTCCCATCCTACATCATTTAAAAGGCCACAACCTCTACTAACATACTCACACCTCTGAAGCCACTTGGATCATCCAACATCTACTAAAATAATCTCCCAAAATCCCTTCCTACCATTTAGAAGTCTTACCTTTGTAATATTCAATTCAAGATATCTTTTTGGATCAAATAAATATGTGTTTCCCGATTTTGACGCAATGTATTCTCTCAAGATATTACCAATTATTTTTTCATTATAAAATCCCATATACACTTTTTACTATATTATTTTATTGTAAAACCATTATAATAAATATACATGAATTGTTTATGCTTGGGTTTTGACCTACAGTTTCACACACATCTATCTAATTGATATAAAACACATTATTTCTGTGTATAGTGAACTACTACCACTCGAAATGATGATTGTTCAATTTTATCCCACCACCACTCATGGTGAATATTTTGATGGAAGTATATTTATATATGTTATATATTATATTTATGTCTATAATATTATTCATATTATTTTTATGACATACCTTTATGCTTTCCATAATGTGTAAATTCGATAATTTCATTTGAGGAAATGTGGATTGTCGCCCCCTCAAAGTGATATAAATCATTCATTTCATATATAGAACATATAAAAGGATGTATTTAATGAACCCATGTAACATAAATATCATAGATATTATACCAAAATTATAATATACCTATGTATCATTTTTTTTTCATTCCTCTAATAACATAGTGAAACTGGTGTAGCATTCATGTATACGTATGGCATATTTTCCCCATGAATGGTGCATTTCATTTATTATCACGAAATTTTATATATTTTCTAAATACATATATATATTTAAATATATAGTATTTAATTCATTAATAATATTATAGAGATTGAATTTTTACCACATAGAGAATTTATATCAAAACAAGTTCAACAATTTCATTTTCAACTCAAGTACATAATATCGACATAACATCTAGTATGAACATAATTAAATATATAATTTTATTACATGGTCATAATTTAAACAAAATTAATAATAAACATGATTATGTTTCTCACGAAATTATAAATTAAACTATGTTTATTATTCAGGAAGACAAAAATTTTACATGACGAGGAAGACTCAAGGTGTGAGAATTCATCTCAATCTCCATTCATTAAGGAATATTTTAATTTATACATGACCATCTTTATAAATTGTATAATAAACCACATGGACATTTAATTTCATTAAAAAGAATTATTTTTTAAGAAGTGTTTTACTAAAAAAGGAATTGTTTTTACATTTTTTGCAACAATGACCTCTCTACCACCATAAAAATTATTTGATATTTGGATTCTACTATAATATATAATGATATTTAATGGAAATGAAATACCTTATTCCTTTTTTGTGTATTTTGGTATTTAAACTGGATTTGAAATTGTATTGACTATTTCAATATCATGATAATATTTCTTGTGATTGAAAATAAAACTTTATGATTGAAATGTTGATAATTTAAATCATTTTTTTAGGATTATATAATGGTGCATTGATATTTAACGGGTGGTAACGTGATAAACCAATTTTGGGTGGTTAAATGATAAACCAATTTATGTTTGTTTCATAATAAACCACGGAGGGGTGGGGGGTTACGTTATCGCATCCAATGAATTGGGTATGCAATTTGTTCATATGTCTATTCTAGTTGTAATAATGATATATGTTAAAGTACAATATATGGTTATTCCATTTATCTATGATTATTCCCCAAGTTATTTTTCTTTATTTTGTGTTCTTTCTATGGGTTTTATGGTAATCATTTGGTTAAAAAGGGTAAGCAATGAGCTTATATTCAATGAATAATATAGACTACTTTATAAAAGTGAAAAGTATTTCATTATGTTAATGTATTCATGGTTTTCCTATTTTTTCAATGATAATAGTTCTCCTTCATTCTGCATCACTCAATGAGATTTTAATTTCCATCCCATGTTTTGACTAAATTTTTAATGTATTTAAATGAGAATAGTGTAAAGGATGGGATAATGGAATAGTTATGATGTTTAAGTGGGAAACAAAATCAGGTATTGAGTAAATGTTTTTTATGAAAAAATAGATAGAGAGTAGTGTTGTCTACATTGAAATAATATAGTATATATGTACAATTTATGGCCAAATTATTTAATTCTCTAAACCCAAAAGAACCTCAATGTGATTAAAAGTATAATTATAGGATTATCTCAAGATTAAGTAATGTTTATGGTTGGGGCTTTATAGTTGATATTAGAGGTTGATTTAGATAAAATTAAGGATTTGGATTTATAATTAAGATATAGGGATATAATATAAGTTTCTAATATTATTATTTATCATATGTTCAATGTCATATAAATAACATTTATGGCATTATGTTCCAAATATTTTATGGTGATTAATTGAATTTTTGGAGACTTTTAATTTTTAGGGTAAATATGTGTTATTAGTTTTTAGGATGAAAAAATGGAATACAATAAACATTAAAGGTAAAATGTATTATGATTAATTTTTTGGATTTTATCTCATTTTTTTGAATTTTATAAAATTATATTGTTTTTATTAATGTACAACATGAATATTGTGTGACAACTCTTCATGTCAAACAAGGCTTCAGGAATCAAACCCACAACTGAAGTGAGATAGGTATTTATCTCCTACCACTAACCTATGTGAATTCCATGGTATGTAGAACCTTTTCATTTTACTTAAATTAATATATGGATTAATAATAATTTGATTTTGGAGACATATATTTTATTTAATAGATATCCATAGAATTTGAAATGATTTGGGGATTGTGTGATTAATGTTATATTAGAAGACGTCGAATGTTTTTTTAAATTTGTATGTATAAGTTTAATTGAACACTATTATAATTTAATGAATTAAGGGTTTTATTATATTTTTAAAGAATCAATTATTTTATTGTGCTATTATTTTGATTTTGGTTGTTTATGGAAATTATTAACCTATTTGTGAGAATATATGATGATGGAATTTCTTTTTGGTATGAGACATTAAGAGTGATTTATGATGATAAATGTAAAATCTTATCCTGGAATAATTTCTTATCACTTCCTTATGAATTTTGGTATTAAATATTCGTTTGGATTATTTTGATGAATTTTGGGGACATTTTTTTTGTTGAATTGCCTATGTAGAGCATGGGTACCACTATTGATTTTTGGTGATTTAAAAGCTTCCCTTATCATTATAACAAATTATTCTTTTTGGGGAAATTATTTGAACTTGTACTTAACATTTTGGTTTTGGATAATGTATATAGATAGGTTAAGTATATAGATAATATTTTATTTCTTATTTGATTTTCTATAAGGTGATTCTAGTGCTTGAAGTGTTAGAAAGTCATCTTAAATAATAATTGATTGGAGGAAAAGATGAGTTTATGATCTAATTTAATTAATGGATGGAACTATACATGTCAGGTAAGTATATTTATTTATTTTAATATTGTAATAATTAAAATATTTCATCATATTTATGAAAATTATCACAAAACAAAAACATTTTCCATTTACATTTCCTATTATGAAATAAATAAACTTTTAACAATTTACAAATTTATGGTTATGTGATTATTATCATTCTCTTAATAATGTTTCCTATCATTCTTCATCAGAACATGGGAGTCTGTTTTTATTCCATATCCATGTTTTCATACATGGAATCCTAGTATGTGTTATCTGAGGTGACCTTCATAACATCTTTTCATTCTTTTAAAGTGGATGTTCTGTTAAACCTTTTTTCGATGTGGGAGTGCAATAAAGGTATTTTGAGAAGTCATACCTTATTTTACAACCCCAAATTCCAATTGATAGGATACTATATCCAAAATGGGGAGATTACAACAGCCTAAGATTTCAAAAGGAAATACATTGTACGATAACATACATGATTCACATAATTTACCTAAAATGAACAACCTAATATTACTATATATTATGATAGTTATCACATAGCCATTAGAATTGTATGATTGAAAATTAATAACATAATTATGAAAATAATATTGTCTTATTATTATATATTTATTAATTGGTACCATATTTAATAGGAAATTATATAAAAACCAATTGAATATAAAGGCTATTTTTTTGAAAAACTATTTAAATGAAGGATTAGTGAGTTTAGAAATTAATAAAATTTCTAATGATTAATTTTTTTACGGAAATATAGATTTCATATAATAATTTTTTTGAAATTTCTCTCATATATTGTATATACATTTTATAAGGAAAATTCAATTTTACAGAATAAATGAGTATTTTTCTAAAAATGTAGTTTTACCATATTTTGATGGTAAACCATTTTTAACAATATTTATTTCCAATTTTATAAGTTATTTTTGACAAAATAAACTTCTTATTCAGAATTGAGACATCTAAATTTACTTTGGTTGAAATTTTGTTAATTTTCTAAAAAAATTATATTTTAATGAATAGTAAAAAACATCATATTTAAATCAAAAATGCATTTTCTTCTAATTTTATTTATTTATAGAATATATATTTAGTTTATTTAAAGTATATTTTGATTATTTTTTATCAATTAATAAAATAATGGTCATTGGAATCAATTTCACATTTAAATTGGACATAAAAACATGTCAATCATTTAATAGTTTTTATTTCATAAAAACTCGCTTTCTAGTTTTTACAATGAGAATTAAATTCAAATTAATAAATAAGTCATATGTGTTTTTAAAAGGGAAAACAAAATTCTAAATATGTAATTATATGGTCAAAATTATTGAAATAGGTAACTTTTATTTTTGGTCATTATAATTAGTAATGTTATTAATTTTTTTTATTTACCCCGGTTAAAGAATAAATTAAGTTAATAAAGTTAAAAATAATATTATAATAATATAAAACAACACTAACATGTTTCTTAATGTTATTGAATGAGTCACAAGAGACCAAAACAATCCTTAGGATGATGCATTAACATTTTTGATTCACTTGTGTGAGATAATGACATGTTATAATAATTAATTTAATAAAAATTGAAATAGAACACAAACAATTATATTTTTTACTAAAAAAATTTAATATTGGGTTATGTAACTAATATCATTGAAAATAAATATTAATTATAAAGTTTAAAATATTTTAAACAATATCGTATTTCTTTTATTATTTTAATACATTATATAAATAAATTTATGTATGACACAATGATGATGTCGTGATTACATTATTAATGAATGATTCAAATAAATAATTTTATAAATATTAAAATATATTTAATTTTACAATTTTTATTGAATCCAATAATTTAATGGATTATTATGAATTATTATATTTTTGTGAATGCAGTTTTTTTGAATGAATCTTGTTTTTACAACTTTATCAAAATTGAATTACTGAATAATATAAAAATCGATAGAAATGTGTTTTTAAAACAAATATTTTGTATTAAATGATTTAATAGTCATGAAAATCTATTATTCAGAAAAATCTCATAGATTATGGTACAAATTTTATTTATGAACCCATGAGGTTCTATTGGCATTTTGTAGTTACTATATTAACAAAATAGTGTAAGAATAGAAGATTCCAGGGAAAGAGTTATTTTATTTAACTAATGGAAAAATCGAAAATATAAGGTTACATTTGTGACTTAAACATGAATGAAACCAATTGGCTGAGAGGATTTAGAATCATACTCAATTTATCATAGAAATATTTCACATTGGTGATATTTTAATACTTATATCAATTCATAAAAAAGATAACATTCCAAGACATTTGCAATGTTCCCACCGCCCTCTTAATAAAGGACACCACCTCTACTCGCTTACTCAAACCTCTAAAACCCCTTGGATCATCATTCTTCTAATAGAATAAGTTCCTAACAACCCTCTATTACTCTTCGAATTCTAACCTTGGGCAGAATGAAATTCAAGAAATCCTTTTGGCTAAAATCCAAATGAGATTCCCGATTTAGAGGTAACATCTTATCACAAGATCCTTTTATTTATATTTTCCTTCTCCAACCCATTAACATGTTTTTGTTCCATTATTTTATAAAACCAATATTACCCTATATAAACTAGGATGTTTCAAAACTAAAATTTTTACCTAAATTTTCACACTTATTTCGAGGATACACTGTAATGTCGATTGTTGAATTTCAGGTTCTATAGGAAAGATATAACGATGCCTTCAATGCTATGATGATCACTACGATCCTCAACCTTCGATGCCTGAATATGGAACATGGAATGAGAAATAATATGGATTGAAAATCTATCTATAAATCGGGAGAAAATATATATTGTCATTGATAATTGAATGAATAGTAATTTTGTGAGAGAGATCCTTGTCCTCTTTTTAATGCGGAGTTTTAAAATTACTCAGTTGTGTTCCATGAACCCCATTTACAACGATGTCCATTAAATAAATAATTATGAGAAACTAAATTGTGTCTTTATTAATTATTATTTTATCACATACCTGTAATATATATAATGTATTACGTGATAAAACTAAGGCATTAACACTCCTTGTATTCTAATAAAATATTAAATGAATCCGGAATATTAAAAATAACATTCGTTTGATTTATATATTCTCATATTTACTAAACATGTAATTACATTAAATGAATTCAATCACAATTATTCATAACGTTAATAATTAATGAATTTGTTTATTTATTTGTGACTGATACATTGGATAATGCTCAAGCCCTATAGTGTGGCCCACCATGTCCTATATAACTATTCAATCGAATATGGAAGACTCTTGAATATACTATTGTGTGTGACCCTCTTGGACCATATCTCTATAGCATTGAATAATATTCATAGACCTAGAGTGGATTCTATCAACCCATCATGGTCCCCAAAGTGATAAGAATAGTTATAGAAATTACAACCAATATATACACACTAATTGTGTTTTATAATCTCTTAGTCTTTCAATATATCATAAATCTGTACCCATACATGTGTCTTCACCATTTTATTTATTTAATATAGGTTGATTTAATCGGATGTATTTACCTTTAGAATTTTTTGGCCAACGAAAAATGAACGCAACACCATCTGGATCAACCAGGCATGAGATATACAACATTATTAAACCCATAAGAGACAAATCCTTTCATAACCATTCAGCCAATGTCTTATAACCAGCGACACACACCAAACAAGATACCTCACTATTATTTCAATAGAATTGTTTTTTCCTTGCATCAATGTACACAATAAAATGATACACACAGGTAATTATATCATGTTATAAGACCAATAAAAATGTGGGTAGATAGAAAAAATGAAAGAAACCCAAAAAATATGGTGTTACTATTGGTGGGTTTGTCCTCATGATTTAACTACAAGAGATAACCAAGATAAAATTAAGATAAGAAGTCTAAATTATTATGATCCACTAGAACATAATAGTCAAACATCAACTATGTCTAATCAGTATGATGAATTTATACCAAAGTAATGTTCTTTATGTTTAATTTTATTGTATATAGAAGTTATCATTATAGATAGGGATTTTTTATAACCCTTTTATATGAAAATTAAACTATTGAATTACCATTTAATAATTGATGTATAAAAGTCTACAATATAATTTTAAGATTATATCATGTATAATTAACTATATGCATGATCTGGTAATAAAAACCATTACAATTTTGGATCTAGGAACCTAATATTTCAATACCCCCACTTCTAGTATAGGAATCATGATATCCATATTTTTTCCCCTAACATGGTGATGCTCATCTTTCTGTTCAATAATGGCTTTAGCTGCTGGGTCTTCCAATTTTCTCCTGCATGGCTATTCTGCTACATATGATCTCATCTCTTTGAGTAAAACATCTCAAGAGATGGTATCAAAGAGTATATCCCTTTTATCCACTATTAAAACATAACATCATGTCTAGTAAGAATATCATATTTTTCATAATGGTAATACATGACTTACTAGGTGTGATCAACGAACTGGAACAAATCGTTTCATTTTACTACTTCATAGTTGCCTTAGAGGCTACAACATGCTCAGTATTTTTAGATATGACTACCCCTGGATTTTATTATCTTGAATCACTCGTCACATTATCCTAACTATGAAACTATATCAAATTGATCCACGGAAGACAATTTTTTGTCCCACCAAAACTAGTATCCAACCATCCCCACTTACTAGGTACATATCTTTTGTACTAGTCATTATATAATCAGATAGTTCTCACCTCATTACATTAATTTATCTTAGATATAATTTATATAACCATAATGTAAAGTATATACTAGAAATATCAATTCCTGTACATATCATGGTATACATGATCGATATATCATTGAAGCATATGGAACTAAACTCACAACATTAATCTTCCCCCATGTTACAAACATGTCAACCTTGAGAGATTAATCCATGTGATTTTTGAAAAATTTATGATCCTGAATTTTTTAAACTTGTATTTTTTAATACAACATCACTGTAGGTATGATTGAATTGGTCCAAGAAACCATTATATCTACCTCAGTACATCATTTTCCCTATAACATAGGTATATAGGTTAAGTAAATAACTAGAGAAATAATTTTATCGTGGTATTAACTAAATGTATAACCAATATCTATTTTCCATATGTTATCGAACATATTTCACGTGGAAAACAATGGAACTGTAACATTACTTTAGTATAAAAAAGGTAATGATTCATTCCAAATGAATGACCTATGATATTTTTTTTTACATTAATCAAATAGAATATTTTAGTAACTTAAATGTTTATTTGACATCCAATGGTGTCATCGTCACTTTCTGGTTTCATCGTATAAACACCTTCCATGAAAAATGATCTTGAAATAAATTATCCAATTAAACGATCTTAGAAATTAGCTACTATAATGCCTTGGCCCCAGTTACCCAGAGTTAGTGCATTATTGCGTAACATTGGCATGATCAGAAAAGATCAAGTCTCGAAAGACCGATTACTTTAATAGCCTTTGAAACACTAGATACATTCATAAGTCTTACATTACATCATAAATTAAAACAAAACTGAAACAAAATCTTCTCTTCATATCCCCTCATACTATCCCTGTAGGTTATTCATAATATATTTCTTCACATCCTGGAAAAATTAAAACATTTGAGGGGTGATCTCAGATGCTCAGTAAGGATAACAATATAGCGGAAGCTTTCATAAATAAACATTAACATTTAAGGAAATGTATAACTAAAACAAAAGCTTTTTAAACATGAACTTAAGCATAATATGGAAAAAATAAAATGAAATAATGCCATTTACTTATTCACGTTGATATTATACTAGTCGAATAATCACATACAATATCAATAACCACTTTCATTATGATGGAATGCATAATGCCAGACTATCATAACCACGTAGCCAAGGCCTCATGCCAATAATACAAATAAGATTTTGTCAAGGCCTCATGCCAAGACAATATTTTGTCTCATGAGACCTACCGATTCATCACGATTCTATAGCGGGCTCCACCCGTCACTTATTAAGTCCATTGCATTCCTCATATGAATATGTTTAAACATATCATAAACAATACCATAATTGTATCACATAAAACATGCATAAAGGAATGATAACATTTCCACATTTCAATCAAAAGATATCAATACAACACATTTATATAATAAAAACATTATCAAAATCATTTTCAGTACCACAATAAATGAGAATTAAAACTTGGTATTTATTTTTCTTTTAAAAAAAGTTATGGATTTTAGAGGAAGCCGGAACTCAAATAACGGTCATGGCGGTTGAGAAGTCGTTGTCGCCGCATATGTATGACAAGAAAAAAATTCCTTTTTTTCATTTAGTAAAACGCATAGTATAAAAAGATTCCTTTTCAATAAATGTAAAAGTCAAAGGGTTTTATACACTGTATAGAAGAAATTTGTGTATAAAACAAAATATGCCTCAGTGAATGGAGATTGAGACGAAGTCCCTTACAAAGATCATTTTTAAATAAAATATATCTATTATGTGTATTCACTATATGTACACATAAAAAAGTATAAATACAAGATATGACTTAATAATATCATGAAATAATTTGAAGGTAGGAAATTAACCCAAAGAATGGAAATTGGGTTAAGAAGTTCCCTTACCTCATGTCCGTCTTGACTCAACCGTTCTTTAACCTCCTGAATAATAAACTAGAGTTAATTTATAATTTCTTAAGAACCTTTTTCAAGTTTATTATTCCTTTTATATCACTTATTACCATGTTATTAAAATTATTTAATTATTTATGTTAATAACGGTCGTTTTGTCGATCTTTGGTACTTGAGTCAAAAATAAACTTCTTATAATTACAAGTTCTTCATGTGGTAAAGTATACATTATATACAGAATTATATTCAGGATGTAGATATCATATATATAATAAATATCTCGTATATACATTCATTTATAATATTATGTAACATTTAGAGGTAAGAAATGAAATGCACAGTTCATGGAGACGGTAAGCTGTACGTACGCATGAACGCTACTTTAATTTCTATTTCATATTTAATAGAATGAAATAATAATGATATAAAGGTGTATTATTATTCCAGTATAATATCATATATAATATCATTTACTCCATCCTTTATACATCCCACATATGGGATTAACGATTCAAATCACTTTGAGGGGGTGGTAGTCCGCACTTCCTAAAATGAAATTATCATGTTTACCCATAATTGAAATCATAAAGGAATGAAATAAATTCTAAATAAAGAAGCATAATGAAAACATAAACATAATATATATATCATATATGAAAATAGTGTCATCAAAATGGCCACCATTAGAGGTGTTAAAAGAATATTGAACAATCATCGTTTCATGAGGCAGTATTTCGCCACCCACAAAAACAGTATGTTCTTTAACCATTAGATGAAGGTTTGTGTAAGTGTAAATAAAATAAATATCATAAAAAATTACTAGTATATTTTATATACTGGTGTTGTTACAAAATAAATTAATAATAAGATTTTAAGGGTTTGGAGAATCAAAATAAAACAAAAGAAGATAAGAGAAGACATTACCTTAAAATCAGGTAATTTTTTTTTATTTGAGCCAAGGGCTTACATGGGAAGACTTCTACCCATATTGAGGCTTCTAGGAGTAAGAGAGGGAAGTTTAGAGAGTATTTGGGCAGATTTTGGCCGAGCCAAATGGCTTTGATGGTGTGAATAATGTGGTAGTGGTGGGGGCCTTTTATAAGAGGAGAGGAGGGGCACTCTTGGAAAGTCATGAAATGTTATATTATTATGAAGTGATTTTCGGATTCCAAAGGTCCCAAAATTATTTATTTCAAGGATAAGGTGATAAGGGTTCGAAATATACTCATCAAATAGGTTTTTGACAAGTTTATGTCTTAGATTTGACATTATCTTTTAATTTTATTTAAATCGTTAATTAATGAGGTAATCGCTACATCATCATGGTGTCATAAAAATTTAATTTATTTAATGTCTAAAAATTATAAAAATATTACCATGATGTAGGAAATATTTTTATCTTTACAATTAATATTTATAGTTGAAATTTTAACTTATATAACCCCATGTAATAATAGTTTTAGTAAAACAACACATGTTTGTGACAATTTTATTTTTACTTTAAATAAAAAGTTATTAATGTCATTTTCTTACCCAAGTGGCTCCGTGGGGTCCCCAAGTTGAACCATGTATTGTATTGTTCGACCATGAATCATCCAATAAGGGTAGGACTAGTGTAATGGTATTTTCATATTTTTATAATATCATTTTTACCTTAAATTTCACTACTTACATTTAATCGCGATTAATAAAACGTAAAAGTTACCATTCACCAAAAATTATTTTAAACCCATTGAACCACATTTTAATTCCTAATGAAAATGATGTATTTCAGATTTTCGAAATTCAATTCACAGAAGCAGTAAAGTTTCATTTAATCTAAAAATCATTTTTTTACTACCACTTAGTAGATTCACTATTCATCAAAAATTGACATTTTTCAGAAAAATACCAAAAATTCACCCTAAGCTATAATTGATATTCCTAATTCAATTATGATGTATATTTTATAAAATTCCAAACATATAAGTTTCATTAATTAATTTAATAGTTATTTCCCGTTGTCACAACAAATAGCGTGTTTTTAAGAAATAATATATATCAAAAGATTGACAATTGTTTATGTCCAATATCAAAGTGAAATTAATTATAATGACCACCATTGGATAAAATGGTAAAAATATATTCTAATTAAACTTTAAAACCACTAAATAGTATATTTTATCACTATAAAATATTTTTATTAAAAATGTGGTTTTTAAGTATTTTTCACTATTCATAAAAAATTGGAAGTTCCTAGAAAGTTACTAAAAATTCCACATAGGATAATTTAGATATTACAAATACAAAAATAAAGTTCTTTTCGAAATATAAAATTTATATAATTTCAAAAAGTGGGTAATACTATTCATAACTGCTACTTTGATTGGTCTCGGTGTGTTATAACTCGAGGTTGCGTACAACACATGCTGCCCTATTATTCAAAGAGAAGCGTACCATGGAAGATTGGGGTGTTACATTATCCCCTACTTAAATAAATTACAACCTTCCAATTAGAAATTTTTATTTGAATATAAAATGTTGAAAATAGAAAATATCTTTGTGGAAAACCCACATCAGAAATAAGGTTAATAAAAATATGACATTAAAAGAAAGAAAGAGAAGTACAAAGGTCACCGGAGTTAGCCAACACTAGGATTCTATGAAAAGATGGATATGACGGAAAAAAACCATCAATGTCTGATGGAGAGTTGTATAAAACAGGATTAGGAGAAAGTTTAACTACAAGAAAATCACAAACATGTGATTGGTTAAACGATCATTGATTCCCCAGGAGGAAAAGTTAACGGACAAAATTTTTGTTTTAAGTTACCTTTCATAAGGTTGAGGAATTTATTTAAGAGATTTACTAATAATTTAAGGAAATATACATACTTGTCATGTAGACTTTCATTCTTTAATAAATTTTCACCACAAACCCTTCTTTCACTCAAAAAGATAATAGAAATCAAAAATATTATATTTATCCTAATCTCATAATGTTACAAATATTAACACATACCATTTGGATTAGGAAAACTATTTTGAAATAAACATGGAATTCTTGTAGGCTAGCGGTAGGTAATAAAGGCTTGTCGCACTATGGTTGTGGGTTCGATTTCTACAGCTTTGTCTGATGCGACGGGTTTTCCCCCGACCTGCAGGTTGTCCTTTTCCTAAAACTATATTATTATAATATTCCAAAAATAATCTTCATAAATGTTTTAACCTTAAACAATACTACCCAAAGTTCAACTTAACCCATTCCAACCATTATAGTTTTCCAAAATACCTCTGTCCGGTCTTTTTCTAAAAGGTCTCTAAATTCCAAAATCAATTGTATCATCAGATTCCTCAAACAAAGTAAAGTGTTTCTTATTGTCACATAAAAAAATATGATTACCTTCATCATATTAAAACCTTCATGAAAACAACAAGTACTGCAATAAAATACTTATATATACCACATTATTATTATAACCAGAATATAATGATTGAGTCCAAAAGAACAAATACATTAATTATTCCACTTCAACTGTAGTAACATCATAAGATTTTCCTTGATCCGTTGGCCTTTTCTAAGGTAAGTTTCCCAGACGCTTAAGAAATTAATTAGCATAATACCCCATTTCCCTACAATTTTAGCATTCAAAATCGATATCCACTTTCTTTACCTTGCAATCACGAGGCTGGTGACCTTTTGCCCACGTATATAACAAACTCCCATTCCATTTAGGCAAGTACCGGGGTGATTTTTCCCACAATTATCACATAAGGGAAAACCCTTCATTCCTTTTTTCCCTTTATTTGTCTTTTGTTCCACCTTTCTCATCTTCTCTTGTTTTACTTTTTTGTCATTAGATTTAGAGAATTCCTTTTCTGTCTTGATAGCACATGATACAATATCTTCGTACGATGAGAAGATTTTTGATACTAATTCTCGGCGGAGAAATGGTTTTAACCCATCAAAGAAATGATCAATATTACATCTTGGGTTACATATATTAATCTGTAGCATGTCTTGCTAACCTTGTAAAGTTGGCCTCATACTTTTCGAGATTCTCCTCCTCCTTTTGTCTTAGACTTAGAAATTCCCTTTCCATATCTGCTCGATGGTCATGAGGAAAGTATTTTTCTATGAAAAGATAATTGAACTACCTCTATTCCATATTCGACACTTCATCATCATCCTTTGTATTTTTAATCAACGACCACCATTGATCAGCATCTCCAGTGGGGCGGTAAACTGCCATGATATCCTTTTCCCTTTCACTACTCCCCAAGGCATGGAATATTTTCTCTAAGGAATTTATCCATTTCTCATATACTAAGGGATTTGTACTCCCATTGAATGTTGGTGGTTGTTTTTTCATGAAGCGGTCTAACATTGATCCTCCACGTTTCGGATCAGGGTGCTCCATAAGAGTAAGGTTATTATTAATAACATGAGTGAGTTCTCCCAGTATGGTGATAAGTTGATCAGCACCAGTTGTAT
Source organism: Viscum album (assembly GCA_963277665.1). Classification (NCBI taxonomy): domain Eukaryota; kingdom Viridiplantae; phylum Streptophyta; class Magnoliopsida; order Santalales; family Viscaceae; genus Viscum; species Viscum album. The sequence goes on from OY728142.1 coordinate 1,418,420,072, forward strand.
CTCCAGATCCACTATAATTATCATGAGAAGGAGGGAAATCCCTACATGGAGTGCGTGCATTGATATGGTTTCAATTTCTTCCACTAGGTTCCATTTCTAAACAATGGAATAAACTAGATCAGTTTATGAATCAAAATACATAATTCCATACTTGTAAAACACATAAATAAATTGAACAGTTTATGGATATAATCCATAATCATAAAAAAAATTCCTTTGAGAAAGTATATATTCATAAACCCTTCATAATGGTTTTTAAAGAAAATGTGAATTATCCTAATCATATCCCCCGAGAGTGTCGTAACCAAGAGTGCAGCAAGGCCCGTTGCCGTGCACCAGTTTCCGTTCAAGTCTAGCTCAAAGCGGTGTTTTTGGGTTTTACATCTAGGTACATTTGTGCCAGAGCCGCATCTACCTGCTCGTATCCAGACAGGGATGTATTTCTCGGAAAACTCACAAAATCTCAATAATACCAAAATTATAGGAATTTCATCTATACTAATCCTCAAAGTCTATCTTAGTGATATGTGCTCTAATCATATTTTATCTAAATCTAGCTTCCAAGGTTAGTACTAAACTGCCTCTGATACCAACTGTAACTCCCCGACCCCAGTTACCTAGTGTCAGTGCATTATTTCGTAACATTTTCCTAATCACAAAAGATCATGTTTCGAAAGACCGATTAGTTTCATAGATTTGGAAACACAAGATACATTCATATGTCATACATTACATCATAAAGTATAACAAAACTACAACAACATATTGTCTTCATATCCCCTCATACTATCCCTACAGGTTATTCATAATATACTTCTTCACATTTCAGAAAAATTAAAACATTGGAAGGGGTGAGCTCAGATGCTCAGTAAGGATAACAATATAGAGAAAGCTTTCATAAATAAACATTAAAATTTAATGCAATGTATAACTAAAACAAAAGCCTTTTAAACTTTAAGTTCACCATAATATGGCAAAAATAATCTGAAATAATTCCATTTACTTATTCACATGGATATTGTACTAGTCGAATAATCACATGAAATATCAATAACCACTTTCATAATGATGGAATGCATAATGCCAGACTATCATAACCATGTAGCTGAAGCCTCGTGCCAAGACTACAAATAAGATTTTGTCAAGGCCTCGTGCCATGACACTATTTTGTCTCATGAGACCTACCGATGCATCAAGCAGCTATAGTGGGCTCCACCCGTCCCTTATTAAGTCCAATGCATTCCTCATATGAACAGGTTTACACATATCATAAACCATAACACAATTGTATCACATAAAACATGCATAAAGAAAACATAAAATTTCCATATTTAAATCACACGATATAAATGCAACACATTGATATAATAAAAACATTATCAAAACCATTTTCAATACCAAAATAATTGACAATTAAAACATGGTATTTATTTTTCATTTAAAATAAAGTTCTGGCTTGTAGAGGAAGCCGAAACTCAAATAATGGTCACGGTGGTGGAGAAGTCGTTCTTTCCGCATACTTATGACAAGAAAAACATTCCTTTTTGTAGTTTAGTAAAACATATCGTATAAAAAGATTCCTTTTGAATAAAGGTAAAAGTCAAAGAAATTTATACACCGTATAAATGGAATTTGTGTATAAAACATAATATGCCTCAAGGAATGGAGATTGAGACAAAGTCCCTTACAAAGATCATTTTTAAATAAAATATATCTATTATGTGTATTCACTATATGTACACATAAAGAAAGTATAAATACAAGATAGGACATAACAATATCATGACATAATTTCAATGTAGGAGATTATCCCAATGAATGGAAATTGGGTTAAGAAGTTCCCTTACCTCGTGTCCGTCTTGACTCAACCATTCTTTAACCTCCGGAATAATAAAATAGAGTTAATTTATAATTTCATAAGAACCATTTTCATGTTTATTATTCCTTTTATATTACTTATTACCATGTTATTAACATTATGTAATTTTTTTTGTTAATAACGGTCGTTTTGTCGATCATTGGTACTTGAGTCAAAAATGAACTTCTTATAATTACAAGTTGATAATTTAGTAAAATATCCTTTATATCCATAATTATTTTCATGATTTAGATATCATATATATAATATATATCCAGTATATATATTCATTCATAATATTATGTAACATTTAGAGATAAGAAATGAAGTACACCGTTCATGGAGACGGTAAACCGTACGTACGCATGAACACTACTTTCATTTCTATTTCGTATTTAATGGTATGAAATAATAATGATATAAAGGTGTTTTATATTCCAGAGTAATATCATATATAATATCATTTACTCCATCCTTTATACGTCCCATATATGGCATTAACGATTTAAATCACTTTGAGGGGGCGGTAGTCCGCACTTCCTAAAATGAAATTATCGTGTTTACCCATAATGACAGTCATAATGGTATGAAATAAATGAGAAATAAAGAATCATAAGGAAAACATAAACATAATATATATATATCATATATGAAAATATTTTCATCCAAATGTCCACCATTAGAGGTGTTAAAATAATATTGAACAATCATCGTTTCATGAGGCAGTATTTCCCCACACACAGAAACAGTATGTTCTTATACCATTAGAAGGAGGTGTGTGTAAGTGTAAATAAAATACATATCATAAAAATATCCTAGACTATTTTAGATATTTGTGTTGTTACAAAATAAAGTTATAAAAAGATTTTAAGGGGTTGGAGAAACAAAATAAAACAAAAGAACATAAGAGAAGACATTACCTTAAAATCGGGTAACTCTTTTTGATTTGAGGCAAAGGATTCCTTGGGAAGACTTATGCAATAAGTGAGGATTCTAGGAGTAAGAGAGGGACATTTAGAGAGTATTTTGGAAGAGTTTGTGCTATCCAAATGGCTTTGATGGTGTGAATAAGGTTGTAGTGGTGGGAGTCTTTTATAAGAGGAGGGGAGGGGAACTCTTGAAAAGTCAAGAAATTTTATATTATTATGAAGTGATTTTCGGATTGAAAAGGTCCAAAAATTATATATTTCGAGGATAAGGTGATAATGATTTGAAATATACTCATCAAATATGTTTTTAACAAGTGTACGTATTATATTTTACATTATCGTTTCATTTTATTTAAATCGTTAATTAATGAGGTAATCGTTGCATCATCACGGTGTCATAGAAATTTAATATATTTAATGTCTAAAATTTATAAAAAAAATACCATAATTTATTAAATCTTTTTATCTTTCCAATGAATATTTATAGTCCAAATGTTAACTTATATAACCCTATGTAATAATTGTTTTAGTAAAACAACACATGTTTGTGACAATTTTATTTTTACTTTAAATAAAAAGTTATTAATGTAATTTTCTTTCCCAAGTGGCTCCATGGGGTCCCCAAGTTGACCCATGGATTGTCTCTATCGGCCATGACTCATCCAATAATGTTAGGACATGTGTAATGTTTTTTAATATTTTTATAATATCATTTTACCTTAAATTTCAATAATTACCTTTAATCGGGATTAATAAAACCTAAAAGTTACTATTCACCAAAAATTATTTTAATCCCATTGAACCAAATTTTAATTCCTAATTACAATGATGTATGTAGGATTTTTGAAATTCAATTCACAGAAGAGGTAATGTTTCATTTAAACGAAAAATCAGTTTTTTAACTACCACTTAGTGGATTCACTATTCATCAAAAATTGATGTTTTTCAGAAAAATACCAAAAATTAACCCTAAGCTATAATTGATATTCCGAAATCAAAAATGATGACTATTTTATAAAATTCCAAACATATAAGTTGCATTAATTAATTTAATAGTTAGTTGCCACTGTCACAACAAATAACTTGTTTTTAAGAAACAATATATATCAAAAGATTGACAATTGTTTATGTCCAATTTCAAAGTGAAATTAATTGTAATGACCAACATTGGATAAAAGGGTAAAAATGTATTCTAATTATACTTTAAAACCACTCAATAGTATATTTTATTAAAAAAAAAATTTAAGTATTTTTCAATATTCATAATAAATTGGAAGTTCCTAGAAAATTACAAAAAATTCAACATAGGATAATTTAGTTATTCCAAATACAAAAATGAATTCTATTTCGAAATATACAATTTATATAATTTCAAAACGTGGGTAATACTATTCAAAACGGCTACTTTGATTGGTCGCGATGTGTTAGAACTCGAGGTTGCATACAACACACACTGCTCTATTATTCAAAGAGAAGCGTACCATGGAAGATTGGGGCATTACATTCTCCCCTCATTCAATAAATTTCATCCTCGCAATTTGAAATTTTTCATTGAATATAAAAGGTTGAAAATAGAAAATACCTTTGTGGAAAACCCACTTCGGAAATAAGGTTAATAAAAATATAACTTTAAAAGAAAGAAAGAGAAGTACAAAGGTCATCCGAGATAGCCAATATTAGGATTCTATGAAAACATGGATATGAAGGAAAAAAACCATCAAGTTCTGATGGAGAGTTGTATAAAACAGGATTAGGAGAAAGTATAACTACAAGAAAATCACAAACTTGTGACTGGTTAAACGATCATTGATTCCTCAGTAGGAAAAGTTAACCGACAACGTATTTGTTTTAAGTTACCTCTCATAAAGTTGAAGAATTTATTTAAGATATTTACTAAGAACGTAAGGAAATATAAATTCTTGTAATGTAGAATTTCATTCTTTAATAAATTTTCACCACAAACCCATCATTCACTCAAAAAGATAATAGAAATCAAAAATATTATATTTATCCTAATCTTATAAGGTTCCAAATATTAACACATACCATTTAGATTAGGAAAACTATTTTGTAATAACCAGGGACTTCCTGTATGCTAGCGGTAGGTAATAAAGGCCTGTCGCACTATGGTTGTGGGTTCGATTCCTACAGCTTTGTTGGGCGCGACAGATTATCCCTCGACCTATAGGTTTTCCTTTTCCTAAAACTATATTATTATAATATTCCAAAAATAATATTCATAATTGTTTTAACCTTAAACAATACTACCCAAAGTTCAACTTAACCCATTCCAACCTTTATAGTTATCCAAAACACCTCTGTCCGGACTTTTTCTAAAAGGTCTCTAAATTCCAAAATCAGTTGTATTATCAGATTCCTAAAACAAAGTAAAGATTCTCTTATTGTCACATACAAAAATATGATTACCTTAATCATATTAAAACCTTTATGAAAACAATAAGTGTTGCAGTGCAATACTTATATATATCACATTAATCTTATAACCAGAATATAATCCTTGAGTCCAAAATTAGCAATACATTAATTATTCCACTTCAACTGTAGTAACAGCAAAAGTTTGTCCTTCATCCCTTGAACTTTTCTGAGGTAAGTTTCCTGACACTTAGGGCATTCATTTGCATAATTCCCCATTTCCCTACAATTGCAGCATTCAACATTGATAGCCTCTTTCTTTCCCTTGCAATCACGAGACCGGTGACCTTTTTCCCCACATAAATAACAAACTCCCATTTTTTAGGCATGTACTGGGGTGATTCTTCCCACAATTATCGCATAATGGAAAACCCTTATTTCCTTTTTTTCCTTTATCTGTCTCTTGTTCCACCATTATCTTCTTCTCATGCTTTACTTTATTGTCATAAGATTTAGAGAATTCCTTTTCTGTCTTGATAGCACATGAGACAATATCTTTGTACGATGAGAAGGTTTGTGAGACTAATGCTCGACGGAGAAATGGTTTTAACCCATCAAAGAAACAATCAATATTACTTATTGGGTTATGTATATAATCTGAATAATGTGTTACTAACCTTCTAATGATGGCCTCATACTTTGCAACACTCTCATCCTCCTTTTGTCTCAGACTTAGAAATATCCTTTCCATATCTGCTCGATGGTCGTGAGGAAAGTATTTTTCTAAGAAAAGATCTTTGAACTCCCTCTATTCCATATTCGATACTTCATCATATTTATTTGTATTTTGAATCAACGACCACCATTGATAAGAATCTTCAGTGAGGCGGTAAACTACCATGATAAACATTTCCCTTTCACTACTCCCCAAGGCATGGAATATATTATATAAGGAATTTATCCATTGCTCAGCTACTAAGGGATTAATACTCCCATTGAATGTTGGTGGTTTTTTCCTCATGAAGTGGTCTAACATTGATCCTCCAAGTTTTAGATGAGGGTGCTACATATGAGTAAGGTTATTATTCATAACCTGGGTGAGTTGTCCCAGTATGGTGATAAGTTGATCAACACCAGTTGTATCTCCAGCTCCACTATAATTATCTTGAGAAGGAGGGAAATCCCTATATGGAGTGCATGCATTGATATGGTTTTCATTCCTTCCACCAGGTGACATTTCTAAACAATGGCATAAACAAGATCTATTTATGAATCAAAGTACATAATTCCATACTTGTAAAACACTTAACATAAATTGAACAATTTATGGATATAAACCATAATCATAATATTTTTTACTTTGAGGATGTATATACTCATAAACCCTTCATAATGGTTTGTAATGAAAATGAGAATTATCCTAATCATATCCCCCGGGAGTGTCGTAACCAAAAGTGCATCAAGGCCCGTTGTCGTGCACCAGTTCTCGTTCGAGTCCAGCTCAAAGAGGTGTTTTCAGGTTTTACCCCTAGGTACATCTGTGCTAGAGCTGCCTCTACCTGCTCGTATCCAGACAGGGATATATTTCTCGGAAAACTCTCAAAATCTCTATAATACCAAAATTAGAGGAAGTTGTTCTACACTAATCCTCAAAGTATATCTTAGGGATATTTTCTCTAATCATATTTTATCTAAATCTAGCTTCCAAGGTTAGTACTAAACTACATCTGATACTAACTGTAACGCCCCGACCCCAGTTACCCAGAGTCAGTGCATTATTGCATAACATTGGCATGATCACAATAGATCAAGTCTCGAACGACCGATTGGTTTAGTAGCCTTGGAAACACTAGATACATTAATAAGTCTGACATTACATTATAAAGTAAAACAAAACTAAAAAAACATCTTGTCTTCATATCCCCTCATACTATCCCTGCAGGTTATTCATAATATATTTCTTCACATCCTGGATAAATTAAAACATTGGAATGGGTGAGCTCAGATGCTCAGTAAGGATAACAATATATCAGAAGCTTTCATAAATAAATATTAACATTTAAGGCAATGTATAACTAAAACAAAAGGATTTTAAACATGAATTTCGGCATAATATAGCAAAAATAAAATGAAATAATTCCATTTACTTATTCACATGGATATTCTACTAGTAGAATAATCAAATTCAATATCAATAACCATTTTCATAATGATGGAATGCATAATGCCAGAAGCCAAGGCCTCATGCCAAGACTGCAAATAAGATTTTGTCAAGGCCTCGTTCCAAGACACTATTTTGTCTCCTAAGACCTACCGATGCATCAAGGAGCTATAGCGGGCTTCACCCGTCACTTATTACGTCTATTTCATTCCTCATATGAATAGGTTTAAACATATCATAAACCATAACATAATTGTATCAAATAAAACATGAATAAAGGAAACATAAAATTTCCACATTTCAATCACAAGATATCAATACAACAAACTGATATAATAAAAACATTATCAAAATTATTTTCAATTCCAAAATAAATGAGAATTAAAACATGGTATTTATTTTTCATTTCAAAAAATGTTATGGCTTGTAGAGGAAGCCAAAACACAAATAATGGTTACGACATCGGAGAAGTCGTTCTCGCCGCATACGTATGACAAGAAAAACATTCAACTTTTTTGATTAGTAAAACGAATCATATAAAAAGATTCCTTTTGAATAAACATAAAAGTCAAAGGGGTTTATACACCGTATAGAAGAAATTTGTGTATAAAATAAAATATGCCTCAATGAATGGATATTGAGATGAAGTCCCTTACAAAGATCATTTTTAAATAAAATATATCTATTATGTGTATTCACTATATGTACACATAAAGAAAGTATAAATACAAGATAGGACATAACAATATCATGACATAATTTCAAAGTAGGAGATTAACCCAATGAATGGAAATTGGGTTAAGAAGTTCCCTTACCTCGTGTCCGTCTTGACTCAACCATTTTTTAACCTCCGGAATAATAAAATAGAGTTAATTTATAATTGCTTAAGAACCATTTTCAGGTTTATTATTCCTTTTATATTACTTATTACCATGTTATTAACATTATGTAATTATTTATGTTAATAACGGTCGTTTTGTCGATCTTTGGTACTTGAGTCAAAAATAAACTTCTTATAATTACAAGTTGATCATTTAGTAAAATATACATTATATCCATAATTATTTTTATGATGTAGATATCATATATATAATATATATCCAGTATATACATTCATTCATAATATTACGTAACATTTAGAGGTAAGAAATGAAATACACCGTTCATTGAGACGGTAAACCGTACGTACGCATGAACACTACTTTCATTTCTATTTCGTATTTAATGGTATGAAATAATAATGATATAAAGGTGTTTTATATTCCAAAGTAATATGATATATAATATCATTTACTCCATCCTTTATACGTCCCACATATGGCATTAACGATTTAAATCACTTTGAGGGGGCGGTAGTCCGCACTTCCTAAAATGAAATTATCGTGTTTACCCATAATGTCAGTTATAATGGTATGACATAAATGAGAAATAAAGAATCATAAGGAAAAAATAAACATAATATATATATATATATCATATATGAAAATATTTTCATCCAAATGTCCACCATTAGAGGTGTTAAAAGAATATTGAACAATCATCGTTTCATGAGGCAGTATTTCCCCACACACAGAAACAGTATGTTCTTATACCATTAGAAGAAGGTGTGTGTATGTGTAAATAAAATACATATCATAAAAATATCCTAGTTTATTTTAGATACTGGTGTTGTTACAAACGAATGTTATAAAAAGCTTTTAAGGGGTTGGAGAAACAAAATAAAACAAAAGAACATAAGAGAAGACATTACCTTAAAATCGGGTAACTCTTTTTGATTTGAGCCAAAGGATTCCTTGGGAAGACTTATGCAATAAGTGAGGCTTCTAGGAGTAAGATAGGGACATTTAGAGAGTATTTTGGCAGATTTTGGGTGATCCAAATGGCTTTGATGGTGTGAATATGGTTGTAGTGGTGGGAGCCTTTTATAAGAGGAGGGGAGGGGAACTCTTGAAAAGTCATGAAATTTTATATTATTATGAAGTGATTTTCGAATTAAAAAGGTCCCAAAATTATATATTTCGAGGATAAGGTGATAATGTTTTGAAATATACTCATCAAATATGTTTTTAACAAGTTTACGTATTATATTTTACATTATCTTTTCATTTTATTTAAATCGTTAATTAATGAGGTAATCGCTGCATCATCACGGTGTCATAGAAATTTAATATATTTAATGTATAAAAATTATAAAAAAATTACCATAATTTATTAAATCTTTTTATCTTTCCAATGAATATTTATAGTCCAAATGTTAACTTATATAACCCTATGTAATAACTGTTTTAGTAAAACAACACATGTTTGTGACAATTTTATTTTTACTTTAAATAAAAAGTTATTAATGTAATTTTCTTTCCCAAGTGGCTCCATGGGGTCCCCAAGATGACCCATGGATTGTCTCTATCGTCCATGACTCATTCAATAATGTTAGGACATGTGTAATGTTTTTTAATATTTTTATAATATCATTTTACCCTAAATTTCAATAATTACCTTTAATCGGGATTAATAAAACCTAAAAGTTACTATTAACCAAAAATTATTTTAATCCCATTGAACCAAATTTTAATTCGTAATTACAATTATGTATGTAGGATTTTTGAAATTCAATTCACAGAAGAGGTAATGTTTCATTTAAACGAAAAATCAGTTTTTTAACTACCACTTAGTGGATTCACTATTCATCAAAAATTGAAGTTTTTCAGAAAAATACCAAAAATTAACCCTAAGCTATAATTGATATTCCGAAAACAAAAATGATGACTATTTTATAAAATTCCAAACATATAAGTTGCATTAATTAATTTAATAGTTAATTCCCACTGTCACAACAAATAACTTGTTTTTAAGAAACAATATATATCAAAAGATTGACAATTATTTATGTCCAATTTCAAAGTGAATTTAATTGTAATGACCACCATTGGATAAAATGGTAAAAATGTATTCTAATTATACATTAAAACAACTCAATAGTATATTTTATTAAAAAAAAATTTTTTTTGTATTTTTCAATATTCATAATAAATTGGAAGTTCCTAGAAAATAACAAAAAATTCAACATAGGATAATTTAGTTACTCCAAATACAAAAATGAAGTCTATTTCAAAATATACAATTTATATAATTTCAAAACGTGGGTAATACTATTCAAAACGGCTACTTTGATTGGTCACGATGTGTTAGAACTCGAGGTTGCGTACAACACGCGCTGCTCTATTATTCAAAGAGAAGCGTACCATGGAAGATTGGGGCGTTACATTCTCCCCTCATTCAATAAATTTCGTCCTTGCAATTTGAAATTTTTCATTGAATATAAAAGGTTGAAAATAGAAAATTCCTTTGTGGAAAACCCACATCGGAAATAAGGTTAATAAAAATATAACTTTAAAAGAAAGAAAGAGAAGTAAAAAGGTCATCCGAGATAGCCAATACAAGGATTCTATGAAAACATGGATATGAAGGAAAAAAAACCATCAAGTTCTGATGGAGAGTTGTATAAAACAGGATTAGGAGAAAGTATAACTACAAGAAAATCACAAACTTGTGACTGGTTAAACGATCATTGATTCCCCAGTAGGAAAAGTTAACCGACAACGTATTTGTTTTAAGTTACCTTTCATAAAGTTCAGGAATTTATTTAAGAGATTTACTAAGAACGTACGGAAATATAAATTCTTGTAATATAGACTTTCATTCTTTAATAAATTTTCACCACAAACCCATCATTCACTCAAAAAGATAATAGAAATCAAAAATATTGTATTTATCTTAATCTTATAAGGTTCCAAATATTAACACATACCATTTAGATTAGGAAAACTATTTTGTAATAACCAGGGACTTCCTGTATGCTAGCCGTAGGTAATAAAGGCCTGTCGCACTATAGTTGTGGGTTCGATTCCTACAGATTTGTTGGGCGCGACGGATTATCCCCCGACCTGTAGGTTTTCCTTTTCCTAAAACTATATTATTATAATATTCCAAAAATAATATTCATAATTGTTTTAACCTTAAACAATACAACCCAAAGTTCAAATTAACCCATTCCAACCTTTATAGTTATCCAAAATACCTCTGTCCGGACTTTTTCTAAAAGGTCTCTAAATTCCAAAATCAATTGTATTATCGGATTCCTAAAACAAAGTAAAGATTCTCTTATTGTCACATACAAAAATATGATTACCTTCATCATATTAAAACCGTCATGAAAACAATAAGTGCTGCAGTGCAATCCTTATATATATCACATTATTCTTATAACCAGAATATAATCCTTGAGTCCAAAATTAGCAATACATTAATTATTCCACTTCAACTGTAGTAACAGCATAAGATTGTCCTTCATCCCTTAAACTTTTCTGAGGTAAGTTTCCTGACACTTAGGGAATTCATTTGCATAATGCCCCATTTCCCTACAATTGTAGCATTCAACATTGATATCCTCTTTCTTTCCCTTGAAATCACGAGACCGGTGACCTTTTTCCCCACATATATAACAAACTTCCATTTTTTAGGCATGTACCGGGGTGATTCTTCCCACAATTATCGCATAATGGAAAACCCTTCTTTCCTTTTTTTTCCTTCATCTGACTCTTGTTCCACCATTATCTTCTTCTCTTGCTTTACTTTATTGTCATAATATTTAGAGAATTCCTTTTCTGTCTTGATATCACATGAGACAATATCTTTGTACGATGAGAAGGTTTGTGAGACTAATGCTCGACGGAGAAATGGTTTTAACCCATAAAAGAAACAATCAATATTACTTATTGGGTTATGTATATAATCTGAATAATGTGTTACTAACCTTATAATGTTGTCCTCATACTTTGCAACACTCTCATCCTCCTTTTTTCTCAGACATAGAAATTTCCTTTCCATATCTGCTCGATGGTCATGAGGAAAGTATTTTTCTAAGAAAAGATCTTTGAACTCCCTCTATTCCATATTAGATACTTCATCATATTTCTTTGTATTTTGAATCAACGACCACCATTGATAAGAATCTCCAGTGAGGCGGTAAACTACCATGATAAACTTTTCCCTTTCACTACTCCCCAAGGCATGAAATATATTATATAAGGAATTTATCGATTGATCAGCTACTAAGGGATTAACACTCCCATTGAATGTTGGCGGTTTTTTCCTCATGAAGCCGTCTAACATTGATCCTCCAAGTTTTGGATGAGGGTGCTACATATGAGTAAGGTTATTATTCATAACCTGGGTGAGTTGTCCCAGTATGGTGATAAGTTGATCAACACCAGTTGTATCTCTAGCTCTACTATAATTATCTTGAGAAGGAGGGAATTCCCTATATGGAGTGCATGCATTGATATGGTTTTCATTCCTTCCACCAGGTGCCATTTCTAAACAATGGCATAAACAAGATCTATTTATGAATCAAAGTACATAATTCCATTCCTGTAAAACACTTAACATAAATTGAACAATTTATGGATATAAACCATAATCATAATATTTTTTACTTTGAGGATGTATATACTCATAAACCCTTCATAATGGTTTGTAATGAAAATGAGAATTATCCTAATCATATCCCCCGGGAGGGTCGTAACCAAGAGTGAAGCAAGGCCCGTTGTCGTGCACCAGTTCTCGTTCGAGTCCAGCTCAAAGCGGTGTTTTCAGGTTTTACCCCTAGGTACATCTGTGCTAGAGTTGCCTCTACCTGCTCGTATCCAGACAGGGATATATTTCTCGGAAAACTCACAAAATCTCTATAATACCAAAATTATAGGAAGTTGTTCTATACTAATCCTCAAAGTATATCTTAGGGATATTTTCTCTAATCATATTTTATCTAAATCTAGCTTCCAAGGTTAGTACTAAACTGCATCTGATACTAACTGTAATGCCCCGACCCCAGTTACCCAGAGTCAGTGCATTATTGCGTAACATTGGCATGATCACAATAGATCAAGTCTCGAAAGACCGATTAGTTTAGTAGCCTTGGAAACACTAGATACATTAATAAGTCTGACATTACATTATAAAGTAAAACAAAACTAAAAAAACATCTTGTCTTCATATCCCCTCATACTATCCCTGCAGGTTATTCATAATATATTTCTTCACATCCTGGATAAATTAAAACATTGGAATTTGTGAGCTCAGATGCTCAGTAAAGATAACAATATATCAGAAGCTTTCATAAATAAATATTAACATTTAAGGCAATGTATAACTAAAACAAAAGGATTTTAAACATGAAGTTCATCATAATATGGAAAAAATAAAATGAAATAATGCCATTTACTTATTCACATGGATATTCTACTAGTAGAATAATCACATGCAATATCAATAACCAATTTCATAATGATGGAATTCATAATGACAGAAGCCAAGGCCTCATGCCAAGACTGCAAATAAGATTTTGTCAAGGCCTCCTCCCAAGACACTATTTTGTCTCCTAAGACCTACCGATGCATCAAGGAGCTATAGCGGGCTCCACCCGTCACTTATTAAGTCTATTGCATTCCTCATATGAATAGGTTTAAACATATCATAAACCATAACATAATTGTATCACATCAAACATGAATAAAGGAAACATAACATTTACACATTTCAATCACAAGATATCAATACAAAAAATTGATATAATAAAAACATTATCAAAATTATTTTCAATTCCAAAATAAATGAGAATTAAAACATGGTATTTATTTTTCATTTCAAAAAATGTTATGGCTTGTAGAGGAAGCCAAAACTCAAATAATGGTTACGACATCGAAGAAGTCGTTCTCACCGCATACGTATGACAAGAAAAACATTCCACTTTTTTGATTAGTAAAACGAATCATATAAAAAGATTCCTTTTGAATAATCATAAAAGTCAAAGGGGTTTATACACCGTATAGAAGAAATTTGTGTATAAAATAAAATATGCCTCAATGAATGGATATTGAGATGAAGTCCCTTACAAAGATAATTTTTAAATAAAATATATCTATTATGTGTATTCAATATATGTAAACATAAAGAAAGTATAAATACAATATAGGACATAATAATATCATGACATAATTTGAAAGTATGAGATTAACCCAATGAATGGAAATTGGGTTATGAAGTTCCCTTACCTTGTGTTCGTCTTGACTCGACCATTCTTTAACCTCCTGAATAATAAACTAGAGTTAATTTATAATTTTTTAAGAACCTTTTTCATGTTTATTATTCCATTTATATGACTTATTACTATGTTATGAACATTATGTAATTATTTATGTTAATAATGGTCGTTTTGTCGATCTTTGGTACTTGAGTCAAAAATAAACTTCTTATAATTATAAGTTTTTCATTTGGTAAAATATCCATTATATCTAGAATTTTATTCAAGATGTATATATCATATATATAATATATATCTAGTATATACATTCATTCATAATATTACGTAACATTTAGAGGTAAGAAATGAAATGCACCGTTCATGGAGACGGTAAGCCATATGTACGCATTAACGCTACTTTCATTTCTATTTCGTATTTAATGGAATGAAATCATAATGATATAAAGTTGTATTATAATTCCAGTGTAATATCATATATAATATCATTTACTCCATCCTTTATACGTCCCACATTTGGCATTAACGATTCAAATCACTTTGACGGGGTGGTAGTCCGCACTTCCTAAAATGAAATTATCGTGTTTACCAATAATGTAAATCATAAAGGTATGACATAAATGAGAAATAATGAATCATAATAAAAACATAAAAATAATATATATCTCATATATGAAAATAGTTTCATCAAAATGGCCACCATTAAAGGTGTTAAAAGAATATTGAACAATCATCGTTTCGTGATGTAGTATTTTGCCACCGACAGAAAAAGTAGATTCTTTAACCATTAGACAAAGGTGTGTGTAAGTGTAAATAAAATAATTATCATAAAAACATACCAGTATATTATATATACTGGTGTTTTTACAAAAGAAAGTAATAAAAAGATTTTAAGGGGTTGGAGAAGCAAAATAATACAAAAGAACATAAGAGAAGACATTACCTTAAAATCAGGTAACTCTTTTTTATTTGAGCCCATGTATTCCTTATAAAGACTTCTGAAAAAAAGTGAGGGTTATAGAAGTAATAGAGGGAAGTTGAGAGAGTATTTGGGTAGAGGTTGGTCGAGCCAGATGGCTTTGATGGTGTGAATAAGGTGGTAGTGGTGGGGGCCTTTTATAAGAGGAGAGGAGGGGCACTCTTGGAAAGTCATGAAATGTTATATTATTATGAAGTTCTTTTCGGATTTCCAAGGACCCAAAATTATATATTTCGAGGATAAGGTGATAAGGGTTAGAAATATACTCATGAAACAGGTTTTAGACAAGATAAAGTCTTAGATTTTTTATTATCTTTTCATTTTATTTAAATCGTTAATTAATGAGGTAATCGCTGCATCATCATGGTGTCATAAAAATTTTATTTATTTATTGTCTAAAAATTATATAAAAATTACCATGATGTAGGAAATAGTTTTAGCTTTCCAATTAATATTTATAGTCAAAAGTTTAACTTATATAACTCCATGTAATAATTGTTTTAGTAAAACCACACATGTTTGTGACAATTTTATTTTTACTTTAAATGAAAAGTTATTAATGTCATTTTCTTACCCAAGTGGCCCATGGGGTCCACAAGTTGACCCATGGATTTTCTTGGTCTTCCATGAATCATCCAATAAGGTTAGAACAAGTGTAAAGATATTTTCATATTTTTATAATATCATTTTTACCTTAAATTTCACTAATTACCTTTAATTGCGATTAATAAAACTTAAAGGTTACTATTCACCAAAGATTATTTTAATCCCATTGAATAAATTTTACTTCCTAATGACAGTGATGTATGTCGGATTTTTGAAATTCAGTTCATAGAAGCGGTAAAGTTTCATTTAAATGAAAAATCAGTTTTTTAACTACCACTTAGTGGTTTCACTATTCATCAAAAATTGATGTTTATTAGAAAAATACCAAAAATTCACCCTAAGATATAATTGATATTCTGAATTCAAAAATGATGTCTATTTTAACAAATTCCATACATATAAGTTGCATTAATTAATTTAATATCTAACTCTCGCTGTCACAAGGAGTAACACATTTTTAAGAAACAATATATATCAAAAGGCTGACAATTGTTTATGTCCATTGGATAAAATGGTAAAAATATATTCTAATTATAATTTAAAACCACTCAATAGTATAATTTATCACTATAAATTGTTTTTATTCAACATGTTGTTTTTACGTATTTTTCACTATTCATAAAAAATTAGTAGTTCTCAGAAAATTACAAAAAATTCAACATAGGATAATTTCAATATTCCAAATACAAAAATGAAGTCCATTTTGAAATATAATATATATATAATTTCAAAAAGTGGGTATTACTATTCATAATGTCTATTTTGATTGGTCACGGTGTGTTAGAACTCGAGGTTGCGTACAACACACACTGCTCTATTATTCAAAGAGAAGCGTACCATAGAAGCTTGGGGTGTTATAGCTATGATTAGTAAAATTATATTGGATTTCAGAATAATGACGTGGTTTAACCAATAAATCCATATTGTTAATTTACTTGTACAACTCATGTTTTGATACACTTTAATACCTGATATAATATTCAGTTTTTAATCCAATTTTCAATTTGATACATGGAATCCATTATTGATCTTCAATTAATATTGTCAATCGTAGTTAATTTTTATATAATACATACTAGAAATAATTTTCATTCTCAATGATTAATATATCACCAATCGCAGTGTACTCAAAACCATCACCATGTTTTCTAATCTTCCTACGCAATATGTGTCCCTGGAACATTCCTCTAAAACATTTACTTGTGGAATTTGTTCCCATACTAACCATTTGTAAATTTGAGGCATGAATAAACCCATGTTAATCATACTCCCACTATCTCAAATAGATATATTCACCTGTATATAGAAATTTATTCAACACCTTGACTACAACCTTTCTATCTTAATGACTTATTTAATATCCTAAGAAAATGTTAGAATATTTACTAAGATGCACCATGTGTTTAGCATGATGCATGCTTTTTTAATACCAAAAAAACAATTTGCATAAAACACACATCTTATTATAGAATGTATTTCTATCATACTATTACTTGTATGATATACATTTTTCATTTTAGCTGGTATATGGGTTATGGTCTTTCACAATTATTTGAGAAGGACATCATGAAATATGATGGAAGTAACTGCAGGTTGCGACATTAATACAACATATATCATATCATTGATGTAAAAAATGTGCATTTAAGAATTTCCTCATGCTACATTTTGTTGATCAATGTTCATATGTAAGACTCATCGTCGATCCATAATATGAACATCAATTTTTTGATGTAGATAAGATAATGCATGTTTAAGAATTGCACAACGCTACATTATCATGATTAATGAATGGTTGGTCATGATATTCTTTGACATGTCGATTTGAAGGAACTCATATCTTTGGACCATGGTTAAACTTCACCATCATATTCCTTAATGTCACAAAGGAATCATATGATGTGTCTCTAACATTATCATTGCCCTAAAATATTTCACTCTCACTTGTTTAACTAATTAAAAAAAGCATAATGACAAACCATTATGCTTATATATTTATTTTTCCAATCTATATATATCAATAATACTAAATGTGTTTATTTTTTCTAATCCTAAATACCACACATGGTATAACATGGAAATATAATTGTATTTTTTCTTGAAAAATAATTGTATTTCCACAACTAGGTAAAAGTGTTACATTTTTATATCCACCACTTATTCTTTATGATTCATGTACCACTGAAAAAATTTTATGTATGCTACACCACAAACAAAATATATTCGAAAACATGGAATAATGTCTCATTATGTCCAAAGGGATCATGAGATATGTTTTTTTGTTGTACTAAAAATGTTCTTAAATTAGAATCAATCAAATTGAAATAAGATATTATATGCTTCGCATCGCTGACTTAGGAATCACCCTTTCTCAGTTTCTTGGTGAAGAATCATTGTAGATAGTAATGTTTCTATATTTACATGGTTATTTTATTTCAATTTAAATATTTTAAAATAATATGGAATGTTATACCCAATAATTATGTTAGAAAAAACATTTGATTAATATATACTGAAGAATAAATGAGATTCTTACATATTCAATTCAGTTCATTTCAGTGTAAACTTCCAAAAAATATTTCCTATTCTGAAATGAAAATATTCTCCTGCTAAATTACTGACCACTATTCACAGAAGGATGGTATGAAGGTTCCACTAATGTAACATTTCATTAGAATTTTCTGGGTTTATTTCAATTCATTAACAAAAAGAAACTTATATGGTACTTTCATTTAAATTATAATTAATTGGAAAACCTTAAAAAAAATTAATAAAGTTCTTACTTCATACTGTATGTTTGTTATCCTAAAAAGAAACTATTGTAATTGGGTGAAATGTTATAATAATGGGATTCTATGAATTATTATAATTATCCATTCATGTTACCAAAGATATAGTGTACTCTTCAA
This sequence comes from Viscum album, assembly GCA_963277665.1. NCBI lineage: Eukaryota > Viridiplantae > Streptophyta > Magnoliopsida > Santalales > Viscaceae > Viscum > Viscum album. Next base: position 1,418,438,986 of record OY728142.1, read on the forward strand.
ATTTATTCTCTCTTGACATTCCACTCAACAACTTCTCGAAGATGATATTGCATATGATTTCATAAATGTCATGATGTAGTGAATGAAACTAACATCAGACATAAAATATAGCATTATGAAAGAACCATGATATGATTAATTCATGACTCTCTTATAATAAGTTTAACCCCCACACTTCCTGAAGTGGCTTCATAAGTAGGGACACTAGAAATATAAATTTCCTACATTATAGAAATGTGTTAATTCGCCTTTACCACCCATAGATATTCCTACAAGGTTGGAAATTCTCTTTGTCCAATATTTATAGCAATTTTATTATGGAAGTACTTTCCTTTTAATTCAACAATTATCTTTAACATATTAGTGCTTTTTTATGTTGATTACTGAATAAGACATTACTGATTAATTTAATCATTAATTGTATCCCTCTATTTTGTTGACTTCTTGGAACCCTCTATAATGAAATCAGAATGATTTTTTACTTGAGTATTCTAGTGGAAAATATCCATGATCCTCCCATTATAGTCTACATGCTTTGTCTATTCCACTACTCAGAGGGTTGAGGGTAGGCATTTGCTGGGCCAACCACATTAACTCACGGTTCCTCAATATTTTGAGTGATATCCCATCATTTAAAATCATTACATGATTTAATCAATGATAGTCCCTAAAATTAAAAAATTCTATATTTGGATGTCTCATTTCTTTTATATTAGTTATGTCAACCCACCACTATTATAAACTCCCTAGTAGTAAGAGGCACCATCAGCATTGGCATGATAGGCTCCCTGAATAGCCAGTTTTTTTCAATATTGAATGATGGAATGTTGTAATAACATAATATAAATTTTTGAGTTTTTTGGTGTTTTTATATTGAAGAATGTAATCCATTTATATTAATATTGTTCATCCATGTTTTCGTGCTCAGAATTAAATATTTATAGAAAAATAATCATTTCTTATTTTTTTAATTTTATTATTTATTATTTTATATATTTTCCCACTATAATAAAATTCATAAAATAATAAATAAATTCATAAAGGTAAACTTATATTCGACTGAACTAGAGAATCTAAATGTCCTAAAGGAATCATCCCTTAGTCAAAGCTAAAATCTTGATGCATCTAACCCTATCCTTTATGTCAGCTTCTCATATGAAGTACCACCATGTCGTGGAGGGGTCCACATCACGTCTTGGAGTATTGTGTCATCTTGGAGTGGTCCACATCACATCTGGCATCATAATGGTCAATTTACACTGCCACATCTTGGTCGGGGTGACGCCGTACACTGTTTTTTTATGTACAACGATACGTATACACAGTACAGGGCAACTAGGGGTGTAATATACATCAGGTAAAATTAGTCGCATATTCCCTTATACATTTTAACCGAAAATAAAGGTGATATAGTGACCATCTATTTTACTAATTATAGACATCGTATTTATTTTTATTAATTAATTAAATAAATAAACACTTAAAAGCGTGGTTTCTCAACACCTCTAATCAGGTAAAATAATTCGCAATAAAATTAAATTGCATTAGATAAGTATATGGAATAATTTAATAAAACAAATTGAATAAAATACTTCAAATAATTTTATTATTTATCTGTCTCATAATTAATATAATTTTATAATAAATTTAAATTAATTCATTTTAATATCTACATCAACATAATTTCACTCGTTTATCAAAAGATTTATTTTTAACCACAATAGATATAATAAATAATTTAATTAAATTCTGAAAATAAAATAATTAGATATATTAATTAATTTAATTTAGGCCCCGAAAGACCCATGCATGTCAAAAGTATGTTGTTTCATACCTACAAAAACAGATTTTGGGTCAACCAAAGCCCATATTTGGATATTATGGGTTAGGAAGGTCCACCCAGACATAATATTGATCTGAGAGACCTGTCGTGACCCATTTTAGGCCAGGTAATCTCAAAAATGAATCTGGCTACCTCCAGGGAGGTCAGATTGTTTTTTTTTGTGCATGGGGAGACCAGTTGTGGGGTTTTAGCTCCTGATCCAGTGGATGGGTGTCAAATCTGGACAATGCATCTAGAGCTAGTGTTGTGGTTGCAACAAGTCATAATGAAGTGGCTGCAGAGCAAGAGAGTCACTAGGCTGGCGGAGGCTGGCGCCCTAAGCACTAGAGGTGGATGCAAGCGTAAGAGGTAGTAATGTCATGGGGAGGTTTTACCACCAGCGAGGTCCCACGACAATATTATCCTTCTACATGAGGTAGGGGATTACTCTAGGGCCACATGGCTCCAAAAAAATTGTTTCTTTTAATTTTTTTCATTAACATTCCATCCCCATCCCCTTACCCACTTGGGGTTTTTTATAATCATGTGTAGACATCCACACAAACATTCGAAAACCTCAAACACAAAATATTCAGTGGATATTTAATATCCTTTTAATTATAAAGATAATAAATATATTCAAATTCAATTATAATTTATTACTATTATTAAATTATTATAATAATAATATAATATTACTATAATATTCTAAATATTCTGAAAATTATAAAATAGTTAAATTATAATTTTCACATGATTGTAGTTATTTCTGATTGGAAAACAACAGTCGTAACTTCACCTGTTCTTCAAGATTATAACATACAATAATTAAAATTTTAAAACTAAAGATAAAAACGCAACAAGGATCTGTATCTAAAATTTTAAATGACCATAACATGGCTATTTTAAATCAGATAGACGGGCAGTTTGAACCGTTGGAACAATATTCCAACCCTCTGCATTATTTTATGAAAAATAATTTTAATTTGGATGATAAAATTTTTGTGATCACTCCAATAAAAATTAAATGTATCCGGACCCACAATCGAAGCTGATGGGACATGGATTTTAATTTTTTACATCGACAATAGGATTGATCTTGACATCACCAAATATTCGAGTCTCATAAATGTCCAAGGATCTCAAGTAAATTATAAAGAGCACAAAATTAAACTGAAAATATACACGATTAGGATCTAAAGTTGTTGTCAATTTCAACTCATTTCAAGTGATCATTTCTTGAATAAGTCATAGTAGGAACCATCTAGGATTTTCACACATGCTTCAAGAATCACTTGGAATGTCGATCATCGAATTTCTGGTGCTATCTTGGAGATCAGACAATGACTTCAATGCTCCGGTGATCACTACAATCCTCTTCCTTTGATGCTTCAAGTCAGAACATGGATTGAGACTTGAGAGGTAGAGACTCTCCCAATAGAAAGAAGGAGGACATAGAGGCTCTTATTCATAAATTAATGAACATCCATTGCGGGAAATATGCTCTTCCTCTATAAATAGCGGACTATCCAAATACCCAATTGGGTTCCTCGTCCCCTGTTTATTACAACGTCTACTAAATAAATAATTATTAAGAACTAAACTGCATCATTATTATTAATTATTTTATCACTTACCTGTTATATATATATATATATAATATAATACAAGATAAAACTAAGACATTAACTCGACTCGTAATCCTGAAAAATATTTAATGAATCTGGAATATTAAAAATAACATTCGTTTCATTACTATTTATTCTTATTTACTTATCGTTTTAATACATTAAATAAATTCAATCCCAATTATTCATATCATGAATAATTAATGAATTTATTTATTAATTTGGTGATCAATACCATGAAAAATTCTTGGAAAACCGTGTGGGACCCACCATGCACAATATACCTATTCATCCGAATAAGGCGGATTGTTGAATACAATATTCTATGTTACCCTATAGGACCTAATCTTGTAAAAAGTGAATAAAATTAATATAGAATGTGAGGAGTCTAAATGCCCGTTATGGACCCTAAAGAGATAAGCCTAATCATATCAATGAATACTAGCCTTCAAACAATGACTGTATAATTACCTATTTTTCATTAAATATCTCTTAATGCTGGGCACACTTATGTGTTGTCTCCCTTCTCTTGATGTATATATTGTTGATATAACCATATTTAATTACAATTTGACTACTTTGGTGAAATATATTTAAATTTAGCACAACCCTGATCAACCAGACATTAGATATTAAAAATTATTAATCCCATAAGTGAAAAAACATTTCTTGACCATTCAACCAATGTGATACCACCAATGACATACCCAATACATGATACATCCCCACAAATTCAATATCATATTTCTTCCTCACATCAAAGTACACCATCAAATTATACACAATGATAAGGATCTCTAGTGAAGAGACCGTACACATGTTCATAGAAATGAAAAAATCAATGACACACAAAACATGTGGTGTTCATATTGGAATATATATCCTCCTGATCTCACTACTAGAGTTCACCATGTGTGAATTTGATGAGATTAAGAATTAATGATAATGTACCCCAAAACCTAATAGTCAAAAATAAAATGTGTCCAATCAGTATGATGAATTTAGACCATATGAATTTTGTTTAAAATTAATGTAATTATGTCATGAGGTTTTCATTAAATACTAGGATCTACTATAACCCTTTTATAAAACAATTATTCTAGGACTGTACCTTTAAATAGTGTATTCATAAAAGTCAACATGATTATTGTAAGAATATATAATGTATATATAACTGTATACACAATATGGTAATAAAAATGACTACATATTTGGGTCTAGGGAACCCATTATTTCAGCAACACACACCTACATCTAAAAGATAGAGAACACATTGTTTCTGTATACAGTGAACTACTGCCGCATGAAATAATTATTGTTCAATTTTCTGTTACCACCTATCATGGTTTCCATAATGATGGAACAATATTTATATATGATATATATATTTTTTATATTGTCTCTATGCTTCCATAATATTTTTATAATTTTCCTTTATTCATTCCACACTATGTAAATATGATAATTTCATTTGATGAGGTGTGGAATACCACCCCTTTGAAGTGATATGAATAGTTCATTAAATACAAGGAATGTATAAAGGATGGAGTTAATGAAATTATGTAACATATATAACATATATATTTTACTATAATTATAATATACATATCAGTTATATTTCATTTATTTAATATAAAAAATAAATAGAATCATCATACATGTGTACGTACGACCTATAGTCCCAAAGAATGATGAATTTAACATCTTATCTCCAATTATTATATATATTCTAGATAAATAGTATAGGGACCTGGCCTTAAAACATTTCATAATGATGAATTAAATGAATAATTCAAATTGAGGATATTTTAAGGATTTTAGTTTAAAGAATTATTCCATAACTATTACATATCAACATGAAAATTACATGTAGACACTACAACTCAGTATCAATTTTTATTCAAAAAATAAAAAATTCTAAAAAAGAACCACGACTAGTTCCATGTTTTAGACATCATGACATTTCATTGATCCAAGCCTTGACCCTATTAATCATAAATTATTATAGAAGACTTTTCAAAAACATGGGATGATCATAAAAATCTCAGTAAGGGTTATAATATAAGGAAAGGAAACAATAACCCATCAATAAATACAAATCAATGAAACAATACATTTCGTTCATCACATACCACATGAAATCATGTGATTTATGAATAACACCGAGAAATCATAAATCATAAAGTTGACTTGTGGTATCTATATCATACATAAATTGTAGCTATCATAGTTATGTAGGGAGTTACGTTGGTATACCAATCACATTATATTCCCTAAATTTCTTAGGAGAAACATTAATTTTTACCTCCATCATGTTACCTAATGCATTGGAAAGCTATCTCAGGCTCACCTGCCCTAGGTTTATCATGGAACCACCCGTATATGTAAATAATTCCCAATAATCAAAATATTTTCATAACACATAAAACAAGAATAATGTAAATACAATATTTCCACATTTAAATTATAAAATATCATTTCACTATATTGACATAAAAAATTCTTAATCAAAACATTTTCAAAACCATTTAAAACATTTAATAAAGAGATTTTTGAATAAAAGTTTCCCATAGGAAATTGAATATTTTAAATGAATTATCATTTGAAAAAAATAATGTCCATATAAATAAATCCTAAAAACCATTTTGAAAACATGGAAGTAAATGAGAAATTTTTTGAAGAATAAATCTTTAAAACATTTAAAATGATAAATTAGATAAGTGTTTAAAAAAATGAGAGACCCTTGATTACAAATAATTTATGAATAAAATTTAATAATTAATTTATAATATCATGAGAATAAAGGTATTCATGATATAATATGCCAAAGGACAATATATACACCATATAAGAATGAATTTTTGTATAACAACAATCAAGTCTCAATGGAATGTTAATTGAGACGAAATCCCTTATAAAAACTGTATCCTCATAGTAAAGATATATAAATTAAATAATATTGTGTGACAAATATAAATATACTAAATATGATTAGATATTTATTGTAAATCAATCAATGTACTTTCACACATGTTCTTGTTAATACTGAACCAATGACTTGGATGTTTAACTCAATGAATGGAAATTGAGTTAAAAATACACTTCTCAAGTTCATATCGATGACTTGAGAATTTATCAATGGAGTTATTATGTTTATAAAAAGTATATCCACAAAAAAGGAGTGTAAATTTCAACATAAATAAATAAACAGTTATTCCACATATAATCATTTCATCACATAATTAGGAATTAGAAGATTATCACAAGGAATTGAAATTGGGTTAAAAAGTTCCCTTAATGATTTGGTAACTTAAAAAACAAAGACTATATGAAATGACAATCATAAAATGGATAAGTAAATACCCATAAATTAAATTATATTTTACAAATAAAATAGTCATGCTCAGTACATACACCACAAAAAAGTAAATAGTTGAAAACATAACATGAATCTCACGGGAATAAAAACTGAGATTAAAAACCCTTACCACATTGTAGTCAATCGAGTCGTATGAGAAAAAGTTCATAACCAAAAAATGAATCACAAAATACCATGAATATAAATAATACAATGATAATATAAATCAAATTTCAATACACAATACACCACATGGAATAAATAAGTGGCGAACAATGGAAATCTCACTGAATTAAAAGTGAGATAAGTAACCCCTTACCTCGTGTCCGAATTGACCCATTCATAATTTAATATCCAGAATAATAAACTACTGTTAATTTATAGTTGATTATGAAAATTTCTCAAGTTTATAATTACTTTTATATCACTTATTACAATTATACAAACATTATTTAATCATTTAAGTTAATAATGGTCACTTTAGTCGATATTTGTGTAAAAAATGAACTTCATAAAATTACAAGTTGAACATGTGGTCAAAGATCAATTATCTCTGGAATGATATTCATGATTTTGATATCATATTATAATATATTTTTAGTATATGTATGTATATATTATATTACATAACATTTGGAGATAATAAATGAAATGCAACGTTCATGGAGACGGTAAGTCATACATACGCATGATCACTACTTTCATTTCTATTTCATATTTATTGAAAATAAAACATAAAGATAATTAGGTATATTATAATTATAGTATAATATCATATGATATATATGTTAAATTATTTAGTTAACAAAATCCTTTATACGTTCCATGTATGTCATGAACGAATCATATCACCTTGAGGGGGTCGTAGTCCGCACTTTCTCAAATGAAATTATCGTATTTATAAAAATTGGAAAGAATAAAATAATGTTTGTTAATAAAAATTACATAATAATAGAGAAAACATAAACATAATATATATAATATATAAATACAGTGACCTCATAATGTCCACCATAAGATGTGGTGGAAGAACATTGAACAATCATCGTTTTGTGAGGTTTTAGTTAACCGTCCACAAAAACAGAATTTTTTTTACCCATTAGATAGAGGTGTGTGTAAGTGTTGTTCGAATACATCTCTTTAAAACAACCTATTATATTTGGGATACAATTATTGTTATAAAAAAGGAATAAAAAGTATTTAGGTTGTTGAATAAGTAAAATAAAACAAAATAACATAAGAGAGGACGTTACCTTTAAATCGGGTAACTCCCTTTGATTGGAACCAAAATGGAATCTTCATGTACCTTATTCCAAAGTTCATTCTTCTAGGAGGAAGAGAGGGATTTTGGGAGCTTAATTGGGAAAAGTTTGGACAAGCCAAGGTGCTTGAGAAGTGTGTGGAATTGGTTAGAAATGGGGAATTTTTATAAGTGCGGGGAGGGGTTCTTTAGGAAAATGTAAAAATATTATTTTATTATATGATGATTTTTGGATTCTATGTTACACCCCACGATTTCATAGTATGCTATTTCTTTAATGTATTTCAATAACTTTCACTACACGCAACAACGAGTTCAAGCGCACAATAACTTACCAAACTAGCCGTTCAAAAGCGGTTATGAATAGTATTAACTGAATTTTGAACATTATACAATCCTTATAATTGTAGAGTCCATATTATAAGTTTCGTAGATATAATGTAAGAAAAAATTAATTTTTTTAGATAATAGAATTATTTTTAGAAAAATGAAATTTTTCTGCATTTTTATATGAAACCCTTTTTATATCCAATATTTTACACTATTATATATTCAATTTGACAAAATAAACTTCATCTTTCAAATCAATAAATAAAAATTTTTGTTTGGATAAATTTTTGGTACTTTTCTGATAACTTTAATATTTTGATGAATAATGAAAATTACTAAATGTTATTTAAAAACAAAATTTTAAATTGAAATAATTAATAGTGATACATTATGAATTTGAATGTTTTGGAAGTATAATTAGATTATATTTTAATAATTTAATACAACTTAGGTAATTATAAGTAATTTAACATTTAAATTTGACATAAACAAGTGTTAATCCTTTGATAGTTATTGTTTCTGAAAAACACGCTTTTTGTTTTGACAATGGGAATAGATTTTAAATTAATTTCATCCACTTCTATTTTTAGAAATTGGAAAAATGGATTCTGTAATTAGAATCATGAGGTCCAAATTATATATATAGGTAACTCTTATATTTATAAATTAGGAATATTTATTCATTAAATATTTTATTTTCCGTGTTTAAAGGGATAAATCTGGTAAATAAGGTTAAAAAATAATATTATAATAATATACAATTACTCTAACACATGTCCTACCCCTATTGTATGATACATGTATGACCATGAGAATCCATGGGTCGACTTTGGGACCCCATGGAACCACTTAGGAGTGATAATTACATTTTATATTAAATAATCTAATGTGAAAGCAAACATAACAAAAGAAAATATCTTTTAGTAGAAAAATTTTATATGAGGTTATATAATTGATATATTTCACTATTAATATTCATTGAAAATATTAAAATATTTCCTACCTCATTATATTATATTTATAATTTTTATACATAAAAATAATATATTTATATATGACACAATAATGATGAATTATTTTCTCTAATAATGAAACAATCGAATAAATGATATTATAAATACTAATAAAATATAATTTGAATATTTTGATACCATCCACAAATTTTATAGGTGACTATGACATTTAAAGGTATATTAAATTTATTTAGTTCTAAGTAATGAAGTTTTTAGGACTTTAACAAAAATAAATTATTAAATCATGTTAAAATTTACATAAATGTGCTTTTAAAACAGTAACAATATTATACGTTGATATAATAACTCTAAAAATATAAGGCTTATCCAAAACACTTATATAATTATAGGTGAAGCATTAATTAACCACTGGGTGTTTTCTTAATGATTATATTTTGTTTTTTTACCATGTAATATAAATATACAAAGAGGCATATTAAATGTCAAAATATTTAACTAAGAGTTAAATCTAAATGATGTGGTTAATATAGTGACCCAAGCATGTCTAAAAACTATTGGTTGAGTGGTTTTAGACCCCTCCAAACCACATCCATTAAATAATTCATTTTTGTGCCTTTATAAAGCGAAAATGATTTTATTATAAAGTAATATTTCAATCTTTTTGTAAGGTGCCTCTCACCCCTCTTATAAAATGTAACTTACCCTTCTGTCTAATTTACACCTTCAATGCAATTTGGCTCGGCCAACCACTTCCCAAATACCCTCCCAACTTTACTCCTATAATATTAGAGGCATTACTTTAGTCAGAAATCCAACCTATGGAGCCCTTTTGAATAAATAAAATATAATAACCAAAAGAAGTGGTAAATATTTCATCACCTCTTTCAAGTTCTTTTCTTCCTTCACTTCCTCTTTCATTGTTGTTTACATTAAAAAATAATAACTTCAGATTTTTCTATATACAATGATGTTATGATAAAAATGGTACAAATATATTCATTATTCTATTTATCCTATAACTGACAAAATCACAAAAAAATCGTATGTATGGATTACCGTCTCCACATTGTGGTGTGGTTTGTTATTCAAACACTTCATTATTTGGATGGGTATAATAATGAGTATAACTGAGGTAAATAACAAATATTACATGTTAATTATTCCTTATATATGATATAAAATCCAATTACATATTATTTCGCTATCAATATAATGAAATTGTCGCTCGTGCGTATGTACGGATTACCGTATCCACAACGCGATGAGATTCATTTCCACGTTCACCATTCAGAGATGATTATACAATATATATCATTAATAAGTATGTAATATATGAAATAAAAATTCTTTTGGAGAGAGATATATATATATATATATATATATATATGTACTTACATATATCTTATTCACTTAGTTCCGTTCAATACAATATGAAAATGGAAACAACGTTTATGCGTACGTACAACATACCGTCTCCATAAACTGTGTATTCCATTTCATATATATGTCTATTATACATATTTACATTCTAATTATATATGATATATAAATAATGTTTTCATATTTTGAAAGTATTTAAATCATGATATAAGTGTAACGCCCCGACCCCAATTACCCATAGTCGGTGCATTATTACATAACATTGGCATGATCACAAGAAAGATCAAATCTCGAAATACCGATTGTTTTAGTAGCCTTGGAAACACTAGTTATATTCATAAAGTTTTACATTACATCATAATGTGAAAAACTACTACAAAAACATATTGTCTCCATAATCCACACTATTATCTCCTCATAATATCCCTGCAGGTCATTCATAATTTACTTCTTCACATCCTGGAAAAAATAAAACATAGAAAATGGGTGAGCATAAATTCCTAGTAAGGATAACAATATAGCGGAAACTTTCATAAATAAAAATATACATTTAAGGCAATGTATAACTAAAACAAAAGCCTTTTAAACTTGAACTTCAACATAGTATGGAAAAAATAAAATGAAATAATGCAATTTACTTATTCACATGGATATTATACTAATCGAATAATCACATGAAATATCAATAACCACTTTCATAATTATGGAATGCATAATGTCAGACTATCATAACCACATTGCCAAGGCCTCGTGCCAAGACTACAAATAAGATTTTGTCAAGGCCTTGTGCCAAAACACTAGTTTGTCTCATGATACCTACCGATGAATCGAGGATCTATAGCGGGCTCCACCCATCACATATTAAGTCCAATTCATTCACATATGAAAAGGTCTAAACATAACATAAACATTCGTTTTAAAACTAGCATATGAAATGTCAATACTTTCTCCATAAACTATGAATGGTATAAAAATAACACATCCACAGTCAAACATATCACAAAACCTTCTATAAAATATAAGATTTTTGTATCAACTTAAAATAATCATAAAATCCATCAAAGGATGTTGACATAGATGAAATCAAAACTATTTGAGAGAAATATATCTTTTTTTAAATCATTTAAAAGTCACACATTTATTAATGAAGTAATTTAAAAGATATTTTTGAATCAAAGTGTCCCATACCAATTTGAAACTTTTTGAAATGAATTAAAATTTTAAAAACATTCAAGTCCATATAAATAAATCCTTACAAACCATTTTGAAGACATGGACATTAATTAAAAAGATTTAGAAAGATAAATCTTTAAAACATTTAAAATTTTTATTTTGATAAAGAGTACTTTTCATAAACTCTTAAAATAATAATTTTGAAATCATTTAAAAGTAACATAACTATAAAATAAAACAATTACTTTGAAAATATCCTTATAATATTGTAAGGGAAACTTTGAGAATTTTATAACGGTGGAAAATAGCCGCACCCTCCATATAAGTTAAAAAACCTTCTTACCTTAATTCTGTCGAAAAGGTTAAAAAGGACCTTGTTTGGAAAATGACGGAAAGATTCCTTTATAAACATCTTAAAAAAATTCAAACAAGGGTATAAATGACATTAACCCATATTATGTAAAATAGTAAGAATGTTTTGAAATACACTTTCAAGAAACATGGATGTGGATGATAAAGAGGTCCCAGTAGATAATTTTGTATAAACAACCTCGGATAATAAAGAGATTGTGAAATGACCCTTACCATATAATTTTCATTGGGTGAGGGTAGGTTAACCACCTGTATAATGGTGAAATAATTTTTATTAAATTATACAAGAATCATATATATTAATATGATATCATATATGATCTTTTAACATTTCTTTGTTAATAATATCTTAGTATTATCGTTGTTTCAGGTGTTAACTTACTCATTTTCTTTTATATGTTTCGTTAAGTAAGCCATGTTTGTAATGGTTAGGTTGTATCTTTTTCATTTTCAGAATGATATCAAGTCCTTAAACATTATTTTTAAATCATCAAATGTTAATTATACTATAATGGATATGATGGAGAATGAATCTTATCGCGTTCGTGGAGACGGTAGTCCGTACGTACGCACGAGCGACAATATCATTATTTTGATATTAAAATAATATATAATTGGATATTATATCATATATACAGATTCATTATCATGTTATATTTATTATTTCCATGAGTTACACATCATTATTATACCCATCCAAATAATAATATATTGAATAACAATTACACCACGACGAGGAGACAGTAAGCCGTACGTACGCACGTACAATGACTTGTTATTCAAAGGGTGTATAGAATAATGAATATGGTTGTACCATATTTATAATAAAATCACAGAATATATAAGATACTGGAGTTTTTATTTTATAATCGTAATAAAAATGAATGAACAAGTGGAAGAAGAAATGAATTTGAAAAAGGGTGGTGAAAACATTACCTCTTCTTCGGGTTCATCCTTTTGATTTGATCAAAAGGGCTCCTTAGGTTGGCTTTATGATCAAACTAAGGCCTCTAGGTTGTAGTGAGGTAAGTTGGGAGAGTATCTGGGCATAGTTTGGCCGAACCAAAAGGCTTTTAAGGTGTGAAGAAATGAGAAGGATGTGTTCCCTTTTATAAGATGGGTGAGGGGCACCTTTGGAAAAGCTAGAAATATTATTTTATAATAAATTCATATTCGGTTTCTAATGGCTCAAAAGTTGATTATTAAAAGGTTAAGGTGGGGATAGGTCGATAACCATTCAACTAATAGAATTTATACAGGTTTGGGTTACTATATTAACCTTATTTTTTAGTTTTAAGTCTTAGTTAATTTGTTTGACATTTACCATGTCACTTTTTATTTTTTTATTATATAGTTAATAAACTTACTATATACATCCACGAGACCCCCAAGTTGTCCATTAATGATATACCTATCACGATATAAGTCTTTTGGACGATCCTTATATTTTTAGGAATTTAATATCAATTAATAATATTATATTTGTTTTAGAAACTCTTTTATGTCTATTTTGAGACTATTCAATAGTTGATTTTTGTGAAACTCATAACAGAATGATTACTTTGAACAAAGCGAAATAAATAAATCCTAATATGTCTTATTATCCTATAAAATTAGTTAAATTCATTAAAAGTCTCAAATTATATTTATTTGGGTATTTATAATATAAATTATTTTATTTTTTCACTATTATGGTAATTACTACATCATCATTGATTCATAAATAAATTAAATTATTTAATGTCTAAAAATTATAAAAAAACTATAATTATGTATGTAATCTTATTAAATTTCTAATGAATATTTACAATTGAATTTATCTTATTTATAACCCTATATTAAAAATGTTTTAGTAAATAAACTTTGATTTTAACTCTTTAAACTCTTCTTTGAATTAAATAATAATAAATGTCCTAATCTAATCCAAGTTGACCTAAATGATAATATTTTATTCATAAGGTTGTTTTTGGTCGAGATACACTTGTCCAATAGAAGTAGGACATGTGTTAGGGGAATATTAATATCATTTCTACCCTTAATTACCATATTTACTTTTAAATGTGGTAAATAAATGTAAAAAGTTACTATTCACCAAAAATTATTTTTGTCTCATTGAACCAAATTTTACTTATTGATATTAACCGTGTCTCTCAGATTTTCTAAATTCCATTCGCTGAAGCGGTAAAATTATATTTTATGAAAAATTCAGTTTTTTTACTACCACTTAGTAGTTTCATTATTCATAAAAAATAGAAGTTTTTCAGAACAATGCCAAAATTTCACCCTAGTCTAATTTTGATATTCCGTATCCAAAAATGAATTCCATTTGAGAGATAAAATTTATAAAATTTCAAAAATTAGGTATTACTATTCATAACGGCTGGTTTGGTAAGTCATGGTGCGCTTCAACTCGGTGTTACGTGTAGTGCAAGTGATTGAATTATTTTGAAGAAATAACACATTATGAAATCTTGGGGTGTTTCATTCTCCCCTCCTTCAATAAATTGCATCCTCTCAATTTGAAATTGTTCATAAAAAATAAAAGGTTGAAAATAAAAAATATCTTTGTGGGAAAACCCACATCGGAAATTGGGTTACTAAAATTTAGTCTTAATATGAGGAAAAGTGAAATGAAAGGGTCACCACCAAATTATGATCTCGATTAAGAGAACATTGGTGGAAATTAGAGACATATAATTGAAGGAAAAACTTAAATATTTATAGGTAGTTATTGAGGTCGTTAATAACAAAGAAGTTTAAAATTGAGGTCCTTAAATTCATCAATCTATGATGATTTGAAATACCATCGGTTCAACAAAACATAGGGAATTAGGATAACACATTTTTGGTTTTAGGATTCCTTAAATAAAGTATAATAATTAATTTCTTCATAGAATAAGAGAATAATAAAAAATATATTCTTGACAAGTAGAGTTCCATCCTTTAACTAATTTATACCACAGAATCATCTTTCACTCTAAAAGATAATGGAACGTAAAAATAATATTCTATTTATCCTATTCGTATAGTGTTAAAAAATGAATTTATAATTCATCTAGAAGAACCATTAAAAAACGAAATTATTTAATCCAGGACATCACGTGGGTCAGTGGTAGGTGACACACCCTTGTCGCCCTTTGGTTGTGGGTTCATGTCTCGCGGCCTTGCCGGACACGACGGGTTGCCGCCCGACCTCCGGGTTGTCCTTTTATGGGAATCCAAAATAATCCAACCTTGAACTATCCAAAATACTTCAGTCCAAAATTTATAAAAAAGGTAAACACAATAAAGATCCTTTTTTCCACGTAATAACTTGTGAACACCTTCACCGTGTATTCTTTTAAGACACTGCAACATCCTGAATTACCATAAAACCTTATTCATTACATTCATGATCCCTTATTCCATAAATAATAATAGATATACTCCTTCAATCCAAAAATGTTTTAAAACCAAACAATGATGGAATATACAAATCATTAATAAGTTTCAAGGTAGTCAAGAATATCCAATATAATTTATCCAAATCAATCATGTATTATTCCAAAATCACTACCTCGGTATCAGAACTATATTATGGTTTAGCATTCTCTCAACCATATATTTTCAAAGAATTTATCCTGCTATTGAGTCACTTTTCTTTGTTCCACACAATCTCAAGTCCTTAATGAAATAGTAATGTAGTACAATCTTATATACTCCATAATTATTTTAACAAGTACATTGTTGATACAACACTCAATTGGCATAATCAATATAAGAACTCTAATAATTCATCTTCATCTGTTGTAGTATCATAACTTGATTATTATCCAATAGTATCATTTGCGGCATAGTCTGATGACTAGGACATAGGTTCGCATAGTGTCCAAACTCCTTGCAAATGAAACATTGTACATTTGAAACCATTTTCTTACCCTTGCAGTCACATAATTTGTGCCATCTTCCTCCACACTTATAACAAACTCTCATTCCTTTCAGGAAAGTTCCAAGGTGTTTCTTCCCACAGTTATCACATATGGGAAAATTCTTCTTTTCCCTCTTCCCTTTATCCATCATTCTCTCATCCATCCTTTTCTTCTCTTGCTTCCCTTCAAAGCCATTGGACTCAGTAAACTCTTTACTTATCTTATCAACACATGATATTATTTTTTATATTATGATAATACATGGGAGACAATTTCTCTTATAAATTCTGTCTTAAGAACATGAAAGATATGATCCTTCTTTCTCTTTGGATCATGTGCATTGTTGGAGTTCTCATTCCTTCTACTGGGCTCCATTTCTAAACAATGGCATACACTATATTAGTTTATGAATAACAATACCTAACCCAAAACTAGTAAAACACATAACATAAATTAAATAGTTTATGTATATAATCCATAATCATAAAAATGTCTCCTTTGAGGAATTATATACTCATAAACCCTTCATAATGGTTTGTAAAGAAAATTATAATTATCCTAAGAATATCCCCCGGGAGTGTCGTAACCAAGAGTGCAGCAAGGCCCGTTGTCGTGCACTAGTTCCCATTCGAGTCTAGCTCAAAGTGGTGTTTTCGGGTTTTACCCCTAGTTACATCTGTGGCAGAGCTGCCTCTACCTACTCGTTTCCAGACAGGGGTGTATTTCTCGGAAAACTCAAAAAATCTATACAGTACAAAAATTCTAGGATTTTCATCTATATTAATCCTCAAATTTCATCTTAGGTCTACATGATCTAATCAGATTTTATCTAAATCTAGCTTCCATGGATTGTACTAAACATCCTCTGATAACAACTGTAACGCCTCGAACCCAGTTTTCCAGAGTCGGTGCATTATTACATAACATTGGAATTATCCCATGAAAGATCAAATCTCGAATGAACAATTGGTTTAGTAGTCTTGGAAACAATAGATATATTCATAAAGTTTTACATTACATCATAAAGTGAAAAACTACTACAAAAACATATTGTCTCCATAATCCGCACTATTATCCCCTCATAATATCCCTGCAGGTCATTCATAATTTACTTCTTCACATCCTGGGAAAAATAAAACATTGAAAAGGGGTGATCTCAAATTCCCAATAAGGATAACAATATAGCGGAAACATTCATAAATAAGAATAAACATTTCAGGAAATTTATAACAAAAACAAAAGCCTTTCAAACTTGAACTTCAACTTAGTATGGAAAAAATAAACTGAAATAATTCCATTAACTTATTAACATGGATATTCTACTAATCGAATAATCACATGAAATACCAATAACCACTTTCATAATGATGTAATGCATAATGCCAGACTATCATAACCACGTAGCCAAGGCCTCGTGCCAAGACTACAAATAAGATTTTGTCAAGGCCTTGTGCCAAGACACTAGTTTGTCTCATTAGACCTACCGATGCATCGAGGAGCTATAGTGGGCTCCACCCGTCACATATTAAGTCCAATACATTCCAATATGAAAAGGTCTAAACATAAAATAAACATTTGTTTTAGAACTAGCATAATAAATGTCAATACTTTCTCCATAAACCATGAATGGTATAAAAATAACACATCCACAGTCAAACATATCACAAAACGTTCAATACAATATATAAGTTTTGTATCAACTTCAAATAATCATAAAATCAATCAAAGGATGTTGACATAGAGGAAATCAAAACTATTTGAGAGAAATATCTCTTTTTTTAAATCATTTAAAAGTCACACTTTTATAAAGGAAGTAATTTAAAAGAGATTATTGAATCAAAGTGTCCCATACCACTTTGAAATTTTTTGAAAGTAATTAACATTTTAAGAACATTCATGATCATATAAATAAATCATTAAAAACCATTTTGAAGACATGGACATTAATTTAAAACATTTAGAAAGATAAATCTTTAAAACATTTAAAATTCTGATTTTGATAAAGAGTAATTTTCTGAAACTCTTAAAATATTCATTTGGAAATAATTTAAAAGTCACATAATTATAAAATATAACATTTACTTTGAAAATATCTTTATAATCTTGTAAGGGAAACTTTTAGGATTTTATAATGGTGGAAAATAGCCGCACCCTCCATATAAGTTAAAAAACATTCTTACCTTAATTCTGTCGAAAAGGTGAAAAAGGACCTTGTTTGGAAAACGACGGAAGGATTCCTTTATAAAAATCTTATGAAAAGTCAAACAATTTTATAAATGACATTAATCCATATTCTGTAAAATAGTATGATTTTTTTGAAATACACTTTCAAGAAACATGGATGTGGATGATAAAGAGGTCCCAGTAGATAATTACATATAAACAACCTCAGATAATAACAAGATTGTGAAATAACCCTTACCTTGTAATTTTCCTTGGTTGAGGGTAGGATAAACTATTTTATAATGGTGAAATAGTTTTTATTAAATTAAAAAGAATCATATATAATAATATGATATCATATATGATCTTTTAACATTTCATTGTTAAAAATATCTTAGTATTATCGTCGTTTCGGGTGTTAACATACTCATTTTATTTTATATGTTTTGTTACGTAATCCATGTTTGTAATGGTTAAGTTGTATATTTTTCATATTCAGAATGATATCAAGTCCTTAAACATTATTTTTAAATCATCAAATGATAATTATACTTGAATGGATATGAATGAAAATGAATCTCATCGCTTTCGTGGAGACGGTAGTCCGTACGCACACACGAGCGAAAATATCAATCTATTGATATTAAAATAATATATAATTGGATAGTATATCATATATAAATAATAATTATAATGTTATATTTATTATTTACATGAATTACAGATCATTATTATACCCATCCAAATAATAATATATTGAATAACAATTACACCACGACGTGGAGACGGTAAGCCGTACGTACGCACGTATGGTGACATGTTATTCAAAGGGTGGATAGAATACTGAATATGGTTGTACCATATTTTAAATAACATCACAGTATATATAAGATACTGGAGTTATTATTTTAGAATGTTAATAACAAATAAAGAATAAGTGGAAGAAGAAATGAATTTGAAAAAGGGTGGTGAAAACATTACCTCTTCTTCGGGTTCTTTCTTATGATTTGATCAAAAGGGCACCTTAGGTTGGCTTTCTGATCAAAATACGGACTCTAGGTTGTAGTGAGGGATGTTGGGAGAGTATTTGGGAAGATTTTGGCCGAACAAAAAGGCTTTTAAGGTGTGAAAAAATTAGAAGGAAGTGTGCCCTTTTATAAGAGGGGCAAGGGGCACCTTTGGAAAAGTTAGAAATATTATTTTATAATAATTCATATTCGGTATCTAATGGCTCAAAATTTGATTATTCAAAGGTTAAGGTGGAGATAGGTCTAAAACCATTCAACCAATAGAATTTAGAAATGTTTGGGTTACTATATTAACATTATCTTTTAGTATTAACTCTTAGTTAATTAGTTTGACATTTACCATGTCACTTTGTATTTTTATATTATATAGTTAATAAACTTACTATATACATCAAAGAGACCCCCATGTGGTCCATTAATGATACCCCTATCATGATATAAGTCTCTTGGCCTATACTTAGATTTTTAGGAATTTAATATCAATTAATAATATAATATTTGTTTTAAAAAACTCTTTTATGTCAATTTTAAAACTATTCAATAGTTGATTTTTGTGAAACTCATCACAGAATTATTACTTCAAAAAAAGTCAATTAAATCAATCATAATATGATTTAGTATCCTAGAAAATTATTTTAATTCTTTTAAAGTCTCAAATTATATTTATTTTGGTATTTATAATATCAACTATTTTAATTTTTCACCATTATGGTAATTACTGCATCATCATTGTGTCATATATAAATTAAAATTTATAATGTCTAAAAATTATAAATAAAATATCATTATGTAGGGAATACTATTATATTTTTAATGAATATTTACAATCGAATTTATCTTATGTATAACCCTATATTAAATATGTTTTAGTAAATAAACTTTGATTTTAACTCTTTTAACTCTTCTCTGAATTAAATAATAATAAATGTCTTAATCTAATCCATGTGGACCTAAATGATAATATTTTATTACTAGTGTTGTTTTCGGTCGAGATATACTTGTCCAATAGAATTAGGACAAGTGTTAGGGTAATATTAATATCATTTCTATCCTTAATTACCCTATTTACTTTTAACCGTGGTAAATAAAAGTAAAAAGATACTATTCACCAAAAATTATTTTCATCTCATTGAACCACATTTTACTTCTTGATATTAACCTTGTTTGTTGGATTTTTGAAATTCTATTCACAGAAGCCGTAAAAATAAGTTTTATGAAAAATTCAGTTTTTTTAACTACCACTTAGTAGTTTCACAATTCATCAAAAATTGACGTTTTTCAGAACAATGCCAAAATTTCACCCTAGGCTAATTTTTATATTCCAAATCCAAATGTGCAGTCCATTTTGAGAGATAGAATTTATAAAATTTCAAAAAGTAGATATTAATATTCATAATGTCTAGTTTGGTCAGTCATGGTGCGCTTTAACTAGGTGTTGCGTGTAGTGCAAGTTATTGAATTAATTTGAAGAAATAACACACTATGAAATCTTGGGGTGTTACACTAAGTGATAAAATCAAGAGTAAAATTTTAAAACACATATGATAAGGAAAGCGATTATTAACCGAAATGTTAGTTTAACATTGAAATTATTATTAAATGGGTAGTATATAGTCATAAATTAATCATGTATGATATCAGAAACATTAAAATGGTTCTGGTATAATTCAATAACATAATACAGTCTTTATACAAGAGGTTAAATGTACCCTCGACTAAAGAAATGTACAAGGTAAGGGATAATTTCACAATCCCATTATTATCAGAGGTTGTTTTTACATAATTATCTGTTGGGGAATATTTATTATCCATGTCTATGTTTCCTAAATTATTTTTCAAAGGTATTATTTTTAAGGGAATTTTTTACTAAAACATCATTTTAAATGTTTTAAATATTTCTTCTATATGAACCCGGATCTTCTGTTCAGGTATGTTTTTCTTTTTTTGGGAGTTTTTGAGAAAATTGGAGTTTCTGAAAATTTTTAAGTACACACCATATACTTTATGAGTACACACCATGTAGCGAACATGCACACGGCCATGTGGGGGGACCTCGAGGATGCTTAAAACGGAGTACGAGAAAGGTGAGTACACGCAGTGCACTTCAAAAGTACACACCGTGTACTTTCTTTTTTTATCATTAAACGCTTCAGGGTCGTGTTTAATGGATAGAACACTCATCTTCTAAGTCTCATTCATCTAAGAGATTCCATATGGCTGGTATCTTTGACGAGTCCCGGAGCCTCCATCCTTTCTCTAAATCGAACATCGTTCGGTGGGTTTGAATCACATCGGTGAGTTCTCTCTTCTTCTTGAGCCTCATTTCATGACTTCTTCTCTTCCTTTAGTCATCATGGGTTGAATGGTTTATATATTTTCGTATATCTACAGCTTTATAAGGTGATTCATCCCTCGTGGTTCATGTATCGTGATCTCCCAACACCGAGGTAGGTTGTTTGTGCCTTTACGTTGATAGTTCTTGAGTTTATGAGCAAAAGTGCCCAATACCCATGAACAAGGTATTGCGTGTTTACCCTTTCAGCCCTTTTGTTTCTCTACTATGCTGGTATGCATAAGTAGATGATTATTGATTGGGAATAAGGTTGATTGTTGTGCCTTGGATGTATTTAGCATGCATGTTTTGCGTGTTTGGACCTTTGGGATATGATTGCCTTTTAGGCTGCTGTTTACTTTCCTATTCCTAGTATTGTAGGATGGTGTGACTATTTTTCTATTATGTTGTTGTACTGTATAATGCAATCCGAGTAGTTATTGAGGTTTACCTAGGCTGTTATGCGCTGGTACACTTTCTTGACTTAAATGGCATCGTGAGAACATTGTGTATATACCATAGGAAGAATGGAAGTTGAGGGATTATCAAGAGTGTCTTTATATTTTACAATGTGAGACCATAGATGGGAATTAACGTTGAGTGAATCCTCAAAGTTTATGTAGTTCCTCGAAACTATCCACATAGAGAATGTGACATAAGTTCTTCCCTAAGGGGCCTTTAGTAACAATATGATACTATAGGGGTAATTGACGGTGAGTGCTTCCTCAGAGAGTCTATCCTTGTGCCAAACTAAAGGGGATCAGATGTGAGTTCTTCTTAGAAAGATACCATGTGTTTAGTTTCTTGCTTGTACTTGATAGGTTGGACCAAAGGGGATAGGCTTAGTTTTCGTTATATAGGGTTACCTATTTTGTGTATCTTCTTGTTTAGTTGTTTCGATATTTGGAAATGTGGATTGTTTACTACTGAGTACTTTCCTGTTTACTGTTTCTTGTACATTTTCCTGCCATATACTCATTGAATGTTAGCCACAGATCTCGTAGTGGTTGCCTACTGGGATTAGTCCCACACACTATTTGGGCCATGATTTTGAGACCAAACAGATTATATTGTTGGAGGTATAGACAAGGGATAATTCCCTTCTACTTGAGGTTCATGGCATGCTGTGGAGCCGGAGAGCAGGGGCCCAAGATTAGGCTTGTGTTGCTGAGAATTTGGCTTCTGTTTTTCATTCATTCATGGGTTAGTACTGTATTTCAGCATTGTTCTTTCTTTGGATGATTTCTTATACATATATGTATCATGCATAATTATAAATATATGCTCCAGTTTTTATCAGTATTTCATTGTTACTATTGTTTTGTATCATTACTAATTCCGCTATTGTGTATCCGTTTACTTATATTGTGTACTCTTCCAATGAGGGAATACTTTCTGCATTATCACACCCAAGGCCGTCGCTACAAGTTAGCAGCCTCTAGAATTTTGGGAAATGCGCTTGAGGCCATGTGACCAACCGGGTATGGGGTGCCCTTGGGTGGATTCCGGAACAGGGATGTTACAAAGTGGTATTAGAGGGAGGTTTCGATCCTCTGAAATGGGGGTTACGGGCCAACATGGACAAGAATTTGGTGGATAAATGACTGTTTACATTGTTAAAACTTTTTTAAGATTCTATTATTTGATTCGCGGGGAGTCTGGGCCCTCACATATTATAATTTTGCACTTTCTGTGTTCGTTTATATGTTTTCTGGGTTCCAAAGTTGTTTTTGAGGCTAACTATTTAGAAACCCCCAAAATACACGTCATGTTGTTTTGACCACACGCCATGTGTTCTTCTTTGTGGGAAGATACTATTTTTGTTATGTAAACGCAGTGTACATTATGTACACACCGTGTCGTAGTCTCTGTGGGTAGAGACACGAAATGGGGAGAGTCGGGTGGAAACACACTGTGTACATGGTGAACATGTCGTGTAGTCTGACCCAGGTACCCAGTCGTGTAACAAACTACACAAGTTAGTGTTATCCCTTCTCGTACACGCCTTGTCCCCTGGAACACGCCCTATAGTGTTAGACATGTAGCCAGACATGTGACCAACAACACGGGTCGGTGTTTCCATTTCACATACACATCGTCTCCTCCTCGAACACGCCATATACAATGATCCATATTTCAGGTCGTGTCACTAATAACACGGGCCTGGTGATGCCTGTCTAGTACACATTGTGTCTTTCTTGAACATGTCGTGTATTCTTATATTAGGAGGGATGTGTGGATTAACCGTGTGGAAGAACTTGGGAAGGGGAAGAGGTTTCAAGTACACTACATGTATTAAGGCAACACACCCTGTGTATGGGGTGTTACATGACCAGTTTAATAAGGATTATACGCCCATGTGAATTAATTAAAGGAACATGTCGTGTAAGAAATGTACACTCTGTGTAATAATTTTTTGTAAAACTTAAATGATTTCTTTCCGTTGATCCCTTCATACAATCCTTGTTTTTAATCCTTTATAACCTTGGTCTAAGGTGTGTTCTTGACATTGTAGAGTCATGCCATTGTGACATCCTCTGGTTGTGCGCTGGTTTCCAAACAAAGATTAGACATTAGACATGGTCAATCATGTACTTCTCTCAGATCCTCCTGTTGTGCCAGTCTTGGAACCAGCCATTATACCGGACATAGGTGCTGATGCATAGTTCAGGAATGTTTTTATGAGGATGATTCAGACCTCTCATGGTGTGCCACCTCTTGCCCCGTCAATGGATTATTTGACGCGGGTCTTCCAGTAGCATCATCCTTCCACTTTCTTGGGGGATGGAGTACCTCAGGCTGCAGAGTCATGGATAGAAGCCACGGTGATGATATTTGATCATCTAGAGATGCCTCCAGAGAGGAGGGTCAAGCTCACTAACTATATTTTATGAGACGCACCCAATAGATGGCCAGATGTGATCTCATGGGTGGACGCTAGTAGGATATGGCGTGTGATGTGTTTAAGCGCATCTTCTATAACTACTTCTACCCAGAGACCTTGACGTCCTATTGAGCCCGAGTGTTTATGAGTCTTGAGCAGGGTACTCTTTCTGTTATGGAGTATTCCTACCGCTTTACCGAGTTTTAGTGCTTCAAGCCTATTTCAAGAGGTGATCATTTATTCATGTCAAGGAAGATCGAGGATGGTCTAAGGCACAACATCCAATCATAAGTGAACTTATTCAGATTGACTACTATAACTTCTATCGTCAACCATGTGCTGATCACATATCACAATTTTCAGTATTCTAGAGTTTTTATCCAGTGCGGCTCAACATCTGGAGTTAGCATCCCCCCTACTGATGGTAGGAAACGTTGCTGGGAGTCTTCTTAAAATGATTCAAGGAGGCATGACACTTCTTCTAGTAGCCAGGTGGTGCGCTACCAGTGTGGAAAGAATTGGCATACTAGGCCACGCGACCCGAGAGACCACACAGGGTGCCAATAATGCGGAATGTTGGGTCACCTTACGCACTTCTGTTAGATATTTTCACCAGTAGATGGTGATATGGGTTCTACTATGACTCCTCACTCGGGAGCAGGACCACCATTTTCTAACCAGTCTGGGAACTGGAGTTCTTCTGGACATTCAGGCCGAGGTGGAAGTCATGGTCATGGTGGTCAGTCGCTGGCCATTCAGTGACAGGAATGTGGATCAGCTCAGAGTGGTTATGAATGGTCACAGGGCCATGGAGGAAGCTAGAACTTTTTTAGTGGAGAATACCCAGTAGGAGCAGGATCCCTGAACTTCTACAGTTCGAGTTACGATATTAGTTTCCTCAGTTTTAGCTACGGCCCTTTTCGATACAGGGGCTTCCCATAGCTTTATATCTGTTGCGGTTGTGGAGAGTATTGGGCTCTGAATCTTTTCTTCTACTGGCATCTTGACACTACACACTCTATTGGAGACTATAACGGAGACTCTACATCAGTGTAAGGAATTTACATCTAGAGGTCGGTTGGTGTCACTTTTTATGGGACCACTATGTCCAAGAGATGACAGGCTATAATTTCATTCTCACAAAGGACTAGCTACTTCCTTTCTAGACAGTCGTCGATTGTTATCACCACAGTGTGAGTTTCACCTCCCTAGATGGATTATTGTTTCTTCATAAGGGTGAGTGGGATGTCTAGGAATGTAGAGCAGGTGAAGAGCATCATGGTTTAAGAAGAGTTACAGCCGAAGTTGTTAGTTTATATCTGGATGATTAGGGGACTTCTCGGTTAGACTTTCATTCTGTGGTGGATCATTTCAGAGACGTCTTTCTAGAAGAATTTTTTGGTTATCCTCCAGAGCGTGAGGTATACTTTTCTATTGAGATTGTGCCTGGAGTGGCACCAATTTCCATTCCTCCATATAGGATGGCAATAATAGAGATGCAAACGCTCAAGAGGCAGTTGGAGGATTTACAGACAAAAGTTTTCATCTGAGCCAATACTTCTCCTTGGGGTTCGCATGTCCTATTTAAAATGAATGAAAATGTAACCCTTAGGCTTTGTGTAGATTATCAAAAGCTGAACCAGTTAACGGTCAAGTACCGATATCCCTTGCCGAGGACTTATGATCTCTTTTATCAGCTTCGAGGAGACCAATTGTTCATGATGATTGAATTGATGTCTTGTTATCATTACTTGTGCATTAGACCATTTGATATTCCTCTTACAGCCTTCTGAAGCAGGTATGGTCTATATTAGTATATGGTAACACAGTTGAGTCTCACGAATGCGCCTACATTTTTCAGGGAAATGATTAACCGATTGTTCCATCGATACATGGATGCCTACATCCTGGTCTTCGTGGACGATATCTTGGTGTAACCTCACAGTCAACAAAACCATGATACCCATACTGAGATCATTTTTAGTAAACTAAGGGACCATCATTTATATGTTTTGATCTCAAAAAAAAATTTAGGGATGGATCAGATTCACTTCTTGGGTCATGTCATCTCAGAGGTAGGTGTATCAAAAGACCCATAGAATATGAAAGTTGTAGTTTCATATGAACAACTAAAGAACCTCTTTGATGTGCATATTTTTCTTGGGCTGGATGGGTACTATAGACGTTTCATAAAAGGATTTTCACACATAGGAGCGCCGCTGACAGGTCTGACTAAGAAGGGTGTGAAGTTATCATGGTAAGATTATTGTGTGTTAGCTTTTCAGGAGCGGAAAGGGAGGTTGACTTCAGCACTGATACCAGTCTTTCCAGAGTCGGGCAATAGCAATATTGTTTACTGTGATGCTCTAGGTATCGGGCTGGGAGATTTGCTTATAAAGGGAGATGGAGTTGTTGTGTATGGGTCTCGGTAGTTGAGGCCACATGAGAGGAATTACCTTACACATGATCTGGAGTTGGTAGATGTTGTTCATGCATTACGTTGTTGGAGACATTATCTTCTTAGAGAGCATTTTGTGATCTTCACCGACCACAAGAGTCTCAAGTACGTCTTCACTCAGCATGATCTGAATTTGAGATAGCTCAGGTTGGTTGACTACCTACAATCTTTTGACATTGAGCTTTCCTATACGCTTGAGACGGGAAACACGATGGCTGATGCGCTAAGTAGGTGGACTCAGATACAGGCAGTTCAGGTGGCCAACAGTGAGTGGCAGCTTTTGGATCTGTTCTTTGAGATGCATTTAGAGGTGCTAAACATACATGGGCAATCATATTATATATATTAATCTTGTAAAAATTATATTTTTGTAATGTTTTGATAATTTTATGAAATGATTAATTTTTAGTGAACATGAAAAATTAATGATTTTTATAAAACACTAATTTTCATTGTATTTTCAATTAATTTCATGATTATAACATTATATCAAAGTAAAAAAATTATGTTATATATAATCTAAATAATTAAATTTTAACATTATTTAAATAATATTATTGTATAAGTACATTTATGAGCATAAAAACATATCTTTAGAAAAAACAATTTTTGTTGTACTTTGACTATTTAATTTTAATTTTAACTACTGGAACATATGTACATTGAGTTAATATAATTGGATTCCCAATTCATAATTAGGAATTTCAAATTAAATGATATTTTCTAATTCATTTTTATAAAATAAAATTTTGTAGTGGTAAAAAATGATATATAGTGATATAAGAAAAATAATGTAGAGTTTAAAAGATAAAATGATAATTATTAAAAAAAATTAAATATTTATTCATTAAGTGGTTTGTTTTGTGTTCCTAAACCTTAAAAAATAATTATAATTTTCAATATCTTTGATATTACTTGTAATTAATTCCACACAAATGTGTTTTGATTTAAATGTAATATAATCATTATTTAATAACTCCAAACCTCCTCTCCTCAAGTATAAATACCCTCATCACCCCCATTAACCTCACAAAACAAGATGATAATAAAATATTTCACAAAATTCTACTACCCACTATTCCAACTTCAATTTTATTATGGTCTCACCCAATGAATATTTCCATTTTCTTTATGGGGTCATTAAAAAGGTGATATTCAAGATGTAACGTTATCAAACATCCTGTCTTAATTTCATATATTTTCTATTATCTATTGACCTCATTCATCATTAAAATAATAATAATACACATATCATGAATATACATAAATATTATATTTCTAATTGATAGTATTATTTCCATTAATTTTTTAATCTTATCTGATTCAACGAAATGAAAACACTGCCAAAAATATGGCGGTTAAATGTCTAATGGAATAATTATGTATTTTATTTTCCATTACAGTCTTCAAAGATGGTCCTAAAATTATTTACATAGTTAAATAATATTTTAATATGTATATAAAAAAATTTTACATCTACTATAACTTATATATGGATTTAATAATAACTAAAACAAAATAGGTTAGTGATGGTTAGGAAAACATCCAAAATAAAATAAGTAATTGTCATTAATATTTAATCAAATGAATCATCCTCATAATAGAAATAAAGTGATATATGGGAATATTTGTTAATTTTGAATTTAATTAATACCATTTAATTTCACTTAAATAGTTTCATTTTCATTTGAAGATACAATCTATAATCATACACAATAGTATTGACCATTAAAACATGAAGCTGACACACACAAAATAATGAATATACTGAAATATTATTAGTGAATTGGTATTAAGGTTTTATGAACGCATCATATAAGGTATAATAAATTTGATTATAGTTCATCAGTTAATTAATAAAATTATTCAATCCTTTATATATTATGTTAATTAATTAAAAACTAAAGGTAAGTATAAGGAATGTTATTCTACTATCACTTTTTCTTCAGTGAGATATATGGATTATTAACCACTTGTTTATATTATGGGTTGTATATACTACCATTTGATATATCGTATCATGGATATAATTAAATACATGGTATTAAATATTTCATTTCAAAATCATCACATCCTTATTGCATATTATTTTAATGATTAAAAATTGGTGATGGATTTATTAACTCAATTACCATTCATTGGGTTAATATTCTACACCATTGTTTTAGTCATGATAAGATTATGTGTGAAGTTAATTTTGATTATATAATTTTATATATAAACTTTTTTATTTAGTTTTAATGATGATACACATAATCCATTCATTTTATTAATTCTCACATCGCTGGTGTTATATTTATATTGGAAATTCATATAAAAAATAGAATTTTCCTTAAAACAAACAATTTATTCCTTTTCCATATTTTATAAAAAGTTTTTAGAAACAATTATTACATTTATATAATCATTTATTTAATAAATATTTATGAATTGATGAATTTTTTTAAAATGGTTTGAAAGAACAATTTCTATCATTTTCTAAATGTTGTTTTGTGTCTTTTCAAAAAAAAGAGAATGAATGTTTTTAACTTATATTTCATGAGTGTATTTTCCTATACTCATCATTTATAATGTATTATTATTCCTTTAAAAATATTATAATTTTATTTTCAAATAAAAAATTTCCAATAATTTTTTTTATAATTAATAACAAATATTATTGGTAATAAGTATTTAATTTTTTTATTATTTATTTCATGTGATTTTAAAAAACTATTCACAATTTATGATTATACTATTTTATATTACAAAATCATTAATTGGGATATTATTCAAAGAAATAATCCTTATTAATTAAATGGGTTTTCAATTTTTATAATGGAATAACATTTATGAAATCTATTTCTTTTCAATGAGTTAAACTATGAAAATGCATTTATAAAATCAAATTTAAACTAATGGGTTTTGAAATAACGTGTGATCCTCTAGGGAACATATATATGCTTTTCATTATGTGATTTTGGTTATGTTATAAATAATTATGGTGGTTATGTTTTTACCAATTATTTGTGGGACATATATATCAGCCCAATAAATTTGGAAACATTATATTGAATGAAATCCTTTTTATAAACTTTTTAGTGGGGAAGATCCAATATATCAATGAAAAATGTTCCGATCCACTATGAAACCCATGTGCATCCTAATCCACTATTGGAAATAGTTTTCCAATGATCCACTATATTGGTGGGAGGGGTATTTAATCAATAAATATGATTATTATCTATATTTATAGAGGTGGAACACTTATTACATGATCATGTATAAAATGATTGATTTATAATGATTTTCCAATCATGTATTTCATGTTTTCTGAAATTAAAATGTTTATTCAATGAATAATGTTTATGATCATGGAATGGTTGGTCATGAACATCATAAGTTATGATTAATATCAAATAAAAATATTCTTATCTTATTCTTTCACATGATAATGGATTAATATCTCCATTGATTACCCTTACTGAGCGTCTATGCTATCCCATTATATTTTTCCAATCATATGAATAAATTTTTTATTTGTTATAGAATAAAATTGTTATAATTATGAAGGATTGAGTATAAGATGATTAAAATTGATTATTAACTAGTTTATTAAGGTTTATAGATTCCAAACACAATAGATCAATAATTTTCCGGCATGTTTTTTAATGACATATAATAGATATTAAAATTTATAGATGTAATATTTATTTAAGAAAAGATTTAGTTAGTGCATTTTGTGTCATAGAAATGTATATTTTTCATTTTTAATCTTGTATTAGAAATCATTAGTAAGGACCATATGGATATGTATAGGATAAAATCCAAGAATTCTATTATCCATCTTGAATAACATAATAATAAACCTAACATATCATATAATTAAATTTTAATTGTAAATTCTTCAGATTATTTTTTAAACCACTATGTCTAAAGTTTATCACACTTTGATTTTCTACTTTTAATTATTTTAAGTAACCATTAGGATTCATGTTATATTTGAATGTGATATAATATAAAATGATCTCATGAAAGATAAACTAAAACTAATAGGATTCAGATGTTGAATTCTTGTTATTATTAATATTCTTCCATAACATAATGAGATCCATAATCTAAATGTTCGTGAGTATCATGAAAAATTTCATAATATAAATATGGAGATTCACGTTGACATTGAGGTAATAATGATCAATTTAGCTCATGAAAATCATGTTGGAAGTGGAAATAAGGAAATATTTCAATGGAACTGGAAGATAAAGTGGGTTTGGAAAATAAGGACACAAATATGGTAATTTTAATTGAAGTGTGGTCATTTTATTTAATGAAATAGATGTGAATAATGGTATTCTTATGGGTGCATGTATAGTTAAATTTTTTATATATTGAATGTATGTGAATTATAAAAATAGATAACATATGTTAGAAATATCATGAAAATAATCAGATGAGTTATATAAGAATAATTCATAATGCTATTGATTAATATATTTTGAAAGACATATTTGATCGATGAAGTGTGAATTAATAAAATTAGAAACTATAGATAATGGTTTGAGAAGTAAGTGGAATGTTTGAGTGTTTATGAAATATAATTCCTAAATAATGTCCCAAAAGTACCTTTATTCTATTATAGAGTAATGAAGCATTTAAGGATTGTCATACTATAGTTTCTCCATGAGTTTTTCTATATATATATTTAATGGTACTTGTAACCACCAAACGTGATGGAGGTGGTAAGGTTATTTTTTGGAGAATAACTGATTAAGGGAATGATAACCCCTAATATCTGTACTATTTTGTCATAATAATGAGAAATATAGATGTTTAATTGTTATAAAATTCATTGGACTCTATTAATAAACATTTAACTGATTAGCTGTATGATGAAATGGTGGTTTATAGGTTGATTGTTTGAAATTATTTATATTTTTTATATGTTGAGAGAGTTTAATTTGGAAATAATTCATGTTTTCAGTAATTTTTATTTTTAATTCAGGTTATTACCATGTATAAATAGAATAGAAGATTAAGATATATTCATTTTTTATGTCTTAAATTGATAGATAGAATTATTGTGGGGGATTATTTATATTTTAATTTATGAATTTATTGACAATTTTTCAAATTATTTGGATTTTAATTTATTAGAAGGATCATAAGGGTAACCATTTAGGAAATTGTTAACATTTAACATTGACTTATGCTTTATGAATGAAGCAATATAATTTTTTTTAAATATTTTATGTTCTATAATAATGGTGAATATCATTATTAAATTCCTCAAGGAATGGAGATTGAGATGAAATCCATTATATAAAGATTACTTTTGTTGGAAAATAAAAATGAATTTAATAAAATGGAAATTTTTTTATGAAAACAATATTCAATTGTGAACAATTGTGTTTATAAGATATTAAATTCAAACTTTTTGGATTATATTAATGAAATATATATTAAATATGATGTTTAAAATTCATATTATATGTTTTCTAGAAATTTTAAAAGAAAAAAATACAATTTTACATATTTAATTAGTGTGTTTTAATGTAGTTTTATGGAATTATGACGAATAAACCTTTTAAATATATTATTTGTGACTATTATATATTATATATGTCAATATAAACATATTTTACAAATTTGTAACATCAAAACAATCTTTTTTTTAATTTTATTTTTATTTTTCTGATAAAATTTATTTTTATTGAATAATGAAATCATATTGAATTTTAATTTAAAAGTGTCACTTTTTCAAATTTATTTATATGGTTAGATTCTCTGTTTTCATGCATTTATGGTATAATTATAAAATTAAATAAAATAATGAAACTAATATTTTCTTTCAAAATAATTAACAACAATCCCTAGTACTATAATTTGTCAGGACAGACCAAAAGGGTGGCTTTATTTCCCTCTTATTCTAATGAAAATAAAATTATCTATAAAATTAAATATATATATTGTCAGTTAAATCATAGTATTAAATAGGATGAGATCAAACCCTCAAGTATTGTGAAATTAGTTAAATTATAGTTTTGGAAAAAATATTTTTTATGATTTATTTTGATAAATAATGAATGAAATTTGATTCAGGGTTTTGGGAACTATTATTAATAAATAGGGATGATGGGATACTTTTTGGCCATTAATCTTGTTGGTTTGAATTCATCCAAGGGTTATGTAGTTTCTGGGATTGGGTGAAGTTGAATGATTTAAATTAAACCAGTTTATCTTGGTTTGGTGTTGATGTTGATACACGTGGGTCCAATTGATAGTGTATTTCCTCCTCGACATGGTAATCCCATATTTCAAATTTTCTATTAATTTATGTTTCCACCTAACAAATTTTTTATTGAATCTTTTTCTATGTCCACATTCTAAAAAGTCTACAATTTTAATTCCTAATTTTCAGTATCTATTAAAAAAATTGATATTCCCCTCAATTAAAAATAATAACAGAAATGATTAAAAGAATATAAGGGTATTGTAATTCGATAAATAAATGGTGGAAAATATGGTAAATGAGTAGAATAAAAAATCATATCCAACAACACCTTCTTCGTTCAGCTACATTTCACTAGTATAATTTTAATTTTATCGCATCATCACATCAATGAGAGTGTAAGAGGGAAGGAGTGAAATTAAAAAATCATATATAATCTAAGATACATCTTACTAGATTGGTACATCAATAGTATAATAACACCCTACCATATGTGGTCTATGGATTCACATTAGTAGTATCTATAAATCAATCTATTTATCTAATCTCCGAGAATTTTGGATACATTTAATGGAATCATAATGGATCAAAAAGAGATCTTTGGTGCTCATTGGGTTATCAAATAGGTCTCCACTGTCAAATCCATAATATATATCTTTTTTATGTTTTCCCAATATATTCATGTCCTCTAATGTTTCACAAAATGTCCCAATGGGGCCCATGACTTGACTACCATTGTCCATCCTATAATAGGCTAAAGTTCGGTGACTAGGTTTGATTAAATATATCCCACAATTAGGAGGCATTGTCATATGTTCCTGAATAGAAGGACACATCTGCAATCCAATAAATGTTAAAATATAAAAACACTAAGTTAAAAATGAAGGTGACCCACTATATCCCACAACAAGAGTACGATTGTGAATGTACTGGAAATTAATTATGGAAAAAAATAAGACAACCAATAGAAATGTGTATGTAACCATAAGTACATCCTATAAGAAAATAGGTGGTGTTACTGCAGTATGAAGTCCTAAATAACATAAATCAGTCTATCTGATATCAAAAATCAAAGAACGGTTCTAGATTTTTTAGAAATTCGTCAAAATATCGATTGTTATCAAAATACATGACATGTGTGCGCAGTTCCTTTGTAGGGGTGAGTAAAATAATTCTCAATAGGACACCCAAAACCAAAAAGGAATACAACACAAAAAATACCACAATGTTAATACCAAAAATAAATTTATAGTCATCAGCACACAGATATATTCCTATAGTACATATAATAAGAACATCCAGATATACTTAGTCCAAAACGCAATGTCTATAGGAAAACCAAAAACCAATTTTCTTGAAAAATAATTATCTCAAAGCGCCCTTATTCTGAGATATCCCCATCCTCAATCCATGCTATAACCAGAGACACTCACTAAGAGATCTATCACAGTTATAGAATTATTAATGAAAACCCATTAGTCATTTAATATTGTAATACCCTCAAATAGATTCCTTCCATGATAATTATACTAACCCTCTCACTCCCGTTTTTTGGAAGCTCTTCATTAGTTCCAATTTGGTTCGATGTAAGGACTTTTTCTCAGGTTGTGAGTGTGATAGGTATTATGATTTGATATGTTTTCCTTGTATAATTTTTTCTCTATGGAATATGTTTTATTAGGTTTAGAGTATTTGGAGAAATAAAATTTTTTTTAAAAAAAAGATCATGTGCACGGTTTGCGCATAGTTGTTCAGTATCATAGGGATAACCAGATAGATGGTTTATCTTGGATAGATCCTACCACATGTCAGTCCCATTGATGTGTGATAGGTTTTCTACACCCATGTGGAAAGATTACCTTTATTAGATGTGGTGGCATGGTCTCAGCACAGTCTAATTGACTGTGTGAACAAACCATGCTGCCTACAAGGCCCTTAAAAATTATGGAATTACCTTTATATCTCGATAATTTTCATCATGTATCATATTTTTTCCACCCCCATGGGCTTCCCAGCCCAATGGACACCATACACCTTCTCCACTCACCCTTGGGCATCGATGTATGGGTGGTTTCAATATACATTCCGGATGATACCATCATGTAAGTTCCCTCTCTTATTCCTATTATATATTTAGGGTTCTTTTTTTCTTTTATTCTTGGGGTTTCTACTAATCCTTGGATAGGATTCTAAATTTTATGTTTGGATCATTAAATGTTTTGTTAAACCATGTTTCTTTAGTTTTTTTTATTTCTTCCCTGGGGGAAACTGTGGTGCGAGTGATGTTTCGATCTAGATTTCGGTATGTTTATCTATTTTGGAAGTATAAACCCATTACATATATCTTTATATTATCATTACATTTTTTCCTGATGTTCTCGCCTTCTGTAGATTCTAAATAGGATTTTACTATTGTTTAATTAAATTTATCTCATTATATTTTTTGGATTCCCCTTGGAATGGTGACAGTTTGTAATGCGTGGGGTGTTTTTAGCATGACTTATGCTTTGCAATGTCCTGGTTGGATATTTAAGGTGATTAATTATTTTAATGGCAACTTTTAGTTTTTATAAACATTTTTATGGTGTGATAAATAGTTATTATTTTTTTTTAAAGAGTTTTTAAAAGTGATGCTTGACCATATAACCCCTTTAATTTGTAATCATATTTGCTTTTAATAGTGGTTTCGATTATAAAGTAGTTTTGTATGGTTGTTCATGAAATGAATTATTTAATGAAAATGATGTAACATTCTCATGGAAATGTTAATTGGTTATTATTGTAAATTTCCATTTCTGTGGAATCCATTTCACAGTGTATGATGAATTAAAATTATTTTCCACATCATTGGACACCACCTATTTTATGTTTCATATAAGGCATGGGTTGATCCATGAGGAGGTCGGTGTTGTGTTGTTTTCGGTGATGTGTGGTAATATGTATATCAAAAAATAATTTCGTTTTTTGATTGGAACACCTCCTTATGAACATATCATGGGGACTTAACCTAGTAATGAGGTTTATAGAAAAATATCATTGCAAAATTCTAGGTGATTTCACTATCTAGTGGCCCATTATAGGTAGATACTTGGGTTTATTTCTGTGGGACTGGGCACTTGAACCAAGACAGAATGGGGGATGGTCAGGCATTATGGAATTATAATATCATCGGGTAGGGAATTAATTTGGTATGATTGAAATGTTTGTTATGTTTTGGTCATCCACTTAGTTCCTAGGTATTACCATTATGGACCATCAGAAGACTCATTATCCATTACCACTGTTCTGAGTCGGTCACCATAGTTTTTGGTTTTGGAACATTCATGGTGTAATATATATAGATGGTTTATTGAGAAAGGGTTTCAATAGAGTTGTTTGAATATATAAATAAAATATAACTTATTTGGTTCCATTTAGCCCATCATCCGCATTTTCTAAAGATTAACTAAATGTTTGAGTATTGTTTTAACATATGATGGAAATGGGTTGTGATTTGTTTATTTTCAAATATAATGTGTGGAAATACATATTTTATAGTTTCTATTTAAAACTTGAAAATATTGGTTTCTGTATTAAAATAATATTAATTGGGAATAATATTATATGGGACCACCTACAGTGTTTTAATACTCATGCATGTTGTGTGTTCTATTTTTAGTTCGTCATACAGGTTCTAACTCTGGTTTAGTCACCTCAGGTGATGGGGGGTGTTTAGTTGGAGAGTGACCATTTGGTTAAAAAACATGAGTTTTTTGGTGTCAGGATTTATGTGGTTGGTTTGGTTTTGTATATTTTTTATAATTTTTGTAAAATTCATTGTAATTGTAATTGTTATACTATATGAAAATTAGTTTGAGTTTAGCTTTTTTTGTTCTACTATCCTTGTTTAGTTTGTTTGGGTGAAATTTCTCCAAGGCTGTACTCTTTTGAATACCTTGGAACGTCTCGCAAACCCTAGAGGATCTGGATTTCCTCTTTGGCAGTGTCATGGCAGGCTCGAGTGACTTGTTCAGGGTGAGCCTAGGCTGGTTTGTGAAACAAATGTATTAGAGCAGGTTAACTCCTTTTAGGAATTTGCTTTTGGAGTGCCAATTTTAATTTGGGGCTACCATGGTATATGGTGTAGGACATTTGGGCTCGATTTGTATGTACAAGAATAGTGACATGGACTCATTCGTGGTGTGATCCTTAGGTTACCCTGGGATATCTAGGTGGTCAGTGTTTTTTTTTCTTGTATAGTGTTTGGTATTGGGAAATGAAATTGGAGTTGAGTACTGGACTTTTTGAGATTTTAGTACACGAAATGTCATGTGGAGCGAGGGTCACTTCCCTAAAACACTCTCCATTATAGTGGAGTGGCTGGCATATGACGTCCAAACATATTCCAGAGTCACATATTGACACTAGATTCCTTTGGTGAATCATTTGGATTTTTTTTAATTATTGTATAAATTTTTTTAGACATCCCAATTTTTGGTGACTAACATAATATTAAAATAGAAATTACACCATTTTCTGGAGTGAAAATTTTGTTTTTTGTGAAATGAATAATTTCAGGTAAAATTAAAATGGTTTTTATTGGGTGGTTGGTAAATTTTTTGAATGATTCTTAAATTATTTTAAATGAATGACATTTTTTTCATTTCTTGTGTCAATATAGGAATTATATTTTTATTGAATGGTTGGAGTTTCTTTGAAAAGGGTTTTAATATAATCTGAAGGGGTTTAAATTTTTTTTGAATAGTGGGGTTTGATAATAATACTATAATATTTCAAAAAGAAGGTTGAGTTAAATGTTATTTTGGTGTTTCAGTTACTAGACATGTGCACTGATATAATGTGAAAATGATTAGGTTCCCAGTATGGCACAAGTATGTTCATGGGTGGGTCCATGGGACATTATTGGTTGGTGGGGAATTCTTTCACGCTTTTTTTCTTCTCTAAAGTGTTTTAAGGGATTATTTTATGTTTTTATAGCATGTGGTGGTGTTCCATGTTTATTTTAATTTTCAGAATTGGTTTTTCATTGTAATGTTTGATGTGATGAATCCTTTTTTTGGATTGGTTTTTTATCGAGTTCTATGCTTTCTGTGTTCCTTTTTGTCTTCTCGACAAAGGTATAATGGGTACCCAAGATGATGCTCAAGGTGGCACAACTACAGTGAATGATCTAGTTGAAAAACCTATCAATTATTTTATCGAACATCCGATATTGAATCCACCTCTTTTCAATGGTCATGTGGATCATTTTGTGGTATAGCATAGGATGTGGAAGAATGAGAGAGACTTCAGTTTCCAAACATTTCCTAATATATTGAAGTTGATTTTTTTGAACCTCATGCTTGAATGCCTTGTATACAAATGGTTGATGTCATTATCACAAGACATTTCTCAAAAAGATCTTTCTTGGGTGATTTTCATATATTATTTCATCCAATATTACTTCTCGAAGGTGACAATGATGAGGACGAAAATGGATCAATGTTATCTTTATCAAGGTGTTGGTTTGATGTTGGAGTTCATTCATTACTTCTCAGAACTAGCTTTGTATGAGATAGGGTACGGTGGAAATGATCTAGTGAAATATTAGTATTTAGAGCTCTATCTTCATCTTGATCAGTAGTCAAAGGCCAAAGAGCTAAACCTAACCACCTTCTCAGATGTGGTGATGCAATCATTTAAGGCTAAAGCTGAGCTAGTAGGATGGTTTGAATTGGATGGACATTCTCTACTCTTCGTAGATGGTGAATTATATCCTGGTAAGAAGAATGGGAAGCATCTTTATGATAATAGTGCTGGTATAGGGATAAATATTCGTTTATACATTCCATCAACCTATTCAAGGCACAATGATGTGACATGTCATCACTGTGGAAAACATGTTCATAAGATACCATTTTGCTCGAGTGCTCCATGATATTTACACACATGCATAATCCTAGATCACTTGATGAATTTCTATCGATGCACTTACAAGAAGAACCATGAATCCAGTGCCAACTCTTCAAGGGAAACCCTTACCTTTTTGAGGTAGTTGGAAGTGGTTTTGGGTTAGTTTTGGGTTCCAATTGTAGTAATGTTCATAATTGTAACATTTTTTTGGTGGAATTTTGTTGTAGTACTTTTCCTTTATTTTTTAATGTTGGGTTTTACTGAATCTTTGTTAACTTTTTTTTTTGATAAAGTGTGTTTATATATTTTTTTCATGTGTGTTTTATTCGGGGGTATCTGAACAGTTACTATAAGACTGATGATGCTTCAATCATAGGAGCTCTAGCCCCATGTATTTGAGTGAAGCTAATGAATTATCATGGAAACTCCTAGTAGTGTGGAAATGAATATGATGAAATTTCATTCTATGCATGGGAAGTGTATGTAGTTTCATATTGGTAGTCATATTATTCTAATAATACATAATTAGTGTAGTTCCATTGAATGCATTCTTCTTTTTAATGTCCCTATCACCCTACTTGGTAGGTCAACTGGGGTTTGTTGGTTGTTATTCAATTCTGTTGAGTAGTGTGAGTATGCATTTCTTGGCACTCATGGTCTATTATATGGTCCCTCCCTCAAAACACCTTGAGGTGGGTGTTTTTTGGTTCGAGCGGTATAGTTTACTAATTCGTTGAATCGTGAAATTTCTTATAATGGGGATACCCATCATAGGTATCGTGGAAATCATCTCACAAATTTATGCTGTGAAAGACAGTTTCTTATGATGGGTATTCCACTCAACCCTCCCTATAATAGTCTACCAATTTCCATATGCATTTGGTTTGGATGTTGGTGGTTTTATTCAGAAATACCATGCCTAAAATTTTATGCTTAAATTAACGTTGGGGACTAATGTATGCCAAGTGGGTATGACTTCTTTGGATTGTGGTAGTTATTTCCAGAATTTAGTTTATGGTCATTATTCTATTTGATTAAAAAATTAATGTATTGGGTATTATTTGAACGTTTTTGAGGTTTTCTTCATTTGAGGATAGTTTTTATTCAATGACTACTCAGTGTCCTTTTGGATCGATCAACTAGTGGTGTTTAAACCTTGAGGTGGGTGACACATTGTAGGGATTCCTTTTGGGTTTCCCGAATTCTTCTTGTTATATTTTTTTCTTGTGGTGACGTTGTGATCTCTATTTCATGTGACAGTATTTGGATGTCACTTCTAATATAGGTGGTTATATTTCTTATCTATTCCATTGGTGGGCTTTCCATTGGGGGATAGTTTTACTGTGTGGATAATTGTCACACCTGGGTTTTGGGAACTAATCCTTGGTTCTGATTTGGTTTGGTTTCAATCCATTTTCCAGCGTTTTTTGTGGGAAAGGTCTTGGGATTTGATTTTTTTTCGTCTATATGTATTTAACTATGGACTATACTTGGTTCGGTTGGGAGATTATGGTGAAAAAATAGTGGTTTTAGTTAAAAATGAAATTGAATGTGCTATGTATAGGATCATGTTGTAGGTTAGCGATAACAATGTTTTAGGTTGGTCATGGATCGAGTCTATATATGGCTTGTTCCTGGTTGTGGGGTAGGTTATAGGTACCTATGAAGATGGACTCCCAAGGGAAGTTGTGGACACACGGTCCTCACACGGTGTAGAAGAACGTGCAGACAAACCATGCCACCTTCCATGTCATAAAAAATTTACAATTTAACATTATCTCTCCTCGATTTCCAACATTTATCCACCTTTGATCGACCCCCATGGGCCCTATAGCTCTTTCCGCACCTCCCACCATCTCGTCCTTCCCTTTGGATTGGAGTTTTTGGTGATTTACATCTGGATTCATCATGAAACATTAATATAATTACTCTCTCATTCTTTCTCTCTTTTAGGGTTCCTTCTCCTATTTTGTGGGGTTTCATCACCCCCATGCCCAGGGTTTCGAAAATTAGGGTTGGATCCTTAAATATTGCGTCAATATTATTTTTTTTTTGTTTAAACTCTTCCTTGGTGGTGACAATGGTCAGAGTGATGTTCCTCTCATGGTTTCTAGATGTTTCTCCATTTTTTGTTGTAGGATCCCCATTGCATATGCCTTTGTGTTATGTTTAGTTTTATTTCCCGATTTTCTCACATTATTTATTTGTAAATAGGATTTTTATACTATTAAATAAAATGTATCTTGTGAAATATGTTGTTTACCCATGGTTTCATGACAGGTTGAATTTCATGGGAAGGTTTTATCATGCCTTATTCTTTCAAAATGGAACAGTTCTCTCTTTATGGTGATTGATTATTTTTAATGGAATGGTATGGTTTTTATAAAATTTTTGATGGAATGAAAAATAGTTATTTGGGTATTTAAATGTTTTTTTCATAATTGTTTCATAAACATATGCCACCCTTGGATTTTCATTCATATTTGAATTTAATGGTGGTTTGGATTATAAAGTTGTGTAGTATGGTTGTTCATTAAAGGAAATA
This sequence comes from Viscum album, assembly GCA_963277665.1. Lineage (NCBI taxonomy): Eukaryota > Viridiplantae > Streptophyta > Magnoliopsida > Santalales > Viscaceae > Viscum > Viscum album. Next base: position 1,418,480,702 of record OY728142.1, read on the forward strand.
AATTTTGAAAATAATGAAAAACCCATTGGGAAGTTTAAATTGACTCATTTGGGAAAACCCCATCAAAAGGAATCCATTTCTTAGGGGATGATAAATGGGTGGAGTATCTTGGACATAGGATAACACCTCTATGATATTTGATTTAATGGATGGGATGCTTCTTGAGATGTTAGTTGTGGAGAAAATTGTGGTTATGTGTGGTAATATATATGTTAGTGACTCCTTATATGAAATGAATTAAACCCCAACTTATGAAAAAATAATGGTATCTTAGCATACCAAAGTGGATTACTATGAAAGATTGTCACACTAGTCTTGTTTTTTCACTAGCTACTGGTCCATTAAAGGTGGATAAATGGGATTATTTCAATGGGATTTGGCCCCTCAACAAGGCGAGGTTGGGGACTAGTGGGTTGTTAGGGAATTATGATAACATCGGGTATGAAATTCCTCAGGTTGAGTCACATGTATGGTATGTTATAGTCTTCATCGTGTTATTATGTATATCTTTGATGAACCATCAATAAACTCATCATCCCTTACCATCGTTGTGAGACAATCACCCATGTTTTTGGTTTTTCAACAATAATGGTAAAATATAAATGTGTGGTTTGTTTAAAAAGGGTTTAAATTGGGTTTATTGAAATTATAAATGAATATTTTTATGTTTGGTTGCTTTTATCCCATCACCCCCACATTCCTAACATTATATGTAGGTTTGAGTCGTGTTTTAAAATATGAGGTAAATCAGATGTGATTTTTTTATTTCTAAAATGTATTGTAGGGAAACATATTTTTATAGTTTATATTTGAGACCTAAAAATCATGGTTTCCATATTTAAAGGATATACATTGTTAATAGAATTATCCATGACTACATACTAAGTTTTTATTCACATGCCTATAATGTTTTATATTTTTATGTTCTATTGTCAGTTCCATATCCGTTTTAGTCACTTTAGGCAATGGCTGATGATTAGTTATAGATTTACCCTCATGGTCACATAGAGGTGATGTTTTCCTCTATGTTTTGCATGGTTGTTTTGGGTTGTTTTTTTATGTTTCATTGTAATTATAATTTTTGTAATATATAGAAAGTGTATTGAGTTTAGTTAATAAATTATTTTGTTCTATTAAACTTGTTTAGTATTTTTGGCAAGAATAATTCCAATGTTTTACTCTTGAGATGAACTTCGTGTGTGCCGCTATCATGGGAGGATTGAGAATGCCTCTTCAGGAATGTTGTGGCCATATCATTTGACTATTTCCCAGTCCACTCAGGAATGTTTGTGAAAAACCCAATCTAGATTATACTACAATATAGGGGACCCCTCACTAATAATACCACTAACAATATTGACATGGATATTAATATATGGGATCCTTATTATAGACACTATAGAATACCACTTACCCCACAAGATGGATTTAAAATGCCTTGCAATAGGAAGTTACATCGAATCCCAAAAACTCCACTGTGGTATATAGAAGATCACTCCAGTCTCATAGGGAGATAACATAAATCTATTTGGGAACCTTTCTATAGAGGGGACTAAAATCTAGCATTGTGGATGTAGTTTCATATTGAACCCTCAAGGAAAGTAGAAAGGGAACTGCCTTAACATAAACTAGCCAACTCTAAAAACACACAACATTATCCAAAAAGGACCGTACAGTCATCAATGTACCATAGCCACACATGGATCATCAAACAGAAAAAATATTTGAATGTTATGTGTGTTTGAAATTTTAGAGGGGGTCACTAGGCATATGGACCAACAACACGGTCAGTCCACTAAAAATGGTGGTCAACTGTGCTACCATAGCTCGATCTTTCTTAGTGTTCAATTATTACACAGTTTCTCATACTGTTTGGTAGTTAGATCGATCAGTGATAATGGTTGACCTGTCTTAGACCTTCTCCAGTTTCCCCATGTTTGACTCATGTCTAACCCAACACATCCCACACACTCCACATGGTCATCTTTGGAAACTACTGTCGCTCTATCTGCTTTCCCCACTGTATTATGTGGAACTACCACGTCTTTTTCTACGAGCATGCATTCTTCCATTGATGCATGAATTTTTAAATGGTCATTGATCGAGGTTCCATGGGTCCAAGTTTATAATTATATGGCCTCTTTTATTTTTTTCCCTAATCTGAGGGCTCAATTTTATTCGGTGCAACTAGAAAAATTTTTGTCATTACACAAGGGTCCCACAGTAATGAACATGAATAATATGGGTAGAAAATTCACTTGAAAGAAGGTTTATCCACTTTGGCCAAATGTTGTTGGCTACTGATCAAAGATGGGGATAATGGGTTTTGTAAATCTCGTTAACCAACAAAAAAGTCCAATTCCATAAGATGATCAAACCATAGATCAACCCGCTCATTGATTAATTAACCTTCGTCCTAGAGGGTAAAGAATGGGGAAATCACAAATAAACAACTTCCCTAGCTCGAATTAGATCAGTTACTGATGAAGGATGATTGATACATCATCATTGGCAGTGAGGTTCCTTCAAATTGTCTCGATAATGATAATTGATCAACAATCCGTATATTTTTTGGGAGAGAGCTATTTCTCCACATCTCTTATGAATTTCATGTTTTTTATTATAACCTTAAATTCCATACATGATCTAAAAAAGAAAAAAAATTCCTCAGTCGAATAAAATAATTTTTAATAAACTATTTTATCCTAGTTATGTCTCGTGAAAACTTTTTCCCAGTCGACCAGAACCAACCAACTTTACAATGTTCTTATAATGATTTTTTTTCTAATCTCAGTAGTTCCCTAATATTTCTGATTTGGTCACCCATTTATGATTTATTCCACATTTTTTGGAATAACTAATGTACACACTATTAAATGTTTAATATCTAACAACCAATTATTCAAAAAAAACCATGTATTAGAATCATATGCCGTATAAGAACCTGATATCTTAATCAATCCAAATAATTTATAAAAATAATACATGAGAAAATCAAGATATTACATAATTTTCCAACAATAAATATGTATTATATGTCGTTCAAAAATTTATGTGTCATATTTGAAAATTTCATTTTGAGACCACATTTTTCATGTCATCAAAATTTTTGTCATCACATAAAGAGATATTTTTTCAGTTTATTTCTTAAATTATATTCATGAATTATATCATTTTAATGTCATCTAATGATTACATGATATTAATATTTATATTACATCTCTATATTCTTCATTTCACACTGTTTTTATTGTTTTGGACTATACAGCTACCCCATTATAATTCTATTTAATTAGATTTCCTCTAAATATAAAAATCATGGTTTATTTTGACTTTTTCTGACTCATTTACCATAAATAAATGTATCCCAACTCATATGAGTAAAACATCCTGATAATTGAAATGAATAATGAATTAATGACTAAAAAATTACATTATAAAATAAAAATGTTTATAAAATAAATTGTCTTCAGGTAAAAAATGGATTGTAAAGTAGATTAATTATCTATAAATGTTCACATTTTTTATAAAATATATTCCTTATGAAGACGATATTTCAGTATACTAATTGTTTTATTCATTGATTTTTTACTATTTTTTATTGATTATTTAATATATCATATAATATGAACACTTAAATATTTATCTAAGTTTATAAAAGAATAATGAATCAAGAATATGATATATTCACCATATACAGGACTGAAAGTATGGGGTTTTTGTAATAGTATCATAGCATGGATGTAGAAAAATTTATGATTATATTAGTATTGATTTTGAAATTGAATGTGAGAATATTAGTAAAAATATCTATTTATATGATTACACCATGAAAATTTTATAATGTCAATATGTTTTGTTTTTACTCTGAATTATATCTTCTTCTAGAAAATTGAATGTTGATTGGATGTTGGAAAAAAGTACATCGGGTAAATAACTATGAAGAAGTAATGGTATTAATGAATTCATTCATTACTCAATGCATGATGATTGGTCCCAAGAGTACACACCAGGGTAGAGACTCCAAAGATATATTCATTTATTAATTTATATGATCTTTACAATATTCTATGATGTATATGAATATAATTGTTTCTTTCATGGAAAAATGATGTCAAATGATTATAAAAATGATTAAATTACAGTAAATTTAGTATTTGGGGTATATATTTATTTTATTATTTATACAATTTAAGTTTCTATCTTTCCATTTTTATAAGATAAAGGAATTCCCATATGTAATATTCATATACATTGTTAATGGAATGAGTATTGATAAGAATATTAAAAGGTGTATGTAATTAGATATTCATCCATTGTCTGGATGAGAAATGCTATTGGATCATAACATGGGGAATTATTTTTTGTGACAGTCATTGAAAATTCCCATGATACAAAAAATAATGCAAACCATTTTGAGATCCCTAACTATAATTTTAAAGAGAAACATGATATCAAAATATTCATGATTCAATGATCACCATCCTTTAGAGGGTCTTCAAATCCATTTACATTGGTATAACAAAATAATATACTAGAGAACATATTTTCTTCTCTATATTTCATTGACAACATGATGGCTATTTTATAAAATTTCCACCATGAAGATGATGGTTTATAACAATTGACTCTTTTAATAAAAATGACTCTAATGGTTGTTTCAAATTAATGGGATGGGTGGAGTTATATAAAATATTTTTCTCCAACTACATTAATTAGACCCTTCATAAATTAATCGAGCATGAATTTGAAATTCCATAAAAAATATATAAATTAGATGGTACTTATGAGGTTAAGATCATGGAAATCGTAATTTAAACCACTAGTTTGTTATTAATCCTCAATTTACTAGTGAAAACATTATCGATTTCCTAATATAGTTTCACTGAAAGGAAATTTGATATTAATAATTAGAAAATATAAATAATTTATTCTATGTCTGATTAAGGATGAAATTATAACTATTATAACACATTTTTATGGATATAGTATATAGAAATAAAATTTGTGGAAGAGAAAAAATATATATCAATATCGAAGGATTTTCTAATTTTTTACACATATAAATTGAGGGGGAAATAACCTATAATGTTTATAGAAATTATATTTGAATTATTTCATGTGTGTTAAAGAAAATCAGCATACTCGTTAATGTTTATTCTAGAAAAAGTGGGATATTAATGAAATGTTCAAGAAAAATTATCCAGGTACTACTACACTAATAATTTACAACAAAAAATAGAATTATATTTGTAGTTACAAAAAAACATGAACCATGCCATGGAATGGTATAAAAAATATTCATTAGTGACATCCTAGACCAATGTAAGATATAAGGGGTTGTAGAATCACCACTACAAAAGTGACCCCTAATATTCTAGTAGATAATGCAATTCTTATAACACAATAAATATTTATCTAAAACTTTTTTCCAAGCTATTATATATTATAATATTCAAAATATTAAAAAACAACCATTCAATGGATGTGACATTGAATTATTAGTGAAAAAAATATATTCTTACGATTGTTATAGCCTGAGTTTTTTTTGTTGGAATATCCTTTATTAAAAATGTATTATTCTTCCGATAAATAAATTTTCAGTGAATTTGGAAAGGGATATTACATCCACAAATATATTAGAAGAAAATTAAAAAAATAGGTAAATTATATTTCATATTTAATATCAACTTATTAAATTTAATTAGTACCATGAAAGTTATGAATCATTAATGAAAACAAATTCTATTATGTGGTCTGAAAAAACCAACCATTTTTGGTTGTTATATCAAATGTATTTTGGGAATATAAATATTTTAAAATTTTTGTAATGATAGAATAAATTAGTTGATTAATCATACTAATGTTACTAATAATTATATAACATTAAAAAATTTCCTTATTCATGTATATAATGTGAAAAAAATAATTATTTCATGTGTGAGTTTAAATATAACTTTTGTTGATTAAATTTATTAATGGGGTAGAATTTAGCACCCCTAAATTGAACAATATAGTTTTTCCCTAAATAGATTAAATGTATTAGATAGATTATCATACATGAAGATACAAACTAAAATGTATCCTGACATATCTGCTGAATATTTTTATGAAGAATAAAGGATTAATGAATTATCTAGTAAATAAAAAGATATTACTCAACTAGAATTTCTTATTTAAAAATTATAAATAATTAATATGATTTACTGATTTAATGTACTTTTCTTAATCTTATAAATATGTTTAGAATGTTTTTTATTTTATATCCTCATATAGTTAATCAAACACATCAAAAAATTATTATCTAAGAAATATTAAATTCATATTCATTAATTAATTAATTTATATGAAATATCTTTGAGAACTCATGAAAATGTCATTATTCAGAAAAAAAAATATTAATTTTATGTATTACCATATTAGAATCGTTAATTAAAAATTCTATAATTTTATTTTTTATAAAATGAAAATCAATTTTTAATTTTTAATGTTTGAATAATTAAGTACTGATAGTTTTCGTGATTTTCATAAAGATTTTTATATTTTGGTGAATAAGGAAAATGATATTTTTATTAATATAGTAACCTTTTTTTTATCATGACCAAACAATGAAATATATATTCCAGGAAATATTATTCCTAATGATGATGTTTTTATGTAGAAAAATTATTCATTTACAAATACTATTTAAAATTTTGAAATTCTATTTTTATCATTTTAATAAATAAGAAATTAATTTATAATAATAATAGATTTCTTGTACTCCCATTTTATTTATAATTTCTCTTATTTAAATTGGGTTTCAAGAATAGTTTAATGACATACAAATCTCTTTTTTGATCATGTTTCTAATTAATTTTTTTAAAAAATAATCAACATTGGTAATCCTATAATAGAAAAAATTGTAATTCTTTAAATACAAATGTCAAACCAGGGTTTTATAGGTAATAAATTTTAATGCTATAATTGAAATTTATTACACATTACTGGTTATTTGATAAATATTTTTTATTTTTAGAATAATAAAATCCAAAATTTTTAATAATGATTATTAAATTTTTTTATTAAAATTAAATTACATATATAAAAATTAGTAACCTTGATTAAAGCCAACAAATATTAATGTAAAAACAATATGAGTTAATGTAATTAAAATGTAATGAAATCATCTGAAAAAATATATTTTTTAACATTCCATGACTACATCCCTTAACATAGTCCATTATATCTAATTATATAACTCATTTTACATTTAATAGTGAGATTTTAATTTATATTATTTAAAAAATTTCACACAACTTATAAATGTAACATTTCATCACCTTAGATATTCTCACACAAAATTAAATTTAGTTTATCCAAAACCCATAAAAATCAAACCCCAACATTATTATACACATCCTTTTGGATATATTATTTTAAAAATACAACTCCTCAAAGTCATATTCCATTATGCAAATGAGTTTCTCATTGAAGAATTCAAAAATATTCATTTTCCATTTCATTTAATTTAATTCAAAATCTACATAATTAAAATAAATTTTATTAAATATAATATATTTACATTAGTATTATTAATATACTGAAGAATTTATCATTATAATTGAATAATAATGAATTGAACATTATATTTTTCAATGAATCAAATATCATTGTGCACAGGTGGGGATAACCATCTCCATGAACAAAACATTTTATTTTTCAGAAATACCTTTACTGTCACGTGAAAATTGGTATTTTTTTAAAATATGTTATTTATAACCTCTTTATGATTTTGAATATAAAATCAATTCCAAATCATTTACTGATTATATTTAAAATATAGAGGTTTACTATCAATACATGTGGAGTACTACCTCAATGAATGTGATTTATTGCATTTTCATCCACTATTATTTTTTTAATGATATATTAAAATACGAATTGACATATTAAACCATATAAATTATATCATAATTTTTTTTATTGTAGAAAGTCAGAAACCATTAGCCTAGATTGGGTTCCAGCTATAATTAAATTTGCATATGATATACAGTTAATGTATCAAAGGGCTGGATATTTTAGTATTCATGGTAATTTGTATACATATATGAGTCATTAATTATACTTCTATTAAAAAATAATTTTTATTTTTTTGTAGAATAAAATTATTCCCTCTAGAATATCATTTTGTATCAAACATATAACTATTTATATAATTACGGGGAATAAAAATATAATGGTTAGATAAAATTCTCATTAAGGTTCTTGAACATCATAATCAATCATGAGTAAAGAATCATAATCAATATTTTAATGTTATTAAACAATATATCATTCGATTTAATCATTAATAAAAAAAGAAGTTCATAATTAATATGAATAGTTAATAAAAATTGACACTATGATTTTTTAATAACATTACTATCATATTAATATAATTCTAAAAATATTGTAATGTATATAACATAAAAGAGTATTCATTATATCAATAATCCAAGAATTGATTAAATTTATAGATTTTTACATAGTTAAAATATTATTATTTCTAACAACAAAATTTTAAATAATGAAAATTCATAAATATTGTATTCGATGTTTCTATGGTACATAATACTACTATCATCAAGACATTAATCAAGATGCTTAAAGGAATACTAATGTTAATCCCTTCAAAAATATATTTTAAATATAATACCCTCTTGAAAATTATATAGACATATAAATTATTCATGGTCAAAAATTTAAATGGGTATTCCCAAATTATTTAATCTCATGATATTACTAAAGCATTTAGATTATTGATTTAAATGGCCCCTTTACCATTTCTGTCATGAGCCAATCTAGAGTGACATATATCCCAACACCCAATCCAGATAGTGGCTTGTATGGAAGGGTGTTCTCAATACCCATAGGGATCCACCAGATTCATGGGTACCAAAAAAGTATTTTGGGAATGATTTCACCAGACTCGTAATTATAGTCAACCATCAATAGTAAACAAGAAAAGGCTATACTTCACAGCGAAACATTGCATAAAAATTTTCTGAATTAATTTTAAAACATGTAAATTATAACTAAAATGGGATGAAAAAAAGGAAACATGGACTATACCAATTGTAGCACTCAAACAAGAGGATAACCTTCTTCAAGAAACCAACCCAAAAACTACAGGGGGAAACCACTAGCACACCAGCCCACAATCACCAATCACATTTCCATTAACTATGTCAAACATAACATACTCTTATTATACCAAATGGTGTATGTAGGGTATGATCCAAATCAGAATGTGATGCCACCCAATAAATATATTAAATGATATAAACAATATTATTCAATGTAAAATGAATGTTTTATAAAATGGCTAGAAATATATTTTATAGAAAACATATTTACTAAAAACATGTCGGCATTTTAAATACCCAACAAGTTATAATATATTCCAATGGTGAGTATGATATATTGAGAGAGAACATGGTCATGAGAGATACCTATTGGAACTAGCTAAGAGTGAGACCCTATAGATGTCTTATCTAATTAAAAAGAGGAATATATACTATAACCATCCATGTCCTCATGAACAAGTGACTAGAGAGGAGAAACACCAAAAATTCTAGTGGTCTACAATCATCATTATTAATTTTTAAGTGTTCCATATTCATTCTTTCTATGTGAATCCATGAAGAATCCCATTATAGACAACTATCATACTAGTCCATGCATATCCAACAATTAACCTAGGATTCCATTTGTGATCAATTCAAAATTAAAATTTCACATCAACCGCCTCATGCACTCCGAAAATTCAAAAACATATGAGCATTAAAAATAAATCACCTCCTTAACAAAAAAACCCTTTAAAAATCATGAATACACCAAAAATATTTTATAAAATGATGGAAATCACCTTCAAAATTTAATAACCATCTTTCACAATTTTTAAAACATTTTCATGAAGTACAATAACTGTTTACAAATGAAATACACCAAATTTAATTTAGAACACCACTTTTTAATCCATATTCATATAAAATACATTTAAAAAACTTTTTAAACCACACTAATTAATCATCTAACACATAATAAATCTAAAGAAATAACATTAAATTCATCAATTATTCTTTAGTCATAGAACCCCTACCTCAATTATAGAAACATCCCACAATCAGTGAAAAACTCCAACCACACCTCTATCATACAATAAAATTGATGTATCACGCCTAAAATTTCAATACTAATCTCACCAAATTATGTACCAAGCATAAAATAACACCCTAACCACTGAATAAGTGAAACCCCCAAAGAAGGAGGTAAGAAATCATATAATAATTGAGGGAAATAAAAGAGAAGAAACATTCTTGAGGATTTGTTGAGAAAAAAACAAAATTTGAAATTAAAATAAGGCCCAATAGAGAGGTGAGTATGGGTAGGAATTCATAGGGTGGGTAATCATGATTTGGGATGGAAATGAGGGTTATGGAGTTAAGTTTAGAGAAATAGATACTTAAAAATCAATTTTTTAATGACTTCTATGTGCCACATGGTTAGTCTGAATGATTTGAAAACCAATGTGGTGATTATAATCCCCTTAATATCCAAAACGAACCTAATTCACGGTCATCTTGAAAGGTATGACACACCATGCACAATATGTGAGGAAACTACTACCTTAATACAACCACCTACTACCTAGTTACCTCAATAGGGGAACAATGTTTCTACTAACAGTGTGCCAACTATGCACCCCATTTAATCCGCCCAAATTTTCTCAAATTTATCCAGGAACTCAAGGAATCCCAAAGGGGAAAACGTAGAAAAAATTAATATGAAAATAATTTTCATTGAAACCATTAATATAAAAATTCTCCCCACTAGGAAAACATTCTTCCATCATATATTCAATTTGAGCTTTGATCAGAGAATAAAATTGGAGACTCTTTATCAACCCATGAATTCCTCTCCAAAATCTCATAAAAGTTATTTTTGTGTTTCTATAGAATCTATACTAGTGGTATTTAATTCCCATGAAGCACTTTATTTTGATTATTTATAATATAAACTAGTCATCGAAACACAAAAAAAAAATTGGGTTTTATTTCATACTATTCCCAGTTCACCTCATGAGATGTATTTGGTTTATACTTATTCAAATGGGAAATATGATACACATCATGAATTAACATGAACTAAAAAGGGAATTCTAACATGTATTTCTATTTACAAATCCACTATGTGATTTCAAAAGGTTTGATATTTCATGGCATTCATTTCCCATGAATTATGAAATGAAAGAGACCCATGAAAAGAAAAACTTTCAAGAACACTAGATCACCCATTGAAAACTGAATATCAGGGAATAATTGATCTGTGCAAGATTTATGGAGTCATTAGGCAATAAAAAATCACTGCATGATTGAATTGATCATATCATAAGTCTCTTTCACTAATATTGGTCCCAATAGCGAGGTCCAAGCTACCTCATCTGAACACAAAGGTGAGTGACACGACTAATCATAGAGAGACTCAAAGGATCCATTTGAGTTAGCTGTTGCAGTATAAAAATTTGACCAATCCCATATGGTTGTCCAATGAACCGCTTAAATCCATGAAACATGCCGATGAATGCCTCCTAAAATATGATTATAAAAATCCATCTGACCATCCATTTATGGTTCATATTCCATATTAATCCTCAAATTTGACCCCATTTTCTTTTGATGGTTTTCATAGATCTGATTGGTGAAATAAGGGTCTCTATCCCAAATTATTTTCCATGACATGCCTTGATTACTTACTACCTCTAAAACATATAATCATCCCAACTCATATAATTTTTCTTAATATCTGATCAGATATAAATTCTATTATTTAGATAGGTGGTCATTCTACACAAAAAATTACATTCCTCCCCTGAGGTGTATGAGGTATGCTAATAATAAAATCCACAGTGATATCATCTCACTTTTAGGTGAGAATTGGTATTGATTGTTGCAAACCATAGAGAATTTGGTGTTGTTCAATCACTTACTAAAATGTTTAACACCTCTACACAGATATAGCTATATATTTCCTCATACATGGCCACATAAACTATTGACTAACATCATAATAAAAAATGGAATCCACATGATGAATATCCCACACAAACCAGTGGCAATCCTACATCACTAGCATACTCAAAGATAACGACACCACAAAGGGACCCATGAAACAACAGATTCCCTCATGACAGAATGAACAATCTTAAGTTATCTTCCCACTAAGAGAAAAATGAATATCTATTTTTCAAAACTCATCACCATACTACTCCTTCTGAATAAACTCTCGTAGAGAAGGAGTCAGTTGATCACTTTCCATGAAAGAATGTCCACTACCATCCCTGGTCTCCAAATGAATCTAGGAACAATGAACCATTAACACCTACATAACATTGGCTCATTTTTTCCTCCAATGAAACATTTTTCTCAAATCATTAGCCACAAAATTATCTTTTCATGGAGTATATATGTTATAAAAATCAAAACCCTATAGATATTCAACCCAAAAAAACTGCTTTAGATCCATGTCATTTTTTGGAGAAAATATATTCAAGGTGTTTATGATCATAATTAACCACACATTTCTCCCCAAAAAGATAATGACTCCACGTATTCAATGTGAGAATCAACCTTGCTAACTCCATTTCATGGTTCAGGTAATAATTATTTTGTGGTCATATTTGGGAAGAGCAATTCCCCAAACATCATCCCTTTGGGGTTTGTGCCTTAATGGGTAATTCAAGCCGAGAGAAGGACCAAAACAATATTTAATGCCTAACCTCGCATAGGATGATTATAGTCTCAAACAAAATCCTTAGTTTCTTTTATGATTACACTGAACTATTATTTTCACTATCCATTTTAACACATTTTTTGGATATCCAATGGACAAATAAAATTACATCCCTGATATATAAATTCCACTTGAAAATTTGAATAGTGATGATGATTCCCATGTGTGCCCAAAACAAATGTAGAATGATTCTCATGATCCTCCTCCGTTATAGAATATACTACGATGTATTCCATAATTACCACTACAAAAGAATCAATATACTGGTGGAACTCCCATTTAATGAGCCCCACAATACCCCCTAGAGAAATCAACTATATGAAAGGCGTGAAAATGATAAAATGTGTCATACCTATATCAAAATTTATTTTTCATAACATCAAACTCTTTCCCAATAATATGGTGATAACCATAACAGAAATCAATTTTTGAGAACCATATTTTCCCGCTCATCTAATAAAAAAGCCATTAATTCAGAGAAAATGTTATTTGTATAGATGGGTACCTCATTCATCTTCTTGTAATAAATTAAAAAATGACGTGATCATCTGGACTTCTTTGCCAAAAAGACTAGCGTGACCAAAGGAGAGATTCTCTAGAAAATGAATTCATTACATTTCAAATCATCTAGCTGTCACATTAATTCTTGAAATTTAGTGGGGACCATATAATTTGATTGAAGAGATATAGTTTGTGTTCTTAGTGACAAATCAATAAAGGATTCCACATCTCGTTCTATAGGTATACACGAAAAATATTCTAGAATAAACACTATAAATTCATCCACCAATGGAGGTAATCTAGAATCATGTGAGATACCATCACCCTCAAATGCATTCAATGATAATTGAAAAACAATAATAAAAAATTCTATTAGGGGTGTTCCAACAAGTCCCGACTGAGGATCCCAATCTCTATTAAAAAACATGGTCACTTCAATTAGGTAGCATCAATCTCACCCCCGCCTATAGTAGTAGATATTTTTCGATAATCACACCATCCAATCCAAGATGAGGATTATGTCAAATAGGACTATATCCAATACTAGGAAATCCCATTTTAGCTCAACCACCGATATGTTGAGTCCATATGATTGACCAAAAACCATACTCTTTTTTCTGAGGCAACTGTGTTACAAACTCTATAACAGATGACATATTCTCAATTGGGTTACAAAACAAGTTCAAAATATGGGAGGATATAAATGAAATATGATCACTAACATAACATAAAATAGAAACTATAGACAATTGAAATAGAATGGTACCAATAATTGTCGAAGGACCTTTATCCACCCATGTTGGTTCCTGATCCACATCCCGAAGATGCTTATCCTCTTCTTGAGACTATGAATGACTACACACCTAAGGATTTACCATGAATTGGATCTACTCAAAATATGGTCCATCACAACCACCACAGCTGCCAAAAAAACATCCCACTATCATGGATGGTTCCAGGTGAGCTGACATCTACCAAGAACCATATATATGACTCCACTCTGATACGAATGTGGGGATATGTAGAATCACAGAAAGTGCCTCATCGCTCCACATCAATGACAATATTTGGGAGGACATGTAGAAGAATTTAATATGTTTCATGTCTTCCCATACATGTGGCACACAATAAACGTTGAATTAGAAGACACAAATAAAGGCTAATGAGAAGGATGACCTGATCTACCTCTTCCATTTTCCCCTTCTCACCCCTCTTCCTTTTTTTACTAAAGAGCTAACACAAACCATATTTCACACTACTCTAAAAACCCAAAATTTATATTTTGATCAATCACTACCATGAATGCGTGACCATTCATCTAAAAATAGGTCTTCCATTTGATCAAAAATACTAAGGAATAAATCTCTAGTCACAGCCCCGTCTCGAACCTCCGAGCTTGCATCTTCTCATTTGAAACAGTCTCACGTTCATACCATACCATGTCAGGAAATAAAATTTCATACACCATCACTAATGAGTCTCCCAATGATACATGCATGAACACATGGGATATCAAATAGCCCATTACCTTAGGGAAAAATTTCTCATTGTAGATGATCTTTGAATCCTTCCAATGAATCTGCTCGGTCTTCCCAATTTTATCCACTATGTCATGCAATTATTGTCATGGAAATTTTAGAAAAAATGACGTGCATATCAATCCAATAGATTTATGTGTGACATCAAATTAAAAAATATTCTCTGTAATATTAGGACATGCCTATTCCTTTTATGGATGATATTTTACCTAAAAATTGGGATGATTGTTCTCGAGAAAATGATGAGTGTCTTATTTATGGGGGTCGAGTCTAGCTTGTCTTAGTGGAGAAGGAACATGAACATATCCTTGCCCGAAATACTAAATAGCTCAATCCAAACCCAAAAATAGTCTATAATTTATTTGGGAGGTAAAAATATCATTTACCACTTCCCGTGACAACATTGATGTCTCTGGGGAGGTATTTTTCTACTAAAAGAAATAATAACAAATAATCCCAATAATAATATCATTTAATAAATTATCACCAATGAAAAAAAATCTATCATTCAATAAATCGACAAAAATAAAATCATACTACCAACATAACTACCAAACCAATTCATCTCCACCTAGTGTCCATGTACAGTCTGCATCATGCATCTCTCACCTGGAGGATAAGTCCATTAAAAATACAAACATCCCATAGAGACTAAATATCATTCATATGGTGTGTTTTAAAATCAACCCACTCCTAACAAGAAACTTAATCCAAGATAATTATAGCTCTGTTATATCTATAATACTCCCAAATTTCAACACCCAAAAGGGGAATCCACCTTTGTTTCCATTTTTTATTAACCAAGCTGGAGTTACATCCTACCTGACACCCGACCTGATCTGGGTCATAGCAAGAATGGTGCTCGCGATCCCCCTTGACTAAGAACTTGTTATCGAGTTCCAATAAAATATTTTGGGAATGATTTCAACATAAATCATAATTATAGATAATGATAAATAGTAAAATAACACAAGGATGAACAACATTACCAAATAGTTGAAAAAATAATCTGATTTATGTTTACAACATATAAACAAAAACAAAAATGGGATATAAGAAAATGAAATAATATTTATCCTAAAGTAACTATGTATCAACACAAGAACTATCCATAATCCACTACCACAAAACATAACAGGGAAAAACACTACCATCTCGAACCCTTATTAAAAAACACCTTATCATTTCCCATTTCAAACATAAACATGTCAACTTACACAAAATAGTGTATGTATGGTGTGAGCCAATGTCCAGTAGGCAGCCACCCAAAAAAGAATTTCTACGCTATAAACATTATTAGAAAATGTAAAATGAATGATATATAAAAAGGTAATAATAATTTTTAATGAAAAATTTTATATTATAAAATGATATCCTTTTAAATACCAAACAAGGTGTAACAGATTCCTATGATGAGTATGATATCCCAAAAGAGCACTAGGACATGGAAATCCTTATAGGTGCTAGCTAAGAGTGGGACCCTAGACACATAGTATCTCAATGAAAAGTGGTATAGAGATCAAAACGATCTATGTCATCATACATGAGAAACATGAGAGGGGAACTACAAAATATTCTAGTGGTCTCCAATAATCACCATTATTTAGTTATAGTTTTTATCGCCATTCTTGCTAAGTGAATCCGGGGTGAAGCCACTTTTGAATCACTAGAATTCTAATCATTGACTACCCACCTAGTCACCTGGGACTCCTTTGGTTCTCAATTCACAATTAATATGTCACATAATCCAGCACTTGATGTGACGTAAGCCAAACAAATATAATCATTCAAAATATTTCACTACCTTCAAAACTATGACAATTTAAAAAAAAAAATTCACACGAAAACTATTTAATACATTTATTTGTGTCACTGTCATTATTTAATTAACATATTTTACAAATTATAAAACATCTTCAAGATTATCAATAACAATTTAAAAATGAAATACAAAAAATTTCATTTTGAAAAATCATTTTTAAGCTATACACATATAAAATACATTCAAAAAACTTTATCACCACATTCTAAAGTCATAGAACACATATGAACACAAAACCATGAAAATATAATTAATCAAATAATATTTAGGTATGGATCTACCATCCACATGTTGAGAAACATCCATAAATTAGTGAAAAACACAAACATCACATCAATTGTACCTTAATGATGGATGATTGAACCTAAATCATCAATATCAAACCCAATTTTTATTTATATCCCTAAAATCACACCCGACCCACCGTAGAAGTGAATCATCAATGAAGGACAGAAGAATCACTGGAATATGGATTGAAACAAGATACATGTGTAACATCCCAGGTATGTAAAGAATATGAAATTTTCATATTTATTAATATTTGATAATTAATTATTAATTATTCACTAAAAGAGGTTATATATTTGATAGAATACCAGACACACAACAATGGGATTCGAAAAAGTCTTATGTTGCAAAAATGTTGAGTAATACCAAAAAATAGTATAATTATTTTAAATGATGGTTAACATCTAGCCGTTTTATTTGCAGGAATGAACATAACGAACAATATAATGATAAAAAATGTGTGTTGATTGTTTTTTAATTTTATTAAATAAAATTTAGCATCTTAAATTATAATCAATCCTCTTTTAAGCATGAAATAACTTCATATTTTTTAAATGGTCGGTTTACCGTGTTTTAATGGTGAACCCATTTTTAAATATAGTTATTTTAATTTTTATATGTTTGATTTGAAAAAATAAAGATCTTATTTAGAATCGACATATAAAAATTTACTTTCGGTGAATTGTTTTTATTTTTCTGATAAAGTTTATTTTTTAATGAAAAGTGAAAAATACTGCATTTTCGGTTGAAACTATCTTTTCATCTGATTTAATTATATGGTTAGAATAAATATTTAAATGGTTTTAAAGTGTAACTATATTATATTTTTTCCATATAGTCCAATGTTTTTCATTGGAACTAATTTCACATTAAAAATGGAGATAAACACGTGTAAATTTTTTTTAGTTTTTACTACTTAATAACACGCTTTTTTGTTTTGACAATGGAAATTAAATTTAAATTAATTGAAAAAAGTTTTTTGATTTGAAATTTGTAAATTAGAAATAATTTTTGAATTCAGAATATCAAAATTACCATCAAGTGAATTTTTGGTATTTTTCTAAAAATGTTCAATTTTTTATGAATAGTGAATAACATTGCATAGTAATTAAAACCCATCTTTTTCATTTAAATGAAAATTTACAACTTCTAGGAATATAATTTCAATACTATGACATAAATGGTTTCCCTCATTGTGTAAAAGGTGGTTATAAATAATTTAAATTATTTTTTGGAATAGTATTATTTGATTTTTATTTACTGCTATTAATGGTAAATATTGTAATTCAAGGTTAATATAATATTATAATAACATAAACTTCCCTTAAAACATGTCATAACCTTATTTTATGAGTCATAAAATGCCAATATAATCCTTGTGTATAACTTTTGGCCTCTGGAATCCACTAGGTTAAGATAATTACATTAATAACAATTTATTTAATGTAAAAAAAATATAAAAAACATTTATTGTTTTTCTATAATAATTTTAATATGGGCCATATAATAGATATATTTCACTATATTAGTAATTAGAAACATAAAAATATTTTTTAAAATAATCGTAATTATTTTTCAATTTTATACATCAAATAAATACCTTTATTCATTAACCAATTTTGATGTAATGATTAACTCATTAACAAATGTTTTAAATAAATGAGATTATAAATATTAAAATAAATTTATTTTGGAAGTCCCCAAAACTAGTTACCTAGATTAGGTGCTTTATTAAATAACGTTGGTATAATATAAGGAATCATGTATAGAATGACCGATTAGTTTAGTATTATTTGAAATAAGTTACATACATAAGTTCAAAATTACAACTTGAAAAGAAATACAACACTAATTTCTTCCATTAGAAACATCCAAGTCTCCTATATTATTCCTGAAAATCACTCTTAACTAGATTCTTCATATCCCGGTAAAATGAAACATATGAAAGGGGTGAGCTCAAACTCTTAGTAAGGGTAAGAAATAAAGCAGAAGATAACATAAACATTAGGCATGACTAATAATTAAAAACACATGTCTTTACAAATAGAAAACATGAACACATTATGTAATGAATATGAGATGAGTAAATAATTCCATAATAAATCATTTTCATGGGTATTCTACTAGTCTATTAACCACATGACCCATTATTATTATTTTCATAAGTATGGAATGTATAATGTCATACATTCTAAAACATCTTGTCAAGGCCTCAGCCAAGACATCTAAAAATGATTTAGGCCTCGGACAAAACCATATATCAATTTGCAAAAGGCCTTGGCTAATTATACATCTAATTGTCTCATGAGACCTACTAATTCATCGAGGAGCTATAACAGGCTCCACAAGTCACATACTATGTCCAATACATTACTCATATGAAAAGTTTGAAATATAACATAAACATTTGTCTTAAAACTAGCATACAAAATGTCAATACCGTAACCATAAACCATGAATGGTATAAAAATAACTCATCCATAGTAAAACATGTCATAAAACATTAATTAAAATATGGTATATTTGTATCATAATAAATCAACTTCAAACAAGTGTAAAATTTATCAAATATTGTTAACATAGATGAAATCAAAACTATTCGAGAGAAATATCTCTTTCTATTTTGAAATAATTTATAAGTCAAATATTGATAAAAGAAAACATTTTTTTGAGAATGTTCTTATAAGATTGTATGGGAAGCTTAGATGATGCTATAACGGTGGAAAATAGATGCACCTACCGTAAAAGTTAAAAAACATACATTAATTTTGTCGAAATGGTCATAAAGCACCTTGTTTGGAAAAGGAAGGAATGATTCATTTCAAGGAATATAAGGTAAAATTACGGTATAAATGAAATTAACCATAGTCTAGTAAATTGAATTCTTTTTCATATTAATTTTTAAGAAAACAAGGACGTGGATGATAAAGAGGACCTAGTAGATACTTACTTAAAAACAACCTCGGATAATAAAGTGATTTTGAAATTAACCCTTACATTATAGTTTTCCATATTCTATGGTATGTTAAACTTATTTATAATAGATAAAACATTTTTATTAAATTATAAAAGAAAAATATACATAAATATGATATCACCTATGATCCTCTAATATATCTTTGTTAATAATATTTTAGTAGTATCATCGTTTCAGTTGTTAACCGATTAATTTTCCTTTATATGCTTGATTAAGTAAGCCATGATTGTATTTGATAGGATTTATTTGGTATATCTATAGAATGATATTATGTTCCTAAATATTATTTATAATAATAAAATTAAAATTATACTTGAATGATTCTGATGGGGAATGAATCTTATCGTGTTTGTAGAGACGGTAATCCGTACGTACGTATGAGAGAAAATATCATTATATTGATGATGAAATAGTATGTAATCAGACGGTATATTATATATAAAGAATAATTAACATTTTATATTTATTATTTATATCAGTTAACTCATTATTATACCCATCCAAATAATTAAGTGTTCGAATAACAAACTACACCACGATGTGAAGATCATAAGCCGTACGTACGCACGTATGGTGACATTGTCATTCATATGATGGATAGAATAATGAATATGGTTGAACCATTTATATAATAATATAATAATATAGATATGATACTATATTTGTTATTTTATAATTGATACAACAAAGAATTAGGATGTGGGAGAAAAAAATAACCTGAAAGAGGTGATGAAATATTTACCTCTTCTTCGGGTTCTTCCTTTTGATTTGATGAAAAGGGCTCCTTATGATGGATTTATGACCAATGTAATTCCCTTAGGATGATGGTAGTAATGTTGGGTGGAAATTTGGGCCAGGTTTGTCCATGAAAAATTTCATTGGAGGTGTGAAATTAAGAGAAGGGGAAGTACCCATTTATAAGAGCGGTGTGGGTCACTTTAAAAAAATCTGGAAATATTTATTTAGAATAAAATAACTTTCGGTTTCTAATGGCTGTAAAATGATTTATTTATTAGATAAGGTTGGTATGGGTCTAAAACATCTCACACAATATGTTTTATATAGGTTTAGGTTACCATATCTACCATATCATTTTAATTTAACTCTTAGTTAAATAGATTGACATTTACCATGTCCCTTTGTATTTTTATATATGGTTAATAAACATACTATAACAAACCAAGAGAACCCCAAGTGGTTCATTATTAATATATATAACCTTATCTATGTCCTTTGGCCTATCCTTATTTTTTTTAAGAATGTTATATCAATTAATAATATAGTATTTGTTTTAAAAACTCAATTAAGTCAATTGTGACACTATTTCGTATTTCGTTTTTGTGAAAATCAGAACATCATGATTACTTAAATAAAAAATGATTTAATCAGCCCTAAAATTTCATATTAACTTATAAAATTAGTGTAATTCATAAAAAGTCACAAATTACATTTATTTGGATATTAATAATAACAATTATTTAAACATTCATTAATAAGGTAATTACTACATCATCATTGTGTCATAAATAAATTAAATTATATAATTTCTAAAATTATAAATAAATGACAATTATGTATGTAATATTTTTATCTTTCTAATTATTCTTTATAGTTTAATTTATCATACATTTATCCTTATATTAAAAATGTTTTACTTATTAAACATTTTATAAAACTCTTCTTACTCCTCTTTAAATAAAATAATAATAAATGTCTAATCTAATCCAAGTGGAAAAAATAGAATAATATTTTATGGGTAATGTTGTTTTTTGTCTAATTATACTTATCCAATAGAATTAGTACATGTGTTTGGGTAATTATGATATCATTTTTAACCTTAATTACTATATTTACCCTTAATTACTATATTTACTTTTAATTGTGGTAAATAAAAGTCAAAAGTTACTATTCACCAAAAATTATTTTCATCTTATTGAACCACATTTAACATACTGATATTAAATGTGTCTCTCGTATTTTTTAAATTCAACCCACTGAAGAGGTAAAATTAAGTTGTATGCAAATTTTTAAATTCTCTTAAAAGGTGGGTAAAAGACGGTAAAAAGAACAATAAATTTCTTATATATATAAACTTATTATAAAATGAATCCAATGAATTAAATTTAACTTATATAGGGATTATATATTTAAATAAAATAGATAATTGTGTAAATAAAAATACAGTTTTAACCGAAAACGTTGTGTTTTTCGCTATTCATCCAAAATTGATTGTTTTTAAAAAATACCAAAAATTCACCTTAAGCTAACATCGATATTCCAAATTCAAAAATGAAGTCCATATTAGAAATTAATATTTATAAAATTTCAAAAATTGGTTATTACTATTCATAACGGCTAATTTGTTTGGTCATGGAGTGTTAGAATCTCGAAGTTGAGTACAATTGAAGCTATTGCATTAGTCAAAGAGAAACCTATCGTGCAAGCATGGGGTGTTATATATTTTGAATAATTTTCTAACATAAACTACATTTAGATATGATTATGAATTTTTATCATTTAATTAATTAATGTTTTTAGTAATAATCAAGTTGTATTGGATTTTATTAAAAAGTCATGATATGAATAGTATAAAAATTGACATAAATCAGTTTTTAAATCAATTACCATTTTATTAATTGATAAAATAGTCCTAATAATCTAAGAAACTTAAAAATGACATATATGATGTTAAAACTATCATTAATGATCCATTTCCTGTATTTGGTAATTTTATTGTAACTATATTAACTATATAGTATAAATATACAAGAAGACATATTACGAGTTAAATTAGATAACAGGGCGTTAAAGCTAAATGATACGGTTTAAAATGAAACCAAATAATTTCTAAAACATATATGTTTAGAGTATTTAGAAAACTATTCATATTATCTTCAGCTATAATGAGTTTGAGACATTTTGAAATCAAAATTCAGTTAATAATAAAATAATATTTTTAAACATTCATAATGAACTCCTCTTCCACCTTATAAAAGGCCATTATCTCTATCCCATTACTCACACCTATATAGATCCTTGTCTCTACCAAACTCTTCCAAAATAATCTCCCAAGATGCCTATGTTCCTCCCCGAAGCCTTTCCCTTGGCAGAAGGCAATTTAAGAGATCCCTTAGGCTCAAATCAAAAGATGTTACCCGATTTAAAGGTAATGTCTACCCTCATGTTCTCTTCATTTATGTTAATTCTTAAATCCCTATGTTTTTATTATTATTTTTTAAAATAGAAATACCATTATCCGAATTATACTAGGATTTTTAAGGGATTTATTTGAAATACAATTACACACACCTTCATCAAATGGATTTTGAACATATTGTTTCTATGGACTGGGAACTACTGCCTCATGAGGTGATTATTGTTCAATTATCTTCTTGTTCCTCTCTTAGTGTCCATTATGATGTAAATGTAAATATATGTGATATATCATATATATATATTGTCTTTATGATTCTGTATTTTTCATTATTAGAATGACATTATGGTTTCTATAATGGGTAAATATGATAATTTCATTTGAGGAAGTGTGGACTACTGCCCCTTCAATATGATATTACTTGTTCATTCCATACATGGAACATATAAAGGATGATGTTAATTAAATTATAAATGATATTATTATATAATTATAATATATATATATATAATTCTATTTTCATTCAATTAAATATGAAATATGAATGAAAGTAGAGTTCATGCGTATATACGACCTACCATCTCCAAGAATTGTGCATTTAATTTCTTATCTCCAGATGTTATGTACTACTAATTTTATATATAGTATATATATTATTTATATGATATCTAAATCATTAATATAAAACTGTAGATAATGGTATTTTGACCACATAGAATTTTTTTAATTATAAGAAGTTCATTTTTGACACATGTACCAAATATCGACAAAACAAACGATATTAACCTAAATAATTTTTTAATTTTAATAATGATGTAATAAGTGACATAAAAGGAAAAAAGAAATTTTAAAAATGTTCATTAAGAAAGTATAAATTAACTTCAGTTTATTATTTAGGATATTAAATAATGAACAAGCCAATTAGGACACGATGTAAGGGTTTTTCATTTCACTTTTTATTCTAATGAGATACATGCTATATTAGAAATATATCCTTCTGTGTGGTGTATATACTGACAAAGATTATATTATTTATTTAATAAAATTTAATTTATGGGTATTTTCATCATCACTGTATGAAACAACCTTCATGGGGTGTATGTTTTGAATGTTACAAGTCGGTGATAGAACCTTTCACCGTACTCTATTTGTAAAAGTATTCTTTTATTTCATGTATTTTAATTTCCATTTTCAATTTTTGGGATATGTTATTATATATCATTATTCCTATAAATTTTATTTCCATGTGATGAAATACAGTTTTTTCTATCACGAACTATTTTTCTGAATTGTGATGTGACGTCGTTAGGCTGTTGATTGTTTTTAAGAGAACTTCCTAACCCAATTTAAATTCGTTGAGTTAAACTTATACTTCTTGATTGATTCATTCTATGAATACATGTGAATAAACTTTGATTGTTTTATATTTTATATCCACTTATATTATGTGTATTATTATTTCTCAAAAATAATTATGTCATTTATTTTTCCTCAATCCAAGGTTATAATCATTGTAAGGGACTTGGTCTGAATTTAAATTTCATTGGGATTTATTTGTTGTTATAGAAAAATTCAATTTTATATATTGTATATACATAACTTTGAAACATTATATCATGAATCATCTTATTCATATGATAATATAATCATTTTTAATGTTATTCTATAATGAATTTTATTCAATTATTTTCACAAGTGTTAAGGGACTCTTTTACTACAACCTTGTTTTAAATGTTTTAAATATTTATTCTTCTATATATTTCTCATTAATGACCATATTTTCAAAATGAATTGAATGATTTATTTATATGGAAATTAATGTTTTAAAATAATAATTTCTTTAAAAGCATAAAATTTGTATGGGACAATTAGATTCAAAAACCTCTTTATTAAATGATTTAAATGGTTTTGAAAATGGTATAATAAAGTATCGATTATGCCAATATCATCAAATGATATATTGTGATTACAATGTGGAAATTTTACCATTACATTATTATTTTATTATTTTTTATTAATATGTAATTGTTATTAGGAATTGTTTATGTATACAGGTGGTTCTGAGATAAACCTTGGGCTGGTGAGCCAGAAAATCTCTCTAATGCATTGGGTAACGTGGTGGAGGTAAACTATAAGTTCCACAAGGATGAATACCCTGAGAGGGGGGTGAATCAGGGTATGACTAATTTGAAATAAAATCTTATTTTGATCTTGTTTTGTTGTTAAGAAAACACTCTTCTATCACTTTCCCGTTGCAAAAAATAAACAGAAAGTAAAGCACGCACAGGACACAAAAATTTTTACTTGGTTTACCACTAAGGGATATGTCAAAGGAGCATAAACTAATAGGTTGTTGGTTTTACCAAATTCCACTAAACTTCACTAGATGTGGATTACAAGGTTCAGGCACAGTCACTCTGTCCCAGGCTCACTGCCTATACAAGGTTTAGTGTCAGCTCAATGCTTTCCCAAGGGTCTTTCACTTAGTCTCTCTCTCTAGCTCACTGCTGGTGGAGAGGATCACCTTCTTTCTCTTTCTCTCCTCACTACTCTGGAATGAATCCACTAACAATTTATAGACCTGTAGGTCTTTTCATTATCTATAATGAATACATCCTTTTTTCTATATAGATTCTCTGTTGATGTACAACTTTAACCCATAGATTAATTTCTCTTTGCACCGAAGGTATAAGGAAATCTTCAAGCTTCCACGCATCCTGAAAACACTACCGAGGAATCAACCTTACATGGCGCACTAGAATAATCTAATGCGCAAGTATTGGCGAACATTTCACAACTAGCACGCAAGTCCACCTCATACACTTGCGCAACAAAAGCTTTCTTCAACTCCAAACTTGCGTGACTCACTTCCCATTACGTCCAAACCAGTATTGGCGTGAAACTAACAACAACTGCACTTCATAAAATCTGGCGTGCAAGTCCCACTTGCGCGACACACCACCACTTGCGTGACTTCCACACCTACGCAACAGGAGCTCTAATTTTTCAAAGTGTTGAACTCCGTTACGAAATAAGGAGGGGTGGTCCAATATTTATAGGAAATTTGACCACCCTACGCGATAGCGTGCATGTCCACCCTCGGTGCGCAAGTCTCAAAGCATAGGTCTCCTCCCCTGCATGTCACTTGTGCGAACCACTTCCAAACTTGCATGACCCTATTAACTTTTCCACATTTTGAAGTTATGATCTTGAAAAACAACAGGCGCGCATGTTTCCAATCCTCCAAGGCAATGGCGCGCAAGTATTTTCTCTTGCCATGCAGGTCACCTGCGCGACCAACTCAATACTTGCGCGACCCTTATCCCTTTTCCATATATTGATTATCTGATCTTGAAAAACATATGGTGCGCACGTTTCCTCTCCTTCAATCACACTGCGCCACCTTGTATCTGTTCTTTTTGTACCGCCTCCAGATCATCCATTTCTTTGTCGACGTTCTTGAATAAAATAAGGATCATTGACCACAACTCTTGAAATCGACACTCCACTATGAAATCCACTTTTTCAACAAACAAAATCACCGCAATAATGATTCAATGGCACCTTGAGGGATTTTTCCCAACATAAACATTAATATTTATCCTAATAGATTTTGGGAATATACTGTGATGGGTATTACAAATGTGACTCCCTATGTAGATGTAAATGCTGCAACATAAGTATGATTTAGATTCCTTAATATTCCTTTATAAATTATGATTTATATTTGTTATTCATAAATATTATGATTTAAATAGGTATATTAAAGAGCTTATGATTTGAATGTATTGATGGACTTATGATTTATTTCAGAATTTTATAACCCTTACTGAGTATTTTATGCTCATACCATGTTTTTAAAATATTTTCACATGGTATAAGGATGTGTAATAAAATGGAAGAATTCATGAAGACTTATATCAAGAATAGAATTATTGTTTTCTTTTAAGTGTTTTTATTTTATGAATAAAATTGATACCGAGTAGAACAGTATACATTGTAATATTTGGGATGTAATGTATTTGATATGGCCTAACACTATAAAACACTTAATATGTAAAGATCCTTATTGTTAATTATTGACATAACTCAATATTATGTAATGTTTAGGGGTTGGGACTTATTGTTTCTATCAGAGGTTCGTATTAATAAATTTCAGGATTTGGATTTTTTGTTAGACACATGGTGTGTCTCTATGTCTACAATTTAAGTTAAATACTTATTTGGAAACATTTTCAGTCCAATAAATTTATTTTTCAAATGGAATGAGGAGGATCTCAAATGATATTAATATCTATTTCTAATGACTTCCTTGAAAAAATTAT
The DNA here is from genome assembly GCA_963277665.1 of Viscum album. Lineage (NCBI taxonomy): Eukaryota > Viridiplantae > Streptophyta > Magnoliopsida > Santalales > Viscaceae > Viscum > Viscum album. Next base: position 1,418,508,120 of record OY728142.1, read on the forward strand.
TTCATAGTCATGTCTAGATGATTCTAAAACATTTTCTAACATGCAACTCACTTGCAAGATATTTTTGAGATTTCAAACACATCCTATATATTTGTATACCATCATAGATCATGGATTGTATTTAATCAAATCATATTTTCTCAATATTCTCATATTTTTATAAAGGATAAATTTTTTCTAGGAATTATTAAATATTTTACATAATCATAAGCTTTTGAATAATATTATTATTTTGAAAAAGGTTCTAAAGAAGGAGACCCTCGTGAAACATATTTTTATTTTCTTTTAAATTATAGTTTCTAAGAACATACATATGGAATTTTAAAAGGACCATTTATTTAAAGTTTAAACTCAAACTATGTATGACTGTTTTACAAGAATCATGTTTTATCAGATGTTTTGAAATTATATGTCATACATGATTATTTTCCGAAACTATTTTTCTACAAAAACCCATATGACCAATGTGGTACAAGGTGTATTTCTATGCTGGAATAATCTTATTTTGAATGACCTCTAAATAATTGTTGTAATTCGTTTTCCTTCTACCTATATGAACAAGATGACAATGAAACTAGGTGGACACCATGATCAAGGTATGATGTTCTTTAGTTGGGAATATTGTAATTTTATTGATGAAAAAGACGATTGATATATATAAAACTTCTTGAATTAAGATATTGAGTTCATTATTAGTTGTGATGTTAATGAGAGTTATAAGACAAACATTGAGGTTAAATCAATTTAGGGTTATTTTTTGAGTTTTATAAAAAGGGAAATCATGCATGTTGGGTGACAACTTATCGCATCCAGTAAGGCCGTATAAATTGATCCCACAACCGATGGGAGATATGGGCCCATCACCTACCACTAGACTTCATGAATTCAATGGTTTGTATGCCTTTTGTTAGTTAAATGGTTTTAGGAATAAATAATATGTTTATTTTGGGATCATATGTTTTATCAAATGAATATCTATAGTATAAGAGAATGGTTTAGAGATTGAGTGATAATGGTTATTTTGGAAGACATTCTTTATTTTGGGAAACCATATATGCCTAAGGAAATTAAAATACAATGGAATTTAATTTATAGAGTAATGGTGGAATTTAATTTTGGAAGAATCAATGTTTTTATTTTGGAAATATGGTGATTTACGTTAGTTATGGAAATGATTAACTTATCATAGAGAATATGTGATTAGGTAAATTACTTTTTAGTACCACACATTAAGAGTAGTCGATGTTATTTGGAGATAAATGTTAATATTTATCATGGAAGACTATGAGATCATATTATTATAAGTGTTGCGATTATATATTAGAATGGATTAATATAAATAATTTTGAGGAAACATGTTTATTGAGTAGTCTTTTTTGAATATTGGGTATTGTTTTCCAAGTTTTGTAGAATAGGAATATAATTTCATTTTATAAAGAATTATTCTTTTTTTGTATTATCTTATCTCAAAATAACAATTTTTTTGTTTTCGTTAGTGACTGAATATAAGGAAAATATATTTTTCTTCTTTTTTGGATTATGTGATTCTTTAGAAGTTGATTCTAGTGATTCAGGAAAGATAAAGTCATCATGAATACTCATCAATTTGAGAAAATATGAGTTTGTGGTATAAATTTTATTAAAGGATTAAACACTACTTTTCATGTAAGTATATATCCTTAAGATAATTGTCTTGGTAGTAATATAATACATCAACTATATGAAAATGATATTTAAGCAATGATGTTATACACTTTCTTTTCTCATCACACTTTTACCCAACCACAATTTAATTATATTGTGGTGGTTATCATTTTGTGATCATGTTCTCTATCAATCATTGTAAATATATGAGAGTTAGTATCTCTTAAATATACATATTTTCCTATATTTAATTATAGTATGTGTTATATTATTAATCCTTTTAAATTATCTTTCATTCTTTTAATGTGATTGTTTTTTTGGCTCATTTTCTGATGTGAGGCTTTCAACGATGTTCCTGAGCCTAATTTTAAAATTGCAAGGATGCAATTTCCAAAAGGGTTGAAGGATGTAATATCCAAGGTAAATTACGAATATGGAATTTTCATATTTATTAATATTTTTGAATTGAATTGTAATTTTATTTTCAATTGGATTCTATGCTCGATGGTGTACCTTAAACGCAACAATGGGTTTCTCCGAAGTCTTATGTTGAAAACAATGCTAAGTCATACTAAAAATAATAATAATATAATTATTCTAAATGGTTGTTAATTCCAAGCCATATTACTTGCATGAATGAACATAACAATCCACATTATGATTAAACATGTTTTTCAAATGTTATTACATTTATCTAATAATATATAGAGTCTTACAATGAGAATGAATCTGATTTTACGGATGAAGTATTCTAATATTCTTTAAAAGGTCAACTTACCGCCTTTTGATGATGAACCCCATATTAAATATAGATTTTGTCACATCATTATCTTTAATTTGACAAATTATAAATTTTCTTTAAAATAGGGATATAAAAAAAAAAATTGGTATATTTTTTTGTATTTTTCTGATAAATTTTATTTATTAATTAATTGTGAAAAATATTGCATTTTAAGTCAAAACTGACATTTCATCTGAATAATTTTTATTAAGAGATTATTTTTCTAAATGGTTTTAAAGTTTAATTAGATTATATTTTTACAATTTAATCCAATTTTAGTCATTTAATTTAATTTCAATTAGAAATTAGATGCAAACACATGTCAATCAGTTTGTAGTTTTGACTTCTTAAAAACTCACTTTCTAGATTTAAACAGAAATTAGTTTTAAATTAATTAGAGAACGTTTTTTATTTTAATTTTTTTAAAATATAAATCATTTTTAATTCAAGATATCAAAATAATATTCGGGTGAATTTTTGTTATGTTTCTGAAATTGTTCAATTTTTGATGAATACTGAGAAATACTGTATAATAGTTAAAAACCCAACATTTTCAGGTAAATGAAAATTTACTGCTTCTATGAACAAAATTTCAAAAAATTTACATACATGGTTGTCTTGAGTAAGAAAAAGTTGGTTCAATAAGTTGAAAATATGTTTCATGAATAGTAACTTTTGATTTTTATTTATTATGGTTAAAGGCAAATTGGGTCATTCATGGTAAAAATAATATTTTAATAATATAAAATTACCTTAACAATTAACATAAACTTATTGTATGAGTCATTTTCGACTAATAAAATACTTGTGTAGAACTTTTGACCATTGGAAGCCACTTGAGTAAAATAATTACACTAATAACATTTTATTTAAAGTAAAAATAAAAATGTCATAATCATGTTTTGTTTTTCTAAATACATTTAAATGTGGGGTTATATAATTGATATATTTGACTATGAAAGTTAATTATAAAGATAAAAATATTTCCTACGTTGTTTTAATATATTTATGAATTTTAAGCATCAAATAATTATATTTACTTATGAAACAACAACGATGTAAAGATTACCTCATTAATGAATGATTTAAATAAATCGTATTATAATTATTAAAATAAATTTATTTTGAAACTTTTTAATCCATATAATAATTTTAGATATGAATATGAATTATTATAATTGAATTAATTTTGTTGTTTAGAAATAATTATGTTGTTTTAACTTTTATTAAAATGTCATGATATAAAATGTATAAAAATTGACAAAAATGAGTTTTTAAATCAATTAATATTTTATTAATTGATGAAATAGACCCAAGAAAACTATATTTTAGAGAAATTACTTATTTTAAATTAAAAATATCATAAATTATTCATTTTTTGTCTCATTAAATTTTATTGTAACTATATTTACCATATAGTATGAATATAAAACATGGCATCGTAAGAGTTAAATTAGTTAACTAAGTGTTAAAGAAAAATGATAAGACTCAAATGAAACCAAAACTTGTCTAAAAACTATTTTTGGAAAATATTTATAATAATAGTCATACTATATTCTAATTGAATGAGTTTGGGGACTTTTATAATCTAAATTATATTTATAATGAAAAAATATTTTCAAACATTCCTAAAGAGACCCTCCTCCCCTTAAAAGAGGACATCACCTCTATCCCATTACTCACACCTCTCAATACCCTTGTCTGGTGAAAACACATCCAAAATAATATTCAAATATAACTATATTCCTCATAGAAGCCCTTCTCTAGGTAGACAGAAATTCAAGAGATCCCTTATGCTCATATCAAATGAAGTTACCCTATTTCATGGTAACGTCTTCCCTCAAGTTCTATTCATTTAATTAACTTATTCACGCCCTATGATGTTCTTATTGATTTTTTACATTAAAACACTAGTATCCTTAATATAAAAAATATTATTTATAAGAAGTATTAAAATTACACTTACACACACAGTCATCAAAAGGATTTAGAACATGTTGTTTCTATGGATGTCGAACTACTACGACATGAAATGATGATTGTTAAATTATCTCCTACATCCTCTCATAGTGGACATTATGATGGAATTTTATTTATATGTTATATATGTTATATTTATATTTTATATAAACTTCTTTATTTTTTATTTATAGAACACCATTACTGTTTCCATAATTAGTAAATACAATAATTTCATTTGTGCACGGGCGGATTATTTCCCCCTCAAAGTGAAATGACTTTTTCATGATATATGCGAGACATATAAAAGATTGAGTTATTGAAAATATATATTATATTATAATGGAATTATAATATTCATATTTATAATTATGTTGTAATTACATTAAAAATTAAATAGATATGAAAGTAGCATTCATGCTTATGTACGACATACTCTCCCCCTAAACGGTGCATTTAATTTCTTATCTCCAATTGTTTTATACTAAAATAAATACATATATAAATATATATATGGTATATATATGATATATATGATATCTAAATCAGGAATATCATTCTGTAGATAATGGGGTTTTACCACATGGACAATTTGTAACTATAAGAACTTTATTTTGGACTCAAGTACCAAATATCGACAAAATGACTAATATTCACTTAAATAATGATATAATGTATATAAATAGGTAATAAGTGATATAAAATAAAAAATAAACTTGTAAAAAGGTTATTTAGAAATTATAAATAACTTTATAGTATTATTCTGTATATTAAAGAAAGAACGAGTCATGTCGGACATGATATTTGGGGTTTTCATCTCAGATTTTATTCTCGTGAGATTCATGATATATTTTCTACTATTTCCCTTTGTGTGGTATATGTAATTCCACTTATTGTATACTTTATGTAATATAATTTTATTTATGGGTATTTACATCTTCATTGTATGCTCCTTCCCTCATGAGGTGTATGTTTTGTAAGTTACCAAATCGACAATGGATCCTGTCACTGTACACTTTTAGTCAAATACATCATTTTTTCAGGTCTTTTAATATACATTTTATTATGTTGGTATATGTTATTTTATATCCTTATTTTGTTATATTTAATTTCCAAGTTATTATAGACCATTTTCTCTCCATCAACTAATTTTTGGAATTTTAAAGTGATGTCGTTAGGTTGTCGAATTTTGGTAAGATAACTTACGAACCGTATTTGAATTATTTGGGTTAAACTTATACATCTTGATTATATTTTTCTTGGAATATGTGGTTATTAAATCTGATTGATTCACATTTAAAATCCCAAAAAATTAGGTGTATTCTCAATTGTCACACTTAATTATGCAATTGATGTATCCTTAATCTAAGGATACGAACTTTGTAAAACACTTTGTCTCAATTTATATTCCATTGAGATTTCTTTGTTTATATACACCAATTCACTTTTTTTCCATTAAAATACTATCCATTGACATATTATATCATCTATATTATTATTCCCATGAAATATTAATCATTGTTTAATGTTATTCTATAATTATTTTTATTCAAATATTTTCTCAAGTTGTAAGGGACTCCTTAAATAAAACCTTGTTTTAAATGTTTTGAAGATTTATTCTTATAAATATTTATCATTAATAAAAATGTTTTAAAAAAGGTTTTATGGTTTTATTTATATGAACATTATCACTTTAGAATTTTATTTGCTTCAAAATTTTTATAGGGTATGGGACACTTTGATTCAAAAGTGTTTTTATAAAATGTTTTAAATGGTTTTGAAAATATTTTGATAAAGCATTAATTATGTGAATATCATCAAATGATATATTCTGATTACAATGTTTGAATGTTATCTTTTCTTTATTATTTATTTATTTGTTATGAACATGTAATGTTTATTGGGCATTGTTTACGTATATGTGTGGTTATGTGATAAACCTAGGGCTGGTTAGCCTCAGATTGCTCTCCAATGAATTAGGTAACATGACAGAGGTAAATGTTAGTGTTTCTAGACTGTGATTGAAGGAATATATCGTGATGGGTATTCCAAAGGTAACTCCATACATAGCTGTGAAAGCTACAACGTTAGTATGATATGGATGCAACCAGTTACCTTTATGAATTATGATTTCTACATGTTATTCAAAAATACTATGATTTAATGAGGTATGTTAAAGAGCTTCTAATTTGTATTTATTGATAGAATAATGTTTTCCATCATTATTTTATAGCCTTTGTTGAGGTTTTTATTCTCATCCTATGTTTTTGAAATTTTTTTCATTGGGTGTAGGTAAGTGTAAGAGAAAATAAAAAATTAATGAATATTTATATCAAGAAAATAATTATTGTTTTCTCTTTACGAGTTTTTATTTTTTGAAAAAATGGATACAGAGTAGAATTATCCACATTGTAATATATGGGATGTAATGTAATAGTAAAGGGATAATTAACAAAAACACTAAACCTAAAACTATCGTCACTGATAATTATTATCATAATTAAATATAATGTAATGTTTAAGGTTGGGCCTTATAAGAAGACACATAAATACAGATTTAAATAGAACTAAAAAATAGCTATCAAAATATATCCTACGGGAGAGTGGAGGAAGGGGTAGGCATGACTACGGAGAAGAATCCTAAAAGGGGATATAAATGAGGGGTTGGGTTCAAAATTTGGGATAGATAAACTTAAAAATAAAAATTTTAATGACCTAAATATGTAGCACAATTAGTCCACATGGTTTGAAAAATGGTGTAGGGATTGTGCTCCCCATACAGTCTAGGAAGAACCTACGACATTGTTATCCAACATTATCTGATGTATCATGTGCTATCTATGAAGTATCTAATACATTAAAAAAGTCACCTAAAGCATGGAAACATGGGCAAGGGCTCACACATTCTCTAAACCTTGTTCTGATTTTATGTCTCATTCTATCTACCCAGGTTTTTTCACTTTTATGGAAGAACTCAATGAACCCCAAAAGGAAAAAATAATGACAAAAACTTAATAGACAATTACATTAAAATTATTCCATATATATTACAAATTTAATAATATCTAAATTATTCTTCATATATCAAGTAATCAATTCAATTCATAAATAATCCACCATATCATATACCCATTTTGGGTAAAGAGTAATAATATTACATAATTTTAATAGTTAATAAATTACTTTAAAATAAAATAAAATTTGTAAAATTGGAATATGGTTCAAGAAAAAAAAAATTCATGATAAATAATATTTTTATTTAGATGAAATTTTATTTCCACAATAATGTGAATAATTGATGTAAATTTTAATGACAACTAAAATGAGTCAAACTACTGAATTTTAACACATTCCATAGCCATATTGAGATATAACCATCCAAAGGAATGTTACCGGTAAAAATATTACAATATATTCAAATTAGGGTATTAATTAATGGTTTCCTAAATGATTAATAGGGATTTTATAAAATATAATTAAAATATTCTTGAAGAATATATCCATTTCCTTCGTAAAATCCTTTTTGATGAAAATGAATTTGAAAACTAAAATTTTGGTAAAAATATCTAACATTATTTAAATTCAAAATTACCTATTATTTATAAAAGATAACCTCAAGATAATTTTAGCGGTCATTCCAACAGGATATTGTGTCCAGGTAAAACCTGATAACTAAAGAATAAATTCACATTTTAGAAAATGTCGAAACATATATTTTTCTTAAAATTACACAAATCAATATTTAAAATTTCTTATATACAAAATATGGTCGAAAATTTATTTAATAAAATATTTTTAAATGATACATCATTTGAAAAATATTTTTATAAAACATGGTTTTAGAGGATATCATTTCTTTAACAAAATACTGAAATTAAGGATGGTTTTCATGAAAACAATTTCTACCACATTTTATGTAAAAATGATTATATGAAATGAAAAATTACATGAAATAGTTCTCTAATAACCATTGGAGTAAAATGTAAGTTTTTATTATGAAATTTTCTATGTAATTATAATTTATTAATATTAAATAATAATAAATATCTTTTAGAATTAGATTGTGAAATATGTCGTAAAAACGACTCTAACATTGAAGTAATAATTAATTAATGAATAGATTATGTTTAAAAAATGAATGTAGATATTAAATTTTTTAACATAAATAAATATATAATCAAAAATCATTATCTAAATAATATATTCCTAAAATAATAATCGAAGAAGGAGTTGTGCCCAATTTGTGTAAATTGAGTTATAAAATCTCTTACATCCAACTTACTTTATGTTAAACACAACATAAAATCTTATATAAAGGTACTAATAGTTTTTTAACATACTTCAAAACAATATTTTTATCTATAATATAAAATATTACCCTTTTATAACATCGTTCCATCTAATTGTAAACAATCGATCATTATTACATTGTTTTTGGTGTTAAAAGCGTAGTTTTTGGATTAATTTTTGACATCTTAATTTTTCATCATACTTACGACAATGTTATATTTTGAAAAAAAATTATACAATGATTTTAAGATAACATATATTAATTATATTTTTTTATTTTAATCAATTCAATATTGTGATAGGAAATGAAAGATACCATTCATAAAAACTGTAATCAAAATGTAATAATGTTGGATAATTAATTTTATTTATATTATATAATGAAATAATGATAAATTTTCAATATAAATATTTTTTTTAATTTCAATATCACATTAATGTTTTATATATCATATATTATTACTAAAAAATTTTTAATACATTCAATTGAATGTATGAACGAGTAATAATTCTTTGTAAAGTGGTAGTCCTTAGTATAAACGAACGATGTTATTATACTCCCACAAAATGGAAATCATGATGGTATGTATAATATAATAGTTCTAAAAGAATAATAATATATTGAATATCAAATATATCATATATAAACTATAAACCAATCATTATTATAAATATTATAAGATTTAAATTGAAAATTGAAAGGCATCAGTTCACATGGTGGTAGTCCATCATACAAACGAATGATTATTTGAAAAAAAAAATTGATGGAATTGTGTAAAGTAGTATTTCCTAACCAGTGAATAGAAACATAATAGTAAATTTAATTACATTAAATTTTTTAAAAATGGTATAATAATTAATAAATATTTGGAGATGAAGATAATTTTGAAACACTTGTAGGAGAACATTACCTCTTCTTCGGGTATGTTCTATAGGTATAGAGTATTCTATTGTCAAGTTTGATTTATGACCAAGGTAAGGATTATGTTATAGGGAACATAGATGATAGGGAATGATTTTGGGTAGTAATGTTTGAATAAAAGTTGTTGTATAGTTGATTTGGAGAGGATAGGGGGTTGCCTTTTATAATTGAGGAAGAGGAGACACATTGCATTATAGAAACGAAAGCAATTGTACCCACATTTTCATATAAAATTTATTTATTTTTGTTTTGGATAAGTACAAAAAATGTGTGGTTCACATTTTTTGGGCCACTTTTACATATTATAATCTATATTTAAAAACAATGTAAATTTATTTACCATAATCACTTTATGTAATATTAAATTTTTCCTCAAATTTTTTAATTAAAAAAATAAGTTTAACTTATTAGAAATTTTAAATTATTCTTATTCAGAAAAAAATACAATTTTTATATTGAAGACCCATACGTGGTCGAATCTAAATTTTTTTTAACCCATATACATGGCTAGACATCGAGATTCATTTTGGAAAATATGAAAAAATAATCTATGTTTTTATATAAAAATTCAACATAAAAAAGTTATAAATGTTCTAAATATTATTAATATATGTATATATTTAACTATTATTAATTTTAAGTTAATTAAAATTATAATTTTCGATGATAAATTAACTTTATTAAAATCCTATTTTCAATTAAGCATTCATATTTTAAACTATTTATAAATTATTCAAACCTCACGTAAAAATACCAAAATTTCATCCTATGTTTATTTTAAAATTATTATATAAAAAATAATATGTTTCAATATTTATTTTAATTATATATCCCATTAAAAAGAAGAAAAACTTATTTTAGAAAACTAAATTGTTCAATGAATTCAATTATATTTTTATAATATTATTCGTATCAAAATATGTTATATGAATATAAAAAATAAAATTTATCAAAAATATCATATAAATTTCATTTATGTCATTATCCAATATTAATTTATTTAATTTATTATTATGATGCTCCATTGATGCATAAAGAAGTATGTTTTCATAAAAACATTACAATTTTATTTAATTTTCTTCATATTCATCAATAATTAAATGTTAATAATGATAATTAAACTATATAATATCATAATCCAAATATTCATATTTAGAACCAAAAATTAAATCACTAGACGATATTGGTGGTTCTAAATAATAATTTTAATAATATATCTATTTTGTGGTAAAACTCTATCTTACATATAATACAGGATAAAATCAATGTAATCTGAAACACAAGCTAAAAATAATGATGAATATAAAGAAATATTTCTATTTATATCATGTAACATAAACTATCAAATAAAATTTTATTCCATTAAATTTAATTCTTTTCTACATTCTATTATCCTTAAATATACTGCTTCCTCCCAATTTAAATGTAATATCGTTATTCAAGGGATTCAAATTTTCAAATACTATTGTTGAAAACCCTAAATAATAATAGTGTTAATAAATTATAATAATAATATGATATAAAAGGATGTGAAAAATTAGTCTTGAATAACCCGTAACTATGTTTCTATCTAGGTGAAAATTGTTGGAATGTCAATATATTTAAATGGAAAAAAGTGTAAATATTTGGAAAGTGTTATTGAAGTCATAGATCATAACAAATTGAGAGAAAAATAGAATTTTTTGGTTCTAGAAAACATTAATTGGATATGATATAAAAATTCGTAGGCAAATAAGATAAATGTATTAAGATATTTTTTTAATAACCACATTCCTATATTTTAATTACTGTTTCACTCTCTATGTTTATAGAGAAATATGAATGAAACATTAATATTTTCTGAACACAATTTCATAATTTTTTTATACTAGGATTAATTTTAAATCATCCATTACTCTATGAAATTAATATCCTAAAATTAACTATTATGCCAGCTGTTCTAAGATTACCCTTTCCTAGATCACATGATCCATAAAAATGTATGATTATATTCATACTTCCTTTTCAAAAATATAAACTATTATAAAATGTTATTCCATTACACCTCATGATCAGTTGAATCTATTATATATTTAGTTATCTCAAATTTTCATCCAAAATATGTTTGAAAAAATATATAATTAATGTCACTGAGTAAAAATTATATTTCAAAGACAATATATATTGGGTCTTAATTATCACATACCAATATATTAATTCCATTATCATGTATTCTCTTAAAACATTTTTAATAACATTAATTTTTCTAAAAATCTGGAGGATTACTTATTTATAAAATAGAACAAAAAATATGGTATATATTTCTAAAATATAGAAATTTTGTCGCATCCATAATTATAGAATAAATGTTATTAAAATAAACAAATAATTACTTCCAAAAATATTTTCATATCCAATTTAATTTATTCATTTTAATCCTCTATTTATCTAACCATTATTATGTTGATATTTGGAATATATCGAGGGTAGTATTTCCCTCATTAAATTTTTTCCCATGAAATTCATCTTTCTACTGATCATTTTTCTTGCTTGTCGGTATGATTCTTCATGTGGCCTCTAATACTTAATGATATAACACTACAGTCCATTACTTGTTATAAGAACTCAATATTTTCATTTATGTACATATGCATTACCTTTTGGTCTTATTTTTTATTTGGGACCCATTATATATACATATTTAAGTTATCAAATTATTGCGGGTGCTAGGGCTGGTCGGAGGATGAAAGTACAAGGACACATGACTAATGGAAACTCTGTGAGAATGTTTTATAGTTTCTCCACATCATGTAGGGAGTATTAGAGGACAATGTAAGGCACATGGATTTCTCTAACCATTCTTTCAGGGGAGCCCAACAATGAAAATGTTCAAAAATATTTAGTAGATATATATATAAGGATTGGTGTATTGTGTCTTAAACTGAAAAATCTACCCATATGGGTCCCTTATTAAGGCATTGAAGTGCACAAGGTTGGTAGGTGGTTTGGAAATATGTTTGGAAAAATTGGGAGACGAAATGGTTTTCGTGTAAAATTACCAATGTCACATAATTCATTATAAAATTACTCCTCTTCCTCATATTCTCATTATATTGGACATGAAGCCACCCTACTGAAATATTGGTTCCCTTATCCTCCCTTAAATATGGGTTCTTTGATAATCCATAAGAAATTTTAATATAGATATGATAACCATGTCTGATTTCTCTCCGTATGAAATTCACTTCATTTCCACATATAGTTATTTTTCATTGCATTTACAACCTTATATTGATAAAGGGTTATATACCACATTTTCATGGAATTGATCCACTCATACATTTTATTCTAATACCATAAAAACTAGTTTTTCAAACATTATTAACGTTGTTATAGAAGCCTGAGGTAATTGGCCTATTAATCATCCTTCAATACCTTATAAATTTATTAACTAATGTTTTATTTAATTATCTAGTTTATCCATGTGTTTATTATTAAATTCATATGTCATGTTTTTTATCACTATGACCATATTCTATATCCCTTCACATATATGTTATACATTTCATTAGAGTTTTCACCTCAATTCTATCCACCCCATGTGGGGTACATTATGTTTTATACTGATTGGGGGTTTTTATGACTATATGTGGTACACTTTGGGGGATATATACATGGATGTAATATATGTATGTGTTTTAAATAATTATTTACAACAATAATTTTATTATTCGAATGTATACTTATAAATATTACATGGACTAGGTAAGCTATATAATTGAATTGAAATTGGATTCATATCATTATCCCAAATTCTTATTCCAATTCAAAGTAAAGGAATTAACCTAATAATTTAACAAGCAATTAACATGTTAATTTGTTTCATGACCATATCTCACCATGTGATACTTATTATGGTAAAAATATTACATTAGTAATTGAATATGGAATTAATGTAATAAATGGTTTCACATCATTATTATACCTTGTTACATTAATTACTGTTAATTTAACGAAAAAATGACTTCTGTAATGGAATGGGTATGACATTTCCTTGCTTATATATGATATTAATTAATTGGTTATATAGTTCCTTTTTCTATTGAAATATTTAAATTTATAGGGATAGTCAAGCATGATTCATCCTTGGAAACCAGTGGGAGTTCCTCAATCAGTCAAATATTGATATTCTAATTCAATGATCCATTTTCAATTGGAGTTATCGACATTAGATCATAGTATTCTTCATAGTTTGTGAATTCATTAGTGTGTTGCCGCCTATTTAGCTAAAATCATTTTTATAATCTCCGGATTCCATACACACACTAATTGGATCCAAATTGTGGTCTTAGGACATCTGGCATCATGGATTCACCCCATAGGTCCATATTAGATATAACCTATGGTTACATTATATGATATCAATGAATCTATTTACAATATTTTATGATGAAAATCATTGTTAGTTTCCACTTAGACAACACACTTTCCCATTTTTTGTAATGCATGAGTTATTACAATCAGTTTGTCGAACAACGAAGAAAAGGATGAATTGGTTTCATAGTGGATATTGTTTTATTATTTCTATGATATAATGTTAGTACTATTTATACCTCATGTGACATATCATAATAAACATGACATAAATGAATTAATTGAATGATCTCATTTTAACATACATTTCCCTATTTGGACGAAGAATTTCTTACTTAGTACTTTTTTTTATTTCTATATATTTATAAATATAAGAACACTATCCATTTATATATAAAATGTTTACTCTATATATGTTGTTTGGGGTGTCCTTTTTAGATTTATCTCAAACCCTATCTTGGAATCTGTTGGTAAATGAGATTATTATATGATCATAAGTGAAAAAATAGGAAAGCATCCCACATTAGATACCTAATTTTTTCATAGCCACCATATCCATTTAAACATTACATTACGTTATTTTATGCATAATTATACATCTAAATACAATCAAAGGATCATAGATTCTATTTTCATTGAATACTAGGTACATAAGAATAAAAACAAAAAACATTCCTTTATTTTATCTTCATATTGATCTCCTATCATCCATTTTTCACATAAATCATCATAGGATAACCTAGAAATAACATAAAAATATAGTGATCTAAAAATCATATTATGGGAATAAGAATAAGAATGTTTCTTTAGCACATGGGTTATAAGGCATGACATGATGATATAAAAATCAATAGATCATATGGAATCATAACATATAAAAATGGTATCATATAAACATAGATTAATATAAATGTGGTAGAAACATAAAACATTACTCTAGCACGATTCAAGTATTATTTCACATATATGATTATAAGTCACGGATAACCACTAATTCTGTTTCACATGGTTGCACAAGTCAAGGATTGCCGCCATGACCATTGCACATATCATTTCATGAGACTCAAGATCACCAAATGTATTGGAGCACAATCTAGGAACACATATATTAACAAGTTCAGGAATATTATCTGCACATAAAAAATCTTACATAATGAACCATACATAATGATAAAGGTACCCATTGAAAAAAATCATTATCATAATCATGTCATAAAGCATAATAAATGGGTGTATCATACAAGCTTCCATAAAAGAAAGGAATTAGAACATACAGAGAAATGAATAAGGTTAAATAAAAATATATCATTGAATGTGATGTCAAACAGAATTGATAACATATAAAAAGGGTATTTAAGACTTTTTTTCATGAAAACAATTTAGTGTGTTTTACAGAAAATACTAAGATAATTTAAAATAGAAAACGGAATAATATTTTATATAATAACAGAAGTGATCCATTAAGGTTTTAATAATAATTTTTTTTTAAAATAACAATGGTGGATTAAAACATATGGTATAGTTCACTTGAAATTGGGTTCGAATTTGGGATGTTCCCTTAAAGTTTTTTTATTTTTAGGAATAATTAATGAGGCGACCACATAAAATCATGTAAATACACATTGAATAATTATGAATGTTCTTTGATACATTATTTTGGAGATTTTAAAATGAATTTTATAAATATATATATATATAGATAACAGAAAACTTGATGTGGGTAAAATGAAAGATATAACAACCCAAAAGAATGATTGATGTCGACGTAGAATCCCTTAGCATAAGTATAAAGGTGTTCTCCATTTGATATTAATGACCTGAATAAAAAAATTCATCACATTAATTAATAATTCCAAACCTATTTTAGAAGTAATTTATTTATTATAAACATTTAATGTTCATTCATGGACATTTTGATGGGTTATGAGGATCAATTTCATTGTTCGGTTCTATTTATTTCATGATATGTTTACATATATACATGAATGGAAAATCATGTAAAATGAGGATGTTTGTCCATAATTTGATTCATAATTTATTATTTAACATACAAAAGGATACATGGTTGGAAATTTAATTTTATTTCTTTGAGAGAAATTGAATAATTATATAAATCAATAGTGATATCCTTTTGGGTCAATTGTCTGGTTTTTATACGAACAAAAATATTTTGAATTATATATAAAACCACGTGTACAAAAGGATTCATGAGACATGGGTGTGACATAATAAATATATTATTTTCTTCTTCAACTATAAAATAGTTTCATAATATTAATTTAAGAAGGTAAAAGAAATTGAAAACTCATTCTCCCTGAATTTGATGAATTAACACATCTCAGATGGTGTGAGCATTTTTAGTATAAAAGAAGGGTAAATGAGATATTATAAAAACTTAATACATTGTTAAAAAATCCAGTACATGTAAGTTACGAGAGATGAACAACTATTTTTATAAGGATATGTAATGATAGTAATGAAAACAAAGTAACATGAAAAGAATGTAAAATAGTTGAAAAGAGGAATTTACCTCATGAATTAATCATCCTTGAGTGCCTGTTAATAGGAAAGGTATGGTATTTTTAAGAGAATAAGGAATTTGGACATGGGGGAGGATATTTGGAAATGATTTGGGTTTAATTTAGGGAATTCATAAGGCTCGAGGTGAGTGAAGAGAAGAGGAATGTGTGGGTGGTCATTATAGTGGATGAAGGAATATTTTCTTAATAGTTTTATCATTAGATTAATATTTAATCTAAAGACTATGAATAGTCATGATTCATGTGAAAAAAATATAAATTTGCAGCTGTGAGATTGATTCAGTGTCCATTTAGCCAATCCAGGACTCAAGCATGATGCATAAAATCATGTTTTAGTATTTATTTTAATTTGTCATATTTTACTCAACATAAAAAATTCGTGTATTTCAAAAAAACCGCAAAAATTTACACTAACCATTTACTTACATGTATAATCAAGAAATGAAATAGATTTTTTCAAAAGTAATTATCAATATATAAAAAATTAAAATTTAGTTTAAAATCATTATTTATATGAAAAATACAGATTTTAATAATACAACTGATTTTATAAGGACTTCATAAATTATATAAGAACTGATAAATTAATATCAATACCATAAGACATAAAATTTATAATTAATGAAATACTTTAAGGAAATTAATTTTGTTTGTAATTAATTAATTAAGTATGGATTTCAAAAATACCAAGACTTTTAATATTAATAAGGGTCATATTACTATTCATAAGGGAAAGTTAATATTCATAAAGGATGGTTAATATTCAATGAAAAATTATGTTTGTTCCATGAGACCCCAAAAATCACCCTCAATTCAACTTTCTAAATTAGATTTTCAAAATTCAAGACACATAAGTGGGAATATTATTCTTAATGGGCACAAATTATTTAGTATCATGTTATTTCATTATGTTTCAAAATGTTATTATAATATAAAGCATAATTATAAAAGGTAAATTCCATTAATTAAACTATGGGTCACATATTCTTCCACCCCTTATGAAATTTCACCCTTCAAATTTCATTTTATATTCTATGAAGTAAAAAGGTTCACGTACTTTTCATTCATTGCATCCTCTAGTTCCCATGATGAATCATCCTACATATGGTTCTTCCATGGTATATAGACGAGATGAGTATTCTTTTTTACATAGAACATTATCTAATCGATCCAAGAACATCACTGGATGGTCCTCCTAATAATGATCAATCTCTAGTTGTACCACCACTAAATATAGTACATGTGAATGATCTGGTATGTACTTTTTTAAGAGGGATACATAGAAGACATGGTGTACATTTTAAATAGTATTTGGAAGTGCAAGTCGATAGACCACATCTCCAAAACATTCAAGAATCATGAAGGGGCCGATGTACCTGTGACATAGTATTCATATATCCCCCAACATAATTATATTCTTCCATAGTTATATGAAGTTTAATAACATGTCTCAAACGTTCAACTAAATTTGTCATTGATGATTAAGTTCATTACTCTTCAGTCATCTTTGGGATGCCATGATGTTCTACAGAATGGTTTTCACCTCTCCACCATTTCATCAATGATTTTAGGTCCTATCAGCATACTCTCTCCGAAATCATTCCATCTTCCTGATTCTCATCACCTTTTCCCATAAAGGGATTCATATGGTGTCATTATAAATATTGTGTTGAAAATATTTATGATATAGAATTCAACTGGTGAATGCTATTGGTCCCACCCTCCATTGAAGACCATAAAACACCCACTCAACATGTCTTCTTATGTCTAAATAGTGTGTTCATATTTTCCATCAGTTTGATGATTATATTCATTACTAATCTTTGTCTTACTTCTTAGAGATTGTTGGATAATTTTATAGAACATCAAGGAGAATATCATATTTCTACCGGATACAATAGATAGTGTTACTTAATGCTTATTTAACACCACTTTGATATATATTAGATCAATTTTATCAAATGAGATTTAGTCTTGAATTGAGATAATGTGAGATATCTTTGTAAAAAATCTACAATGACCAATATAGAATTAATTCCTCTGGATTTCCTTGTAATTTTAGTGAAATAGTCCATGGTGATGTTCTCCCACTTCAATGTTGTTATAGGTAGTGGTTTCATAATCCCCTTAGACTTTTGACTTTCAACATTCACTTGAAAACATACCAATAACATTGATGTATATTAAACAATATCCTTATTCGTATTGTCCCACCAAGTGTTTTCTCAGAGATCTCGATACATTTTTTTTTCTCCCTGGGGGAATAGAGAAGGCTGATATATGTGTGTCATTCAAAATATCTTACCTTATATCTGGATCAAATAGAACTACAATTCATGGAACAAATCATAAAAAACCTTCCTCATTAATCCTGAACTCATAGGATTCCCCATTTATAATGACTTCCAACATTTTCTAAATTTCCAAATATTCTAATTGATAATAATTTATTCTCTCCATGGTGGATTTTTGAGTAATCATTTTAAAAATTATTGATTATTTTCCACCGTTAATGATTCCCATTTCTATCCTATAAAAATCTATGATGTTGGGATCATTTTAAACTCTCATCATTGATAATAATGCATGATCATTTCTACTTAGAGCAACTTCATCCTTTTTTTCCTTTCTAGGATGGTACTAGATTGAGTATTTATAATCATTGATGAGATATAGCCATCATAATTGGTGTATATAAATAAATTCATGTTTTAATATATATTTAATATTATTGTGATCCATATATATATCACACCCTCTCCATAGAGATAATTCCAACAGTTTTTTAACTCATACATCATAGTTTCCAACTATAGATCATGCATGGGAGAGTTTTTCTCATTGATTTTCAATTGTCTTGAGGTGTATGATCTCACTTTATCTTTTTTAATTTTTACTCAGCCTAATACATTAATTGAAAAATCACATTACACCACAAATAGTTCTCCACTTACTAGGACTATGAGTTCTTGCATAGTGATAGGCCTCCATTTGTTCTCCATAAAGCATTCATCACATTCTTGATTCTTGAAAAACACCACCACCTTCCATGTATTCTTGGTCATTGGTTTTCACAATCATGATATGTTCTTCAAAAATCATTTATATTGCCTGATAAACCCAAATTGTTTTTCTATACCCATTACTGATATTTTCCTAGGCCACTCTCCAATTGGCTTTATCTTGGAAGGGTCCACCGATATCGCATTACTAGTGATATAATGCCCCAAGGATGACACTTCCTTTATCCAGACCTCATAATTACTATACTTTTCATAGAGTTTATTCCTTTTAAATGTTTTTAGGATAGTATAAAAATTATCATCAGGTTCCTACATTCTCTTGGAGTATATCATAATATCATCGATAAAGAATGTCGTAAATTTGGCGTGGTAATATCTAAAGACTCTATTCAATAAATCTGTGACAATTTTTGGACCATTAGTGATCCCGATTGGAAGCACTATGAACTCATAGTGTCTATTCCTTATTTGAAAGTAATTATTGGGAATATCATCCTTCCACACCATTAATTGGTGATATATCCACTGATGGTCCACCTTAGAGAGATTACGTGCCCCATGAAGTAGATCAAACAAGTCATCTATCCATGGAAGGGTATATTTTTTCTTTTCCATGATTTTATTTAGATCATGTTAATAAATGGAGTAATGCTTTGATTTATCCTACCTAAGATGAAGAGGAATGGTTTACCCCATAGTGAAGCACTCTCAAGTATAAAACCCTTCTCCAGATTCTCATCTAACATATTCGTTTCCACTTCCAGCTCTACTAATTACATTAAATAAGGAGTCATTGATATAGGAAGAGATCCAAGAACAATTTCAATTGATAACTGAACCTCTCAAATAGGAGGGATAAGAGAAAATTATTCATTAAATAAATTTGTGTAATCCCTCCCAATTGGCTTATCATTAAGATGTATCATCTTTTTTGTCTCAATAATTTGATCTATCCATTCTTTCTCTTATGATTTTAATATCCACACTTGAGACAATGACTCTAAATAAGGTTTATCTTCTTTAATAAACATGTAATGAATTTACAGATTCTTCTGGATGTGAAGAGTGGTCTACCTTTCTTGAGAGTTGATGATGGATTTGTATAATGACAGAAAATTCATTCCTAAGATAACATTAAACTCCACTAAATTAAGAATGAAGATATTTTATGGGAGGAATAGTCCAAAAACATTTACCAGGGAGGATTTATTAACATTGGATGAAACATTTTCCACATTAACTATTCTCAATTATATCTTCTCACTTATATTTTGATGTGGTGTATGAAATTTTATACTAAACATGAAAGATATGAAATATTATGCATAAAAATAATCAAATATTCTTTTATCTATTATTGAATGAATAACTAGTGTACCTTTCACCACATTTTTTTCTGGATCCACCTCAACAGTAGTGGTAGCATATGCACTTTGTTATTGATTTGGAGGTGGTTTATGATTTCCTCCAACAACCCTAAGATTAGGGTAGTTATTCTGATAATGCCCATTCTCTATGAAGTTCTAATAATAAACTATATGTTGAGTGTTGATCTAAACCTTCCACTATTCATTCACATTAGTGGGATTATTCATATCCATTCAGTAGTACTTGGATAGATGTCACATCATTCCACATTTTATTCAATTCCTAGCTGCCTTTTGATAGTTCCCAGGATGCATCTTTCCACAATTTTGACATGTGGAATGTGCAATCATATTTCCATAGTGGGATTTATTTTCTGAACCACCCATATTAGAATCTATTTTCTTCTTCTTATAACTAGACAACTATTCCATTGAATGCATCCTATCTCTAAATAAACATTGAAGAAAAAATAGACAATATCCCCATAACTATCCAAGTCTCCAATAATCAATGATTTTCATAAACACTGATTTAGTTTACTAAAGAAGCGATCTATATTTGTTTCGGTGTTCAAAAATAATTTGGAGATGTTTCATTCATTACTTGTTATGTTTAATTCATATTCCCTGATGGACACATATTCCATCTGCTTGAGTCTGAGAAAAACTTTTTCCATCTTGAGGTGGATGCTTCAGGGAAAATATTTATTTAAATATGTTTTCATGAAATCCTCCAAATCCATGGAATCAATTCCTTCCTATGACTACGTATTGTTTATCTGTATCCACCATTGATCAATTTCCCCATCAAAATGATAGATTTCTTGAATGATTTTTTTCAACTATGAAATGGAAGATAATGAATATATTTTCAATTGAATTATTCCATTAATTTTTGATGCGGGGGTAAAAATATCCACTAAAAATGCTATTCCCTTGTCGCATGAATTATTCAATGGAAATTATCTATTTTCTTGGGAAAAGAGGGAGTGGCACATGATTCATGTTATTATTCAAAACATGAGGCAGCTGAGAAAATATTATCTTGATGTTTTTAGCACCATTCCAATCATATTTGGAATATCATTAGTTAATTATTCGCATCCCATATCACATTGATTATAGGAATGTGTTCTTATATTTCCCTCAATTAACTATGAAAAGTAACATACAATTTGGTGGAGTGAATATTAAGCTAATAAGAATAAAGGTATCACTAAACATGAAAAGTTAAAATTGTAAATGATAATTATTTCATAATTTTTTGTTTCTATGTTTTTAGAATTAGTTATAATTGATGTATTTCTTATAAAATATTATTAGGGTATCTTTTTTATTAATTTAATAATGTGTTATACTGTGCTCATGAATTTACCAATGAATATCCCCCGAGTGTGTCAAACCAAGTGTGTGGCAAGGCCTATTGGTGTGCACCAATTCACATTCAAGTCTATCACAATTCAGTTTTTTAAGATTTTTCCCCTAGATACATATGTGATATAGGAACCTCTATTTGGTTGAATCTAGATAGAGATATATTTTCTTCATAAACAACTTACTCTTTACTTACTAAAATTTAGTTGTATTTTCTTATACATAGTCTCATACATCAGTATGATATTAATTTGTTCATTTAAAAATTTCTAAAAATAACTAGACCATATTATAATACTAACTATATGAACCATAGCCTCTAATACATAACATTACATGATTTTCTGCATAATTATATTTTAGAATACAAGCCATAGATTATAAATTCTAGTGTATTTGAATACAAAGTACATAAAACTAAAAACACAATATAATTCATTATTTAATAATAATATTGAGCTCAAAATATCCATTTTTCTCATACATTGGCATATGATAAAAAATGGAATACATTAACAATAGTGTGCACAAAAAAGACCAATCAGGGAATTTTCATAAGAATAATGGTTTAGCAATTAGGTAAGAAGTAGTGAAATAATGATACAAAAAGGCATTGAACATATGGAATAATAACATATAAAAATGGGATAATATAAAAATAAATTCATAGTAATTCAAAAGAAATATACAACATTACATTAGCATTAATAAAGGCTTATTTCACATAGAGGATCATTAGTTAAGGTTTACCACTATGACTATCGCACATGGTAGAATGAGTCAAGGATAACAGCCAAGACCGTTGCATATAATGACTCATGAGACTCAACATTACCCAATAAATTGGAAATATATCTCGGTGCACCCATCTTAACATGTTAATTATTATTCATCCCACATAATGAATCATTTATGATGAATCTTAAATAAACATAAGGGTTCCTAGAAAATTAATTAGGTATCATAATATTGTAATAAAGCCTAATGAATGGGTGGATGATAAATGTATCCACAAACGAAATTCATTAGTACTTATATATAAACCCATAAGATAAAATATTCAAATATCATAGTAAATTTTTCAATCATATGTTATAATATGTAAATAGAGTATTTATTTATTTTTAGCAATAAAACATTTTATTGTGGTTTTAATGAAAATTCTAATGTGAATTTAAAATAAAAAATGGAAAAATATTTCATATAAAATAATAAGTCATTCAAGAAGGTTTTCATAAGAAGAAACCAGTTTTATTAAATAAAAGGGAATCATAAAAAATATGTTAGAGTGAACTTGAAATTGGGTATGAATTCAGGATGTTCCCTTAAAGGGTATTGCTTTTCAAGAAGTATTGAGGAGGGAACCGCTGAAAAAAAATTATATACATGAAATAAAATTATTAATGGACCTTGATAAATCAGTTTGGAGATTTTAAATATAAAATTTAAAATTTACATAATAATATCATATAAAATAATGTGGGTAAAAAGAATGATATAACAAACCGAAGTAATAATGGAGGTTCGGGTAGATTCAATTACTGTAAGTAGGAAGGTGTTCTCAACATAATATTAATGATCCTAATATTTAAATTAGATTAATTAATTAATAATTTTAGAACCATATTTATATATAATTGACTTAATATTACCATTTTATTTTCATTCATGGCCTTTTTTATGGGTTAATAGGTTCAATTTCAGTGTTCAGATCTGTTTGATTCAAGACCAGTTAACATATATATATCAACAGAAAATCATGTAAAAATATTTTGGTTCTATATACATGGTGTTATATTATATTATTTTACATATATAATATTACAAGTTAGTAAATCTAATTGTGTTATATAGAGATAAGTTCAATCATTTTTTAAGACAAGGGTGATAACCTTTTGGGTTATTTTAGATTTTTTTATCACAACTAAAATATTTTAATTTATAAATTAAAACCATGTGTAAAAAATGATTCTAAAACCATATATGAGACATGATAAATATATTATACACTAGTTAAACCATAAATTTTCTTTCAAGACCATAATTTAATGCGTTAAAAAATTTAAAAATCATCATCTTTGAATGTGACGAATTAACACGTCTTGGATTTTGTTTTTGAGTTCTACTATAAAAGAAGGGTAAAGAAGATATTATAATAACATATTCCATTAAAAATATCAACATTCAAATATATTTAGGGTCAAATATTTGTCATAATTTTTTTAGGAGATGAAATTATAGAAAAGAAAAAAACAAAATTGAAAAAAAAAATAGAATTGAAAAGAAATGTTTCCATATTTAATTAATATTCCTTGAGATAATCATAAGGGGAGTGGATTTTGTATTATGATGTGACCAAGGAATGTTGGACATGGGTCAGGAAATTAAGGAAGGATTTGAGATGAATTTATCAAAGTCATCAGTCCTGAGAGGATTGAAGAGAATATGTGAGTGTTAATGGGTTTTATAGTGGAAGGGATAAGGGTTTTTATAGTATTTTAATCATCAGTTTATTATTATTTTTCAATACAATGAATATTTTAGATTATTATGACAAAAAACACTAATGTTATTATATTATTTGGACTAATTTCAATTAATATTAGCCATGACAAAATAATGATGCAAAAATTTAGGTTTTAACATTTTTCGTAATTTATCGTATTTTATTACTCATAAAAATATCAAGTATTTCAGAAAATTCAATAATATTCAAGATAACTATTTAATGACATGTAGAATAAAAAATAAAATCCATTTTTCTAAAACAATTTTATAAATAAAATATAATTAATTTTTATTCATAATTTATTTGAAAATAATAATATTGAAACTATAAAAGATTTTATAATGCATCAAAAAATTAAATAAGGCCTTATAAAATTATCTTAAAACTAGAAGAAAAAAATGTTCAATTTCTGAAAAAACAT
The DNA here is from genome assembly GCA_963277665.1 of Viscum album. NCBI lineage: Eukaryota > Viridiplantae > Streptophyta > Magnoliopsida > Santalales > Viscaceae > Viscum > Viscum album. Next base: position 1,418,533,303 of record OY728142.1, read on the forward strand.
TCAAGAAAATACATTTTATTTTAAAATAATTCATTAATTATAATTATTTATTAATGATATACAAAATTAATAATACTTTTATAATGGTTATATTATCACTTATATGATGTTTAAATTTTATTTATACATTCATGGGTCACGTTACTATTCTTTAGGAAGACTTACTATTTACAATGGTCGAATTAATATTCATAAGGATAGGTTACATTTCATATGAGTATATTACTATTCAAAAAAAATTATGATTCTTCCATCAGACAGCAGAAATCACAGGAACACAACCGTGAAGGTAAGATTTTAAAATTTCAAGACAAATAAGTGGGAAACTTATGTTAAATAGTGAGATAGTATTTAGTATCATGATATTTCATTATGTTTAAAAAAAATTCTACTACAAGGAATAATTATAATAATTTGTATTCTATTGATTAGCCTTTGGGTCGTTACATTTTTGGTATGTTTGGATTGATATTGGTAGTACATGACATGGACAGTTCATTAGTGGATTGGATGGTTTTAGTTTCTTTCGTTTCTATAGAGTATATTTCACACTCAAAAGTATTCATTATTTCATTACATGTAGATAAATTAAATTATATTATTATCTTCTTTTTTAATTTTATTGTTCATATTTGGATTTGTTTATTTTATATAGAAGATTTTATTTTTATGTTCTACTATCAGATACATTATTTATTATTATTTGTCTGTTGTTTTTATCCTTATATTTTGATTATATTTTTATTATGTTCAAGATTTAAAATAGGTAATTTTATCCTCTCATACGCCATCGATTCATCACTGCTAGTCATTATCCTCTAGTATTTGGTGAGGTTCAATTGAAGCCATGTAGTCCACCAGCTTGAGGCACCTTTTTGTGGGACCTGGGTGGGGACATCACAAAATTTTATTAGATGATTTTTCTTATGTATTGTCTTATTATTTTGGAATAAAATCATTATATTTGGAACAATATGGAACTATGTTATAAGTTATTCATAGGAGACGCAAACCAATGTTTAGGGAATGTACCAGGATTCCTATGAATTCTGAATTATTGTTTTATACCCATAATATTATAATATATATCATTACACCATTTTTTGAAATACCTAAATGTGTTATTTTGATATTATTTATATATATTTACCATTAGATAGTATGTTAAAGAGAATTATTACATAACACATTATAGGAATATTGAATTTATATTTCATGCAATTTTTTTTGTCATATAGGTGCATTTCTCTACATACATTACATGTTTTTCTTGTGATTTTTGTGTGATCCATGGTGGTTCTATATGCATGTTATACTAAAAAAATCTATATGGTAATGTAATAGTTTATTGAATGTTTCAAAACAATATAAATATTGTTTACTATACAGGTTGATGGTGTAATCATAATAATTTGGCATCTATCATTATTTTCAATGTACCTTTAGTTACATGAGTTGCAATTTTTTCAATTGTTTGTCAACTAGTTTGGATCCATGATGTGTATGCTACCATATGAATTGTAATGTGAAATTAACAGATTCAATTCATCGTATAATACATGTTACATGTTGTGACATGATATATATGTGGTGGAATGAAATTAAATGGCTGTCACTTTGATTTATAAATTTTATGGGCCATTTTTACTATATAATAAAGATCTATTTAATTTATCAATGATATATTTATAGACTAAAATAAAAATATTAAATGTGAATATTTAATTTAAAATGATTTTTATTCTACTAAATAAATTGGAAATGTTATATTGACCTCCCTTATGCTGGAACATTTTTAAATTAAACATTGAACACATACAAACACTATGGATTTAAAATAAAGTATTTGTTGTAGTACCATGGCTAGGGATACCATATTCATATGTTCTAAAAACTCTAGTTCTTAATATTGTTATAAATATTTTTTTAGTCATGTTATAGAAATTTTTAGAGTTATACCGCTATGACGTCATGTATTCATATGACATGAGGGTGGTGAACACAATTCTTTGGAGATGGTGGTCCCTAAGCCACTTGTGATACCTACTATAAAATCACAAGAGGAACATCTGTATATCCCAAAATTAGTAATATATTCTCATATTAAAGGGTTAATATATATATATGATACTATCTATAGAGTGTGATTCATTATCATCACCAACAATGGATAATATGAATTGTGAGTTCTAGTAGCAATGTACTCCCTTCTTTTTGAGAGATGAAAGTCGACATGATGATTAATATATCTTAGAGGAAAAAAATTATCATATAGAATCTGAAAATTTCTCTATAGATGAGAGTCAATCATGCATCCTACATGCTATATGTTTTTCCCATGTGCTGGTGGAATGTAATTACTCAAGACATCAACCTTCAGTGTATAGTCTGAGATGTCTTTTAGAATTACTTTTACGATTACATTTTCTCTATGATGACGAGACATGTCTGATACATAGATTTTATGCATATAGAGTTGTTTGATATGTTTATCATGGATATTTTAGTATGTTTTTCTAATATTAAATTAATTGTATCACTTCTATTCATTGATGATCTATCAAGAGTTGGGAATATCGTGGTTGCGAACATGTTTTCCATCCACTTGTAGGTGAATGTAATCCTCCAACAGATATTTTCATAAATGGTAAATAATATCTTCTCACTGAGAGAAACCTATGTTAAGTGGATCATTCATTAAATATTGGTTCATTTTTGAGGAATGGTAGTAGTTATTCTGTTATCAGGATTTGTAACCATGAGGATCCTCGTCTAAAACATATAAAACAATGTATTTATACAAGTGGATAATTTATATGCCCCCAGTATAGATGATAGGGGAATATGAAGAATCATTGTTATAGAGACCCTCTTGTGTGTCGTTCTTTTAGAAATATGGGTCAACCTAAATCTTACTCTATGACATTTCCACCTTCTTCTATGAGAAGGTTCCCTACATCAACTCCAAAATGAAGGAATGATAAGTTATGTTGAATCAAGAAGGATGTTAGAGTGTCTATGTATTGTAATGCTAAGGAGGAGTTCATGCTTTTGGGTGAAATTTTAATTTTTATTCACACTAGTATGGAGGACCTACTCAGGGTAGTCTAGTTTTACCATAGGATTTAGGATTAGATTAGTTGTATGGAATACAACTGTTACCCCATGATTGTTGTAACAACCGAGATTTTTCTGAGAAATATTTTGTTTTTATGTTATATACATCATCCAAGGAATCTTTCACTACACACAACACTATATTGGCTTTCTTTATATGAAATCGCAACCTTCCTTGATAGCTTGCGTTGTACGCAATACCGAATTTCACTAAACCATGATATGCTATTAAAATATTATTAAAACTAGCCGTTATGAATAGTAATACACACTTTATGAAATTTTATAAGTTTTATCTTTCAAAATGGAATTCATTTTTGTATTTGGAATATCGAAATTATCCTAGAGTGAAGTTTTTGTATTTTTCTGAAAACATTCAATTTTTATGAATATTGAAAACACTCGCTTAATATTTAAAACCCGACTTTTTATTTAAATAATTATTTATTTTATTTAAATTTATTTTAGGTCAAAATATATAAATAATACCTATATATGTTCAATGTAATTCATTGGAGTCGTTTTATAGTAATTTTAGATATATAAAAATTTTATTGAACTTTTCACCGTCTTTTACCCACCTCCTAGGAGAATTTGAAAATTTACATAAAACATAATTTTACCGGTTATGTGAGTTGAAATTAAAAAATCCGAGAGACACGGTTAAAATCAAGGAGTAAAATGTGGATCAATAAGATAAAAATAATTTTTGGTGAATTGTGACTTTTTACATTGTTTTACCACGGTTAAAAGTAAAACGGGTAATTAAGGGTAAAAATGATATTATTATTACCCTAACACATGTACTAATTCTATTGGATAAGTTTAAATCAATCAAAAACAACCATATGAATAATATATGAACATTTAGGTCGACTTGGATTAGATTGGGACATTTAATATTATTTTATTTAAAGAAGAGTTAAAATAGTTAAATCAAATATTAATAACTAAAACATTTTTTACATAGGGGTATAAATAAGATAAATTCGACTATAAATATTCATTCTAAATATAAAAATATTTCCTACATAATGGTATTTAATTTATAATTTTTAGACATTAAATAATTTAATTTATTTATGACACAATGATGATGGAGTAATTACCTTATTAAGGAAATATTAACATAATTGATAATATAAATACCCAAATAAATGTAATTTGAGACTTTTTATGTATTACACTAATTTTATAGGTTAAAATGACATATTAATATTCATTTAATTAACTTTTTTTGAACTAATCTTGTTGTTATGATTTTAACAAAAATCAATTACCAAATAGTGTCAAAATTGACATAAAATAGTTTTAAAAAAAATTATATTATTAAATGTAATTTTATTCCTAGCCAAATGACATAGATAAGGTCGTATATATTAATAATTAACCAATTGGGGTTCTTTTGGCTTGTTATAGTAAGTTTATTAACCATATATTGTAAGAAAACAAGAAGACACTGTAAAAGTAAAATTATTTAACATAAAGTTAAATCTAAATGATAAGGTTAAAATAGTAACATAAACTTGTCTAAATTCTATTGGATTATATTCTTTCTACCCATCCCCACCATAGCTTCAAAATAAATCAATTTTGAGCTATTAAATTCCAAATATAACTTTTTAATAAAAAAATATTATATGTTTTTCCTAGGGTCCATCTCTCCTCCCTTATAAAAGTGCACCTCCTCCCTCTCCTCCTCACACCACTTTGAGCCTTCAAGCTCAGCCAAACCCTGCCAAATTATATTCTCCACTTCCCTAAAAACAGCCTAGAGGTCCTGGTCTTCATCAAAGAACATATTTAGTTCCCCAATAGAAGGTTAAGAAGAGACGCTTCAAAGAAGGGGTAATGTCCGTTACGGATTATTTCAACTTTATTTCTTCTTCAACTTCCTCTTTATTAGTTGTTTCATTATGACGCAAAAACATCAGTATCAATTATATACTGATATGTTATTATAAATATGAAACAACCATATTTCACCTTCTATCCATCCTACGGAAAATGAAATCAACACGCGTGCGAACATACAGAATACCGTCTCCATGCTGTGGTGTAATATGTTTTCCACCACCACCTTACGTGAATGGGTATAATGGTTTAAATAATAACTATATATGATTACTGTAAAGTGATATTTATTCTGAAATACTATACATACACTTCAATATAATTTCATGATCATGCGAACAATATCATCACTCGTGCGTACGTACGGCCTCTCATCTCCACGATGTGATGCGACTCATTCTAAATGATCTTCATTGCATAATGATTATATAAATAAATGGAATGAATAAATATGATATATATTACACTAATAACATTCTAGGAATGAGGTATCTATAACCTAAAAATAAGAATAAGAATTTATTCGACAAAACACGCATAAGAAGAAAAAGCAATAAACACCTGAATAAAAAGTAGGAATGAAATATTACTAATAAGAATATAATATTATGACCATATATGATATCATAACAATGGGTACAATTCTGGAATAATTCAATAACATTATTTGAATCATTATACAGGATTTTCGGACACGTACGAAGAAAATCAGACCTAAGGTAAGGGAAAATATCAAAATCTCATTTTTATCTGAGATTGTTTATACTTCAGAATTTACTGGGGAATATTTATCATCCACATACCTGTTTCCTCAATATGTAATATTATTTATATCCTATTATAGTTGTTTAAATCCAATTTTACCCATCGGTGAGTTTTTAGTAAAAGATATGAAAGGAATATTTTGTCGTTTTTAGTACGAGGTACTTCTTGACTTTTCCGTCCAATGTACGAGAAGAATGTTTTTTAACATATACGGCATGAATGGATTTTTATGATTTCATAGAACATTATTTCATTGAAGCTTCATTTAAATGTTTTCATGTTTATTTTTAGTCAACTTATTTTAGTTTAAAATTTTATGACATGTTATGAAATGAGAAATGTTTTTGATGTAGAAAGGATATTTTCCTCAAGAATAGAGTACACGCGTTTTATCAAAATTATTTTCCATCTATGGTAATATAGGTTACTATATATATCCCTATTTTTACATTGGTTTGATTATGTTATAATGGAATTATTTTTATGATGTCCTTTTATGGATTATGTTATGATGGCATGATGTTTAGGAATCCCATTTTTATTAAATGGGTTATGCTATGATGTATGATTTATGATATTGTGGAACACATAATAATGGTATCATTTTGAGATGGCTGGGACCTATATCTCCCTCCAATGAATTGGGTAAATATTTATATCTCATGAGATAGACATGGATAGAACGGCAGGCTAATCTGTTTCAGTGATACAGGACTGAAACGAGCAGTGAACTCGGTTCAGAAATGGACTTTGTTCGCTATGATAGTCTTGGCAATGAGTCTTGACTACTGAGAATTGATTCTCTATGATGATGTGTGTATGCCTCAAAGTTTCTTGTTTTATGTTATGTTTATTGGGATTACATTTCACTACCATTATTTATCCCATGTTATGATATTATGATCTCTTTGGCAGGTTAAGATTTTCAAAATGTTATGTCCTTATGAATATGATATGATTGATATTTCTTTTGATTACCCTTAATGAGTATTTGAGCTCACCCTTTTGTATGTTTTATTTTCCCCAGGTCATGAATTATGGTGTTAAGTAATATACGCCAAAAGGAACTCAAGATATGATAAAATAAAAGGGAGACAATGTAGATGATTTATGAACCAGTTGTTTATGTTTACCAGTTCATTAAGACACTATACCTATATGGTCCTTTCATGGTTTTGTTATTTGTTGAAATATGTATGCTTCAATTCTGAAGTAATAAAAATGTATGTAATGTATGGGTTGTTATATTTGGTATTAGAGGAAAGGTACAGTCATCCTTTGGAAACTAGGATGTGAAAGCCTTAGTAATGACCCTAAGGATAAGCCTAATAATAGAAAAAACTCAGTGTTTTAGAAATGGCCATGAATAACCTATTATAAGACCCTAAGTGTGAAATTTTATTCTTGAATATGTGGTTTTACTATTATTATTAGTGTTTCTCAAACTATGATTATTGGTTTTAGTCAATGGCTGGAACCTGAAGGAACCGTGTTAATGATGAATGAGATGAGAAATGAAATGATTGTCACCCTGAGCAACCAAACGTTTTGGGAGTTGGAATGAAAATTATTTAGCCATCCTCACACAACATTCTCATGATATTAATCATGAAGGACTTACAAACAAGAAAAGGAAGGAGACACATTCTATTGAATCCTTCATGAGGCAGCGTTCACCTTCATTCAGTGGGTCTACTAATCCATTACTGGCTGAAAAATGGATCAGTACCACTGAAAAGATATTTTCAGTTCTTCAATGTTCTGAACATGATAAAGTCATCGTAGCATTATATTGTTTGTAAGGTGAAGCTAATCAATGGTGGAATCTTATCAAGAATACGAGCCCATGAGATGAAATTGAGTCCATGGAATGGGATGAGTTCATGAACTTATTTTCCAATAAGTACTTCCCTCGTATTCTTCGAACAAAGATGGAGAACGAGTTTCTTGAACTAAATAAAAATGATGATGAATCAATTGGTACCTATGAAGAAAACATTACAAGACTTGGAATGTATGCTTCTTGGATTATTATCCAACCAGAGAGTAAGATCGATCGACTCTTTAGTGGCTTAAATCCAAGTCATCGAAGGGTGTTAGCCATAAGAGACTTCAATAGCTGCGAGGAAATCGTTCGATGTGCTCTCAAGGTTGAGGTGGAGATTGGAGTAACCCATCACTCATATGTGTTTGATAAGTAGAGGAAAATGGAATTCAAAGGGAAATATAAAGACCACACTGAAAAGAAGATGAATTTCCCTTATTCTCAAAGCGTGGAAAGAAACATGGAGGGAGTTTTCTTAAAGGGACAAGTAAATGTTTCAAATGTGGAAAAGAAGGTCAACAGGCATTTGAATGCCACAATGATGGGAAGAATATGTCTAGTTATGTGAACAGAGAAAAGGCTAAACAGAGTGCACCTCTTACACTTTAATTTTCCAAGTGCAAAGAAATGGGCCATTATGTCAATCAATTCCCTAATCCAAGGGTTTTTTTTAATATGATCGATGTCAACAAACTCTTAAGGGCAAAGAAAAAGGAAAGTCACATTCAATTTCTATCAGCGATGTGGATTATGATAATGAAGTGGTGAAAGGTACACTTACCATCCACTCTATAGTAGAAAATGTTTTATTTGATTCTGGATCTACCCACTATTTCATTTCTGAAGAAGATTCTAAGGGTATGATATATGTCTCTACCATAGCATCCATTTTAAAATACACATGTGATATTTAGTCTTTTAAGTCCACAACTATTTTTCAATACTTGATAATTCTGGTTAAACTGTTGAATAAACCCACATTTTTGTATGCTCTTTTTGGAGGTGACCAAATGATCATGCACTGGTTCGGAAAGTGTGTCCTGAATCTTGGAGGAAACATTTTGATTTAGATATAATGGTAGCATCATCAATACCTTATGATATCCTTCCTGGTGTGGAATTTTTATCCATATTTAATTCATAGATTGTATATTTTTGGTGAAGAGTGTAGTGTGTATTCATAGAAGTACCCATGTATTATTATTTTGGATGAAAAAGAATACTAGGATGTACATAAAGGAATTCGTGGGACCTAGTGTTTCACTATGTGACACGCCAGTTTTTTTTTCCAATAAGGTAAATGGTTTATTGAGGTTATGTGTGGATATTTGGTATATAATATAAAGAATATGTATACACTACTGAGTATTTATTATCCCATTTGATCAGTTGATATGGGAACAATGGTTCTCAATGTTTGACCTCATGTTAAAGATGTCAGAAGATGATTCTATATTAGATAAGCACCAATTAACTATTTTTTCCAATGGAGGGTGTCGAGTACGTAGTATTCTATATCATACATGAAATGTGCTTGGATGTGTCTCTATGAAGAGGAAAGTGGTGATTGCATATTGTTTACACCAGTTCAGACCACATGAGATGAACAATTATACCCATGATCTTCAGTTAGGATAGGTAGTCTTCGCATTGAAGATGGGGATACACTACATTATGGGAGAGTAGTTTATCGTCTACTCTAATTAAAAGATTCTAATGTATTGATTATCTCAAAAGGACCTCAACATGAGATAGATGTGGTGGATAGATTTACTCTAGGAATATGACTTTGAGATTTTTAATACTAATGGGATGGGGAAAGTGGTTGAATATACTCTCAATATGAGATCCATTTTGTAGTTTATGAACAAATTGATTATGAAATTATCCTCATTGCAATTATACATTATGGATGGAGATGGATAAGCATAATTCCAACTTATGGATGTCACCCCTCTAATAATATAGTGAGTTGTTGAGGCTCAAATTGAATATACTGACTGTGAGACATTATCTGCTAAAATTTCCATAGGGAAATCTCTTGCTGGATATTTTAATTATGTAAATCACTCTATTATTTTCAGAGGGCATAAAGTAGTGCATATAGAGATACGAGAGGAGATTCTGAGTGAGTTTTATAGATCTACTTTGGTTGAAAATCTAGGTGTGGCAAAGATGTTCCAATACCTCCGATGTTATTTTTGGTACATAGGAATGAAGAATGGAGTCTAGGAGTTTCTTTCATAATGCCTTACTAAATAGCAAGTGAATTTTTTTCACTATGTTCCAATGGGCTGGGCCCAACCACTTGAGATGTCAGAATAGATGTTGATGTGATATTGTAATGACCCGGGAATTAATAGAATAATACTTTTTGATTTATGTTAGTACTTATGAATAAGATATTAATTTTACTTTAATGGCGATTCTTCTTTTGAAAGTGTACTGAACCTGCAATAATGGGTTTCTTAGAAGTATTATGTTTCACATAACATTGAGTTATACTGAAATATAAAATAATATTATTATTATTATTTTAAATGGCAGTTAACACCTAGCTATTGAAATAGAGATAATGAATAGTATCCTATGATGTTTTAAATATTCTAGAAAAATTATTAAATAATGATCCATTTGTCACCAATGTTTTTATAAATGGACATAAAAACCAATTGAATATAAATGACTAGTTTTAATGAAAACCATTTTTAAAGATAATAATTGTGTTTATAAAATCATTATAAAAATTATGTATTTTTATTTAATGAAAAATATGTGTTATATTTTCAATTTAATGTTATAAATTAACCTTATATGTATTCTAGATATGTTATATGAATAAATTCTATTTTCTAGATTAAAGATGTATTTTTTTAAACACATTTTTACCGGATTTTGATGGAGAACCCTTTATAAATCTAGCTTTTTCACTTTTATATGTTCTATTTGAAAAAATAAAATTCTTATTTCGATTTGGGACATACAAAATTACTTTGGATGAAGTTTTGGTATTTTTCATAGAAATATTGTTTTTTAATGAATAGATAAAAAAACAGCATTTTAATTCAAAAATGCATTTTTGTCTAACTTATTAATATAGTTAAATTAGTATTTTAAATTAATATATAGTGTAATTGGATTAATGTTTTATCATTTAATCAAAATTTTGTCATTGGATGTAATTTCGCATTGAAATTGGACATAAGCACTTGCCATTCTATTGAGAGTCATTACTTCTTAAAAAATAATTTTTTGTTTGAAAATGAAAATTAATTTTAAAATTAATTACTTCAAATTATATGTATTGGATTTGGAAAATTAGATTACATATTATTTATAAAGTGTTAAAAATTTTGTAAAGATGTACCCTTTTTTTAGACATTATGAATAGTAACTTCATTAAATATTTTATTTATCATGGTTAAAGGCTAAATCTGGTAATTAAGGATAAAAAATAATATTATAATAATATTAAGTTAATCTAAAAAATGTTCTGACTCTGTTGGATTATATATCTCTTTCCATTGGAATCTTTGAGTCAATTTTAGGACCCCATGTTGCCACTTGTGTGTGAAAATGACATTTAATTACTTTTCATTTAAAGTAATGGAAAAAATAACCAAAACATTTATCTTTTAATAAAACAATTTTATTATGGGGTTATATAAGAGATATTTTTGACAATAAATATTAATAAAAAATATAATATATTTCTTGTATCATGGTATTATATTTATAATTCTTAAAAATAAAATAAATAAATTTTATTATGACATAATGATGATGTAGTGATTAACTTAATAATTAATGATTTAAATAAATGAGATTATAAATAATCAAATGAATTTATTATAAAATAATTTATGACATACACTAATTATAGTGATGAGTATAAATTTTTAGCTTTGAATTAATCAGGGTTTTTCAAAACAATAACAATGTTTTCTATTTTTAAAAATTTATCATATAAATTGTATAAAATTTAACAGAAAATATTTTTTAAAAAATAAATTCTATTTTATTAAGTTATATAATAGTATTTAATATCAATGATTTGGAAAAATGACATATATAACATTATAATAGTAATTAATAAAACACATTAGGTTTAATAAAACTTATTTAGTTACTATATTAACCATATATTGTGAATATACAAGAAGACATGCTAAGAGTTAAATTATTTAACTAATGGCTAATTCTAAAGGATAATGTTATATTTGAAACCCAAATATTTCTAAACCATATTTGTCAAAAGGATTTAGAATAATAATAATATTATATTTTAATTAAATCAGTTGTGAAAATTTTGAAAATTTGAATTCAATTTATAATAAAATAATCATTGAAACATTCCTAAATTATCCCTCATGTCTCTTATAAAATGCCACCACTTATAACCCTTAATCACACTTCTAAAGCCCCATTGGATCATCCATCACATTCCAAAATAATCTCCTAACATCCATAAATTCTTCCTAGATTCCTTAAATTAATAATTAGTCTATTCAAGCAGCCCTTTAAGCTGAAATAAAAAATGAGTCAACCGGTTGAGGTAATGCCTTCTCTCAAGATTCTTCCACTAATTTTCAATCTCCAAACCCTAAACACAAATTATTACATTGTTTATAACAACAACATTATCATAAATATATAAGGATTTTTTTATGAGTAGTATTCAAACTACACCTACACACACCTCTATATAAACGATATTAACATAATGATTCGGTGTACGAAAAACTATTGCCTCGCAAAAGGATGATTGTTTGACATTCACCTACCACCTCTCATAGTGGACATTATGTTGGAAATATTTTTTTCTGATATATTTTATATTTATATTGTCTCTATTATTCTATATTTTTAATTTATATCATAATTTTATGGTTTTCATTATGGGTAAATGCGATATTTCATTTGAGGAAGTGCGGAATACCGCCCCCTCAAAGTGATATGAATCGTTCATGCTATACATGAAACGTATTAATGAGGGAATTAATGAAATTATGTAACATATATATATATAATATATTTAATTGGAATTATAATATACCTATGTATCATTTATTTTTCAATATTTTAAATATGAAAACTATATGAAAGTAGTGTTCTTCTGTACGTACGACTTACAGTCTCCATGAACGATGCATTTAATTTCTTAAATCCAAATGTTATGGAATATTATAAATATATATATACTGGATATAAATAAATATATATTAGATTTGTATTATATTTAAATCCTTATTTCTTATTATTTAGATAATTTATTTTTGACCACATTTACAGTTTGTAATTAAAACAAGTTCATTTTTGACTGAAGTACCGAACATCGACAAAATGACCGATATGAACATGAATAACTATATGATTTTTATAGAAAGGTAATATATGATATAAATGGATTAATAAAATGTATAATGTTTTTGAATTATGTTTAAATTAAATTAAAGTTAATATTTGGGAATAACATGGAACATACATGACGAGCCAGACTCAAGGTAAGGGAACTTCTTAACACAATTTCCATTCTTGGGGTAAAAATTCTCATTATTGATTATTTCGGTATATGATTATGTGAGAATTAACTTTTTAAAACTTATCGTGTATTTTTAATTTCTTTATGTGTAATTTTAGTGAATACACATGATCTATCTATTTTATATAAAAAATGATCTTTGTATGGAAACCTTTCACCCTCTTATTTAATCAAAGACATCTTTTATGCAGTGTTTTAATTTCAATTTTCTTTTGTTGAGGAATGTTTATATATATACTTTTTTCTGTCCATTTTATTTCCAAATTATTAGAGACCCATTTCTCTCTCATCAACTCATTTCCATTATTTTTAATTGACAACATTAGGTTGAAAAATTTTTATAACATAATTTCTAAAATCAATATCCTCTCGTTGGGTTTTACACAAACATCATTTACTTTTTTTCCAATATTATGTATAGAATAATTTTTTGATTATTTATGTTGTAATTTCCTCTTCTTTTGGTGTGGATATATTTTTTCTACACATAATAACCCCATTTATAATTTCTAACGTCATTTATATGAACTTTGTAAGGGAAATCATAGCTCAATATCCATACATTGACTTAAATATACATGTAATTGGTATTTATTTTTCAAAAATTTGTGTGAATGAACAATTAGTGTTTTACACATAATAACTAAATATATTGGGTGTAATTATATTTTTTACAAATAATTATATCATTTATTAATCCCAAATCTAAATATTTTATCTTTGTAATTGATTTTATCTCAATTTACATTCTTTGAGTCTTTATTGTTGTTATAAACCAATTCACATTATATGGTGTATATAAAATCCTTTGAAATATTTTACCTTGAATATCCTTATTCCCATGATATTATGAGCTTCTGTTTAATGTTATTTTGTAATTATTTTTATTTAAATGTTTATCACGTGGAAAACATCTCATTAACTAAAACATCATTTTTTAATTATTAAAAGATTAATTCATTTTAAGCCTTTTATTTAGTTTCCATGTTTTGATTTTGAGTATTAATAATTTATTTCTATGGAAATAAAAGTTTTAAAATGCTAATTTATTTCAATGGTTTTAATGTGGTATCAGATACTTTTATTCAAAATTTCTATATTATATGTTTTAAATGTTTTTGGAAATGGATTGAATTTTTCAACATCTTGAATTGATTTATTATGTTTTATGAGTAAAATTTTGATAACATCAGTATTTTATGTTTTATGATTATGTAATTATATTTAAACATTTAACAGGTGGTTACCTGAAAAACCAAATATGGTTGGTTCCATGACAAACCTAGGATTAGTGGGCAAGAGAAAGCTCTCCAATGAGTTCTGTAATGTGACAGAGGTAAATGTTAATGTTTCTCCTTAAATATTCTCGGAATATACTGTGATGGGTATTCCAAACATAACTTCATATGTAGCTATGAAATCAACATTGTGGGTATGATAATGATTCCACAAGTTACTTTTTTGATTTATGATTCCAATGTGTTATTCTTAAATCCTATGATTTCAGGAGGTATGTTAAAAATATTATGTTTTATGATTAAGAAGTGTGATTTCATTGAATTGATTGTATTGATTAACTAAGGTTTTCATTCTTTAATTTATAACCATTACTGATATTTTTATTCTCATACCATGTTTTGAAATGTTTTTTCCAGGACATATATATAAATAGGGTCAAGGATGGGATGAAATAGATGTAATGATCTAGAAAACATAGAACTAAACATGTTTCTTTTTTTTTCATTTTATGAAAAAAATGGTTGTGAGTAGAAGTATCTAATTTTAATAATCATGTATTTTTGAATAAGTTATGACCTAATTCTCTAATTCTATAAACCTGAAAAGATTATAAATGAGAATTATTAAATTAATTCATTTTTATGTAATGTTTTAAGGCTGGGAACTTACAGTTGGTATCATAATTTGGGTTAGATACCTTTAGAGGTTAGGGTGTTATTAAAGGATAAGGGAAATTCCCAAAATGGTTACCATACTATAAAGATTCATAGTTATTTTAGATAAAATGAATGAGTTTAATATAACTTGAATAAGAATATGATAGTTTTTACAATCCTCATAAGATTGTATATAATGATTTTACTAATATACTCACACTAACCATTTTGGTTTTAGTTTATGGTTGGATCTAGACGACACTAATGTAACAATGTATATGATTGAAATTGTTGTGGTTTTCGGAATATGCAACCGAATGAAATGGGAGCTGCAATGAGAAATATTGTGGTTATTCTCCACAAACTTTCGGGAGTCACTATTGACAACAGGAAGCTCGATGATTATTCTAAGGCATTGTATATGTGAGAAATGAATACCCATGGAAGTAAAAATAATAATCATAGAGGTAAGTATAATAAAAAAGATATGTGTAAATGATGTGGATATAAACACCTTATAAAATGATTCAAAGGTATGAAAGGATGTTATATATGTGGAAATGAATGTCATAAACCAAAAACCTACAATAAGAATAAGGGTGTTTCCAGTTTACTACATGAAATGGAAGTAATTTACTTTTGAGGGATCAATTTAATGTTTTAAATTTGGTGTACATGGTCAATATGAAAATAGATTTCATACAAAGACAGTTTTGGAATGGGATCAATATGACCGTAAAATTTTTTTTACAAATACTTAATTCAATTTAAATTAAAGATGTGGAAATTGAAAATTACATATGAAAGGTATGGATTATTTCTTATCACATATTTTGACATTATTGAAAAATTAATAATTTATGATTTATTTTTTTTGTATTATAAAATAATAAGATGAAAAAACATTGATAAAGGATCTTGAATAATTTATGTTGATTAATATGTATACATTTTAGAAATTTTAGAGTTATGATTGATATATGGGAAATGAAATGTTCATAAGTATTAATCCTCTGTTGTTGATGATATTAATTTCGAATACTTTTCTCTTGTATGTGTAATCCTAATGTTTTTACATGAAAATTAAATTTGAGGAATAATTATCTCTTTTTTTGATATATTTATAATGAACCACTTTGGTTTTTATGGTCCCTTAATTATAGGCTATTAAGGGTTATTATTCCTTGAGATGAAAATGCGAGGTATGATAGGAAATTTGTGTTTAACATAAGTTATGGATATTTTACTGAATTTTTCTCATATTTTGGAATGATATATAATTATAAATTTTTTAAAAAAGGAAAACATGTAGCCCATGTGAAAACCCATGCAGTCAGACAAAGCTGCAGGAATCTAACCCACAACCAATGTGTGACTGAGATTTATCCTCTACCACTTGAATAAATGATGTCCATAGTCTGTATGATATTTTAATTTATGTTATTAATTTTTATAGATCAAAGATACTATGATTTGGGAAATCTTATTTTATTTAGTGGATATCCTTAATAAAACAAAATGATTTGATGATTATGTTATAAATGTTATTTTGGAATACAATCCCTATATTAGGAACCCAGCGTGCCTAATGAAAATAGAATAATACATGATTTTATTTTAGGATTCATGGTTGAATTTTATTTTTGAAGAATTTATGTTAGTATTGGGGGCTTATAATGATTTTTATTATTTATGAAAATCATTAACCTATCATTGAGAATATGTGAGTAGGTTAATTACTTCTAAGTATGATACTTTAAGAATAATCGATGTTATTAAGAGCTAAATGTTATGTTTTATCATGGAATCCTGAGTGATCAAATACATATGAGTTTTGTATTTCAATATTACATTGAATTATATTGATGAATATTACGGACAATTGTGTATTGAGTGGTCTTTGATGAACATTGGGTATTTTTTGTTGAATTTCTTAGATAAAGAGTGGTATATATTTTTATAAAGGATTATCCATTTTGGAGACTATAAAATCTCATACGAACCATTTGGGTTTTGGTTAGTATCTAAAGATAGAGAAAATATACATTTCATATTTTTTGGATTATGTGATGCAATATAAGTTGATTCTAGAACATAAGGTGTGACCATGTGATCTTGAATACTTATCGTTTCAAGAAAAAAAAAGAGTTTGTGGTAGAAATTTAGTAAATGATGAAAGTATAATTGAAAATTAATTATATTTACATATTTTTTTATTTTCTTTAGTAAATAAATTCATCAAATTAATGATAATTAACATAAAATCATGTTTCCTGGTCACTTTTCCTATATTGTAATCAAAACCGTTTAACCCATCATAATTTTATGGTATTCTTGTAGTAAAATTTATCCTCATCATTTTTTTATCACTCTCCTTAAAAAATTGACACTTAGTTTAACTTCCATATGCATGTTTTCTTATATGGAATACACGTATGTGTTATCTTGATTGAACTTTTTATGTGATAGTTGTATTTAATCTTTTTCAGATGTTGGGCATTCAATGATGTTTTCGAACCCAATTTTAAAATTATAAGGGTGAAATTTCCAAAATGGGGGAAGGATGTAATGTCCTTGGAATTTGTAGATTAAAAATTTTTTATTTATATTAATACTTATGAATAATATATTAACTTTACATTAAATGGGACGCTTCTTCCAATAGCGTACTCGACATGGAACAATAAGTTTCACCATAATCTTATGTTGCATAAAACATTGAGTTATAATGAAATATAATACAATAATAATATTATCAATTTAAATGGTAGGTAACACATATCCATTGGAATAGAGGGAATGAAAAATATCAAATTTATTTCTAAATATGGTGCACACATGTATTAATAATGATTCATTGGTTACCAATGTTTTTGTAAATGGAAATAAAATCAATAGAATATAAAGGTTGTGTTTTTATAAAAACCCATATAAAACTGAATTATTGTGTTTATAAAATAATAAAACGCATTATCAATTTTTTTTTAATGAAATTGTTATGTTTTATATACAATTTAATGTTTAAAAATCATATAATATGTTTTCTAGATATGATATAAGAACAAATTTAATTTTTGATATAAACGAAATGTTTTTCTTAAAATGTAGTTTTACCACCTTTTGATGAAATAACTTTTTTAAATATAGTTTTTTCACTTTTATATGTCCTATTGGATAAAATAAATTTTGTTTTTTGAATTGGGACACAAAATTTACATTGGATGAAATTTTGGATTTTTCTCACAAAGATCATTTTTAAGGAATATTGAAAACATACTGCATTTTAATTCAAAAGTGTCTTTCCGTTTAATTTATTTATATAGTTATATTGTCATTTTGTTTGTTTTTAATGTAAAATTGTATTATGTGGTTATATTTTATTTCAATTTTGGTCATTATAAGTAATTTCCCATTGAAATTTGACATAAACACTTGTTAATCTTTTGATAGTTATTATTTCTTAACAACTGGTTTTTGGTTTCACAACGTGAATTGATTTTAAAATAATTTCAAAAAATTCTATGTTTTAAATTTAGTAAAAGATATTACATATTTTAAATCATGAGGAAATTTTTTTGTAAATAGGTGCCTTTTATTATTACACATTTTGAATAGTAACTTCGGTAAATATTGTATTTACCATGGTTAAAAAATAAATCTGGTAAAAGGGGTAAATAAATAATATTTTAAAAACATTAAATTACCCAAACTCATGTCATAACACTATTTGATGATATATGTATGATCTTGGTCATATTTGAGTCGAGTATAGGCCCCATGGAACCACATGTGTGTGGAAATGACATTTAATTACTTTTAATTTATAGTCAAGGAAAAAATAACCTAAACAAGTATGTTTCACAAAAACAATTTTTATATGGGGATTTATATGTGATATTTTAGACTATAAATATAAATTAAAAAGATAATAGATTTCCTAAATCATGTTATTTTATTTTTAAATTTTAGATATCTATTAAATATGTTTATTTATGTCACAATGATGATGTACTGATTACCTTATTAATGAATGATTTAAATAGATAAGATTATAAAAATTAAAATAAATTTACATTGAAATATTTTATGATATAAAATAATTTTAGGCTTTACTTTTAAATTTTATCCATTAATTAATTATGTTTTTAATGAATAATGTTATTTTTCATTTTTAAAATGTCTTGATATTAATAGTATAAAAATTGACATTAATGAGTATTTTAAAAACAAATAATATTTCATTAAATGATATAATAGTCTTAAATATATATGATTATTATAAAATGTCATAGATAATATTTAAAATATAACTAATTAACCACTTGAAGATCTATTTTCATTTTATAGTAACTATATTAACCATATAGTGTGAATATAAAAGAAGACAAGGTAAAAGTTAATTTAGTTACCAAAGGGTTAAAACTAAATGATATGGTTAAATTTGAAACCATAACTTGTCTAAAATATATTTGATGAGATTATTTCTAAAAATAATCATATTATATTAGAAATAGATGAGTTTTTTACCTTTTTAAAATCAAATTTCAGATTATATTAAAATAATCATTCAAACATTCCTAAAGTACACCTCCTCCCTCTTATAAAAGTCCACCACCTCTAACCCTTAATCACACCTCTCAAGCCTCCTTGACTCATCCAAAATCATCCCAAATATGCATAAAACGTCTCTATATTTCTCTAAGAATCCAAAAAAATTTCATAAGGCTATTCAAGAAGGCATGTTAGCTTAAATCAAAAGGAGTTACAGATTTGAGGTAATGTCTTCTCTCAAGACTCATCCATTTATTTTCCTTCTTCAACACCCTAAACACAATATATTTCATTATTTTAAAAAAGAGTATCTTAAATATTCTTAGATATTTTTATGAGAAGTATTCGAACTACACATACACACACCTCTATCTGATGGATACAAACATATTGATTCTGTGTATAACGAACTACTGCCTCTGGAAATGATGATTGTTCAATTTTTCCCTGCCATCTATAATGGTGGCCATTATTATGGAAATATTTTTATATATTATATATATTATGTTTATATTTTCTCTATTATTATTTAATTTTTATTTATATCATACTTTTTTAGTTTCCACAATGGGTAAATATGATAATTTCATTTGAGGAAGTGTAGACTACCACACCTCAATGTGATATGAATCGTTCATAATATACTTAAAATGTATAAAGTATAGACTGAAATAAATTATGTAAAATAAATATAATAAATATTTTACAAGATTTTTAATATACCTATCTATCATCTATTTTCAATCCTTTAAATAAGAAAAATAGATGAATGTAGTGTTCATGCCTCCGTACGGCTTACCATCTCCATGAACGATGCATTTCCATTATTATATCCTAATGTTATGGAATATTATAAATACATATAAACTGGATATAAATACATATATGATGTATTTATATTACATTTAAACAATTAATACAATTTTTTATATAATGTACTTTTGACCACAAGGACAATTAGTAATTACAATAAGTTCATTTTTGACTGAAGTACCGAACATTGACAAAACAACTGATATTAACTAGAATGAAAATATTATTGTTATAGAAAGGAAATAAGTTATATAAAAGGAAAAAAATTGGAAAAAATTTCTGAATAAAGTATAAATTTTCTTATGTTTTTTATTCATGAATAACTAGGAACATACGTGACGAGTCAGACTCAAGGTAAGATAACTTCTTAACCCAATTTCCATTCTTTGGGTTAAACTTATAATTATTAATTATGATGTGATATGAGAATATGGGAAATAAATTATTATTTCTTGTATTTTATTTATAATTTTTCAATTTTTAAATATATTTAATTCACTTGATCGATCTATTTTATTTACAAATTGATATTTATAAGTAAAATTTTCACCCTACTCTATTAGTCAAAGACTTCTTTTATGTAATGTCTTTTAATTTCCCTTCTCTTATTTTGGGGTTTGTTCTTATATATCTGTATTTATGTTCATTTTATGTAAATGTGATGAGAGACCCATTTCTCTCTCATCAACTCATTTCCGAAAATTTTAAGTGACGCCGTTATGATATAGAATTTTTGTAAGGGAATTTCTAAATTCAATTTCCTCTCATTTGGTTTTACAGATACTTCATTGATTATTTATGCCAATATTATGTGTGTAATAACTATTTGATGATTTTTTTTGTAATTTACACTTATTTTTTTGCGGATATATTATTTATATACAGTATCACCCCATTGATGAATTCTTATGTCATTTATACGAAAACTGTATGGGAAATCATAGCTCTATATCGATTCATTGAGTTAAATGCACATGTAATTGGGTTTTTTAAAATATTTGATAATGAGCTCTTATTGTTTTAAACATAATATTCAATTATATTATGTGTATTTATAATTTTTAAACATAATTATTTCATTTATTTAACTATAATATAAGGATTTGATCATTGTAAGGGATTTTTTCTCAATTTCTATTTCATTGAGACTTGATTGTTATTATACAGTAGTTCACTTTATATAGTTTATGTATTTCTATTTTACATATTATAACATAAATCCTTTTATTATAATGATATTATAATATTGTGTTTAATGTTATTTTGTAATTATTTTTATTCAAATATATCTCAAGTAGAAAACTTCTCTTTAACTAAAACATAATTGTTTAATGTTTTAACGATTTATTCATTTAAAACAATTTATTAAGTGTCCATGTTTTCAAAATGGTTTGATGAATTTATTTATATAGACATGATTGTTTTAATATGATAATTTATTTCAATGGTTTAAATGTTTAATGGGACACTTTGATTAAAAATTATCATTACTAAATGTTTTATATGGTTTTCGAAATGGAAGGAAATTTTCAACATCCTTAATTGATTTATTATTTTTGATGATGGAAATTTTGATATAATCAATATATTATGTTTTATGATTATGTAATGGTACATGGAATTTGATATGTGGTTACATGATAAACAAATTACGGTTGGTTCAGTGGAAATCCTAGGGAGGGTGAGCGTGTGATACCTCTTCAATGCATTGGGTAATGTGACAGCGGTAAACATTAAGGTTTCTCTTATGTGATTTAGGTAATATAATTTGATGGGAATTCCAAATGTAACATCCTATGTAGCTGATAAAGCAACAATTTAATTATGATATGGAATACCAATGTTACTTTTATGATATATGATTTCTATGTGTTATTCATAAATCTAGTGATTTCATGAGGTATGTTAAAGAGCATAGGATTTATGATTGAGAAGTACAATTTCATTTATTTGTTTTTATTAATGAACTATTTTTTTATTTCCTTATTTTATAACCCTTATTGGGATATTTTTTGCTCATCCCATGTTTTGAAATATTTTTCAAAGGACATAAAAAATGAATAAGGTCAAGGATGTGATCAAGGAAAAGTAATTATGTCTAAAACAAGGAACTAAACATGTTTCTTTTTTTATGATTTTTCATTTTATGAAAAAAATGGATAGTTATTAGAAGTGTCTAAATTTATTAATCATGTTTTTTTGAATAATTTAAGAACTAATTCACTAAATCTCTAAACCGGAAAAAATTCTCAATGTGAATTATTAACATTATTCATGATTATGTAATGTTTTAAAGCAAGGTCCGTAGAGTTGGTATCATAGGTTTGTTTAGATACCTTTAGTGGTCAGGGAGTTATTTTACTATATGTGAGATAACCATAATGGTTATCATACTATAATAATTCATCTTTATTTTAGATACAATTTAACGAGTTTAAGATATCATGAATAAGTATATCTTCGAGTTTACTATCCTCATAAGATAGTATGTGATGCTTTTACTGATATACTCAAACTGAAATGTTTTGTTTCAGTAATGTTTAGATCTAGTAGGAACCAATGTAAAAATGGATGTGAAGGAATGTTTTGTGGTTTTATGAATAAGAAACTAAATGAAATAGGAGTTGTAATGTGAAATCATGTGGTTATTCTCAACCAACAATCTTGAGTCACGATTGACCACATGAAACAATTATTTTTCTAAGTCATTATATATGCGAGAAATAAATCCCTATGAAGGTACTAGTAATAATCATAGAGGTAAGTATATTAAAAAAAATATGGGTCAATGATGTGGATAGAAACACCTAGTGAAAGGATTCAAATGTATGGGAAGTTGTTATTGATGTGGTAACGAAGGTCATTAATCAATAACCTACAATGGAAAAAGGAAGCATCCAATTGACTCCAAGAAATAGAAATAAGTTCATTACGAGGGATCAATTGGATGTTTTAAATGTGGTGTAAATGGTCATTATCAAAATATATTTCCTACAATGAATGATTGGGAATTATATTAATATTACCGTAAAAATATATTTTTAACAATACCTAATGTCATTCCAATTGAGGATGAAGTTACTAAAAACTACCTATGAAGGTTATGAATTATTTCCTAGCTCATATTTTGACATTATAGAAATCTTATGGAATTATGCATTTTTTTGTATTAAAAATAAATCAGATGAAAATATAAGGATAAATGATCATGATAAATGGTCGATGATTATGATTTCTACATTTTAGAAATTTTAGAGTTATGTTAGATATCTCGATGATAAAATGTTGAAAAGTATTAATGCTCTATTGTGGATGGGATTATTTTGGAATAAATTTCTCTGGTATGTGAAAACCTAATGGTTTTAATATGAAAATTAAATTTGAGGTAGAATTGTCTTTTATTTTTTGGATATATTTATAAAGAACCATTTGGGTTTATATGATCCTTGATATTTAGGTAATTTTTGGTTTTACTTTTTTTGATGCAAACATGAGGTATGAGATAACATATGGGCTTAAATTATGTTATGGATATTTTAATAGAAATTTTTATCATTTTTCAGAATGATATAAAATTATATAGTTTTTTAAAAAGGAAAACACATAGACCATGTTAAAACCCATCGAGTCATACAATGATGCGGGAATCGAACCCACAACCAAAGTGTGACTGAGAGTTTTTGTCTACCACTTGACTACGTGAAGTCCCTAGTCAGTATAAATTATTCATTTTACTTAAATAATTATATAGATCAAGGATATGTTGATTTGGTAACTTATGTTTTATCATAGTTATATACATATTATAGGGAAATGATTTGTTGATTATGTTATAAATGTTATTTTGGAAGACATTCATTATTTTGAGAACCCAATATTCCTAATAAAAATAGGATACTGTGTGATTTTATATGATGAGTAATGGTTTAATTTTATTTTGGGAGTATCTACACTTTTATTTTGGAACTATAGTGATTTTTATTATTTAGGTAAATCATTCACCTCTTTTTGAGAATATGTGAATAGATTAATTACTTTTATGTATGATACATTACGAATAGTCGATGTCATTTGGAGATAAATGTTAATATTTTTCATGGATGTCTAAGTGAAAAATTCTTATGAGTTTTAGGTTTCAATTTTTTTTACATTATAATGAATAATTTTAAGGACAACTGTGTATTGAATGGTCCTTTTTGGGCATGGGGTATTATTTTATTGAATATATGAGATTAAGAGTAGTATTTATTATTATAAAGGATTGTCCTTTTTGAAGACTATCTGATATCATACTAACTATTTTATTTTTAGTTAATTTCTAAATGTAGAGGAAATATATAGTTCATCTTTTTTGGATTATGTGATCCCTTAGAAGAAGATTCCATCACATGAGGTGTGACTTTGTTATCTTGAATACTCATTGTTTGAAGAAAAGATATGTTTGAGTTAGAAATTCATTAAGGATGAAAGTATACATGAAAAGTATGTATATTTCATTAGTTTATTGTTTTAATTAGTAAATAAATTGATCATATATTATAAAAGGTAACATAAAAATGTTTTCTGTTCAATTTTCCTACTGGGTTTTCATATGTATTTTAAATCATCACGAGATTATGGTTTTCTAGTAGTTAACTTTCTACTCATTATGTTTTATATCCCCCACCATCAGAACATGATAGATAGTTTCTCTTCTATATCCATTTTCCTATATGGAATCCTAGTATGTGTTATATTGAGTCACATTTGTATGTGATAGTTTTATTGACTCTTTTTCTATTGTGGGACATTCAATGATGTTGTTGAACAAAATTATAAAATTACAAGGATGCATTTTCCAAAAGGGGGGAAGGATGTAACAACATTGTTATTTATGGAATAATTATTTCCTTTTCTGTTAATAAATATGAATAAGTTATTAATTTTAAATTAAAGTGGACTCTTGTTCTGATAGCATTCTCAACTTAGAACAACGAATTTCTCCAAAATCGTACATTGCACAGAACATCGAGTAATAATGAATTATAATACAATAATAATATTATTAATTTAAATGGTAGTTAACCCTATCCTTTAGAATGGCGGTAATAAAAAATATAAACAGTATTTTTAAATATTCTTCACACATTTTTAAATAATGATTCATTGGTTACCAATGTTTTTATAAATGGAAATAAAAACCAATTGAATATAAATGATGCGTCTTTTTAAAACCTCTTTAAAAGAAAATAATTGTGTTTATAAAATCATAACATTCATTATGAATTTTTTATGAAAAATAGATTCTATATATTCATGGTTTTTTTAATTCATCTTATATTTTTTCTAGATATGATATGATAACAAATTCAAATTTTTGAATAAAAGAAATATTTTTCTAAAAATTATGTTTTACGGCCTTTTGATGGAGAATCATTTTTAAATATATATTTTTCACATTTATATGTTTTATTTGACAAAATAAAATTATTCTTAGGATTTGGTACATCATGAATTGTTTTGAATGAAATTTTTGTATTTTTCAGATAAAGTTTTTTTTTAAATGAATACTGAAAAATACTATATTTTAAATCAAAAGCGCATTTTCATCTAATTTATAAATAGTTACATTTTTTTTAAATTAGTTTTAAAGTGAAATTTATTTTAGTTTTTATCATTTAATACAATGTTGTTCAGTGGAAATAATTTTCCATTGAAATTTTATATATACACTTGTCAATCTTTTGATAGTTTTTAATTAATAAACACCCGGTTTTAGTTTGACAATGGGAAATAATTTTAAAATAATTACTATTAAGTATTTGTTATGAATTTGAAAAAATGTATTACATGTTTCAAATGAGGATGTCCAATTTTTTTAAATAGGTTCCTTTTATTTTTAGACATTATGAATACTAATTTCAGTAAATATTTTATTTACCATGGTTAACGAGAAAATCTTGTAAATAAGGGTAAAAATAATATTATAATAATATTTAATTACTCTAACTCATGTCATAACCCTACTGGATGATATATGTCTGACCTTTGGAAACCTTGAGTCGATTTTAGTACCCCATGGAGCTAATTGTGTGTGAAAATGAAATTTAATTACTTTTAATCTATAGTTAAGTAAAAAATAACATAAACATATATATCTTTTCAAAAATCACATTTTATATGGAGTTACATAAGTTATCATTTTTAAAATAAATAGATATTAAAATTTTAAAAAATATTTCCTACATCAATATTTTTTATTTTTTATTTTTATACGGCATTTATATTAATTTATATATGACACACTAATAACATAGTGATATCCTTTTTAATGAATGATTTCAATATATTAGATTATAAATATTAAAATAAATTTATATTGAAACTTTTTTGGACATCCACGAATATTAGGTATGATTATGAATTGTTATATTTGAATTATATATGTTTTTTGAATGAATCAAGTTGTTTTGGATGTTTTAAAAGTCATAATATAAATTGTATAAAAATTGACATAAATGATTTTTCAAAAAATAAATATTATTTAATTAAATGATATAATATACCTAACAATATAATTTTCGTAAATATTACTTAGAAAATGATTGAAAGTTCATTAATGAACCTCTTTAGGTTCTATTTTCGTTTTATAATAACATTATTAACCATAAATTATGAATATACAAGAAGATGTGGTAAGAGTTAATTTAGTTAACTAATGGTTAAAGCTAAATGATAAGGTTCAATTTGAAACCAAAACATTTCTAAAACCATTTATATAGATTATTCTGAACAATACTCATATTGTATTATAATTAAATTAGTTTTTGAGCTTTTTAGAATCTATATTCAATTTATAATAAAATTTTCATTCAAACTTTCCTAAAGTACCCCACCTCACTCTTATAAAAGGTTATCAAATATAACCCATACTCACACATCTAAATCCCACTTGTCTCATTAAATCTATTAAAAAATAATCTCCCAAAAACCACTATTCATCCTAGAATCCTCACATTAGAATAAGGAAATTCAAGAGGGAATTTTATCTTAATCAAAATGAGTTACCTGGTTTGAAGAAATGTATTCTCTCAAGCTTCTTCCAATTATTTTCATTCTCTAACACCGTAAAATCTATTTACTCCAATATTTTATAATATAACCAAAATCCTGAATATACTAGTATGTTTATATGAGAACTATTCGAACTATACTTTCACTCACCTCAATCTAATGGATACGAATGTATTTTTTCTGTGTACGGTGAACTACTGCATCACGAAATGATGATTTTTTAATTTTCCCCCACCACCTCTCGTGGTGGCCATTATGATAGAATTTTATTTATATCTAATATATATTATATTTATATTATCTAATTTATTTTATATTTTTCATTTATATAATAAATGTATGGTTTCTATAATGGGTAAATACAAAAATTTCATTTGAAGAAGTGCAAAATACTACCCCCTCAATGTGATATAACTCATTCATGTTTTATATGGAATGTATAATGGATGGAATTAATGAACTGATTTAACATATATAACATATATATTATACTATAATTACAATATACCTATGTATAATTTAGTTTTCATTCCTTTAAATTTGAAAAATAAATGAATGTATTGTTCTTGCGCACGTACAGCTTACCGTCTCCATGAATAGTGCATTTCATTTCTTATATCCAGAAGTTATGGACTATTATAAATAAAAATATTCCAGATATAAATACATATATACTAGATATATATTATATTTAAATCATTAATTAAATCTTGGAGAGAATTGAATTTTGACAACATGGACAATTTGTAATTATAACAACTTTATTTTTTACTCATGTATCGGACCTCGACAAAACGGCCGATATGAATTTGAACAATTATATAATTATTATAGATAGTTTATATGTCATATAAAAGTAAAAATAAACTTTAAAATTTTCTGAACTATGTATAAATTATCATATGATTATTATTCAGTAAGGAAAAAAACATATGTGATGAGTCATACTCATCGTAAGGAAACTTCTTAACCAAATTTCCATTCATTTGGTTGAACATATACATATTTATTATGTCACGATATGATCATGTGAGAACTAAATTTTTATATAATATCTTTTATATATTCTTTATTTATGGATAATTACAGTGAATACACAAGACAAATCTATTTTTTTACCAAATGATCTTTGTAAGGAAACCTTTGACCCTCCCCTTTTAGTCAGAGACTTATTTTATGTTTTGTCTTTTAATTTCCATTTTCTTATGTTCTCATATGTGATTATATATCCTTATTTCTATCCATTTAATGTCCAAATTGTGAGATAACCATTTCTCCCTCATTAACACATCTTCTGAATCATTATGTGACATCGTTAGGCTACCGAATTTTCATAAGTGAATCTCTAAACTCAATTTCCTATCATTGGGGTTTACGCATAATACATTGATTATTTATGTATATATTATATGTGGAATCGCTGCTTGATTTTTTTTTGTAATATCACAATTTTGTCTGGATATACTTTTTCAACACATAATAACCCCATTAATAAATTCTTACATAATTTATATGATCATTGTATGGGAAATCATAGCTCAATATCCCTTTATTGGGTTAAATATACATGTTAATGGTTTTTCTTTCAAGTATATGTGTGAATGAACTATGATTGTTTTACACTAAATATACACTTATATTGGATGTATTTATATTTTTCACGCAAAATTATTTCATTGATTTATCCATAATATAAGGATACAATATTTGTAGAATTTTGTCTCAATTCACATTCCATTGATACTAGTCTGTTTTTACACATCAATTCACTTTTTATAGTGTATATACTGCCCTTTGACATATTATATCATGAATATACCTATTCTCATGATATTATATGTTTTTTAATGTTATTCTATAATAATTTTTATTCCAAATTTTCTCAAGTTGAAATGTTCTCTTTTTCTAAAATATCATTAATTTTATTTTTTTATGATTTATTCATTTTAAACCATCTATTCCGTTCCCATGTTTTCAAAATTATTTTTTATAATTTATCAATATGCACATGAATTATTTAAAATGATAATTTATTTCAATGGATTCAAATTGGTACGAGACAATTTGATTCAATGTTTTATTTATTAAATGTTTTAAATGGTTTTTGAAATGGATTGATTTTTTGAACATCTTGAATTAATTTATTTTGTTTGATGGTTGAAATATAGATAACATCAATATTTCATGTGTTGTTGTTACCTAATGGATCATTGATATTTTACAGGTAGTTACTTGAAAACCAATATATGGGTATTTCCCTGATAAATCTAGGGTATGTGAGCCCGAAATTGCTCTACAATGGATTGGGTAATGTGACAGAGGTACACGTTATTGTTTATCCTAAGACATTTAGGTAATATAATGTGATATTTATTCCAAACCAAACACCTTATGTAGCTATGAATGATATAATGTACGTATGATATGGATTCCACAAGTTACCTTTATGATTTATGATATCTATGTGTTATTCATAAATATTATGATTTTATGTGGTATGATAAAGAGCATATATTTTGTTATTGAGTAGTATGATTTCATTCATTTGTATGTATTTATGATGTAAATTTTTCATTCCTTATTTTATAACCCTTACTGAGCTTTTTATGCTCATCCAATGTTTTGAAATTCTTTTCATAGGACATAAATATTAATATGGTCAAGGATGAGATCCCAGAAAAGTCATGATGTCTAGTACATGAATCTAAGCATTATTATTTTTTATGTTTTTTATGAAAAATTGATAGTGAGTAGAAATGTATACTTTTAATATTCATGTTGTTATTCATAAGTTATGACGTCAACCCCTAAATCTATAAACTTGAAAATATCAGTAATTTGAATTGTTAATATGATTCATGATTATTTAATGTTTTAAGGATGGGGCCTTACAAATATCGATGAAAATCATGATAGTATTACCACGTATGTCCAAAATACATGATTCTTATTGGGTGATCATTGGCCGACTCACCATGTTTTTCCAATTTCTAGTTATCTAAGAGAAATATCCAGTGGATATATTAGGATTCCTCTTCCTACAAGTGATAGTTTGAACACATGGTGTTTCATCAATGATTTTTTCTCTGATCAAGAGGCTATTTTTACATCCAATTTGTGGATGGGATTACATGAGGCATTTATACCTAGTTACACTTGATCAAATAATTTCTCCCCTATAAAAATAGATAGACCATGTGGACCATTTTTGTAGAGACCCGAAGCTTGACGTACATGAACATTACATTACTTTTGCGGAATACTTGGTACATAAAAAAAATACACACACAAGGATCGTAATAGTTTAGTGTCTTTGGAAACTCGGAACGTAATCTTCTAATCGTGGTGAAAGATCTCCAATATCTCCCATAAAGATCTTCCCTTTTTTTTAACCTAAAACCTTTCTTTATATCCTGGGGAAAAGAAAACAAAAAACGGTGTGCTCAAATTCTCAGTAAGGGTAAACAAAAGAAATATAAATCTCATCGTATACACAAGCACATAACTTTTGGAAATCTTAACATGCAAAAGAGATCATAATTTCATAACATGGGATAAATCATGGTAGTGAAATTTAATCACAATAATCATAACATAAAACACGAAACTTTGTGGAATAAACACATAATCATAGAGAATCATTTCTTGTTAGTCAAGACTCATTTCCAAGACTATCTTAGTGGACCAAGTCCCTTTCTGAACCGAGTCACCCTCATTCCAGTCCTGTTTCACTGAACCGGTATAACCTACCATTCTAGCCATGTCTATCTCATGAGATATAAAATCTTTGCACAATTCATTGGAGGGAGATATAGGTCCCAACCATCTCATAACGATACCATTCTTATGTGTGTCACAAATTCATAAATCATACATCATTGCATAACCCATGTAATAAAAATGGGATTCTTAAACAACATGAAATCATAAAACAATTCATATAAGATAAAGGAATTCATAAAAATATTTCCATCACAACATAATAAAATCAATTTAATAATAGGGATAAAAATAGAACCCTTTATTATCTTAGATGGAAAATAATTTTGATAAAAGACATGAACTTCATTCTTGAGAGAAATATCCTTTCTACTTCAAAAACAATTTTTCTTTCTAAACATTTCATACAATTTTAAACTAAAAAAAGTTGATTAAAAATAAACTTGAAAACGTGTAAAGGAAACTTTTTGGAAATAATGTTTTAAAAATCCATTCATGCCGTATAAGTTAAAAAAACATTCTTCCCGTACTTTTGTCGGAAAAGTCAAAAAGTACCTCGTACGAAAAACGACAAATGATTCCTTTCATATCTTTTAATAAAAACTTACCGAAGGGTAAAATTGGATTTAAACAATTGTAGGTGGATGGAAATAATATTACATATTGAGGAAACATGGATGTGGATGATAAAATACTCCCCAGTAAATTCCAAAGTATAAACAATCTTGGATAAAAATGAGATTGTGATATTTCCCTTACCTTAGGTCCGACTTGCTTTGTAAGTGTCCGAACCTCCTGTATAATGATTTAAATCATGTTATTGACTTATTCCAGAATCATATTGATTGTTATTATATCATATATGATCCACTTATGACTTTATATTACCCGTTCTTTTGTAAATTAATGTTAAAGTAGCGTTTTGGGTAAAATCGTCTCATTTGTCGTTCGTGTTTTTAACTTGTAATTATTAATATGATTACTTGGATCATGATTACTTATATCCAGAATGTAAAACATTATTTATATATAATATATATTCATAATATATATATATATATAATATATCGATAAATGGAATGAAATACACCGTTCATGGAGACGGTAGTCCGTACGTACGCATGAACGCTGTTTTCGTTTCCTTATTGAAGTGAATGGAATTAAGTAGATGACATACATATAAATTTACATAAATCCAGTATCATTATTATGTCAAATATTTCATTAGTACTTATTATATATACTTTATAATCATTCATGAATGGTTAATCATTGAGAATGAATCTCATCACGTCGTGGAGACGGTAGTCCGTACGTACGCACGAGCGATGATATCGTTCCCATGGTCGTGGAATTGTGTTGAAGTGTATGTAGAATATTTCAGTATCAATATCACTTTATAATAATCATATATAGTTATTCATTACACCATTATACCCATCCAATTAAGGTGGTGGTGGAAAATAGATTACACCACGGCGTGGAGACGGTATTCCGTACGTACGCACGCGCGGTGATTTCATTTTTCCGTAGGATGGATAGAAGGTGAATTAGGATTGTTTCATATTTATAATAACATATCAGTATGTACGTAATACTGATGTTATTACTTTTTCATGAAACAACTAAAGAAGAAGAAGTTCAAGAAGAAAGAAATTGAAAAGATCGGTAATTGATATTACCTCTTCTTTGAAACGCCTCTTTGAATCCTCCACTTAGGGAACTAAGATTGGTCTTTGATGAAGACCAGGACCTGTAGGATTATTCTAGGTAAGTGGAGAAGGGATTTTGTCAGGGGTTGGCCGAGCATGAGGGCTCAAATTGGTGTGAGGAGGAGGGGGAGGAGATGTCCTTTTATAAGGGAGGAGAGGGTCACCTTAGGAATATCTCAATATATTATTTTATATTGAAGTCAAAATCGGTTTATAATGGTTCCAAAGGGTCTTATTTCGAAGCTAAAGTGGGGATGGGTCGAAATCATATCAAACAATAGCATTTGGACAAGTTTAGGTTATTATTTTAACCTTATCAATTAGATTTAACTCTATGTTAAATAATTTAACTTTTACCGTGTCTTTTTGTTTTCTTACACTATATGGTTAATACACTTACTATAACATGCCAAACGAACCTCAAATTGTTTATTATTATTAATATATATATATACTTATCTAAGTTATTTGGCCGAATTTTAGATTTTTAAGAATAAAATAACAATTAATAATATAATATTTGATTGAAAAACTATTTTGCGTCAATTTTGACACTATTTGATATATGATTTTTGTTAAAGTCATAACAGAATTATATGTTCGAACCCAGTTGATTAAATCAACACTAATATATCATAGTAACCTATAAAATTAGTGGAATTTATAAAAAGTCTCAAATTAAATATATTTTGCTGTATATAACATCAATTACGTCAATATTTCATTAATAAGATAATTATTGCATCCTCATTTTGTCATAAATAAATTAAATGCTTTAAAGTGTAAAAATTACAAATAAAATACCATTATGTAGGAAATCGTTTTAGATTTCTAGTGAATATTTATAGTCGAATTTATCTTATGTATAACCCCATATTAAAAATGATTTACTTATTAAACTTTGATTTTAACTATTTTAACTATTCATTAAATAAAATAATATTAAATGTCATAATCTAATCCAAGTGGACCTAAATGGTCATATTATATTCATAAGGTTGTTTTTGGTCTAATTACACTTATCCAATAGAATTAGGACATGTGTTAGGGTAACATTAATATCATATTTACCCTTAGTAACCCTATTTACTATTTACCGCGGTAAAAAAAGTAAAAAGTTACTATTCACCAAAAATTATTTTTATCTCATTGAACCACATTTTACTTATTGATATCAACCGTGTCTATCGGATTTTCGAAATTCCATTCACAGAAGCGGTAAAATTAAGTTTTATGCAAAATTCAGTTTTTAACCTACCACTTAGTGGTTTCACTATTCATCAAAAATTGAAGTTTTTCAGAAAAATGCCAAAATTTCACCCTAAGATATAATTGATATTCCGAATTCAAAAATGATTTATATTTTACAAAATTCCCAACATATAAGTTGCATTAATTAATTTTATAATTAATTTCCGCTGTCACAACAAATAGAGTGTTTTTAAGAGATAATAACTACCAAAAGATTAACACTTGTTTATGTCTGGTGTAAATGTGAAATTACATCTAATGACCAACATTGTATTTAATTGTAAGAATATATTCTAAATATACTTTAAAACCACTCAAATTAATAATTTTTCACTATTAATTATTTCGATTAAAAAAGTTGTTTTTAATTAAAATTTTGTAATTTTCACTATTCATAAGAAAATGAAAGTTATTCGAAAAGTACCAAAATTTCACCCTAAGCTAATTTTGATATTACGAATCCAAAAATAAAGTCCATTTTGAAAAAAATAAAATTTTCAAAATTTCAAAAAGTGTTTATTACTATTCATAACAGCTAGTTTTAATAATATTTTAATAGCATGTCGTTGTTTACAGAAACTTGGTGTTGCGTACAACACACGCTATCGTGGAAGGTCGCGATTGCATGTAATTCAAGCCAGGTCAGAGATTTGTGTTGTGATAGCTCCTTTTGGTGTAGCGTATAACACAAGACATTAATGAAATTAAAAAGAATATTTTTCATAAAATCTCAAGGTGTTACATTCTACCCCCCTTAAAATGAATTTCGCCCTCGAAATTCGTCGGGGTTATAAATGGTTTACTATTCGAAAGTTTCTTTAATCGAAACCCACATCATAAAAAGGAATACCAAAACCACTTTTTAAAAACAAAACAATGAAACGTAACAGTTACCCAAATAAACTAATCACTGGGTTTCCACATAGGTGAAAATATGGATATGGAAGAGAAATCTAACAATCATGTTCTGATGGAGAGTGGTAGAGAACATGGCTATGGAAATGCTAGCAATCACAAAGCCATAAATTTGTGACGATCTAAGGTACCATCTGATTAATCAGATATAATAGCACTACGACAACATTTTTGTTTTTCATGATCGTTTCCCTGAATTTGAAGAATTTGAATTAGAATAAATACTTACTTTATTTTGGTACAATCTCATTGTTGTTCGTGCCTTGAACAATTTCCACTTCATCTCTTAAATAAATGAAGTTGAATCTGTTATTCTTGAAGTGTTAGAAGATCATGTGATAGAATGACGGGTCATTCCATCTGTCTCAAACAAGAGGTTAGAAAAAGTTATATACATAAGTCGATCTATGGTGAGATTAATCATATATGGTTTCTAAAATGGACTTTATACTTCATATATCATACTGATTAATATAATAAAACTAGTTTCTACTAAACAGGGACTTCTTGTAGGCCAGTGGTAGGTGGTAAAGGCCAGTCACACTTCGGTTGTGGGTTCGATTCCCACATCCTTGTCCGACGCAATGGGTTGTCGCCCGTCCTGCAGGTTTTCCTTTTTCTAAAACTACATTACTATAACATCCCATAAATAATATCGAAAATATTCAATCCATAAACAATACTAACTTATGTCCAACATAATCTATTCTAATCTTTAGGCTTATCCATAATACTGCATTCCACTATCTTAATATAGTGAAAATGATTACCAGAGATTTAATACTGTCGGTGATCCCCATATATCATATGATATGTCTTGTTTGTCACATTCCAAACATTCAAAGGCCTTAATCATGTATTCTCTTGAATACCCATTGAACCTTAGTGAAAACATGAATGCAGTTAAAAGTTAACTCTTTCCACATACCAAAATCCAAAAATTCTATATACTCAAACCATGATATAACCTTCTCCTTATATCAGTCATGAGCTCATGAATACAATCAAATACCTCATTATCTTATTATTCTTTCATTTTGCGCATATCATCTACTTTCCAAAAAATATCTGAATAACATTTCATGGTTACTAGTACCATTAATCATACACTTTAAAAACATAGGAAAGACAATAGTTTAACAATCCTTAGATGTCTCTTTATTCCATAGTACCATGAGATTACTTATACAACATTACACTTGATAAACATGTAATCATTCCACTACCTTCTTAAACCATTGACCGAGATTCAACAATTCTTTCATCTCACATATCATTTGTAGTCTCTTCATCATCATCAACATAAATACTTCCCATACGACCATACTGATTCTCTTCATGAGACTTTCCCTTAGGGCAATGGTTTTCATAATGCCCGTACATTCCACATTTAAAACATTTAACCATTGTTGATGTCGTAGCAATACCATTATCCTCATCCATGGTGTTAACTGAACCTTTTCCTTTGCACTTACTTGCTTTGTGTCCATATTTTCCACACCCAAAGCATCTTCCAGTTCCTTTGAAACACTCTCCTTGATGCCTCTTCCTACATGATTTACATAGTTGAAATTGAACTTTCTTTCCTCTATGATCATCATGAAACTCCATCTTTATCTTATTAGCCGAGTCAGGAAACTTACCAAATTTTACTTTATTGATCATATTATGAGATTCTTGATTCTTCATAATAATGATGTTTGGACTTCCAAATCCCATTTCATTCGATTTCTTATGAAGAATATCATTCCATTATCCATCATATCCTCCATTATCGTGAATCATCTTGTTTCCAGCCATTTTCTAAAACCCAAAAAGAATAGTGTGAGATGAAAAAATCATAATAAAGGGGGAGTAACTTCAATATCTAACATCTTAGGTTAAATTCTATGATCGTTACTGTAGTTCTTGGACTATATCCTATATGTATACTTATCCTTAGGGACATCCCTAGACATACCTTAGAAATATCTCTAGGGATCTCACTAACATTTTCGCGTCCTAGTTTCCAAAGGTTCACTAATCCTTTCCTCTGATACCAACTGTAGAGACCCAAAGCTTGACGTACATGAACATTACATTACTTTTGCGGAATACCTGGTACATAACAAAAAAATACACACACAAGGATCGCAATAGTTTAGTGTCTTTGGAAACTCGGAACGTAATCTTCTAATCGTGGTGAAAGATCTCCAATATCTCCCATAAAGATCTTCCCTTTTTTTACCTAAAACCTTTGTTTATATCCTAGGGAAAAGAAAACAAAAAAGGGTGAGCTCAAATGCTCAGTAAGGGTAAACAAAAGAAATATAAATCTCATCGTATACACAAGCACATAACTTTTGGAAATCTTAACCTGTAAAAGATATCATAATTTCAAAACATGGGATAAATCATGGCAGTGAAATGTAATCACAATAATCATAACATAAAACATGAAACTTTGTTGCATACACACATAATAATAGAGAATCATTTCTTGTTAGTCAAGACTCATTGCCAAGACTATCTTAGTGGACACAGTCCCTTTCTTAACCGAGTCACCCTCGTTCCAGTCCTGTTTCACTGAACCGGTATAACCTACCATTCTAGCCCTATCAATCTCATGAGATATAAAATCGTTTCCCAATGCATTGGAGGTAGATATAGGTCCCACCCATCTCATAATGTTACCATTCTT